>OZ026598.1:27319821-27346321 GCA_964020085.1 Micromussa lordhowensis
TGATACCGAAAACAGGGCGTGTTTAAAACACGAAATGGCGAAATGACGGAATAGCACTTAAAAATGTGAGATACGGTTAACCCATACAATTATGGAGAGCTAACCACCTTCAAGTCAGTGATATTTAGGCTAACCGAAGAGCTATTTAGGCTAACCGAAGCGCTATTTAGGCTAACCGAAGCGCTATTTAGGCTAACCGAAGCGCTATTTAGGCTAACCGAAGCGCTGTTTAGGCTAACTGGAGTGACATTTCGTCATTTCGCCATTTCGTGTTTTAAACACGCCCCCGAAAACAATGTCAGAAGATGCTCAGGTTTAATCTTTTCAATACATGTCAATATATATTGAAAATACGTTTGGATATATATATTGTCCATACATAACAATGTCACTCATGTCATTGAAAACCCTTCAGATAGATAGATAGATACTTTATTCTGATTAAAATTGCAGCCAAAAGCTGAATTAGATTAATCGTTACAATAATAAAATCTAATAAGAATATGAGAAAATATATAATAATGTACTCATGTAGCTAAAAATTCATACAACAACACCAGGTGAACTGACATTAGCATAATACCTGGGTAAGAAGATTGCTGTATCCCACATGCCAACACAGGTTAATACAAATTGGTGCGTAAGAAGACGGTTCTGTCAGCTTGGAAACCCACCAGCTGAAATTGTCTTTCTGATTGATTTAACCAAGCAGAGTCAACTTACAATATCTTGTGTGTAATTTCAAGGGTTTTTAATGACATGACTGACATTGTTATGTATGGACAATATATATATTAGGGGTGTTTAAAACAAAGAAAATAATAATAAAATTGACCCACAACATATTCATGCACTGCATTGTGGGTGTTTGATTATTGGCTCAAGCTGAGACCATGCAAGCCAAAGAACAGGCTACACTGTGCAGGTGTCCATATAAATGGTTTCAACGATTATACAGTTTTTATAACTTCTCCAAACACAACGCCAGTAATTTAATGTCATCTTTACACAAGAATGCTCTAAGTATATAAGTAAAACAGCTATTATAACCTGTAACATTTTTAATGTAAAGCTCTTCCCTAACCATAGAACATATAGCTAAAACAAGTAAAACATCTTAGCTGACATTCACCTAGTGTTCAGCCAACATAAGAAATGGTTTCTCACGTTACATTTCAACAACAATTATGGGAACAATAACAATCTGCAGGGAATTATAATTCTTCCCAAACAAAGGCGTAAAAATTAAAAACCCTTGCTAGCATTTGCCCAATACTTCTCAGCAAACATAAATGTTTTGTCACAAGTGCCATTTTTCAAGCACAATGACAACAGAAATAACCTACAATGACAATAATCAGGAAGTTAGAATTCTTATCAATGTAAGGCATTGCAAGTAAACATCTTTGCTAGCCATCACCAAGAACTTACAAAATGAGAACTGGTTTTTTTTTTGGAATTTTACTTTTTAACCACATTGGGAACAGTTTAATCTTCCAGCTTCCTTTCCAAGTATTCAGTTACAAAATTGTCAGCATCGGAATCTAACTGTTCTAGAAGATCATTAAAACCAGTAAAAAACTCACAAGGTCTTCTTGACTCTCGTTGGTTGAGATTTGAACATCAGCCATATTGAATGATCACAACCTATTAATCCCCAGGATTAAGTGAAGGCCTGGGAAAGAGGCCTGGTTAAAACTCGCTAGCGAGAAACTAAAAACTCGCTAGCGAGAAATTAAAAACTCGCTAGCGAGAAACTGGAAACTCGCTAGCGAGAAATTAAAAACTCGCTAGCGAGAAATTAAAAACTCGCTAGCGAGAAATTAAAAACTCGCTAGCGAGAAATTTAAAACTCGCTAGCGAGAAACTGGAAACTCGCTAGCGAGAAATTAAAAACTCGCTAGCGAGAAACTGGAAACTCGCTAGCGAGAAATTAAAAACTCGCTAGCGAGAAATTAAAAACTCGCTAGCGAGAAATTTAAAACTCGCTAGCGAGAAACTGGAAACTCGCTAGCGAGAAATTAAAAACTCGCTAGCGAGAAATTAAAAACTCGCTAGCGAGAAATTAAAAACTCGCTAGCGAGAAACTGAAAACTCGCTAGCGAGAAACTGAAAACTCGCTAGCAAGAACTGAAGCTTCCCAAACAAGACTCAACCATCGCTTTACTAAACTCGCCCATACCTTTTCCAATCTCAACATTGAAGATTTGCAACTCGCCAATGTTAAAAGGCGGTTGGACGAAGATTTAAAACTCGCACGGCTTTTGGCAGTAACGGCTTGCCATATGTAAGTCCTATTTGTGCACTTAGTACAAGTGGTGAAGTGTTACTTCTTGGAACTGGGTGTCTTTATAGACCCTTAGAAAATAGTCCAAGGAAAATACGTGCACTGATTGGTTAAAAATTGTATTTCTCATCTATTAAACAATTAGATTATGAGCTCGAGATTTCTATCGCCGAGTCAACTATCACGCATAGAAATCGAGAGCGAATAATCTAATTGTTTTAGTATAAATCTACTAGTCGTTCAAAGATTTAATCTAAATCCTCTTCAAAGACACTTCAAAAACACAAAGAAACGGCCCCTAGTGCGCGCTGCTACGCTACTCACTATCTATCACAGATTAGTATAAATCTACTAGCGTTCTATCACGAATGCTGTTCTCTGATTGGCTACGCTACTCACGTTCTATTCGGTGATAGATGGTGAGTAGCGTAGGAGCAGGCGCTCGGGGCCGGTTCTTTGTGTTTTCGAAGTGCCCATGAAGCGGATTTAGATGAAAGTTTTGAACGACTAGTAGATTTATACTAAAACAATTAGATTATTCGCTCTCGATTTCTATGCGCGATAGTTGACTCGGGCTGCGCCCTCGTCAACTATCACGCGATAGAAATCTCGAGCTCATAATCTAATTGTTTAATAGAACGTGGGTAGCGTAGCCAATCAGAGGACGTTATTCGTGATAGAACGCTAGTAGATTTATACTAAAACTCAGTAGAAACACAGAACTAGTATGAGCTGTTGATGTAATGATGGAGTGAGCTAAGAGAATTTACATTTTGATGATCAAGTAAGCTAGGCGTTTTCATTGTTTCGTTGCGGTATTTTCTGAAAGAAATAGAAAACATTTTCTCTCTGTTTCTTTATTAACTCAACAGAAACATGGAACATGTTTTCTACATGTAGTTCTTCAACTTACAGTTTTATTGGGGCTGGATTAGTAAACCTCATGCCATTGTCTTTGTGTTGCAGTGTTTCTCTTCTTGCTGACAGAGAGCATTTTTTCAACTTTTCAGGAAATATCCATATCTGAAAACTTCACAATAAGTGTAGAAGTCAAGGATGATGGCATCATTGTAGAACGTTTCTCTTCCAGTGGATACCAGTACACAAAGAGCAAGTCGTTGTCAGCAGTCTTTGATTGCACTGTGATTGTTTCAGGTATGATGCACATTTTTCTCCGCTTAAAAGTAATTTTATTCTTGCATAGTTCATGAACTCAAGATTAATCCCTAGGTGAATTAAAAATTAAACCTACATGTATTACATTATTTTTATTGCAGTCTTTATTACATGTTCTGACAGAATGGTAAGGTTGAGATCAACAAAGAATTATCCAAGTTTTTCAAATGACCGGGTCTTTAGTAAACCATTTGCACACATGTATAAATTAAATGAATGGATACTAGATACGTTTCTGTTTATCCTTAGATTTGGTGTAATTTTGTTCCTTTGAGTGTACTCGAGGAAAGATTAAAAAACACAATGGGTGACCCCAACCCCATGTTCTGTTTCAAATGCATTTACATGTAGCCATAATTCTCTGATACTCCGGACTCACAAATTCAATGCTCAACAATGTTGTGGTCAGCACAGTCTTAGAGAGAGAAAAACCAACATTGTTTGGTGGGAAGGCGGAAAGTGTTTCCAACAAGCTCCAAATAGAATTTTAGAGCGGACTGTCTCAACACTTATATTTACTGTCTCAACATTTATAAACCTTGTTCTTATTATAATCATTCTTTCTTCACAGAAAACTACCAGACAGCTGAAATCCTTCTCGAACCCAGTCAGGTGTCTGTTACAGCAGATGATGGTGCAGTGATTGGGATCTTGTCAACAGTCAGCCAAAATCCTGGTGAAACGTTTTTGTACGAGCTCGTAGATGAAGCTCAGCTGCCTTTTAGAGTAACTGGTAACAAACTTCTTGTCGCTAAGAAGGATGGTTTGGATTTCCAAGTGTCGCGCTCTGAAGAAGCTTTGCTTCCAGTATCCATTATAAGTAAAGGAAGTGTGTCTGGTATTGTCAGAGAGTCCTTCTATGTGCGAGTTGTAGGTGAGTACCGTGAGTAAAAAGATCTCTTTTGCATGCTGTGTTGGGACTCGATGATCCCACGAGCTTTACAAGAAACTCTTGAGTTGCGGGTATCAGTGAACCACTTAGCTATTTATCGACTTGAAGTCTATAATTAACAATTAGATTATGAGCTCGAGATTTCTATCGCACGATAGAAATCGAGAGCGAATAATCTAATTGTTTTAGTATAAATCTACTAGTCGTTCAAAACTTAATCTAAACCCTCTTCTCAACACTTCGAAAACGCCAAGAAACGGCCGTCATTTTGTTAACAAGTGCACACTGTTACGCTACTCACTTTCTATCACAGAATAGATAGTGAGTAGCATAGCCAATCAGAGAACGGCCTTCGTGATAGAACGCTAGTAGATTTATACTAAAGGTAAATAGACTTCTGTAATGCTGACGTTTTACACGAGCGTTAGTTTAATGCTCAAAACATTAGCTTTGCAATTAATGTACCTGTATCATCTTTAAGTTGATAAATAGCTAAATATTTGAGGGTCTGACAAAGGACAGCCCTTAATGCCCTTAAGTTTGGGGGTTGGATGTAGGTCCAGTCACTTCACCCTGTAAAACTCAAAGGATTTAGAAACTCCTGGGAGCCTTATTTTTATTTATTATTTACATACGTTGATAGGTGTAAAGAAGTTAAAATACTTTTATACAGTAGTCTGACTTATATTCTCAATTTATCCCCTACCTAAGAGAAATTTGACCACTGACTGCCAAAAAACTGAAATACTGGTGATCTACTTGTAACTCCTCATAGGTTCGTGACTCTGATACGCAGGGTGTTAGAAGCTTTGGAATTTTTGATTGTAGGTAGCATGTCGACTTCCTAGTTATGTAGTTATTGTCTCAGGAACTAGAAATCTTAATTGAACAGTGTTAGACAGGTAATGCATGCAGAAGTATAACACTGCATAGCCATTCGCACGCATTACATGCCTATCACACTACACGTAGTGCATACAGAAAGCTTCAAAATCCTGATCATGCTCCATGTATGTCTATAATCATTATCATCTGTCCTTCACGCCTCACTTTAGGGGTGCGACCAAAGGTCTTCCAGTCTGGTTTATTCCTGTTGTTGCTGTCACCTCACTCCGACTCTTCCAGCCAAAATTACTCCTCTTCTTGTCTACCTTTCTCCACCATGTGTCTTAAAATTCTTTCAATTTTCCTTCGGCCCATTGCTTCCCAGCCTATGATGTGATCTAAGGATTTTTTTCTTTGTTACTTTTTTATTAGATGAAAGGGTTCATCCAGTCAACATGTGTTTGATTCCCCACACTGTGAATGAAAATCAACCATCAGGCATTATTGTGGGGCAGCTGATCATCGACGACTCGTCATCACCGTTATCATCTTGCGCTAAACAGCATTGCTGCCCTGCCCCTCAAAGCACAGGCAGGCAGTTTGATTATCAGTGCCATGTGGACACTCCAGAGAATAATGAGGCCATTCCACAGCTTCAAAGGAATGTTAGCTCATTGTTTAGACTGGATGATGGCTTTCTCCTTCGTACCAGGGTTCCACTTCTCTACAATAATTTCAAGGATTCTAATGGGAGCGTGGAAATTCACATTAGCTGTTACCATACCAGACATCCACTGCAATTCATCGGACAGTCTCTCCGAGTTTCTGTTGCAGGTGGAGTGCTTGTGTGCTTGTTTAACGACTAGAACTGGAGTGTTGAAAGTAATTCGCATTTGCTTTGGCTTTGCATTACTACGCTCAGCGATTGGCTAGAAAATCGTGTGCCTCTTTCTCGACCAATCAG
Source organism: Micromussa lordhowensis (assembly GCA_964020085.1). Classification (NCBI taxonomy): domain Eukaryota; kingdom Metazoa; phylum Cnidaria; class Anthozoa; order Scleractinia; family Lobophylliidae; genus Micromussa; species Micromussa lordhowensis. Next base: position 27,325,966 of record OZ026598.1, read on the forward strand.
TAACTCGCCCATACGCGTTTTCCCGCGCTTGGCGCTGTCTACATTTATTTGCTTCGCGTTTTGATTGGTTCAGTGAATTTTCTGGGTCGAAAACCGCTCTATTTGTGGCTCTCATAAGTGATCACCTAAGGGATTGGAAAAGTGGTTTAACTGTTGCTAATCTCTTAGTAACGATGAGATTTTGTTAGCCACCACCCACAGAAAAGGCAAAAGTTGGTTGCATGCGAGGGCTTCCAACACGCCAAAGACATGTACAGTTTCTTGATCTAACATTATACAGTACCATTGCCTCATATCATAGACTTTCAAGACTCCATCTGACAGATTCAAATGAAATTTTGCGTGGGGCTTATATTCAGTGCCGAATTACTGAAATTTATCTCTCAAGGACGCTCGCTCACAAGAGGTTTAAAACAAAGAAAAAGCCTGATTCGTAAATTCCGAGGGTGTTATTCATGCTCGACTTCAGCTGGGGTTTTTATAAGCGAGTTGTCCATACATTCTGATGCTCAGAATCGGAATGCGCGTACCCAGCCCCATACTCCTCCCATCTTTGATTGGAAGTCACTTAATTTCAGATCATTTTCTTCATGTTAATGCTGATTAATTTTTTTTCTTTCTTCCCCCATATTCAGATTGTGACAACAATGATGTGTGTCCAGACATTAATGAGTGTTCGTTATGTCAGAATGGTGGCAGCTGTCGTGACGTGATTAATGGCTACAGTTGCCTGTGTACCTCAGGATACACTGGCATCCACTGTGAGACAAACATTAATGAATGTCAAGGCATTGACTGTAAGGTAGGTCACGTGACCTTCATTAGGCTGTTGTGTGTATTATGCTCATAACTACACCGTTTTGGCTAAAGACAAACTGTAGTTCAAGATGTGGAAGTTGAGGTCACTGTGTTGTGTGACAAGCAACTCACGCGCTGCCTGTCTTTACCTAGGGGAGGTCCCCAGGAGTTTAGATACATACCAGCGTTTTGATGGGAGAAGTTGACAAAATGTTTTTTTTAGGAGGGGGAGGGGGGATAGGTAGCCTTGCGATGCTCTTGCGTCCCATCTAGGAGCCAAAAGATGGACATTGGCACTGATGATTCATTTGGCATTTCCCACTTTTCGAACCTCTGTGATTGAGAAAGACTTTACCATGTACCCATTAAATAAAGTAAATATATTTTCAGTTTTCTCTTCCATGGTTGCCTTTGTACTGTTGTTAGCCAAGTTAGCTTGAAATAATGTTGTGTCTTAAGTTCAAAACTTTACAACTTTTATATTTATTCGATTTTGTTGTTGTTGTTGTTTTTCTCACCAAACTAGAACGGAGGTGTTTGTGAAGATGGAATTGCATCCTTCACTTGCCAGTGTGCTGATGGATTTTCAGGAGAGTTATGTGAACGGCGACCATCCCTTTGTGCCAATTGTGCAGTAGGAACGTTGTGTGTAACCTTTACGCAAGCAGCCATCAGGTAAAATCTGTGTGCATTTAACGGTATGAATTCTTACAGCTCTGCGTGAGTTGAACTTATTTGGTCACGCACTAACTTTTGCTTGAAGGGCTGTCACGCAACTTGAAATTTGCTACTGTACAACAAGGCCTTCATATTCACAATAGGCCATTTCCGAATTACCTTTAGCCTCTTTCTCAAGACGAGTCTTGGTGCCCATCCTTTCATGGTTTGAAACGCAAAGATTGACTGTCACACAACTTGATCAATGTAAAAAACTTTCGCACAACTTGAAATTCGGCTCTGAACTACTTTAACAGAGCGAACATGTTCTTATTACATAGCAATAAGTGTGGAGAAAAAGTATTTCAAACTCGGAGCTAAAAAGACTGCAGAGTACATTACGTTTTCAGTTTGATAACATAGAATAATTTACATGTACCAACTCATAATTTTTTCTTTGGCCTCGATTATGTTAGCATCTTGTTCTCTGGCATGTCAGAAAAATCGCCTTACTGAGTTTTTGCAAATATTGATCAGTTTTGTTGTTGTTTTTGCCTGGCAGGTGTTTAGATAAGCATTCCAATTCCAATTCCAACCACATTTCAATTCTTGTGAGCGAGACAGGGATATCATCGAAAAGAACCGCGGAGCTAGAGGAAGAAATAGCAGCCATTTTGGATGAAAAAAGAAGTGAAGGCAACCAAGGTAAACAACGTTCTGTTGGGAGAAAGATATCAATCAATCAATCAATCAATCAATCAATCAATCAATCAATCAATCAATCAATCAATCAATCAATCAACCAATCAATCAATCAATCAATCAATCAATCAATTAGTCAATCAGTCAGTCAGTCAGTCAGTCAGTCAGTCGGTCAGTCGGTCAGTCAGTCTTTCAATCCATCTGTTAATCGATGACGCGCTTTTCTCCTGACAAAGTTCCGAATTGTTGCAACAAGAGTCGAGCTCGCGACTTTCCGTTCACTGATCAGACGCGGAAACACAGGGGTAGGACTTGTAGGTTACCTTGGGTCACTGATTGGTAGAACCAACCTTAGCATCCATACTCAAGATCTCAGGGAATTCTATTGTAAGGTTGACACGGGTTTTTGTTATCTGCAAGACGGCGAAACAGTGTCAACCTGTCTTCTTTTCGTGGTCAGTGAAAAGTCTCTCAGTCAGTCCTGATTAATGAAGTTTATTGAGTCTACAAATAATTAACGTTAATTGTTTTTTATTTGTAGCCAACGCCAGAAAACGAAGAGCGCAAGTAAATTTCTTTTACGTCGAAATTCTCCAAATCAATCAACTGAGTACTCAAAAACAGAGTTTACTGATACTCACAGCCCTGGATGCTACCAACAAGTACTTCCCTCTTCTCGCTTCTGACGCATGCGCTTTGCTTGCCAACACCGAACGCAGCTGCGTGGAGAGCTGTGAAATACTGCAACTGGTTGACTTGCCCTGTGGCCAAGGGGAATCAAATAAAAACGTCGATGTTCCTAAAGATGAGGCATCAAAAGATCTGTCCACTGGAGGAGCTGCAGGCGTTTCTTTTGCGGTCTTTGTTCTCCTTATTGCCGTACTAGCTGGCGCTGCCTTCTACTACAGGAGGAAATACAAAGTGGCAAAGGTAACTAGATTGAACTGAATTCTGCATTCTTCGTTGAAGCTGTTTCCATCATCAGTTTTGTCGTTGTTTTGGTCTGTCTTGTTTCTGTCACATTTCTCTCAAGGAATATATCATTCAGTTCTATCAGAAGCTTCTCACCCTGAACGGGTGATAAGCGGCTTCTGCTATGTCTTGCAAGAGATGAAACCCAAACAGAGTCCTTCAACCAGAATAAACGGAAATAGTTTGCTATAATTTTGATTTCAACAAAACCAAAGACTTTTGATGACTCGTTACATGTCGTTCAGTGTGACAGAAGCGGGGACCTAAGACTAGATTATCAATTTTTTTTATAGCAGAATCAAGGAGACGTTCGTTTTCAGTCCGGCACGGAGGAAATCGATTTCTCAAACCCAATCTACGGCGACAACAGAGATGTGGCGACGTCAAAACCGTCGAACAGGGAATGGGCCGAGAAACTGAAGAAGGATTCTGACGGACTTGTGCAAAACAACTTGGATTCAACGTCGGTCGTCAAACGGAATGATATCAAGGTGAGATGAAGCTTTAGGAACAGAATTTGACCAGGGAAACCTTGTCAGTCCTCAGTCATTGAGGCATTCATTGCGTCTTTAAGTTTTGAGAACTGTGCGAGCGTTGAAAACTATCACAGGGGAGTGGCGGAGCGTTGTGCTACAAGCCAAACTACACAAAAAGTGATTGACTTGATTGTCCGTCAATGGTGTTGTGAACAGTCATTGGTCGGTTTCAATCCGACCAATGGCTGTTAACAAACTTTACACGAGTCTTTCATCATTACCATCACAGCTAAACTGACCAATCAGTTTCAACCAACCAGACTTATAAGACCATCGACTGACAAACACCGATCACACAATACGAGCTCAGTTGTTCTATTGTCACGCCATGTGTTTTGTTGTCACGGAAGTCATTGGGGGTTTTGGTAAATTCATAGTCTGTAGCTGTTTGCTTTGTTTTGCCGTAGGTGTCAGAGAACCCTCTTTATTATCGTCCTTCCACCAGTAATACCGGCGGGCGTGAAGAGGTTTCCAAGGCGACGAGAATGCTTGAAGAGGATGACATTGTGGCGGCTAAAGCACAGAACAAAGAAGAGAATCCTTACTCGGAACCTAAGGATGGGGCCCATGGGGAGGCATTGAACCCCTGTTATGAAAGCTCCCCTCCAATGCGGGTATCCCTCGGTAATAAATCAGTTAAACCCCAGGGAGGTGAAATCGCCGAGGCTGAAAATAGTCTTAATGCATACATCAAAGGTGCGAACGTCAAAGTTCGTGCTTCTAACGCGGCTCAACCAAAGAAGTTCAGGCGACAGAGAAGTGACGAGAAAGCATCAAATAATGAAGAAATGCGTTCACTAAAAAACAGCGAGGTTCCACCGTCATTTGATAATCCATTTTACAGAGATAATCCCACGAGAGAGCAAGCAACCCCCAACGAAGAGCCGACATACTCGACCATCCCTGCCTTGCAAGTTAGCCGGCCATGCTTACCGCCGAGGACTCTCCGAAGATCCTTCGAAGCACCACCGGAGCCTATCGAGCTTCAGTCAGAGGATGACACGTACGAAAAGGTTAACTTTGGAGACACGGAAGCGTGAGCTGTATTTTAAGCAAGTACTTTTCAGTCTCTTTTTTGTACCCTGTTGCACAGTACAATTTTTTATACAGAAAAGTAAGGAGTTGAACGAGACGTTAACTAATAGGCCATTTCCGAGTTCCCTTGTACCTCTGTTTCAAAACGAGTCTAAGTGCGAAACCATTTAAATGAAAATGAGTTTGTTTTGCATGAAAATGAACCATGTAGGCGGAAGTCATTTTCATATGAACGGTTTCGCACTTTGACCCGTTTTACCACGGAGGTAAAAGGGATTTCGGAAATTGCCTATTGGGTGGAATTTTTTCGTGGTTGGGAAAATATCTTTCAAAGTTACGGCGTAGCCCCAAAACTCGAACCTGGCATGTAGAGAGCAGTTTAACTAATCATGAAGTGGATGATTTACAAAATCACGACAACAACAACGAGAGCGTCACTATAGACGTGATCTGCACGTGCGTTATACAAGTCGGTACATTTAAGTATTCTTTGCAACTGAGTTGAAATGATCAAAAAGGTGAATTTTTCATGTTTGTGCTTGGACAGGTCGGAACTTTGCAAATTCCTGTGTAAAATAGTTTAGCGGCACTAAAAATGATCGTCACTCCGAATGTCTTCGCTGTAATTTCAAACTCTATTCCATGCAGCTCTCGTTGAAGACTCGCAGAGCAACTTGCATGGTCTTCACGAAACATTGTACTGCGTAGGAGGGTCTCAAGAAAACGTCTTTTAACGTAATTAAGTGTGCGTGTAACGTTTTCGTCAGCGCATTTTTAATTATTATTATTATTTTTTAAATTTTGTTTTATTTATTTATTTTATTCTACTTTTTTTCGTTGGCACATGTAATTGCAAATTTAGCTAAGCGAGGTTCTCAATGAACTCAAAGCTTCGAGATTTTAGTAGTTAGAAATACTGTGTGTTTTTGTATTATTTTCCCATACCAGGTTGTGGATTTCGTGGATTTCTTAACAGAACTCTATATGGAATTGTTATTTGTTATGTAGAAGACACACACTCTTTTTTATAACAACGTTTGTATTGAGGCTGAGGGTAGAAGTTCCTATTTTTCAACGATTTGGTACTGAAAATGTTCTTTAGAGATTTTGTATTTTTTTGAAGTTTTTAAAAAAATGAAATTGCAGTAACTCTTGGTTAAGTCACTGTCTAGTGATGACAGTGTTGATTTCCAGTTACAAATGAAACAGGTGGTTCGTTCTGTATGTATATTTGTCATTTTAACACCAAATTTATGGGAAAAGATTTTTTACCAGATTTCAGCCTGAGGTACGTTAAAAAACCAAGTTAAAAATGAAGTGAGAGTGCACGATAAGTTGAAAACTTGTGAGACCGTTAGTGGTATACTTTTTTAAAAACATTTTTTGACGACATCTTTGTATGCTTTACAAACATTTCGACATAGTGTTTTTGTATTAACATTTAAAACCGCTGGCGTTTTAGACCAGCAGTAAACACATAACATTGTGATATGACATGACGTAAGTCTCTTTCGAGCTTCAAGCTCTTTAAGAGAAGTTAACGACACGTGAGTTTTAAATGGAGCAGACATTTTTTGTGGCTTGATATCTTATAAACATAGTTTTGGAAAAGAGCACAACAAGACTGCCATCTGTAGACTGCAGCAGACACAAGTACCCATTGGGTATCTATTTCTTTAGAGTACAACATGCCTTTTTCAACTGCCTGTACTGTCATCAGAAACATTACACAGTGGAATATTATGTTACTACGTAAAAAATTATCATTTCCAACTGCTCTTAAGCCGTTATGGAAACGTTGTAGAAAATGATTTTTAAAATATCTGGTATTGTAGCTGTTGTTTAAGTATCTGATGTAGTAATAGTGAGCAATAATAGTTGTAGTATATAAGTTCCTGTCGTTCATGTAAATGTTAACATAGATACTTTTTAACCGTGTAAATATTGTAGGGTATTATTTTTATTAGTGTAAATACATGTATACTCAGGTTAGTCAGCCGAAAGGTAGAGTATTACCGGTATTTTGGTACATAAGCAGAAGCCTCCATTTGGCGCGGAATCCTGCGAAATCGCGCGGAATATCGTCTGATACTTAGCCGACGAGGCCGTAGGCCGAGTCGGCTAAAATCAGACGATATTCTGCGAGATTGAGCAGGATAATTGTTTGATTATTCAACAAATTGATAACAAAACAGCCTAACATTTTTAAATCTCTCTGTCGACATTTTCTCACTTCACTTTTTCTTCCCACGTACGAAGCTACGTTTACCGCTGGATATCTGTTACCTACGGATGACAGATATCGAGAGCATCATGACCATATTTGGATAGTGTTACAATTTGTTGAATAATAAGCTCGGATATTTGTCCGCGGATATTGTCTGTTCCGAGAAGCTAACAGTGCTGAACTTTGAGAACAGATAATGTCCCAGGACAAATGTCTTAGCATATTTTCACGCTAAATGGAGGATATTGTTTCGCAACACGCGCGATTTTTGAAGATTGGGGAATATCACTCGAATATTCCTCAGTTTTAGCTGGGGAATATTCAGTCACGTGACGCGTTTAGACCAATCCCGCGCAGGCGAAAATATTTGGTTATCTGGTTTTTCTAGCCTAACGAGTAAGAATTAATATAGTGTTTATTTTAAGACAGTTTTAAAGCAAACGCTGACACTGTTCAAGGTATTGAGAACCATCGTATCTTTGCTACAGAGTCTCACTTTGTAAAACGTTCCCGTATTTGCATTCGCAAAACTCTGTCGAATAATAACGTCAAGTGTTGCACTACTATGTTAGATTTGTTGAAACGAAAAAAACTGTAAAGTACAATGATTAGTAAGCCGTGATTAGATTTTCTTACTTCTTGACCACACCTGTGGTGGTTTGAATGCCGGCAATGATATTTTGTAACCTCCCCCCCCCAAAAAAAAAACAAAACAAAAAAACATCACGATCATTTGCATGACGTGGTAGCGTGAATTTAAATTTTGTGGGAACTTTGTGTTATGTCACGAAGAGCATCACACAGAAAAATTTGGAATTCAATTTGAAAATTGGGAAAATTTGATGAAGGCATTAGTATAAATTTACTAACGTTCTATCACGGATGCTGTCCTCTGATTGGCCGCGCTACTTACTGTCCAGTCTGTTGTAGATTGTGAGCAGCGTAGCAGTGTGCTGTTGTTAACAAAATGACGGCCGCTTTTTGCGTTTTCGAAGTGTCTGTGAAGAGGATTTAGATAAAGTTTTGATCGTCTAGTAGATTTATACTAAAACAATTAGATTATTCGCTCTCAATTTGTATGCGCGATAGAAATCTCGAGCTCATAATCTAATTGGTAATTAGAAATTAGGGAAAAGAGAGAAGGAACTAGTTCCCTTGGTATTTGTTTTCGTCTCTCTGGTGGTGTTTACTATCCGTACATGTTCTGTGAAGTTGAAAAATGTAACGAGGCTTATGAGGAAATTTCGGCTGGAATTATATCCTATTTTAGTAAAGAAAGAAATTGTAAATCTGAGAATTTTATAAAAGCATGTGAATATTATGTCACGCACATGGCACAATAAAATATTCAAATTTTCACTTTTAGCGTTGTTCTCCTTCACTCTTATGTACAGGTGTACAGTTCTGCTGTCTTTGGTTTCTTCCCCGTTGCGATAATGGTCGAACTATTGAGAAATTTGTTGGATTGCCGAGAGGAACCCACTCCGACGTTTTTGTGTAACGCCCTTCCACTGTTGGGGTAAGGGGGGGGGGGGTGGGGGTGGGAGCAACTCGCCTTTTTGCCAGTAGCTCTAGTTGGTTGAACGGTCATCTCTAGGGGTCGCCCAGCAACCACTTACATTGATAAGCTAGAAAATGACACCTACCTGCCAGAGCGAATGGGCCGGGAGAAAGTCATTACACGAGACTCTCAACGGGTAGAAGAAGTAATTAGCAGCCCTCCAGTGTAGTTACATCGCTTGCTTGGTTTGTCTTTTGCTTTGTTTAATTCATGTTAATTCTTTTTATTTGACTCATTTACTAGCACCGGATAATAATTGCCACTCTTCCTGAATGTTACAGCCAGAACTGACAGACCTTTGCTCAAAACAATTGCTTTCTTGCTTTTTCGACCCGGGAATACAGGCTTTCAGAGGGTCAGTCGTATAAATAGTATATTACAGTTCGCCATTGCTCGTTTTGTTTCATTTTTTCCTCTCTTTGGTGCGTATACTAGTATTATGTTCTCTGTATAAGAATTGTTGTGAAATATACAGTCACGGTTGGTGGACTTTATCTTTGGACAGAATTAATTTTGCGCTTGAAATCATGCATTTTTTATTGTATAGCAATCAGTTCATGTCAAGAAAGCAGTTAACCTGGAATGACCCCTATGATATTACGCTAAAAATTTCCTGTTTGTCCACGCCGTGTCCTTCAGCTCTCATTTGCTGAACAATCCCAGAGAGCCATGCGCGCCGATTTGCTCAATCGTACCTGTCAAGAGAACACATATATTGCGTAAAATTTACGAAATTCTTTCGATGTGGAGAACCTATTTAATGAGTTCATGCTGCGTACGACTTCATATTTCGTCATTGGATTTTTCATGCAGAAAGTGATTTGGTTGCAATCAGAATGAAGCCGTATGTAGAAACCAATGAGACATCATGTCCGCCAGACAGCAAATATGGCGAAGGTGACGAGGAACAGTTTTGGAGTGTTTCGGTGACTAATTTGCCAAACGATGTTTTTGACGACGAAAATACGAAGGTAAATAGATACTGTGCATTATCACCAGTGCCATGTTTAGTCTTTGCTAGAGCTCTCCTTTTCAAGCTGTTTAATGGTTTTAGTTGGTGGCTTTTAATTTTTGGTAAACAAAACCGGTTACATTTTCTTCGGTTCAGCAGTGTTCAGCTGTGTTTTCCCGACTAAAATGACTGTGGTATTTCGTGGAATAAGTGTCTTTTGAAAACTTGAACTGTGAATAGCTTGGATTCCATTTCAAAGAATGGTCTTGCAGAAGTATGATATTAAATATATAAATACGTCAAAATGTAGGTGAGCGGGAGAGATTCTCGAGTTAAGGTTCATTTTAAGCCTTGAGTAAATGTAAGAATAAAGTCAATTAATTAAGCTTATTAGGGCATGGTTATTAAAGTATGGTTGTGTAATAAGTCTAATTTAGTGAGTGACAGACTTTATTAGAAAGTGGTTTTCTTTTCCTTAGAGTACAAATGCCAAACTTTACCTTTCAGTTACAGGTCCTTACAAGATTCATGGTTAATTGAATAACCCCCCCATCTAATATTTTGTTGGTTTGCCTCGGATAAATTCTGCTGACAGATTATGGAACAGATTGTCCGGGTGGAAACCCTGAGTTAAAAGACTCAGTTAAGTGTGTGGACGACATAATGATGAATTATGATGTAGTCTGTAATCCCAAACCAAAGAAATTTTCTTGGAGACAAAAAAGTTCAATTATTCGAAGATCCCTGGTTATTGGCTCACTGGTAATTTGTTACAAGATGATGTAGCTTATGTCAACATAGTGACAGCCATAAGAACGGATCACCATACAATAACTTTAGAAATTGACAGTTTAGGTGATCAGCAGTGTGGCCCATCTTTTTGGAAGTTCAATAACAGTGTCTTGGATGATGCTCTTTTTTTGAGTGTTTATGTGAAGACTTTCCAAAGTGGCTAGATGGAATTAATTTCTGTGATGATTTGAGAATTAAATAAGATTTTTTGAGAATTAAATAAAATGGGACTGGATGAAATACAAAATTCAGGAGGAAAGTATATCGTATGGGGCAAACTGAAAGCTAAGGAAAGGAGAAAGAGAATTTAAACAATATTTGAAAACAAGCTCAAAATATGTGAGGAGGGAATAGCAGAATCACCGACATGAGCAGTGATCCATCTGGAAAAAGGCAGTAGTGAGTCCAGCCAAAAACTAGTGAGCTCACACAGCCAAAAACTAGTGAGTCCCACACACAGGAGTGCGAGTCTCACGCTCATCATTATACGAGTTGTACCTATGAATAATACATACAATAATTAAAAAAGTTTTGTATTTTATTAGTTACTTTCAGTCTTGACATACAAATCATGAATAACTTTGAGCAGGGCTTCCTTGAATGACTTTGTTATCTCAGGGCCTTGGAGGGCCATCTTGTGTTCAAGGAGACCAGCATGCCGATTTGAATGAATGAATGAATGAATGAATGTGAACTTTATTTAAGACAGGGTGGCCCAAATATCAGCCACGGGGCTGTTATCCTGAGGGGCCCTGTATACACCTAAAATCATTATAGCAATAAAATGAATAACAATGAGCACTTGTGATCTGAAAACTTATGGTCTGAGATAAAACGGCAATGTATTAATGAGCCTAATAAACACATTAGGCTAAAAGCGTGGTGTTTTGAAAATTTTAGCACTGGGCTTCCTTACTCATTCTGTTCAAATTCCTAGCAGACTTTACAATACATACAATTTCCATCTTTCTCGTAGACCAGCCACAAATATGTTTTGAGCCACGGTTTAAAAAAATCTTTGTTCTTTAGATTTTGCTTGTGCTGATTCTTCAGTGTCTTCATTTTGCTTTCGCATCATTCTTATCTAATGCAGTCGCTGCTTCTTGTTCTTGGTGTTTACTCTCTTTGGGCTGTTTTGCAAATGAGAGCTGTGTTTGCCCCTCCAGGCCCCAGTTGTATGAAGGCTGGATAACGCTATCCACCGGATAAATTTCTATCCAGTGGATAAGTGTTAAAACAAGAAACCACGCTATCCTCTGGATAGTGAGTTATTGGGTGGATAGCATTATTAATTTTACCTTTCGAACAACCCGGGCCAGGACCGGTGGCATTTAATTTGAATAACTATGTCCACCTTGCGAAAACAAGCAGGAAGAGACAGAAAGCACGGTATGGAATCAAAAAACATACACTTCTGTAAAATACTGCTGATCATGAAAATTGAGCCTATAATGACCAGAATGCAATGGTGTTCCATGACGCTACATGGTTTGGACAAGGGGAAAGAAACAGCAAGTATTTCCTGCATCTAGAAAATAGAAATTAGAAAAAAAGCTGCATACCAAAGCTTATTCAAACAAGTAAATGTTGATGTTGAAATTGGTCTAAAAGCTATCGCTAAAAGGCTAGAGAAGGTCTTAACACATATTATTCATTATGATCTGAATGCCTTCGTGAAAGGACAAACCATTTTTGATGCAGCCTGTACTATAAGTGATCTTATGGAATTTACAAAAATGTTAGAACTAAATGAGACTACCAAGGTATAATAATTGCAATGGATTTTGAGAAAGCCTTCAAATCTTTAAATTGGAACTTCCTTCTCAAATCAATAGAATTCTTTGGCTTTGGAGAATCCTTCTTGGGGTGTATCAAGACATTTTATAAGAATATATAATAATGATAATGACAATGACAATGACAATGACAATGACAATGACAATGACAATGATAATAATATTTAAACTGGGGGTGATCTCACATAAAGTGGTTTTCAGAAGGACCCTGTGAAGGACAGGAATATCAAGTTACGTTATCAATGATGGCTTTTCTACTTCATCTTTCAATCTTAAACGGGGTATTCACCAGGGCGAATACCACTCTGGCCATCTCTTTTCATGAATTATTATAGTACTTGAATTATTGGCATTATCCATACATAACAACGATCAAATTAAGAGTATTGCGGTGGATGGTTATGAAATCAAATTAGTTATGTTCGCTGATGATATGACATCATTTGTTAGGGACAAGCTTTGATACTATTAATCTGTTTAGTACATACTCCAGATTGACGGTTAAGGTGGTTCGAAATAGTTTTATGGCGCGCGCAAACTGGGTTCTAATCTCGCAAATTTGGCATCAAGTCGATCCACGCCACGAGGAACAAAACATCCGGCTACTTTGGCAAAAATAATAGAGTACTTTGATAAAAACTGATGTTTTAAACACATATTGGTCCCTGAGAAAGGTAAAATCGGCCAATTGTAAGTTGTTTTAGAATCTTGTAGAACAAAACATCACATGTACAAAACACTGCCAACTGCGAAATCAACAAGCCTAATCTCGCGCGTCGTGCAGTTGACGCACATGCGCAAATGCTGATCTTGTAGTGTCGAAATTTTGGAGTTTTTATAACTTTAATCGCTCATATTTCCACTTCCGCTCGGTGGATTTTTTTCATATTTTCGGTGATAACCAGGATGAATTGGCTGCATACATAGTCCGATTTTAAAAAAAATTCTGTAGGCAGGAAAAAAAATAAGAGAACAATAGTCAAAAAGAGGATTTTTTTCTTAATCTACCCTGGCTACAGATTTTTTTTAAACTGAAATATTTTGAAGGTCATTTCTGGTGACATATAATATTGCAGTTTGAGAAGATTTCACCGACCAATTTTTTAAAAAAGACAATAGATTTCGATTTTAGGGGCTCAACTGAATGCTCCATATGGTTGCTATGGTAACAGGTTTTCTGAAATGAATGTCATGTTATGAATCTATGATGTTTCTTTTATTTCTGTGCCAAATTTCATAGTGATACGATGAACCAAACATAATTTAGAAAATAATTTGTGAACTTGTCTCGGGAAAATGAAAACTATTTCGAACCACCTTAACCATGACAAAAATTCTTCTACTAGGAAGCATTGAAGTAAGCAGTTCATATCTAGGTGTAAATAAAATAAGTAAGGTCATACAAATTCTAAGGGTTTACTTTACCTTTAATCACTCACTGTTATATAAACTAAACTTTGAATCAATCAAGAAATCTCTGAGAGAATTGTTGAAGGGCTGGAGCCTGGAGAGGCCATAACTACTTGGAAAAATCCAAGTGATCAAATCTTTTGCCATACCAAAAATCTTATACAGGGTTGTTCTCATTTCAAACAAGAAAAGAGTTTATCAAAAAAAGTAAATATTTTATTATATTCTTTTGTTTGGAAGGGAAAAGATAAAGTAAAGTGCACAGCATTTATCAACCCTATTGATAAAGGAGACTTGAAAATGCCCAACATTGAGTCAGTGATTTCTGCCCAAAGAATAATTTGCATCAAGAGATATCTCTTCACCGATCTTGCTTGCTAGAAGTTTTTTCTGGATTTTTATCTTAAAAAAAGTATTGGGGGGGGGGGGGAATTCTCATTTCATTATAATTTTAACTATACTAAACTACTGATAGCTCTTCCAGAATTTTACAAAGAATGCATTGTGACATGGACCCTTTTAAACAAGGATAACCCCTCCCAAAAAGGTTGCAATATGTTTAAATGTTGTGATTGTTTGGCTGGGGCTGGCAAATGCTGGGCCAATAATGTTGAGATATGATGCATTTGAATGTTTCGATCGTTTGGCTGGGGCTTAAGGCCATTTATTACCATTCATGGTAACGAGTATTATGAAGGCAGAGGGTGGATTTTTTAAGTACAACTTTTTTCCATTTTACACAAGCAAGAATTTATGGTTCCAGAAATGTAAGGAATTTCTGAGGCAAATTAGGCTAGAATGAACTAGAAGTCGGTAGTAATATTCATTAGTTAATAAAACCAAATGATTAATTGGATGCAGAAATGGATGTGAATGAACAAACTAAATCCGTGGCAAAATTTGTAATGTTGCATTTTAAAGAATTGTAAAGATTAATGTATGACTTTCAAAGGTTAATAAAAGTGTAACTTGTTTCACTGCTTAGAATTATGAGCAGCATTTTAACCCATAGCAAAAAAAGCAGTGTAGTCTTAAAACACAACACCATGACACTGGTTTTCCTTTGCTCTCGTCCTTGCAAATCAATCAATTCAACCCACATACTAGTACAGGAGATCACTTCTTCATGGAAACTTACATAAACAGAAACAGCAAACTTGAAAAAAAACTACTGACTTCAGTGTTCAGTTGTTAGCACTGTAGTGCATGAGCTTCAATCCCATATCACAAAAATAAAATATTCACAAAGTCTTGTTTGAACTTGTTGTCATTGTGATTGAACTGAATCAATCTGATTGAATTAGATCACATCATGACAAATTATGATCTTTTTTCTCTTTTAGGAATTATTTGAAAAGTTATTTTCTCCTTATGGAAGTGATGAAAAAAGCTTCATCTACTTGAGGACTTTCCACAGAGCAAGGGTTACATTTAGCAAGGAAGAGATTGCTAAAGAAGCCAAGAAAGATTTGCATGGACAGCTATTCCTGGGTTGTGAACTTGGTGTCTTCCTTGTACAGGTGATTAATATTCACTTTGTTTTCTTTAGGCTATAGAAAAACAATCTTTGTATTCAGCGCTATTGCTCAGCATTGTAATTGTTAGGCTCTGGATCTAAGAGTTCACAGATGCCAACCTAAAAAATTTGAAATCTGGTAGGTCACAAAGTTTACCTTCCTGACCCTAAAAACAGCTGTTTTATTATTTAAGTACAATTTTGCTGATTCATCCACAGAAATGTATCCATTATCCAAACAAATTTCCCCTCAAAGTGCCAAAAATCATCCAAAATAAGTGAGAAATGTGTATTTCAAAAGCTTTCCTTGGTATCCATGAGGTCAGGTTTCCCATACAGGAGACTCCAAGTTAATCCGGAGAAGTTGGCATGGATGCAAGTTCCTGATTTTTAGGGACTTAACCAGAAGTATCACTTTAAAAAGCTAAAAGGAAGTCACATAAATGGAAAACAACAGTTTACATTTAGCGTTGCCAATAAATCACTGAAGCTATGAAAACGGCCTTGTCATAATTCACACCTCAACAAGGTGTTTCTCTCAGCATGGAATGTTGCTTACTCTTATGTTCAGGTTCCACACTTGTGTCCTGGAAATTCACTAAAAACTAATAAATAAATTATTAATGTCAGTATCTTCTTAGCTTGCTTGGAAAGATTCAAATAGTGAAGGCCTTTATTATGCCAAAGTATTTGAGTAAGGTAAAAAGTTAAGGTCTGCATACGAGCCAAGTGGCCCATCAGGCCGGAGCTTATCCCGGTTTCCGTTGCATGACATGACTAGGAGTATTTCTACTCCCCCCCCCCTCTGGATGGGATGCTAGTCCATCGCAGGGTTACCCCCAGCATTATATTTGCCAGTACCCATTTGTCATTTACACACCTGGGTGGAGAGAGGCACTGTGAGAGTAAAGTGTCTTGCCAAAGAACACAACACAATGTCTCCGGCTAGGAAACGAACCTGGACAGGTCGATCTGGAGATGAGTACACTAACCATGAAGCTACCATGCCTCCCACAAGTATTTGAGATCTACAGTTATTTATGCCAACAGATCTGCAGTTGTTTATGGCATTGAAAATGTGGTACTCGAGATGCTCAACATTGACATATAACAAAACTGTATTGTTTTGCAGAGACGTTCCTCTCTTAACAACAACTCTAATCTTCAACCTCCACCTCTAACAAAGCAGTTCTTGATATCCCCTCCTGCTTCTCCTCCTGTTGGCTGGGAACAAATTCCAGAGTCCCACCCTGTTATCAACTACGATCTGCTTGCTGCTGTAGCCAGCTTGGACACAACACAGCCTTACCAGCTACACACCTCTGCTGAAGATGCACCCAGCATTGTGGTGCACTTGTGCGACGAAGGAGAGGAAGAAGTGGAAGATGGTGACAGCGACAAGTTTCATCCCTTGAAAGCATTACCAAGGGAAGTGACACAGACAAGGAGACCAGATAGAAAGACATAGGACTTTTCCAGCTATTATCTATATTTAATGTTCAATTTCCTCTCTTTCTTACAGTGTGAGAAGTTGAAGTCTAGCTTCTAGCTTTGTAAAAAGCAGTATTGAAATGGCTCCATTAGCCATACGGTTTAGTAGTAGTGTTATGGCTGCATTCGCATTTATCATCATGTTTACATTTATTGCTACTGTTGGACATCTATTACCATGGTTTAAGTTGTCTTTAAACATATTTATTATTAAGACTGGACTTTTAGATAACACATTGCCAGAGTTTTGATCCCCTCTGTGGCCACTGGATGGCCATGCCTGACAGACATGGTCAACACGAACCTTCTCCCCGTCTTTTTTTTCACAAAATGTAATTAGCAAGATTTACCAATACCTCTTGACACAGAGTGTTCTGCCTGTCATTGATATCTACCATCTCATATTCGATGACTGTACTTAGAAAATAACATTTGTTCTTAAATGTAATCTAGCACGATTTGTCACTCGTAGAAACAAACAAATTCCACTAACCAGTCATCGCAACTGATGTTACATTAACGCACTTGCTCAGAAATCTCTTACTTACTATGTACGTGGACAAGTGCGAAATCCATATTTTGTTGATATCAGTCAGCTTATCGTTGTCCATGAAAAGAAATTGAAGCATATTTAAAGCCTCGAGAGAAATAGTAATTTTTGGTTGCATTTCAGTAATTTATCACTCGTTCAGTGATAAATCATGAAAAAGTCGGCAAACGTGTTTTTTTCTACCTTGGTAACAATGGCATCGCGAGAGAGAACCCAGTGTGTACATAAATTTAATTTCAGAGTGACAAATCTGTACTAGTTTGGGGAATTGCCCTAACTGTTAAAGAAGATAGAAGATATCAAAATAATAGTATTTAATACAGTAGATGCAGATGATCTACTAGATTAAACAATTAGTTGGTGAGGAATAATTCATTATCAACAAAATTCCAATGCCTATAAAAGTTGTTTTCCTTCAAGTTATTTGCTTCAGTTATCGCGGCATTTGCCTTTTTGTATTCACGTTGTAAATGGACTCAATCTTCTCCTTCGATGTTGAAAGGTCCGTCAAACTAAAAGCTCAAGACAATCTATCTATGCAAGCTGAAGTCCAGTGAGTAACTGTTCAGCATGCAGTACTTTTATGTGGTGGCCGTGTTTGTATTTCAGTATTTTCCAAAATAATATCTTTTCCAGCATTTGCCAATGTCTTGAGAGTGACGTGTCTCATAGGTTAAACAAGATTGATCTAAATATTTCTTAGTTAAACAGTGCTCCATTTGTCGTCCACTTAAAATCCTGATTGAATTCTCGTTTCATGATCTTGTGGGGTTCCCATCCATGAAAATTGATTGAGCCCTTAGTGGTTTTGGTGAGATAAGTTGCTAGGCAGTGCAAGGGAATTTCCAGATATGAAATATTTGAGTGAAATATGAAATATTTGAGTTCCAGTGTAAACAAGTCTGTTTGGATTTCACCACATTGATTTCTTTTGAACCTCAAGGGACATCATTTGTTGACTGCTTCCACGGAAGAAGAGTACATGTATATTGTGCATAAATTATGTAAGTAATATCTAATTTTATTATATGGCTAGCTCCGCGAGCGGGCAAGATGAATCAAATCCTGCGCTGTGATTGGCTACCCGAGCGGGCAAGATGGAGACATCTTGCCCGCTCGGGACTACCCGCCTTGTCCCGCAAGACAAATTTCCCCAAAAGCCATATAATAAATCCTTTATTGACCAAGCTTGTTCGGTCAAGATGGCTTGATATTAGCCTCGTTCTTTTTTTGCGTGTTTATGGACCTCGACTACGTCTCGGTCCATAAACACGCAAAAAAAGAACTCGGCCAATATCCAGCCATCT
The DNA here is from genome assembly GCA_964020085.1 of Micromussa lordhowensis. NCBI lineage: Eukaryota > Metazoa > Cnidaria > Anthozoa > Scleractinia > Lobophylliidae > Micromussa > Micromussa lordhowensis. The sequence goes on from OZ026598.1 coordinate 27,344,268, forward strand.
TGACCTCACACTTGGTCAATAACCCATACATGTTTCACTGCAAATATTTATGTTAAAGATACTGTTTGCTTATGGTGTTAAGAGCTTGATTACAAAACGTGTATGAAGTATATGAGGTTGCTGCTAACTGCTTAATTAATTTGCATTGAGATTCTCGGTAAAAAAAATTCAGTTCCCCTTGGGACCAGTCAAGTGTTAAATATTAACATGTACTATAATAGTTATTTTATAAGCTAAAATATGCGAATAAAAAATGAAATGACAATCGTCTTATTTGTTATTTTTTTATGTTCAACGTTTCAGTTTTACTAATCAAGATAGAAGTGATAAACAATTAACTTGGGTTGCTTTTAGAGTGGAGATGGGGGTTAGGGAACAGTTTTTACGCTTACGTACCTCACTTGTCTGTGATCATCAAAACTGAAAACAAAACCCCTCTTTAGTTTAAAACTTTTCATTCCTCAGTTAACAAATAGATTCCATGTTGCCGAGTGTCTGTTCAGTATATTGAGCAGTGACGTAAAAATGTGGTAAGAACAAAAAAGTGGTACACCAGCAGGCGATAACTGACGCTGATGTTCTTTACGCATTTAGACGTCTCCTGTAACCACTAGCAAACGGACTTTTCCCTCGATGTGCTTCCGCCGATTCAGTCAGCCAGTTCGCGCTAAGAAAAACAGAGTGCCTGGTCACTGGTTAATGGTGGTCCCAAAAGAGAAGCGCGGCAATTGGGCTAGTCACGCAGACACTCTTTGGGCTCGTCACGCAATCTCCCCCCCATCCCCCCCCCCCCCTCCCCATCCCATGAACGTCGTTTGTGGGATGGGAAAGATTACCTGACCAGCCCAAAGAGCGTCTAACTGGCAGAAGAGAAGTGACACAAGACTCTTCAAAATAAACCAATAATTTAATGCGAAGAGCTCTTGACATTTGTTTCTTCTAAAATACACTCTGTATAAATTTATCATGTAATCTGTACTTGATCAAACTAACAGTACTTAGGATTATCGATATGTTCAAAACCAACAAGATCATGTTTAAAGGTTAAGATTGCAATACATGGGAGTAAGAGTAGTATATAATCCGAAAAAAACGGAAACTGCTTTCTGTCGAGCAATAAAGTTTTTTTACAGTTCAACGCCATGATACGGGGATAATAGGGCTACTTTCTCATAGGACTAATTGAATCGGGATACTTCTTCACTTGTTTCCCAACTGAAAAAAATAATTTCTTTTACATTAGCAAGTGACGATAACTATAAGTAAAGTACTGATGTTCTTTTCATTTTAGAATGATAACAATCAGATCAATTGCATTACTTTGGGTTTCCAGCGAATTAAAGTTCTGTCATAACGATATGTAGTTTCTTTTCGTAACTTAAAAAAACTTCTTTCGTACTGAACGAAGCCCCAGGCAGAAAAAAATTAAAGTGGTAACAATTAAAGAATGACGACGTAAGTGAAACGCTCCTTTAAAAGGAATTTGTGGTAAAAGAAATCTTCAAAAACAGAAGGACTTCAGTAAAACTGATACCATGAAAAAACCGTATGCAATGAGAAAACAACTACTGCTAAAATTAGATTTTAAAAAGCAACAGTGAAAACTCGAGACGACGACAACGATGAAACGCGACATAAATAATAGATAAAGACCCTTTAAAACGATTTTTTACAACAAATTTGTACAATGTTTCTTTAAAATTTGGAAAAAATAAACTCTGTAGGATAAACAAGTTGCGAAGCATTGTACGCAGCAAGTTTCATAAGTTAATCAGACCATTTTCCACGCCTAAAGGAGACACCGCCTTGTTCTTTTTCTTCAAACTGATTTTTCTCTCCTTCACTGTTCCACTGCTTATGGATCCAGTGTCTGCAACAACAACAACAACAATGCTACAACAACAACAACAGCAATGCTTTATTTGCTCTGAACACTTAAAACACATTTGCAGAGAGAATTAAACTACAATAACTACAGCAACTGCGTTACCCTCGGAGCTATGGGACGCGTCGCTTTCGAGCGAGGATCTCCGATTTCTGGTGCCTTCGGGATT
>OZ026598.1:27346521-27366521 GCA_964020085.1 Micromussa lordhowensis
AAAACGTCGCGCGCTCGATAACCTTGCCCTTTATGTGATAAACAAAGTAATCGCATGCGCCCTTGGGTAGTTAAGGATTAATTTCACTTGTATTTTCAAAGTTTTGAAAATACGCGTGAAAATTAATCCTTAATTGCCCTTGGGCCCATGCGATTACATATACTACTCACTAGCTCCCTACTCGACCAACGTCAATGGAAAAGACACAGAGACTTTAAAACAACAAGGAACTACTTTGAATCTTACTTGTTTGCAAACAAGTAGTTACATTCTTGTCTGCCAATCTCAGCTGTATCACTAATATTTACAAGCTCCCATGAGTGAAGCGTCTCCGAGCCTAGAAAAGAACGACAGTTGAAAACACGTTAGAACACAAAGACAGGACATTAAAAAACACACACACACACACACACAACAAACACAAATAACAGTAACATCCAGCAGCCTCGTTCACTAAAAACGTGCTCTGTTGCAACTGTGGATCAAGGCATTCACAGAGTACTTCATGGTTGCAGGTAGGCATCCGTTTTTTTTAAGAGTCTTGGACATTTTTCTCGTTTTGAGCTCGCCTTTCGCAGCTCGACTTGTAGCCAAGTCTTCAATGGAGTGAGAACGTGTTTTCATTGACTTTGCCTGGCCGCTTCTTCTTTATTCCCCGGACTGGAAATGTTGAGTCCAGTGTAGTGGGCTACTTAAATAAAATATTACATCGATAATAATATTTTGGACGTACCGTCGTTTAACCAGCAGTGATCTCGTATAACAAGTGAAGACGCGGGAATAATTGTTTTAAACTTGATTTCGTCCACACTGCTTACTGAGGAAAGCTGGAAAAGATGTTTATAAACAGCTAATGAGTGCACACTCAAAGCGGAAAATACAACATTGAATAAAGGAAAACAATTCAACTCACTCGTTCTCTGTCTTTCTTTTTTGGTTTCCGCTCCACGTAGAGAAGAATAAGCGCTTTCTCAAACGCTATAAAACAGAATGTAAGAACGAAATCAGACACAAGGGGAAACAATACCTTAGATTAACTTTGTAGCATCAATATAACCAGCCTTCCAGCTTTCAACTAATCTTCCCAATGGTTATTAGGGGTCGTAACGTAACGCTCCCTCTAAATGACGCCGGCGAAGAGTACTAGAACCTAACGGACCTTTATATTACCCAAGCTAGTTGTATTTTCAGGTTTTCGTCCATTGGTAAGCCATTTTGTAACGTACAGTATGTCGGTCAATATGTATAGGAAATCGTATAAACCTGTTCGTGCATTTCATGATTTATGGGCACGAGCGATGTTTTGAAAGTTCTCAAAATTGCACGAGCCGTAACGAGCAGGTTCATACGATTTTTTATTTATTATATTCTCAACAAAATTACTCAAACGCGCTACTTTGTACGCGTTACGTACTATAATAAATCGTGATATAGCCTTATGAGACACACAAACCAACCTGAGTTCTGACCTTTGCTTCTTTCCTGATATGCAGAGTGCAATTTATAGTTATTGCATGTCATTTCTTTATTTGCTATTCTTACCAAAGAGGTGCATAGTTCCAGGAGTCATCTTTTTTCCAATTCTGGGAGAGACTGGGTACTTTTTGAGAGTTCCACTTCTGATTACTTCATCCGGGCAATTGAGCCAACGCGCTTTCCCATGATGCAGTAGGCGATCTATACTGACGTCTGCAAGCTGTAAGACAAACGTTATGGAATGTTCCCTCTTAGCTCAAGCCTGACAGTGAGGGTGACTTTTCGATAAGACATAGTTTGAAACTTCATCTTTCATAACACCATTTCAGTCTTCAATACGAGGGCAAGGCGAAATGTTTGCCCCTTACAAACTGCAGACTGATTTAACTTTGAAAAAACTATAACTTCAACCGTAAAAATAAGAGGAAAACGGTTCTACAGAGATTCTTTTTTTGCAATCGAGACACAATAAGCTCAAAGGAAAATCAAATTTCAGTTTCACAATCATTTGTTTTACCTCAAATCCTCCAAACTCGTCAATTAACTGATGGAAAACTGGCGAAAACTGTTCTGTGATCCTTTGCATTTCGTTGATGTGCTCAGCGACTTTTTCAATCGCAACGACGGCCTCTGAAGATTTTGAACAGATTAGTCTTGAGAAACACAACAATTTGAGGCGTCCAAGTGGTTGACACCCTCTAAAATACTGACAGGAGAACAACATAAATAGCCGGTAAAAAGGTATCTGAAAAGTCATATAGCAAACGCTATGTTACCTAAAAGACAGTGATGCTCTTCACTAGTACCGTCCAACAGCTTCAGTATTGTTCTCAGTAGTAAAGGATATCTCAGTATTCGCTACAAAGAAAAAGAGCCGGAAAGATTCAATACATATATTATGTTTTTTCAATAATTCACCTGTACTCATTTATACCCCTACGTGGAGAGAAGCAGTGTGACTAAAGAACCAGACTCGAGCCTAGGCCGTGTTGTTCGAAAGCCGGTTAACGCTAACCCAGGATTAAAAGTTAACCGAATTATTAATTTTTCTTGCATAAGAAAGTTTTTGACCGCTTATTGGAGATTATTCAAGCTCAAAACTGAAGGAAAAACAATGTAAAAAGAAAACCTCACCGAAAAATTACAAAACTGAAATCAAAATTCTCGGTAATCCCGGGTTAGGTTAATCGGGCCTTGAACAACCCGGGCCTGCTGGAGTCTAAGCTGTACATGACATAATATGGAACAAAAATAGTAAGAAAATAATTTCATTATTTACCTGTATGGGTTTAATGAGATAAGATTCTAACGTTCCTGAATGTTGGTTCTTAGGATTACGGGCGTGAAGAAACTCGTGCAGAGCAGTGTTAGTTCCTGAAATAAATAACAGTAGTTCTGAATTTCCAGAAAACGAAACAGAGACATTTTTAGATAATTTGGTTTTATCAACTGGGTTGATAATGCGAATTGGCCACCGTAAAGAGATTCGAAAGCTGACGTTTCCCGCGTTTAGCCCTTCGTCGGAGCGAACAGAGACATTTTTAGTTGCCCTGTGTACCTTAAATTGCACCTTTTCGAAGTGAGACAGTAAACGCGTCAGTAAATCCCGTGAGCGACTACAACGAGACACTATAACGCCTGAAGAAACTCACAATCCGCTGTTGGCTACAAAATTGTCTTTGGGAAATTCTTCCCTGCCGAAGATGTTTCGCAGGCACGTTTTTAAAACGCGACCAGACTGTATGCTCCTCAGCGCTTCGCGAACTTCAGTGACATCGGCAAAATATTCTGAAACGCAAACTGGCAGGTAAGGCTGACTATGTGCCAAAATTTAGTCGCATGAAATCGTCTACACGTGTCTACGGAGGCATACCTGACTGAAGAAGTTCCACAACCCTTGAGTGACTTGAGCAAAATGCACTATAGAGCTTGAAATGCTCCGTGTAGTTAAAAAAGGTTTCTCCAATGGTGTAGATAACGTTCTGAAAAAAGAGAAAAAGTAATGTTTTGCTAGAGCCACTACGACTTCGACTTAGTAAAGGGCTTTTTTACGTTATTGATTCAACTCAGTTTTTTTGGACTGAAAGCACAAGTGTAAATCTTCAGAGCAAAATTCCAAGGATAGCAGACCTGATCACAGGCTAGCAGTTACTCCCTACTATTAATATGATCTTGCTTTCGTATGGAGTTGAGTTCTTGAGGTTTTCCACACTATACGCAAGTTAGATCCGAGATGGCGCGAATTTTGCGGTTCCACAAAATATGAGCCGATACCTGAAATTGTTCAATGGAGTTAAAATCCTCAAACCCAGTCTCAGATTCCAATGGTCTTTCTATTTCCTTGAGGAACTTGATTTGAAAGTCGAGGATCTCGTGAACAGTTGCTACTAAAGCTTGAACCTACAGGCAGGAAAATAAGCAATTAAAATTAACTAGGGGACTAGACCGTTAAATGACAAATTCTGTATGTGACTGACGGAGTTAAACTATTACAAACCTCTGATTGTGACATGAAGTTTTCATCTTTCATGGGATCGAGATAACGTTTTAGAAGAAGTCTCAGATCCTGACAATGAAAATATTTGACAATTAGTTCGGATGGATCGGATCATAAAGCAGTTACTACAGTAGATATACTGCCACTTCCAGAATTTGACTGACAATAAATTTAATCAGTTAAACAATTAGAAAGTACAGACCCACCCATTTGCTCCACCCCTAGTCCACATTGATCCCCAATTTTTAGCGGGAAGCTGGACTCGTGGGTCAGTGACGGCAGGTCACAGCTGTCAGTTGGCAGCTCGCTTTGGCGGGAAAACAGAGTCGCTTGCTCTTTCGACTCGCTTCGAGTCTTCACGATCGATGGTCAAGTCAGCGAAGATTTTAACTGTTTTGTAAGGTATGTCAGGTTTTTATTTTGATTATGAATGATAACACCCTCACCATCTCGGCAATGCCCGACGCAAAACGCCCAGCGAAGAGATAACGCAGCAACATCAGTTTTGTTTACCTTCACGTAAGATCTCTCTGTGTCGACGAGTTCAATGATAACTTTTCGCAGTTTCTGTGCCTGGCTAAGATGAACACTTGGTTTCGGTTCGTCATCATCTGAATATTCAACTTGCTGTCTACAGAACAATGTCACCTGTTCCGCTCTCTGTGTGTAAACAAACAATAAGCAAATTTCGATTGTTCGACTTCGCAGATTTTGCTGTAAGACTTGATGAAGCTTATGATCCTTGACTGAAAAAAAAGATGGTAGCTGTACATTTTTCTGTACGTTTTTTAGGAGCGTTGTTAAAGTTTTCGCGCGCAAAGAACTATTGGCAAATGTACCAGTCGCCATCTTTTTTATCTCACGAAGGATTTAAAACATGTCAAGCACCTGAAGAAGTTCATCGACACTCTTGGTTGGCGAAGAAGACGAAGGGCTGTTAGGTTCGTCTGTTTGACTCGTTGTCACGCTGGCCTTGTCTTCCGTTTCTTCCTCAACATCGTATGCTACACAAAGAAATACAAGGCGTACTTGACATTTTTATTTTGTCAGATCGCTGCTGAGATCTTGCCCAGCACATGTTATAGGGTCCACTTCTTTTAAACCCTCTCTGCCAGACAACCGCGTGCTTTATGACCCTTTATAGCAGAAAGGGCCAGATACAATGCTTAAAAATGACAGAAAGCTCTAAGCTTTTAGAGCCCTTTATAACACATAAGTTCTGTGTGTAAATCGAGTGTTATCATATTTTCCGTACCAAACATTCAGGAAAGTAGAAAGAAGAAAGAGCCTGGTACGTCACGTGACACCTTTTTTCCGAGGCCAGAGGCACGTGTGGTTTGCGAATGCGATTGCGGACCTTTGCAGAACAATACAAGCCAGTAACAAACAATGATCTTTTAAAGATTAAGCTCACTACTGTGTGAGAGGAATGGCACGTTCAGCACCTCAGGTAGAATTATCAGATTTATAAACTCCTAGTGTAAAAAACAAGGACTACAGCTAAGGTAAAAAACAAAATCAAGACTCACATTGAGGAGGAGGGACAATCAGATCACTCAGGTCTTGCTCGGCAATAGTATTACTGGAACAAAAAAGAAACACGGGGCATTCAACACAATAGCTTGCTGAGAAAGGCATTATAAATTATAAAGAAAACCATAAACTCAATGAAGCAAGTATCGTTTTTAAGCGCAATAAGATAAATCCAGCCATAATTCACCATCTAGTAGAAAGTGAAATTTACTTTGTCAACACTTATCCACTGGAGAGTCGTTTATCATTATACTGATACATATTTCCACTCTTTGAACAACCAGTTCCAGTCTCATACCCACCTCCCCACTCTCAACCTGATGGCTTGTAATCAAAGTTTACCCCAGTATACAAACCAAGTTTTCCATAACAATTTATCGATTTGCTAGTAGGCCCTACTATATAAAACTGGGTGGAGAGGGGCAACCCCAGGGGGTAAGTAGACTGTGAAAGTCTAATATGAGAGGGAGTTTTAAAATTGTAACCGTTTCCTGCTATGCATTAAGTCACAGCCAGTCTCACACTTTTGCTAACAGCTATTACCTTATTTTAGGTGGAGGTTGTACCACAAGGCTGGAAATAATGGCATCTGAAGTCACTTTATTAACCACTGGTGGCTCATCTCGACATGATCGCAGTAATAAGGTAATGGATGGGTCTAGATAATAAAATAAAACTTGTACTAAGCTAAACACACTTCAGATAATGTTTTGAACATGATGCAAAGTATAGAATAAACAATGTTAGTTTACCCTTCAAAGCTTCTCGGAGATCATCGACTGCATTTTCCACTTCATGTACACCAATTTCATTTACTTCAAGAATTTCATCTCCTGTCCTTACACCTGAGGATGAAATTGCTTAAGTTTAGTTGAATTGTCATGTCCCCAATAGCTTGCTGATCATGACTGACAGTCAGGTATGAATGGTTTAGGAAATCCTCCACTGCATTATTCATATGTAAATTGTGTATTATGCTTCTGATGAAAAACCAAAATATAACAAAACAAATGATTTTCGAACAAATCCTCTATCTCAAACCAAAGTCTAATGTATAGTTTTTGCCATTTTACTCTACACTTCACTGCAACAAGTACAAATCCTGCAGTGCTCCTTGGTCTACCTTGAACATGCGCCAGTCTTCCCTCTTCAACTGAACTGACCACAATGCCTTCAGCTTTACTCTCCACTGACAAACCTGAACAATGGAATGTGCATGATTGTAGTCATACCATATATTAATAACATGTATACCTACATAAAATCTATAGAGTTTTTTTTTAACTTTTAACACCTGTGTTTAGCAATTTATTGATCCATTCTGTATTCTCTAATTTACATAAATTTACATGTACCTTATATTGTACACTTCTAGGAAAACTCAAGACAATAAACATTCTCACAACAGTGCATGCATTCAAGGGAGAACTAAGAACATTTTTAGTTGGTGAAAATGTCTTGACATGTGATTGTTACCTACCAAAGTCAAGTCTGTCAATCTCCATTGAACGTTCCAGTTCAACAGTGAAAGTGCACTTTTCACATAACTTTAGACAGTCATATCTCTGTTGAAAAAATGACAAGTGTCAACAAAATATTTTAAATGACAATCAGATTGTACAAGTATTTAACATATTGCCAAACCAGGTAAGCAAGGGATCACTTGCACTAGAATTGGGTTATCAGTTACATGTAGGTATAAATACCACAGCTGTTAAGTGATTTAAGTATACATCAAAATGATTTTGTGATAGTACCTGTTTGTATATTTCATGTATGTATCAAGTATACAGGGAGGCGTGGTGGCCTCATGGTTAGTGCGCTCGACTCCGGAGCGAGCGCTCCGGGTTCGAGCCCTGGCCTGGGACATTGCGTTGTGTTCTTAGGCAAGACACTTTACTCTCACGGTGCCTCTCTCCACCCAGGTGTATAAATGGGTACCGGCGAATTTAATGCTGGGGGTAACCCTGCGATGGACTGGCATCCCATCCAGGGGGGAGTAGAAATATTCCTAGTCGCTTCATGCCACGGAAACCGGGATAAGCTCCGGCCTGGTGGGCCACTTGGCTCGTATGCAGACTTTATCAAGTATACATTACATGTGGGTATACTGAACTGACAGTTATATTTTACTAGGGTGCTTCCCGTGTTGTTATCAGTGACAGACATTTTCTACCGCTTTTGTAATTAAATTACAAATTTTGTTCTCTTAGTCTTACAGGAAAAACAGATTGGATTGAAAAAAAACTTAGAAAATACAACCATAAAATAATAATAATAAATTATAACACAACTTATAATTGTAAATTATAACATCAAGAGAAATTAAAATTTGTGATAATGTGCTTGTTTCAAAAATTGAAAGTCAATGACCTTTTTCATCATGATAATAAAAGTAAGCTTCAATCTCTACTCACATGATTTTCTAACAGTGATTCCTGTGGAGGAGTGGTGTATTCTAAAATACAACAATGTTATCAGTCTGTTAAACATCAACAGTAAATGTAAACATGATAAGAACTTAATACTTTTAACTGTAGATAAATAAGTCATGAATAAATTCAAATCAACATATATACATAGTAATTCAATCTCTGCTTACAACATCCATAAACAGTCAAACTGACATGTCTGAATAAGTTATAAAGTAAAGTCAGTGTTTGAGGTTGGTGGCCCCATCAGGTCAGCACTTATCAACAGTTTCTGTAGCATAAAGCGACTAAAGGTATTTTAACTCCCCCTGGATACGCATGGTTAACCCCAGTATTTAATTTTCTCCATTTTGGTGGCAAATAGCATTGTGAGAGCGACATTTCTTCCCCAAGAACACAACACGATGACTCCAACCAGGGCTTTGACCTGGAGTCCAACACACTGCACCTTCTTTGGGAATGAGTTATAAATTGGCTTATTACCTTGTAAAAAAGTATAGTATTTCAGAAAACAAGTTTATTTGGTTCCCTTACCAGTTGAACCTGAAGCATCTCCTGTTCCAAGTTTCAGATAGTATGCTGCAGGATCAAATTGACGTTTGTTACAAGTATTTTCCACCACCTCTAATATTGTCATTTGATTGTGTAAAGGTATAACAGTGCTCTGGTTGTTGTCTAAGCTGATACGTAAAAAGTTTCCAAGACTTTTCCAGTCTGAGTGACTGGATGATAAAGAAGCCCTCTCCACTGCAGCAACCTCTGGCTCCTCCTCTGGAACATCATCAATGTTCTCTAAGTTGGACTGCCTACAAATTTAACAATTACTTGTTTGAGTGATTATGGCACAAAATTTATGTGGGTAGTTAAGAATTTAAAAGGACTGAGAACATAAACATTTAGTGGCCAAAAAATCAAAATAGCAAGCACTCAGGCTAGGAGAAAAGGAAGCGGCATCACGCTCATGTGAACAGCTCATAAATTCCTAATTTTGTACCATTTGTAAGTACTTCATCTCCTATTAAATGACCACCTCTCTAAAACAGCCATGCCTGTGTCCACCCATACCAGCAGACAAAGACAGTTGGGTCTGATAGCTTGGAGCAAGGAACTTTTGAGAATGGTTTAGTGGATTTTATCCTTCACTTGCCCAGTTACCGAGAGAACATTTTAAGAAAAAAATTGAGAAAATTCAAAGTACAGATTGCAGACCAAATTTAATTGTTTTAATTTGACTTCATTTTTTGTGTTAGGGGGAAAATTATTTGGGAGGCTTTATAGTGAAAATGCCTGTCAGGCAAGCACATCCTGGAAATGTTGTAGCTTGCTGTGAAGGGCAAGTAGGAAAACTGATTTTCCCTGCACTCTCCATACACTTTACACTCTTATAGAAGCCTGAATGCAATGGTTACATCTTAACAATACTGTAGCAAGTAAATTCTGCCCCAGAGAGATCGTTGTAGAGACGTTCAGCTCTATGTCAACATAAGCATTGATGTTCTATTAAATAATTTATTATTACTGGTTCCACTGTTTGATATGCATCACACACTCACCGTTTCAATCTTGGAGTTCCTGTACCTCTCCCAGAGTAACGATCTCTAATAGACTTGACACTCGCTGCATCATTTATTCTAAGTGATGTTAGCAATGCACTTTTCAATTTTCCTACAGAACTGGCTGATCTCTTTGCTTTATTTCTTGTTTTCACTTCTGCATCTGTACTGGGATCTCTCGCACTGACAACAGCATGGAATGACATAACAGAGAAAATGTTCATTCTTGAAAGGATCTGTTTAGTGTTTCTAGACACGCAAGCGAGAAGAGTTTGAGGATTGGGCAGCTGACTGCCTTGAATGGCTGCTGTGTAGCAGTGTAGCCGATACAAGTCAATGTTGAGCTGCTCTAAGTTCTTATCCCACTTTGAAATCTGCAGAAAAATTATACTAGTCAAGAAAAAAGGGACAGTATATACAATCATGTAACTGGCTTACATACCTGAACACATTACACAAAAATGTATTTTTAGGTGGCAAAGTAAATAAAAATATAACTGCAGGAAGGTCAATGCAGTTAGTTCAATGTCCTGTCATCTGGCCAAGAGTTTTAGTCCCACCATTTCAAGATTTAATAGATGAGTGTATATAAACAGTGCTAAATTCGGCTGAATAAATTGGCATGTTTCCACAAGAGGAGAATTAGCTAACAAAACTTGAAGTTTAATATTGCAAGTCATTTGATTGTATAATTTAAATTTCCTGTGTACAAAATGTTTGTACTTTACCTGATCAAGAAAGGCCTGCTTGTTCTTAGAGTCAGTTACAACAGTAGATTGTAACTCTGCCATTTTCTTGAGTTTAGAATCTGAAGATATTTTTCCCTCTACTCTAATGATTTCAGTTGTAAGGATGTGCAGCATTTCGTGTTTTCCTCTTTGTCCAGGACCTGCCAGTACTGAGGCAGCCATGGAATGTATTGCTGTTATCCAGTTCTCAAGATCAGTTTGATTGGATGCCTAAACAATAAAGAAAGAAAATACATACATTTACTGTAGCTTGTACACATAGTTTCTGGGAATGTACCTGTGGCTTGAAACATGCAGGTGGATGGAGCTGTTCAAGTCAAAGAAAAAACCTAAAAATATACCCTGTTGCCCCATTTCATAGCCTTCACCGCTACAGTCTGCTACAACGGCCAAATGTTTAATACACATCTCTGACAACCACGCCTATTTGGTTGAAATGTGATTTATTACAAGTAACAGATGCATGCGCATGTAGAATGTATGTCCAATGTTTGTTATTTCAATAATGCCAATAATGAACATTTGGTATTATCACCAATGTTGCAGTGGAACTCTACCTTACGGTCCCCTCGTTAACACGGTCACCTCATTATTACGGCCACCTTGTTTTATCCCTGCGAAACACCCATAAATTTTCTTATAAGAACACCCAGTTAATGCGGCCACCCCATTAATACGGTCAAGAGCCACATTGTGAAATCCCAACCTGTACAATCCTTTATAATTTTACCCCGTATATTGAGGCCACTCAAACCAATTATGTTCATCGTTCCATTGTTAATAGTGTGTGTTAACTGATTGAAGTTGCATTCTTTTTTTTTAAAATATATATCTGCATTCCGATGGTTATTAACCAACTGACTCTCGTACCGCCTGTAACCGGCCGTGACGAGCATTGGCCTTTGTTCCACTTCTGACGTCATCACCTTTAACCAAACTTGGCATCATCTATACTCAAGTTCTCCAGGAGGAAAAGATCTTTCCAATGATACCCAGATCAGAGTGATCGGCTCAATGGAGCCTGGAATATGTATGAAGATGCCCAGAAATTTGAGTGAAAAACTCACAGCAAAATTTCCAGCGACTACACTTACATGTAGCTACTCCATGGTAAAAATTGTTTGTCTTGATGATACTTTCTCAGAAATATTTGAACTGGAAAAAAAGCCCAGTAGAAGGTCTATCACTGCAGCAAAAAGATAAGAAAACAAAACAAAGGAAAGGCAAAAAAAAAAAAACACTGAAAAGCCTACAGATGTAGGCTGTCCTGTTGCAAATGCCTTTTTGAGAAGATTGGAGCTAATTTGGCCGATATCCAGGCTGAAAATCTCCAGAATGTCCAAAGTCAATGGGTTAAAGAAAAGTTGTTAAGAAGTGTAGTTGTGATATAATTTTATCTGTTAAGACATCGCTCAATTTAGATCAGTCATGAAATTTGATCCTACCCCATTAATACGGTCACCCTGTTAATATGGCCAAATTTTCATGGTCCATTGGTGACCGTACTTACATGTATATCTGTGGTACATTTGAGTTTAGGTTTCATCAGTCTACAAAATTCCTAGAAGATACTATACCTGAAAGAAGTATGCTTCCCCAAGCCTGGAACTGACACTAAACACATGGTCCAACTTTGCATGTTCTGGTACAGCCTGGGCAATACAGCCATCAATTTCCAGTGAAAAGCTTGGTTCATCCAAGTCTTGTGGACTTACAGTCTTTTCATTACAAAAATAAAAGTTCAGGGCACCACTTCTCAGTGATACCCAACATTTACGCCACTTCCTGTCTGATGCAAGATCAACTTTGCTTGACTTTAATCTTACAAGGACATGCTTGACAGTCAGCCAGCCTGCCTTGCGAGTTGCACCCCCCTGACGAGACTGAGCAATTCCAGATTGTGGCTTCAAGTCAGTTCCACAGCTACTGTTTAGATCTGCATCGTAATGAAACGAGGCATGTACCTCCTACAACATGACAATAAAAAAAACTCACTACCTGAATGATACCAGAGTGTATCCAACAGAGTCATTTCTGTAGTGTTACCACAGAGAGAGGATTTCCTTTTCAGACAGGAGTGATCAGTACATAAGTACCTAATTCTTCACTACAATGCCACAAAAAACAGAATGGAAAAACTTAAGATCATGACTGCCAACTAGGGTAACAATGAAACTTTGTAAATGAATTTAAAGAAAATTAGTTTTGTTATTAGATTTTGTATGAAATGTAAATGAACAGAGCATGGAGTGTTTTGTAAATGACCACCGACAAACTGAATGGAGAGAGATTAGACTTGCTTTGCTTTGTTTTTGTTTGTGATTGCACTTCAGTGGGCTGGCTGAGCTTCATTATAAACCATTTCACGTTTTTTTCAGTCAAGAAAAAGAGAACAAGTGAAGCTAATTAAGCTTGATCTTTATTTTGGTTTTACTAGAAAAGATAGAAAGATCTTGTCAGCAACGGTAGCAGATTCGACTGATTCGAAGTGTATTGCTTTTCATTCAGCTGATTGTCATTTAAACTTATAGTATGGACCTCACTGGAAAGGTTGTGATCAGTTCCATTAACAAATTCCTGACTACCTCAAATATTACTATTCATAACTGAATAAAAAAACAGAGACAGAGGCATTCAACTGTCTACTAATTAAGCAACAATTATTTTACATCATCTATCATCTTGTCGAGGTCAAAGCACTTGTAGTTGGTGTAGGGTAAATCTAGATTTTTAGGCTTGTGTAAATCATAGAGTAGCACAAATTCTTCATTGTTAATCAGGCGAGAAGCATGAGCCAGGAGAATGGTGTCACGAAACTTTGGCATGGTTTTAAAAACTTTTCATTGACTTGGAACACGATAAACATCAATGGCCATTGTCCATGTTCTCGCTCGTAAAATTTGTAACCTCAGTTTTAGCGAGGAACGCCAACATGACGTAGACCTGCTCAACCAAGATTTCTCACGTTGCCCTTGCTGTTGTCGGATTGTAAGGTCTCTAATCTCAGGACCAGCTGTAGTCAGTGGATGTAAGAGTGACACTGGCATGTATATTGTATCTCAGGTCAAGAACTGAATGCGTTAAAATGAGTTAAGAGGATGTGTAGTGTGTGGAGTATCTTTACGTTTTCAATAATTTAAGTTTACTTCAATTTCCAGCGAAAATTAACAATTTATTATAATTATTATTTCTTCAGGAAGCAAAACAAAAAAGAAATGAAAAAAATTATTGACAGTTATGAAAACTGTTTGAATGTCTTTTGAATAGTAATTTTATAAGCATACTTTTCCAATGATGTATAGTTTCTAGAGTGATCAGAAGAACAATATTGCAAAGTGAAAAGAAAAAAAAAGAATATTGAGAAAAAAAATGATCCCATATCTTCATATATTTACTTACCACAGGACTGTTATTAGAATTCAGATCATGAGTTACATTCTTGAAGTAGCTAATTTCTGTTGTGTCATCTGCATCTGACAAGTTACTTCTTGAACTCACGGAGTAATCTGAGTCACTAGCAACTGACAGATGTGAAGAAAGTTCATTTTCAGAAGTTGCGGAAATAGGAGATAAATTGCGGGGTTCAAGAGTGTCACTGCCAACATCCTCCATACCAAATCCACTGTCGCCGGGATCACCATTGGTTTGCATGGGTGGTATTGGAGTACTGCTGCGAGAGCCAATAGGACTGTGTGTTTCATTAGCAACAAGGGTGCTGCTGGAATTGTAGTGGTCACCAACACTATTGTGGAGAGCACCATTGATGGGTGATTTGCTGATGTTTAACTCAATGTCATTGATCTGGATTGTCGGTGCATCAGAACTCCCTTGGCTGTCTTTTCGTGAAGTTATCTAAATGAGTAGAATACAATCAAATAACAGTGTTTGTAACTCCAGGGGGAGATACCCAGTATAATAGCTGATACGGGGAGGCTGACTACCCAAAAGGGGTACCTTTGACAGCCTCAATATAAAAGGGTACAGATTTCACAAGTTGAGCTGGTATATGAAAGGGTAGGGAAGTCTGTCATTGAGATATAACACGAACAGGAACTGAACAAATGAAACCTTTTTCTTGGTTAACATTTCTTCTGCTAATGCTTGATGTTCGCCTGTAGTACTTATTGTTCATTGACTTCATTCCAAGGGTTTAGAAAAGAGATGCATTATTAATAAGAAAGGTAATAAGAAAGGT
Source organism: Micromussa lordhowensis (assembly GCA_964020085.1). Classification (NCBI taxonomy): domain Eukaryota; kingdom Metazoa; phylum Cnidaria; class Anthozoa; order Scleractinia; family Lobophylliidae; genus Micromussa; species Micromussa lordhowensis. The sequence continues at coordinate 27,360,957 of OZ026598.1, forward strand.
CAACTGGTTCGGTGACTATCGTTGAGAATTTATAAGTTAAAAATTGTACCACAGATACCTTGGCCTGTCCACTTGTTTTTTGGTGAGGGTGACTGGGTGTAGAGTAAACTGATGAAGAATTAGTTGACGTAGAACGCAAGCGTTCAGCCTATTGGAAAAATAAAACACATTTCTTAAATAAACTGTCTTTTCAGGCAAGAATTAGTTTTAAACCATGACTGTAATGTACAATACAGGTATATACATACACTGCAAAAATCCAAGAACTTCTTTGCTTCCTCTTCAGAAACAAAGTTGAGTCCCCATGCATGGCTCTCTGCAGTAAAAAAAAGCAAGTCTCTGTTATTGATTGAAATTACGTGTTATGTAGTCTATATTGATGTTGATTAATATTTAATGTTAATGTCTAGGTCATGTTTCCATTAGCCGGATGCCAGTAACTTAATGAATATGACTAAGTGTTTCTACATGCAATTCAACATCTGAGCTCTCCAAAACCCTTGCTTGAGTGAAGGTTCCTCATCTTGCATTTTTTTTAATGTGAGCATGTTAAATATAGTTTTTTCATTGAATTAATAACAATTGTTGTGAAAAAGAATAAAACTGACAAACTGCAAATTATTAAATAACAATGATTACAAACTACTCTTAAATAAAATGTATATTTAAAATACATAATTAAATTGTTAAAAGATGCTAATCTTGTGAGTATACAATGACTATAACTGATGTAGCTTCCAAAAATTATACAATTATGTACTTTGATTATTATAACAGAACCCAATGCTAAAAGTTCAAAACATACTAGATTTACGATTCCTCCACTGTACAAAGCACTCAGATGTCTTCTTAAGCCGAATTTCTGATCAAATAAAGAACATTTATATTAGCACTGCTGGTTTCCTTCATTATCACAAAAAATCGGTTGAAATTTAGGCCAGAACTTAGAAATTGATTGTACCAGAATACAAATATGTACATGCCTCTTCCAAATGAAAATTAATCAATCCATATTAATTTACCATTTAAGTTAATTTCTGCGCTAAAGACCGTCTCATTGTTCATCGATGCCGTGACCAGAAAGACATCTTCTCTATCCACCTGTAAGTACAAACCAAACCAATAACAATCTGACACAAATATACTGAAATTAGAAGAAAACAACAAATGCCACCAACCATGGCTGTCACTATGATTTAACTCATTACCATTTAACTTAATTAAGCAGAATTTAAAATGTGAACTGAAGGATACTGAAGCATCATTAACGACAGGGCTTCACTCGTCACTCAAGGACAAAGTAAATATTTTGCATGCAAGCTACACAAATTGTGGAGCAAAGTTTCTGTTCCACGAAAATAGCAGGACAGTGTAATTTTAGTTTGAAATGAAATTCCGGTCAAAACTTCAAACAAGCTTGATTTGTAGTTTACTGTGTTAAAGGATTCTAAAAGTGACAAATTGGCTATGGGGTAAATACAAATCAAACAAATTTAAAATAATTTTTACAAGAAATTTCATAATGATTTTAAACATAATAATTAGGCTAGAACTTGAACTAGTAATTGTCAAAGGCGCAGAACACTTTCATCAGTATACAAACTGTTCATGCTTTGGAATCGACTGTTACTGAATTAGCATATTTCACTTGAGTATCAAAAGCAATTTGCATTGGTTTTGCATTTCAAAAAAAAAAAGGTCCCAGACCAATCAGAATTTGCACCAAAACCAATGTTATCATGACCCGCATGCTTAGTATCAGCTACATGTATGCATATTTGCTTTGAGTTTTGATTGGTTTAATAGATTGTCTAATCTTAGTATGCATCCTCTATCACTGATTGGCCAGAGTGATTACTCTGGTCTTTGTTTAACAATACTCAGTTGAAAACTCTAAAAGAAGTTTTCATAACTGACTAAATCCCTTCAGGTATATACCCCATTGACACCCTCAACTGACAGAATAACTGTTTTAATATGCTTCAGACAGAAAGGATCAACACCAACGTTTTATTAACTAAAGCTACAGTTAACGTTTGTGCTTCCAAAAATCAAGTGCAAATTTAAATTTAACATTGCAATTACCTTCTTCTTGTGAATGACAATTGGTATGACACTTTCTATAACTGGTACCCATCTCAAAGGACCATCATCTGAAGACAATGTATTGACCTCTGCAAGGGAACTAAATAAAAACACAAACCTTTCAGTTACAAACAGTTACTCACAAGGCAGACATAAATGGTGGTAATTGCATGAAGTAGAGGAATCTTCAACCAAACAGGTTGTCCAGTATGGAACAGCCAACAGCTTCATGGGGGTTTCTCTGGAAATGCTATACTTTTCAGGCCACGGTAGTTCCTCGCAGCATTTCAATCAGTTTGGAAAATTGAGGACCTTGCTCCCCATGTTTGGAGTAAGGGCCCATGGGAAAATTTTTTATCAATCAGTACTGATTGATTCTCTCGATCAACATCTCGATCACCACTCAGCTGACATCTCCATTGATACTCGGTCAACACTAGATTGACACTTGATTGACATCTCGATTGACACTCAATCGACAATTGGTCGATAGTCAGCAGAGTGTCGATTGACTTGCATGTATCGATCTACACTTGACTGATATGTTGATCGAGTGTTGACCGAGTCAAGGCTGTTGTCTAATAAAAATTAAACCTAAATATGAAATCCTGGGTGCCCAGCAATAAGCTTATACATATATGAAAAATGTACGTTTTTCTAGTTGCCCAAAGGCAAGAGTTGGTCGCCTGTGACACCCGAGAGCTTCTAGAGCACAGCCCTGTGAGTATCAATGGAGATGTCGATCGAGGGTATCGATGAAAACTCAGTCACGGAAGCCTTTAGTACACATGATCCATTTTTTTCCAAGTTGCGCTAACACATGACGTTTCCTGTAAAGGGGTCTAAATGGAGAATCTTAACCTAACAAGTTCTTAAAATGGTTCGTATATGTTGCAGGTCAAAATGAAATCCAGGTTAAAATGATTTTAACCTAGTTTGATTCTCAATTTCCTTTGTTCTTTACCCTGATTATTCATGGATCATGAATAATTAGGGTTAGAGGACAAAGGAAATTGAGAATCAAACTAGGTTAAAATCATTTTAACCTGAATTTCATTTTGACCTGCAACATATACATGGGTTTCTACTCATGTACTTGTATTTCATGAGACAGAATGTCGGTACATGTAGTTTTGAATATGGAAACCTTATTTTCCTGTAAACATTGTTTAGTTTGTTTAACTGTTCGTACCTCCAGTGATTTTCACTGTGATCAAAATGTGGACTTTCCATCAACTTTTCATTCTTCTTATCTCTGTCCTTGGTTATATGCATTTTCTGTTAAAAGTTAAGCTTAGTCTTTGAATTTACACAATGTTTAACAAAATGAATTGATCTTTACACAAGAATATAACAAATTTTAACGACTTTAATACTAATCAAAAAAATCAATTTTATAATTATTTTTCAGTGACTAAGGAGCAAACTTAAGTCAGAAATTGACATTATTAATAGCACAAAAAGTTTTTAAGGTAGTCCTGGGTGTGAGGAATATTGATTAATAGTTATTCCATATTTTGTCATCCCCTGCCACTTAATATAATATGTTATGTACAGTGTATTATATGTTTGAAAAACAATGATAACAATTAAAGTGATACATGTAGAAATAGTTTATCTAGTTTTCAATAATTTTTGCTCAAGTGTAATAGACTGTTATTTTTAAATTAATATACCTCTTTTGTGGAGGTCAGGTGCAGTTGCTGCCTTGCTCGAGAAATATGTTTCCACATTCTTTTTGGTGACATCTAAGGAGCAATTTATCTGAGTGGTTTTTCATGGACAGCATGTGCAAGCTTGTTATGGTGAACAATGTTACTTTACAGAAGCTTTTTTATACTTGACCTAGTTTATGATGACTGAGCGTATAATTTACCAACTTTATATTCTTAATAAAAGTATATAATTTTCATCTGTAAGATGATATTATGCAACAATTTGTACAGTACTGTATTTCATCTTGCAATTGACAGTCTTAATTTGAGACCAATCAACCTCAGCTCAGTCCCGATAAACAGCTTCATCCATTTGCCCTAATCATGCTTGAGGATTCAGATCAGAAATCTGTTAGCTGTTTTTGAAAAACAAGAATTAATGCTCAGCATCACGTTTCTCCTTGCAGTGTCATGGATATCAACAACAAATTCTTATAAATAATTTAAGAGAATAATTTAACAATGGAAAGAGTTTGTACTTTGGAACGTATAGCACTGAATGGGTTAGAAAACACATGTATTAACCATATGCAGATATCACTGATTTAAGGTTGCGTGCCATATTACCACAAGCCAGTTTAACATACTTATGTCACCTTGGGCATAATTGTCAGCTTACAAAAATTATCAATGTTTAAAATGACCAAGCTTCAATAGATTTTATCGTCAAAACTAGTAGTGTAAGAACAAGGTTGGTAGATATTGTTTTAAATAAAATGCAATAATTAAAGCAATTAAAAAATTGCAAACTCTGGGAAGAGTGTGAAATACATTATTGAATAGTTGCAATTAAAAAAAACAGCATTAGTTTATCCACAGCCAGCTGCAGGTTAATTAGAGGACATTGTTTTCTAAGATAAAAATAAACTATGTAATACAATACAGATTTATTGTGTGAATTGCAAACTGATTAAGCAAATCTGTTGCACTCTGAATTTAAGTTTATTTTAAAAAATCCAACCTGAGCAAGCAAAGTTTATTATAATTTTTGTCAAGCTAAAGCTGCCCTTGGAGTTCAGAAATGATGTGGCCCATTTCTGTGATTACTACGTACTGGCAATATTTTCTTGTAACACAGTAAATGGTTTGAACCGAAGGAGTATCAGTAGTTTGAATAGTGTGATCGTCCAGGTGAGGGTAGTTCTGAAAAGAACTGTTGTTGGTGACTGACGTTTTGACAACCTGAGCGGAAGTCATCTTCAGAGCCAAGTGAATAGTGTCACTATTCACTTGACTTTGAAGATGAATTTCTTTTTGTATTTGTATCATCTATCCAATACTAAAGAGAACTGACTGAGTTGCCTAGCAACAGCCATAATAGAGCTCAGAATGACATCAATGCACTTTTCATATTGTTATTTATTTTTATTCTAACAACAAGTCAGATGTCCTTCAGAAGTAATTTTATCGGCAAACAGCACTACATGTTGCATGTTGGAATTTTTCCATAACAGGACCTCACCATAAGTCTGGACAATATTTACAAACTCACTCAACAATGTCATAATAATATTTTGTTGTATCAAAGGAGGAAGAACATTTGTCTTTGATTTGAATTAATCCTGAAAGAGGGAGGTGTTGGAGTTTTTGGTTTTACAGTTTTGGCCATTTTCCAGGTCAGTTTAAACATCTAGTTGTTCTGCTTTGGTATCTGTTTACGGGGTCTCAGTTTTTTTCCTTATTTAGCAACTGGTTTTCTTCTTTTTGATTCTGATAAAAAGCACTAGAAAATCCTCATTGGAATGACCAAAAGGTGGCCATTAGT
>OZ026598.1:27366721-27369221 GCA_964020085.1 Micromussa lordhowensis
CCTTAATAGAAGTGGTAATGATCAGTGGTTTTACTGACAATAATTTAGGACTGGCCACTTGATAAGAGGTGGCTGCTGAAAGTCTGCGTACGAACCAAGTGGCCCATCAGCTGGCACATATTCCCGGTTTCTGTAGCATGAAGCAACAAGGAGTATTTCTACTCCCTCTTGGATGGGACGCAAGTCCATTGTTGTCGGGAATTTGGTCTACGCCGACAAAGGAAACTCACGTTGTTTTAACAATCCGGTTTAATCTCACTTCTGCTTTTCTACAACTCTCTCGAAAAAACGAAAAGACCGCAAAAAACCTCATGCCATGTGCGATAGTTCAAAGTTCAGCGATCACGCGCACGGTGCACGTGATATTCAACACAACGATAAACTAATGTCACGCAACACAATTTCCGGTCGCGACACTCTCCCCCTATTTGATTCCGAAGGTATCAAATATACAATAAAGCACTACTTCAGATTACAGTTCATCCTGTTGAGCAATGTCCTTAATACGCAGTGCTGCAGCAGCAGCTGCTGCCCGTCTGGGTTGAAACTCTCTGACTGTTGGATCAAGTACTGAAACTTGGCTTTCTTGATAACTGTCACACGATAGCTCCATTGGACACAACTGTTGGATTGCTCGCTCAAGGAATGATTTCCCTGCTCTGAGTCTTGCTGCCCTGATAACACCGTCTCTACCCTTGATAAGCTTGGCTACAATCCCGAGGTTCCATTTCCCTCTGTTCCGTTCGTCACCTTGAATCAGAACGACATCTCCGGTCTTAATCAGTGGACTGCCTTTCTGGTGATTGAGGTTATGCCTTTCTCGGAGGCTCCTTATGTACTCCTCGGTCCATCGGGTCCACATTACATCCTTGCAGCGACGGAGATATCTCGCACGCTTTCTTAAATCCTTGCTTTCGATTCCATCAGGATCTTCTTCCGGCAGTTGATTGGGTTGACCAAACATCATAGCATGTGGTGTTAGGGTGGGTAACTGGACATCATCTTCTAGATAGGTCAGGGGACGGTTGTTGAGTGTGATTTCAACGTCTAGGATAACCTCTTCTAGCTCACTCCATGCGAGATTCGCTCCCCCAATAGACTTGTACATGGCCCGCTTTACGAGTCCGACCATCCTCTCGAACTGACCGCCCCACCACGGCGCTCGGCTCAGGTTAAACTGCCATGTGATGTGTTGGTGTGCCAGGTAGTCCTGCATCTTCTCGTCCTTCATGATACCTCCCAACCATTTGGAGGCTGCGACGAAACTCTTTCCATTGTCAGAATACACCTTTTGTGGCCTCCCTCTTCTGGCTATGAACCGCTTGAAGGCTTTTATGAATTCTTCAGTGGTTTGGCTACTTAACAGCTCCAGGTGGATAGCCCTGGTCAGACTACAGGCAAACAACAGGATATAAGCTTTACCATCTCTCTTCTTGTTAATTTTGTACAGTATTGGACCGGCGTAGTCCACTCCCAGCACTTGGAAAGGGGCTGACCCCATGGTACGGTCGATTGGCAGGTTTCCGGGTGGTGGACTTCCAAAGGCCTTTGCTTGGAACTTCTTGCATCCGAAGCAACCATTGATGACTTTCTTGGTCAGCTGCCTCAGTCGCGGTATCCAATAATCCCGTCTGATGAACGCCATTGTGAGACCAACTCCCCCATGTAACGTCAGCATGTGTGCATCTTGAACCAACTTCTCCGACAACACTGCACTCGGTGGTAAATAGATTGGGTAGTTTCCTTGTATTCTGCCGCGACACTCGTACAAGCCGTCGCTGTTCTTTTGCAGGTTGAGGGTCAATTTGTCTTCTTCGAACCTTTCTGTTCCGCTCGAGCTTTCTTGCGCTCTTTGAACCCACCACCGGAGTTCTTTATCGGTCTCGGATGTCGTCAGAGGGCCAACGAGTCTGTTTGATTTCTTCTGCTTACAATTGTTCAAGAATCTTCTCATCCATGTGGTGACTCGCACCGTTTTCCAGGAGCTGTTCCTCTCTAAAACTTCATCAAGGCCGTCCTTCGTCTCTGTAGCGGTGGCAAAGATCTCTTTCGTAAGTTTGGCTTCCGCTTCGGTTTCCTTGCTTGGTTGTGTAAGTATGTCCCCCTGGCCAATGATCAGGCTCTGTCAACCATTCTGGCCCTTTAAACCACAGCTCACTCAGCTTATCTGCTTGACAACCTCTGCTGCCAACATCGGCGGGATTCTGGTCGGTACCAACATGTCTCCATTGAATGTACTCCTTATCTCGTATCTTGTTCACTCGGTTAGCCACAAACTGTTTGTAGGTACTGCCTTCTCCTCTGATCCAGTGTAGGGCCACAGTACTATCCAGCCATCCATGGACTGATCTAACTGGCTGGCCTTGTAGGGCATTCTTCACATTTTCCGCAAGGTTTGCTGCCATGTGTGCAGATATGAGTTCCAGCCTAGGAATAGTCAAGCCCTTTTTCGCCAGGCGTGATTTTGCGGCCAATAATCCCTGGGTGACACCGGAAGCTT
>OZ026598.1:27376721-27396721 GCA_964020085.1 Micromussa lordhowensis
TCAATAGACCACTTTCATAAATGGTGACCAATTATAAATTCTCTTGACAATATTAAAATTAGCCTTACTAACCTCATTTTGAAGTCAGTAATTCAAAAGAATTTTTAAACTGAGACGAGGTCAGTAAGGCTAATTTAAATTCATACAAAAGAATTTTAAATTGGCAGCCACTTATGAAAAGGGTCTATAGCTTGAAAATAAATTTAACGTGAACTACATTTCTACATGGGAGTTCTGCCAGAAAGGGGTTTTCAGGCTAGAGGCATAAGGAAAGACAGGGACTTCACAAGGTAAACTACATAAAAAGAAGAGAAAACTGACCTTTTGTTATTTTTAAGGCCCATTTCAAATATCTCAAAGAAAAGCACTCAATCAACAGAATTAACGGCTGCACCATCCAAGTATTTTAAGGTTGTGAAAGGGGTACCATTTTATATCGAAGTTATATAACAAGGTCAGAGTTAAGGCGGGGGTACACGTGAATTTAAGTGAAATTTTGGTAAGTTTAAAGAGAGGTTGAAAGGGAAAAAAAAGGGTTATGGAACACCACCAGACAGTTGCCTGACCGCACAATGGCACCCCAGGTTGTTGGGCAACTGTTTGGAGTGTATGAACCAATTTTTAATTTCAAACTCTAATTTTAAAACAACACCAAATCTTCAAAATTTCCTATTTCCATCAATTTTACTAATCCTTTAAGAAAAACTATTTCTCTCCAAATATACCTAAAAATCACCAAAAAATTTACAAAACAACCCAAAACCTAGATATGTGAAATGAGCAAAGAGATTCTTGATTGCTTGAAACGTCAACGAGATATTTGCATAAAAAACATACTACCCAGCCAAAATACGGCTTTCATGTGTACCCCCGCCTTAAAAAGTTTTTTTTTTCAAAGTGTACGGACTTGGACCTCATAGCGGAACCTTCCCTTGTAAAGCTTTGTTGGGAACTTCACTGAAAAGATTCGTTTCAAAGATGTTTTACGGCGTTTTTTACGTAGTTTACAATACCAGTCATACCAGTTGTAAGTACGGTGTGAGGACCTACCCCCCCCCCCCCTAGTGAATATTGAGTTTCTTGGTTTCCAGTCTTCCTCATACAGCAAGACAACATGGCGGACAAGCAGCGGTGGTTATTGTTAAAAAGTAAGCAGTAGCTTATATACTACAGTGGAATCACACCAAACGTTGCGTCTGAGCAATGATTCAATCCAATTACGTATTTATTGATTTATTTATTTATTTCTACTGACTACTCGTAAATAGAAGCATTTGAATGTTTTTCAGAAACTTTGAAATATTTGTAAGCAACCAATATGGCCCTAATGGAGCAAGAAATTAACATCGTTGAAATTCCTCGGTTGAACATACAGTGGGATTGGAGAGAAGCCCTAAGGTACGTCCATATATTGCAGAAAGGCGGATGAATCATCTTTCACCTCTTATTGTTTCCAACTGAATTTGTACATTGTTGTTTGTTCTGCAGTGAAGCATGTATAAAAGTGAAGTAACTTTATTTAAAGTGCTACTATGATCAAATTTTTACCCCTTGATCTTTTAGGTTAATCACATAGAATTCTACAAAAGATTAAAAACGCTGTTTACCGTTTACAAATATCAGTATTGGTAAATATGCAAATGAGGTTACTGATGATGTCATATACTCTTGAAACCAAATATTACATGAAGTATATAAATAGCACTATCTTGGTCAGTTTGCAACAGAAACCACTGAAACATGGGAGGCTAATAGTTCTAAATGCAACACATCTACAACAGTAGCAATTTCTGTTCCCATGGCAACCCACTCTTTTCCAGTCCCCTCTAGCCTGATATCAATATTTTAGTGATTTTAAGCTTGGAAAACATTAAACAAGGTTACATGTATGAACTCAACTCAACTCAATGTATTTATATGCTTGCTGGATTATGCAGATGAGGCACCATTGGCGAATATCAATACAGAAAAGCCTTTAATATTGTGGAGGTCTTGAACCAAGTATGTTGTCATGGTAACAAAAATTGTTAAGCTCATATTTTGGAGCACCTAGTAGAATCTGACTGTAAAAATATTCAAACAATAGCCCTTTTCACGGTTAATTTTTCTCATTTGCATTACAATGTAATCCAATGTGGATGCGAGGCAATTTCGGGCTAAAACTACAAAATAGCCCGAAATTGCCTCGCATACATGCTAGATTTTATTGTAATGCAAATGAGCAAAATTAACCGTGAAAAGGGCTATTGTTATACAAATTGCCTGAGATAACCTTGTTTATCATATTTGATCAAAATGCGGTTGAGTGTATGATGTCATCACTTGACTAATTTGCATATTTTAAAAACTTGAATATCTCTGGAATGAAAAGAGATATTTGAAAACAGTAAACAGCATTTTTACTCTAGTACAGACTACTTGTTTACGTCTTAAAATAGCTCAGATTTGAAGGATGCGATTTTTGTCACAGTGGCACTTTAAGTGTCAGGCTAAAAGCAGCAGTAATAAAATCACTAAATGGGGACACTATAACATAAAAGATTAAAATAACAAGATCAGAACTTTATTGTTTTAGTTTATAACATATTATGTTAAAGTTTGCGTCCAGCCAAATGGTTCATACAGCTGGAGCATATCCCAGTTTCTGTAGCAGAGTGACATGATGTATTTCTCCACACCCCTCTGAATGGGATGCTGTCTGTAGTCCATTGTGGGTTTATCCCCAGCATTAAATTTGCCAGTACCCATTAATACACCGTGACCTGGGTGGAGACAGGCGTTGTGAGAGTAACAATCACAACACAGTGATCCTAGCAGGGGTTCAAACTGATACTGCTCAATTGGGAGACCTGTGACTGACAACTTGTAGTAAATTATGGACTCTACTTGGTGCTGCTGCAGGGCTGACATTAAGTTTTTATTCACCTGTAGCCTTGATCTTCACACCCGTAGCAAACTTATTACTTTGTGGGTGAATTGTATCAACTACACGCTAAATCCCCCGTAACGTCAAGGGCCCATCAAACATACTCAGCCATAACGGGTGTTACGGGTTACGGCCCCTGTTGACAGCCCTGCTGCTGCCAAATTATTAATCAAATCAACTGATTGATTGATACATTTATTCCTTCCTTTATGCAGAAACCCTGGTGGAAAGGCTTGGATCTCATGCTCGAGAATTAGTATGTATTAAATCAAAGTTCAAGTGCATGTGCTCACTTGGCTGATGTGTTTACTTATTCACTCAGATCACATACTCAAGTTCTTAATGGCTAGTAGAAAATTAAATGTAACTGATTAAACTATCTATTAGATCAGCCCACAGTTTATGGAGACCTCGTCAAGGGCCATGACAGCGATGATAATGTTGATAACAACCTTTTAAACCTTGAAGCATCTGGTGGATTCTCAATAACAAATGTTGACAAGGTTGGAAATAGGAGACTGTGTTGCGAACTGTATATCAGTGTTACTTTCAACCACATAGAGTCAACTCTAACCTTGCAGACAAACTGCTATTACAGATATCCTGCTATCATTGACAAAAGCTACATCCCCTGATAAAACTACAAAGAAATGTATGGAAACAACAGTGAACTCCCACTATAATACAGACCCTCGCTATTATGGAATTGCAAACACTTCATCAACCTCATTACCAGGGTCTCTCATCTTCCCACCCCCTGAAGTGAGAGAGGGTGGGAAGATAAGAGACTCTAGGAACAAGGTTCACACTTCATGCGGTCCCAAAAAAAGATTTTTATTGTTCTTATCTTGTTACAGCAAACAAATTGGACATATTGTCTTTGAGTGACATAATTACCCTGCAGTCTTGGAATGTCAGGGGTCGAAATGTTCCAGACTGTCCACCTGTGTCTAGCGACAAGCAGTATATATTTTCACCTGTCTCCACCAACATCCAACTTGAACAATATTATTTTAATATTATTTTATTTTCACTTTTGAAACTCAACTGGGGTTGTACGATCATTAATAATAAACTGATAGAAAGCAATGACTCACAGGTAAGAAAACGATCCATATTGCGAACTCGCGCTTGATCGGCAAAGAAATGCAGGAGAAGGCACACTTGCCGTCTTTGTCATGCGCACTACAAAGATTGCATCATCTTGCTTTTATTGAGTAAAGTCTGGTAAATACTGTGCGAAAGCTGCATGAGTGAGAACGGATGAAAATATTATTCAAATCAATAAATTCTGTATTAATAAGGTTTTCTTACCTGTCGCCAGCGACAGGCATCACTATTTTTTACCTGTCACTTCCTGAATCAACAAATAAACAGGCAACATTTCGACCCCTGAATGTTCACTAGTTTATAACTATTTTGACCTATATGATGTGATTATTTGTGAAAGTAAGATGTGTAATAAAAATTAAAAGAAACTGGAAATCTTGATAAATTATAGTTAGTAGTATGCATTATATGTGACACTTCACAACCAAAAATTGGGTAATTGTGATCACACCCCACTGAAACTGAAAATGTCAATTCCAAAGGAGTTTGCTATAATGACAATTGGCTCTAAATACTTTGTTATCCTCCAATTTCAGACTTGTCTTACCCTGTCATTTCCAGAAGAGGGATGCTCTACAAAGTTTGTTCCACCAAGGACCGTTTTTGCAAATCTTCACAAGAAAAGTGTAAGTGTGGTAACTTTTTGGTTTATTCTCATATGGATCATGTACTACTGAAAAATAAGAAATGCATTTTCTTTACCCCATTGGAAAACTGAGAATCTAAGGTGAGGCTTTCAGAGATGAAAGGGTAATTGTTTGATATATCAATATCCTAACATGTATCCAAGGCTTTCGTGTCTTGAAAAATTGCAAGTTTTTTAAAGTTTCTTTTGTCTCGCAATTTCCAAAAGAGACTTGGATACATAGAAAACACCACCAAATATAGAGGTTTCTCTTGAAAGCCTTAGAGCCAAGTTAGAATATTGATAATTGAACGTGACCTACATGTATTGAAAGCTTGAATTTGTGTGGTCTATTATCTGCAGTCTACAATGATGAGAGTTAAAGAAAGTAAAACTGCAAGTCATATCTCTAGTCATTAGTGTACTGTAGTGTAAATTGAGCTGTAAATGTTGTAATTGTTTGAGCAAATTAAAAAAAATGTAAAAAAAAATAAAAAAAAATATCTCTAGTCATTAGTCAGAAAAGTCTTAAAACACAAAGAAAAATACTATGCCATCTAATAACTTGAAGTTGATTAGGGGTACAGTAAATTAACTGCTGAAGTAAGTTTGTCAGCACTTTGTCAGAGCAGCTAGATTGAAAAGTGGTGACTTGGTGACTTGGCTGCCATGATGCAAATAAACCGAGTCAAAATAATTACTCTAAAGACAACTTTTTGTCTGAGCTCTCAATGGAGTCATGACTGCAAAACCATGATTATCTCATTTACCAGTTGGACATTCTAATAAGTACTTTAGACACTAAAGTGTTCTGTCTAAGTTCTGAATAGTTTTGGTTACTAGCTTTCCTGACTGTTAAACATCAAGTTAACAAAATCAAATGAAATGTTAAAAGATCACCCATTAATTAAAATATTAAATCCATTTCTGCCTTCAGATTCGCTGCATAGATGTATCACCTGGAGGAGGACTGGGTGTGTCTAGTGGGGATGATGGCACTCTTCTTGTGTGGGACACCAGCAATGGTGTTGTAAGGGTACGTTCTGATATTTAGATATTGGAATATTTAACCTGGAATTAAATGTAACCCTATCTAATAACACAATCTTTTCATACATAAAACATGGAAGAATCAGGTGAAGGATAAACAAATATACTATTTAGGATCTGGTGAAGATGCCTAGGGAGAAACTTTTATTCTGATTCAATAATCAGGAATGAAGCTAATTAAGAGTCGACAACAGGATAACTTCACTGGCTGAAATAGATCCTACGAAGCAACAGCTGAAATTTCACAAGAAAACAAAGACTTAGGGTAATTTTGAAGCTGTACAAGCCACAAAAATCACCTGAGGTTGTTATGAGCTTGCTGTTAGTTTTTTCTTAGCCTATATCACAGGCCTGTATGTAATATTTTGTGGTTCCAAAAAATATTCATATTCATCCCAAGGAGGGTTATTGGAAATTCCAAGGATGATGTGGGTATCAAAATTCAATTTTTTTAATGAAAAGTATAAACCAAACCTAGTATTTCCGGATGGATAGAGGGGGGTGGGATGGGGGTAGAGGGTCATACCAAAAAACCCCTCTGTGGGAAGATGTTCCTGAAATGACAACATACTGGGTTTCCTTTAGACCTGGAACCTTTCTCATGTAGAGTAGTAGAGACCCTCACCTCGTGCCTCGTGCCTCATGCCTTTTACCTTTTTTGTTTATGTTTAGGTACTTAATTAATTTTGATGCTTGCTGGCCAGTAGTTCTTTGGGAATTATGAAAATTTCAGATTGAACAAACAGATTCCCTCATTCCTGCATGAAGAATAAGGCAACTTATGAGTCAGTCTAGCTGTGTGTCAGTTGAGGTTTTCATACAGAACATTCTCAAATTGAGTGGCTTTGTTTTTAAACTATTTTTTTGCTGGTTAGATTGTTTTTCTGCTAGTGAACCTCAGTGGTAGCTGGAACTTCCCACATACTGGCCTTTCAAGTTTATTTCTTGTCATTCTTTTTTTTTCTTGCAGCATAATCTCCAAGGGCACATCTCAGATGTAAATACTTGTAGGTTCTTTCCATCAGGGAAAGTTATTCTTAGTGGTGGAGCTGACTTACGGCTAAAAATCTGGTCTGCTGAAGATGGAAGCTGTCCTGTGACATTGAAGGGCCATACTGGGGGTGAGCACATTAATATGTGCTTCTACAAACCAAAGCAAGAAGTTTCAATAGGCTCACACTATCAATATTCGCCCATTAAAATCTGTTGACCCTCTGTAGCTCCTCATAACCATTTGTTCATGAACCAGAATGTTTGATTGCTATATTAACTGACTGACTGACTGATTGATTGATTGGAAGCTAGGGAAACTTCTACATGTGATATAACCTTATTTCTTACTCTAAAATGCATAGTTTTGTACTTGTAGTTTAAATTGTCAATCAATTTTCGAAGGTGCCTTTTTTATTTTCATTTTTATCACTGACAATACTATTTTGTTTTTTTAGGAGTTATTGATACAGCAATAGTTGATAAAGGAAGAAATATTTTGTGTAAGTTAAGTTACATATGTGGATGTTCCATTTTGTCTAAGAGTTTAGCATGAAGCTGCATGCAAGTAGACATAATTAGGTAGAAGTGATAGTGTTAGAACATGCTTGCTTATGGCTCACACAACTTTCAAGTTCATCCAATGACCATTTTGTGTTGTGTCAGGTTCTTAGTCCTATTTATTTGATAGTCACCCTGAAAAGGAAGCACATTTTACAAGTTACACCCACTCGGGGGTTTCATTGACGTTTTAGGTGGGAGGCAAGGGAAACTGATGTTAACAAGCAGGGAAAACTTTTGAACTAAGCTTCTTCATAAGAAAACTTTCCTCTTGATGGTCATTAACTAGGCAGACAAAACTGTCCTCACAGCCGGGCAATTTGCCTGGTGCCCAGCCCTTAATGAAACTCCTGACTCGCTGAAAATAATGTGACTTCAAACTTCAAAAGCACTGATGCCCGGCTTTATAAAATATAACATGAAGCCCTTGAACCCCGCCTTGTAATGCTAATCTGTATATAGTCTGTAAAATGATGATGTAAAAGCCTTATTCATGGGGTGCTTTTTCCTTGTTTTATTATAACTTACAGCATGTTCCAGAGATGGAACTGTTCGTCTGTGGGATTGTGGAGAAGCCAAGTGTCTGTCCATTGTGTCCAAAAGTGACTGTCCTGTAAATTCATGTGCATTGGCAGAGCTTCGTGGAATGGAAGACACATCAGAGAACCAAACTAGTAAGATTCTATGTTGAACTAATAATGAGGCGCGTTTGGACTCGGGCAAAGAAAAGGGAAAAGCAGGGAAGAAATGAGGACCAGTAAAGAGATTTCAAGAGTGTGACAGGTGATAAGGAATAGGAGGGGTGGTGCAGGGTAAGCGGGGAAGGATCCACCCTCACCACTGCCGCCACCTCACCTCACCTCTACCAGTCTCCTCTCTGTCTTGACTGAGAGAGTTAAAAAATGCAGTAGGGAGTGGGATTGAGGCTGAACTCGGAGTGAGTTTTACCCCAATCATACTTCCTATACGAACAGATTTATCCAGCATTCACCCGGAAAAATCCCTGCACTGCAGGTTACTCAGTCTGTACTGAGCATTTCTTGCAGAAGATACTTTGCTTTTCTTACAGCTTTTAACAATCGTTTTTGTGTGACTATTATAGCTGAGACACAAAACTATTTGCCACTTGTTGTGCTTAATTTCCTATCTGTACATACTGCGGAGAAGAACGTCTGTCTGTTTCATTGTCAACTGCTGCCATTCTCAATGTAAGCGAAATGTGGAAAAGGACAACAAGTGTTCGAAACAGTCTCAACAGATGACGCACAGTGGGGAATGTTCGTTGTCTAGGTTATGTGATCTTTTCTGTATGAGGGCACGTTTTACTCAAATTGATGTGCTGTTGTTTGGTTGCAAGCAGAACTTCCTCCAACATAACATTTTAAATCTGCGGTATTCCAATTCCAAGGTGAACGTGAGGTTGGAACTGAAGGAAAATTACTCCTGCTTGCTCTAGAAGACGGCTTTCTTGATGGTGTTGATGTGCATAATAGGAAAAAGGTACACAGTTGTTTTGTAGAAAATGTTACTTCCAACTGTCTTTACAGCCCACGGGATCTTTTAAGATTTATTTGCTTTGATACATACTAATAAATAATTGCTCCAAACGACTGTTTTTTTATTCCAACACTTTTTAAACAATAATAGCTGGGCTTCCAATTTTCCAGTGTGAACAACGCCCATCCATTTTCATAGAATTTCGAGGGATTTATTTGTGATGTCGTCAGCGTTTTGGAGGACTATTGCTGGTTTTTTTAGTTTATTTTGTTTAATATTTTATTTTGCAAACAAAAGCATGAGAATTCGGCTTGTATGCTTTTGACTGAACTTTTTTTTCAAAAAGAAGAATTTTACTCTTTTCTGTTGCTTCAATGTTTAGGTTTTTCAGTTTAAGTGCCCATCAGCTGTGAACTGCTGTACATTTTTGTCGGAATATGAAGGTGTCGGTGGAACGGAAGATGGATGCTTGTGGATTTTGGACGTGAGATCTCCAAGGTTGGTAATGAACGGGGATGTGGGATATCAATTGAAAACCAATGAGTGAAAGAAGTGTAAATTACATCTGTGTTTAGTTTGATGAAAAGTCAACTCATGTCATCTATTGCGCTAAGCACTGATGAAACTTTAATTTACGAGATATTTACTATTTACTGGCGAAAATCGGTAGAAAATAACTTTGCTTTTTCATCATGCATGTGTGTACAAGAGATCTGGGAACGAGACTACGTACTGTATTTTAAAAATTAACATTCAAATCAGCTCAGCTACTGACTGAACTGAACAATCCAGTGTAGTCTTGCTTGTAATATGCTATCAAGTATTCCGTAAACTATTTCGAAAAATGATGATATAATATAAGTGTCGTGCAGTCATCATTCAGCCGATCGCGTTACATGTACCTAATCTGCACGTGATAACTGCTAGGGTTGGTGCTCAAGTTGGTAAGACTGTCAACTATTAAAACTGTTACAGTGTTGCCATTATCACTGTCGAGAGCTAACCTTAATCGGGTCCTCTTGCAGATCCCTTTTAGGCTAAACGGAATGCTATTTAGGCTAACTGGAATCGGCTATTTAGACTGACCTGTAGAAAGCTATTTGGGCAGTCAACTTGAACTCCAACCAGGTAGCGTTTCCGTATTCTAATTGAATTCAAACTAAATTGTTCTTTACCCTGAGGGACATTGTTTGCAACTGAACTACACCGGCTCGAAAATTCCAGCCAAATAGAAATCTGAAGACAGCATCTCATATTGGGTTCACCAATTGTGAGAACCATCTTAGAGGATAAGAGACACAACTTGACAAGCGAATCTAAACACAAAAGTTCAAAATAAAGAACAAACGCCCAATGAAAAGCTTTGAGGAGTTTTAGGTTTATAGCAAAAGACTAAAATAGGAACAGTAATGAAGAAAAAAATTAAAGCAGTGTTTTAGTGAATGACTTATACATGTAGATGGACACCAAAACCGAGTATCTCCGAGCGGAAGAGGTCTCACGCTTTAGGGTAGCCTGCTTGTCAGCGTTCTTTGTTACCCTTTTCCCTACTTCATTCTTCTTGTAACTTCAGATTCTGACTCCACTCACACGAGACATTCAATGTGAAAAGTTTATTGAGGATGAGGCAGTCAGCCATGAGCCGTGCGATTCAATGTATCCTAATATCTATTAATTATTCAAATGTTTACCTTACAAAACTAACTAAAGATTGCAAAATTCAGAAACTGTGCTACGCCAGATACGAAAAACCACTAAAAAACCACCCTTTAGATGTGGCCAAAAAACATGTGGAAACGTATTCCTCATCTAATGCAGCAGCACGAGACCCCGAGGAAAGGGCACTCTACATCTAATTAACACTAATTGACGAAATCGAAACGTAATCCTAAAAATAAAATAAAATAAAGCGGGCGAACACTCTGACTGACCGACCTAGAATGACTTAGATCTCCCGCCAAAAACCTTAAATAGTACTTAAGCAACCCGAGATGCACCGCGAACCTCTCCAACGTGCCGTCAGAATAATAATTTCTGACTAATTCGTCCCTCAAACGTCAGAAATTACATTTTTTCCCATTTCATAAAAATTCAGCCATACTCCCTCTTAAACAAGATATTAAACACAACTTTGAATTTGCAAAATGCACGTGCGGGTTAATGTACTGTAGATCTTAAGAACCTTGAATCACAAAACCATGATGGCAGTCACAAGCATTCGCTTAAAGCTAGCTACACAAGACTATTTTACTCTAAAAAGATCGCTATGATTGTTATTGTTGTGAAACATCGTAGCTGCCAAGCTAACTGATAAGAAGGAAAGGCTTTCGGTGTTTCCAGAGTTATGATTATACAAGGGGGTGTTTAGGCTAACGGAAGAGAAACCTGAACCGTGGAAAGGTGTTTCCACAGCTGTGTCCGTTTTCGAGAATCTTTCGTGTTAGCTAGCCGTTAAATTGTTAAAAATAAATGTTTCCATAACGTTGCGGAGACAGAAAAAAGAAAAACTTCTGTTTCTTTCGCAAAATACACGCTTCAATAAAAATAGTTATCGGTGACTCATTAAAATCTCAATGAAAGGCTTCCATTTTTGAAATCGTTACAGCTGGTGTCACAGCTGGCAAAGGAACTTGTTTACGTTAAAGTATCTGTGATGCATATTTATTATAATGGAGTGAACCTCGTACCCTGGTGGAAAGGACATTGGAACAAGTCCAAGAAGCTTATGGTTGTTAGACGAAATAAGCGGGGGCCGGATCGGAGGGAGGGGGGAGATACTGACAATCAGGGGAGCAGGGAACGTACAGGGAAAAAAACGTTTGAGCCGGAACCTTTTCTCCATCCCTGCTTTCCCGTTCCCATCATTGATTTATTGTTTAAAACTGGTTGTTTCGAGGACCATTAATAATATTTTTAGCGGGTTTTGTGTTTATTTTTTGTTATTTAGTTTTCCAGTTGGTGTATTTCGTCGTTCAGCTTCGCCTGTACTTTCTCTCTCAACACTTGGCAATCGCGGATTTCTAGCTTCTATGGGTGAGTTGTAGCAACTATAGATTGTGGGTTATTGGTCGACACAAAGCCGCCATTTGGTGTTTCGGTAATGTGATGCTATGAATTTTGATAGCATCACGTGCACACCAAGTGGCAGAAATACAGTGGAAGGGCGCGGGAAGTTGTGTCATGGCCGCTACTGTAACCATGATAATGGGCTCAGGATTCTAAGGTCTGCGTTTAAATTCATTATCACGCTGGGTGGGGTTACTGCCAAGACAGTGCCCCTCGCTACTCGGGAGTATTAATGGGTGTCAGAACTCTATAGAAGGTCTTGTTCAAGTGTTAATTGATCTAAGGCAGCTGATGAGAGATGTCTGTAATTTAACAGGCCCTTATTACAGGGTTCGAGTGCTGCCTGGGATCGTTTCCTTATATGTTAGGGCTTTTGGCAAGAAACTGTATTCTCACAGAGCCTCTCTCTACCCAGGTGTATGGTAAATTTAATGCTGAGGGACTAAAATAGCGTCCCATCCTATTAGGGGGAGGGGGTAGGTAAGTTGTTACACCCCAAGTCAAAAGAAACTCTTACTCAAGTTAATTCATTCCGATTTCAAGGAACTAAATTGGAATGCAATTATTCTCTCACCATGTATGAATATATTCCGTTATCTTTCCTATGTACAGGAGATGGGTCTTGTTTCTGTTGGAGTGCAGAACTGTTAACCCAAGGACGAAGAGGAGAAGTAACAAGCTGGGAGTTGATTGGTCCTGATTGTGACCCTGTGTACAGCATTTGTCGATCGGCTAACGCGGTGTATTCCGCTTGCCGAGACTCGAGCATTAGAAGATACGTATTCAACCACTCGGAACTCTCCAGTTAAGTCTGGGCAGCTTCTTGAAGCATTCAACACCAAGCAACATTTACGGTTGACAGGCAAGGCTCGCAAGTCGAATTTTCTGCTGATGATAGTCATGAAAGGAGAAGATCAATGGTTCCTATCGCCCCAAGAAATGTTATGATACGAAAAACTCAGTTTTCAGACAATAATAAAACGTTTCACTCCATTTGAACTGGCATGCACAAATCCAATCAAGTGGGTTTTTTTATACTTTCTAAGTGAAAAAGAAAAAGAACTATACTTATCCCTAAGAACGAATGGCGAGAATATTTATGAAGTGTATAAGTCTCTAATGATCTAACTGGGGTGAGTCGGTCAGTAGTTATTTTCTGACCTTTACAGAAATCGGTCTTTAGGATAGATTGCTTGCAATGTTCTGTTACTTTTTTAACAGCACATTCTATTTGAAACGAAATGTGGAGGAAACTAGATGATTGCAAAAAAAATGTGTTGGCAAATTCTCAGTCAACCCTGTCAAGCTTCATATCACACGAATTTGCGACACCCATAATAGAAACGCAAGATTGTGGTTGACAGTTCTAATTATACGATAGAATTGTTTGCGTGGGTTATTCTTTGTGGTAAAGCACAAACGATTTCTGAAGAAAAGCCAATGGATGTTTTTAGTTTAAGCGTTGCGGTTTCCCATTTAAGACCACAAGATTCTATTTAGGGACTTTTTCTTGGATCCATCTGAAAGTTACCAAGAAATCATGATCCCCATCATATTCTCTTGGAACTACTCATTCATATACACGTGACGAGAAATTGAGCAAGAATCCCCATGAGTATCATGGCAATTTGGCAACAAACAAAGGTAAAAAATGGTGCACACCCAGCTTTTTGCTTAGATTGTGAGTATTGCATGATGATGATCAAGTCGAAAACAAAAGATTTTGTGTGGAATATTTACTACATGTTTTATGAAACAGTATGATACTGGAAAATGCCTGACTTTACTTCCAAGGTCAGTGTAGTGATCCTGTTTGTGCGCAAACTTTGATGATTTGAAGCGATTTTAGTGACTTCAGGACACTGGAAAACCTGTGCACATACATAAAGCAAGTCTAAACACACATTCGGTATTTTCTATAAATCAGGAGTCCTGATTACTCCCGCTATTACTCACAGCTAGCATGGGTCACGTGTGAGGAAACCTGAGAAGATGGGATTGAACCTTTTGGGAAAATAATTGCAACTAATTGCTCTTCCTTTGTTCATAATTGTTCGAAAAATTATGCCCGTCACGTCACACCGTCACGCAACGCTTCTCGTCAATGTGAGGAGCCTGGGAGACCTGTACAGCTGCGTATCCATCCAAACGGGTACTGGATTCCCGAGGGATAAGACTTTTTTCCCGTCGAAAATTGATTGGGGCGGGGGGGGGGGGGAGGGGGAAAGCCCTGAAATTGTTCGCCTTGCAAATCTATTCTAAATACAAATGTAAATTTAAATAGAATGTCACATGGTGCCATACCGAGAGAATGGTTATGCAACTCTGGATTTCGTAACACAGACGCAGAGTAAATCAAGTAAATTTGAACAACGTCAAGAGCGATGTCATTTTTGAGCGAAAACAAGTTCTTGATCGGAGGGATTGCAGTGTCATCTGCAGCATTAGGATTTGTTACTGCCTGGGTCTTGGGACGTAGGAGCAATTCTCTCTTTAAACTCGGTAAGACCCACACTGAACTCAGCCCAGTCAATACATATGTTACGGAATATGGAATCCGAGAGCCTTCACCGCTCAGAAAACTTCGACAGGTAAGAATTTAATTGAAGAGTATTTTATGGACAAACAAAGAGTTATATGACATGGGAGAAGACCTCTGTATGGTCAGTCACCTAAGGCCGGTCCAAACGCCGCTTCACTCAGGTACCGAGGCTTACGTTTGCTGAATATTATGATTTCGACCTTGAGTGACTGAGCGTCAGACGGCGTGTCGAACTCAAGTTGGGCTTGTAATTGTTGAGTAGAATATCTGCGTTGAATATACAAAGATTCTTTGCTAGTCAACAAGCTATTGCTGAACTTTGGCGTTGCGATTAAAATTTCATGGAAAATTAAGCAAATTCATTCACAAGATTGTCCACAGGGCACCAATATGAGCGGATTGACACGTGTCGTATAACAATGTCTTTAAATCGCTAAAATTCGTCGTTTTGAGCGGTATAGAGGGAAAAAACAGCTGATGGTAATTTTACGTTACGGAACTTGAATATAAATTCCACTGGCTATGTTTTTTATTGAGACCCTACATTACATAAATTCTTTACAGGCTTACACGTAAGTTTATAACGAGTCACGCCACACCGCCCCCTTGAAAAATTAAACTTGCAAATGCGTAAAGTTCCATGCATGACTGGTGAAGCCGTATTTTATTTCCTCACTGACCTTCTTAGAGATCTCGATTACTAAATACTTATTACTTACTATATGGCTTGTTGTTGTAGCCGATATAACGCGCGCTCTGATTGGCTAATTGTAGCCAGAACTACTTTAAACGGCTTTGTGCAAGGGAAAACACCGAGCTTGTTACATACAGTGAATAAATTTGTGACCACAAACCCTGTTGGGTGGAAGTAGGGGAAGTGGGCATTGAAAAAGCATGCTTCGCGTGCAGTGAGCATGCTTCGTGGGGTTGGCCTCGTTTTAGAAAGGTTCGAGACAATTTCCAGTACGATACTCCATTCGCCACTAGCAATTCTGAAAAATACCCCGCATTTTTTGATCGAGCGGAAACTGCCCCCGGTCTTCATGCGTGCAGGAAATGACTGATCTAAGGAAGCAACGGCAGGGACCCACTTGTTAAAGACCCGTCTTCATGTCAACGTCCCCTCCCCTTTCGTCATTTACCCTTCATGACTATTGAAGCCTTGTTGGGGGGGGGGGGGGAAGGGTCTGGGTATCCTACATCCGTTACTTTTTTAGCCAAAATCCTGGCTAATAAGTAACTATTTTTCCACTCTATATACCGTTTTATCTGATCTTAATATACCACTGCGCCTGTATCCCATTAATTTTTCGCCAAATATCTTTTATCCCGTTAACGATTACCTCACAATTCCGAACTTCTCGTAGGGCCTCGCTATTTTCTCGAGGTATGACATAACATGGGACTTAGAGGGGAGGAGAGGAAGAAGTGTATTAAACGGGCCAAGGAACTGAACCATTCATCTTATAGCCATATTATGTTACTTACCTTTCATAGGCAACTCTGAACCGTGCAGACAATGCCCTACTTTGTAGTGCTGATGAAGCTCAACTTATGAGACTGCTGATGCAGCTGATCAAAGCCAAAAAGGTTATAGAAATAGGTAAGGTAAACATTATAAGTGTTGAAGTGTAAGTTGTCAGAAAACAGCTGATCTTTCTTTTCCGGCTTCTTTTCGCAGTTTCAGTTTCTCTATAACTCTCCTAAGGGGGAAGCGTTTCGATCTGAAATTTTCAGGGAGCTCGTAACTTCGACAGGCCATAAAATATAGTTTTACTAATGTACGTAGCACTTATCACACCTTTCTGAAAAAGAATCCAACTGAAGACAAAGAAACAGAATGCATCGATGAGGGGGCCTTGCGAATTCTTCCCCTCTCCCTGCAGTCCGATTACTTGTTGCGAGATTATGTACTTATTGATTGAATGGCATGGTCGGACAGAAAAATATTCGGCTCGAGGTCAGGATGTGCGGATTGGTGTGTGTCCCAACCGAGAGCCAAACATTTTCCCGTCCGGTCCCAGCCCGGCTCGACCTTAATCTGTCAATCAGCATTTTGTCATATGACGATTTTGTTTGCTGGACCGCACGCGTTTCTAGTAGAACCGTACGCGTTTTCCGCGCCCTATCACTTCGAAGCGTACGACCCCCATACGGGACATTTTTTTTTGGTTTCTCGGGCAATGGCGGGCGGGGCCTTAAGGTCATATGATAAGTCGGCTTACAGTCTCCAAAACCCGAAATTCCAAATTCTCTTATCCTCTTCGTGCGTTGTGTTTTACTTTCCGTGCTGCTTGTTCTCGAGATTGGAATGCGAGAGTTAGTGACAATTGCTTTTGCCGTCATGTTTCTTTTCAGGTGTTTATACTGGCTACAATACTCTTAGTATGGCCATGATGCTGCCTCCAGATGGCAAAGTTGTGGCATGTGACATAACAGACAAGTTTGTGAAAGAAATAGAGGGCGAGCGCTACTTTAAAGAGGTAAATTGACACGTTTTATTGAAAAATATCTTTCTGAAAGGTAGACGTCCCTCTTCGTATCGAGTTCCCTGTTGATTGTGTAGCCATTGTCATAACCTTCAGTATAAATTATGCGGAACTTTGTACTTTGCCTGCGCTGAGTAAGACCTTCCACCTGATCAAGTAGCCTGCGTATCAAGCGGTCCTGTATACTAGCCGAACGAAAACGGGCCTCGCGAACTTTCGGGCCATGGCGCGAGAACAAAAAGGTCAAGGAGGGGTTCCTTTTTGCCATCTTTCCATTTTTCGCGCGCTGTCCGAATACGAAACATCTCTTTCGCGCTGTCTGATTTCGTTTTCTCGTACCGGGCCGCTTCCTACGCAAGTCACTTGATCATTGGAATGGTCAATATAAGGTCACATGTATGGTACATATGAGGTGCAGAATTTTCTGGCCCGGGTTTTCTTCCCGGACGAGAGACGTGCTACAATTTCTTCAAACCCGTTGGTCGGTTCGGAAAACAGATTAAAGGTTTCTGGCATTCAGGGCACCAATTTTTTTTTACATTGTAAATTAGAGGAAGACATTGAAAGCAGAGTTACTTCTACCAATTGTAACTCAGTACTAATTTTGCCTTCACTACACAACCGAACACTCTCAAAGGTTGAGGCATGGGCGTGTTGGTCAACCAGGCCCAAGATCTGTTTAATCGTGACAATAGGCTTACAACAAAGTGGATAAGAGATACATCAAATAAGGTCATGCATGCGCCAAAGCCGGACACGTAAACCCCCAAAAACCCCTTGTTAGGAAAAATAGGGACTGCGTACCCCCGACCAAACGCCACCCTTGGAGTTTTAAGGTTGATCTGTAAAATAAAAAACCAATTCATATGACGCTAATTACACAATAAAAATAAACCTAATGGGAAAGTACTGGTTGCAAGGCTGACCGTAGAATGTCCCAAGTTATTCAAAGGTCTCTTTTTACAAACATACTACCCATGAGTCTTCGCCTACTACGCTCGTACTCAGTTCTCTGTTTCGTGTCGGCAAAGTATTAATTTATGTCAATACCGATTATCACAAATTACATTTTTTATGTTCCAGTTTGTAACTACAAATTGTAACTACAAGTTTGTTTTCTTTTTACTGTGCAGGCAGGTGTTGCATCAAAGATAGATTTCAAAGTACAGTCGGCCATCACAACTTTAGGTAAGAGCGGCTTATAATGACTAGCTGTTCTAGGCTTGTATCATTCCTTTTTTTCTATTTACGATTTACACAGAGAACAATCAAAACCGAGAGCAAACCAAGAAAGATTGCGTGTGAATCAATTCCTTAATATTCTGGCTCTTCCATGATCTGCGCAGCATCGTTTTGAAACGTTGGAATGCATGCCTCCTGACCGGTTCCTGTAGGGGCGATTAGCAGTATTACTAAGCCCCCTCCCCCCTGCGTGGGAGACTGGTCTATTTCGGGTTACCCCTGTCACCCCTCCCACCTACCGAACCATTTTATACTCCTAGTTGGAGAGAGGCACTGTGAGAATAATGGTATCTTGTAACGTGAAATTGCAACGTCTTGCGCTGCCGGATAATGCTAACTTGCTAGTGTTATTTATTGTTTGCCTGTAAAAGGAAGGGGAAACATATTTTTAGTGAAGGGAAGCTTAACATGAGGCGGGCCTGAAAAAAAAAATTCAGTTCATATTTTGAATTGAAAGTTGCTAGGAATGTGTTTGTTTGTAAGTTGTCCTTGTCCTATTTCAGATGAACTGTCGGCTGCAGGAGAAGCTGGGAGCTTTGACCTGGTCTTTATTGATGCTGATAAGCTTTTCTATGACCAGTTCTATGAGAAATCGTTACAACTTATTCGCAAAGGCGGACTTGTTGTAATTGACAATGTAAGTGATGAAAAAAACTGTTATTTATTTCTTTTAACTATTTTGCTGCGTCAGCGTGAAATGTTTGAATAACATGCACCGCGCACTCAACTAATACAAAACGAAAACAAAACTCGCCGTCGTAAATCTTGCGCGTTTTCCCACCGTTCGTGCCACGCCCTTGGTGTCATACCATTTCGAAGATCTGTCATACGGCTCAAACAAACAACACACTAGAAATGTATCGGCCAACGCATCACCGACATGACACAGTGGAGACGCGTCATTCCACAACACCACACTACTCACAACACACTACAAACGTTTCGACGGACACCTCACCGGCATACAAGCGATGCGTCGGCCGACACGTCACGGACACACTAACAATCTCTCTGGCGACAAATCACGGACACACTAACAATCTCTCTGGCGACACATCACGGACACACTAACAACTTCTCTGGCGACACATCACAGACACACTAATAATCTCTCTGGCGATACGTATACATCACAGAAACACTAACAACCTCTCTGGCGACACACCACGGACACACTAACAATCTCTCTGCCGACACATCACGGACACACTAACAATCTTTCTGGCGACATATCACGGTCACACTAACAACCTCTCTGGCGACACATCACGGACACACTAACAATCTCTCTGGCGATACATCACGGAAACACTAACAACCTCTCTGGCGACACATCACGGACACACTAATAATCTCTCTGCCGAAACGTCACGGACACACTAACAATCTCTTTGGTGACACATCGCGGACACACTAACAACCTCCTTGGCGACACGTCACGGACACACTAACAATCTCTCTGCCGACACGTCACGGACACACTAACAACCTCCTTGGCGACACTTCACGGACACACTAACAATCTCTGTGCCGACACATCGACAAACTATCACTTAGCAAGTAGCGTTGAAAATATTGTTTCGCCACATTTAGTTGATTGCATTTGACGACGTTTACCAATCATTCTTTCTCTCTGTAGGTTTTGTTGGGTCGCACAGTTTGCGACCCTGAAAAAAGAGCTTCAGATAAACACACGAAAGCAATTCACGAGTTGAACGTGAAACTCCATGGAGACAGTCGTGTTGCGATAAGTTTTCTTCCATTTTCAGATGGCGTTACTCTAGCGATGAAGCTCTGAATTATCAATAGAAATTGTGCACTAACTTAAGTGAGCTCACTGTTGACAATAAATTTGTATCTTTGTTTCCACTGCTTGTCATAATCGTTCTTGGAATAAATTTG
>OZ026598.1:27398921-27401421 GCA_964020085.1 Micromussa lordhowensis
TCGAACCCGTGACCTCCGCGATACCGGTGCGATGCTCTACCCCACTTTCATCTACAACCGCAGTTCATATATGAATTATTTCTTATATACATCACATAACCAGATTGAAATGGTCCAAAGTAGAGCAGCTAGATTTGTCTAAAATGACTATTCCAGATTAAGGTATCATGGTAGGTGGATTGACAGTGTTTGGAAATCGCGCCCTTACGCTGACGCTTTCAAAGAAAACCCCATCAACCTATACATTTTCTGAAAGCTAAATAGTTATAGAATACAATCATATCTTTAAAAATTTCTAAAAATACAATGACGAAGTGATATTAAAAGAAATCCCCAGAAACACTGCTTCGCTTAAATTGGTTCGCTTCCGCGCGTGAATTATCGGATTGGCGAGATTTACATCGGAAATGTTTTCTCACACATCACCCCCAAAAAGGGTGTCTGCGATTTTCCAGATGTGTTTTTTTTTTACAACCTCCTAAAGTTTGATATTGTCAATGCGGACGTTCCTTTCTGCAAAAGAGGCCATAACTTGGAAACGGAAGCGAAATTTAACAAAGCCCGACACCCTTTTTCGAACGAATTATCCTAGAACGTGGCGGCCAGTTTTCAGCTAATTCCGTCGGAAGACGCGCGTAAACGAACTAAAAATGTTCACCCTTATATGCAGTTTTACTTTATCGAGAAAAAGGCGAAAATTCTATGATGAGGTGTTAAAAATCACCGCATGTAAGAAGATTTGATGAGGCATTGACAGATGTCGGCACGGATCAGTTTGCAACAACAATGGCTTATGACAACCTGAAATAAACAGACGTCTACAATTCTGGCGCGAAAACTAGTCGTGGTTATCGTTCGAGCGTCAAAATACCAGAGCTTAAAAAGGTTTGTATGTAAACCTCCGTGATTTTTTGTTGTTGTTCTGCGGCTTCACAGAAGGGACTAGTGTCCTCGACTAACCATTCGTCTTGGTTGTAGTATGATCCTCGGTCACTCAAAGTTAAAGACCTTGATCGTTCGGCACTGAATTCTTCGATTGAAGATTTTCGCTTCTTCGGCTTCTTTGAGGACGCAAATGGACACGAAGTTTTCTTTCGTTTTCGTCCAGACATTAAAAAGACCAAAAGCTAAGTTGTCAAAAAAAAAAAAAGCTAGCTAGCGGTAAAAGGCAATCGTATGAACACAGATTAGGATAGTTCGCGTGTACGTCTCTTCAGTATAATGAAAATTACACGTGACAACCGGCGGTGAATTTTAATTGGCGATGACAGGAACTTGTCATCGCGCCGTCAGGGGTTAACGAGATTCAAAAATAGTTTCTTTCCGTATCTCAAAAAGTAAAAAAGCTTTTTTGCTCATTTTTTTTGCAAAATATTTATCACAGTCTTCTCGATTCGAACGGCAAAAAAAAAATAAAATCTATTTTTTCGTCAAAATCCACCTACCATGATACCTTAAGCCATGTTACTCCTACGATTAAACAACTTGGATGAGACACCCTAGAACAACGAAGATTATTGCCCCAATTAACCATGTTCTACTTCTTCTTGAGGTGTTTCCTCTGAACAGGGTATTTTGGATTCCAAATGTTGCAGCTGATCACCATATTCTGTGCAACTGTAATGTCTATAAATTTTTCTTTTATCCAAGGTCTATAGTGGCATGGAACCAATTATCCTTAACTACTTTACCATTTTTAATCAACCATTTTGACCATTATTATATCTTTGGTGTGATTTCTCCTATGTGGTTATTTAATTATTTATTCATTTACTTATTTATTTATCTATTAACTTATCTGATAGTCGATCACTTACTATTTAAGATTTTGTTAATTAGATAGATAGTGTATTCATATAAGCTTACATGTAAACTAGATTGTAGAAAGATGTCAATTATTTCTGGTCTTAGTATTAAACTTCCCGCTTTAGAGAGTTAACTCGCGCGGACTTGCAGTTGTGTACACGCGTTTATCAGTTTCTTTTAAAATTTTCGGGCTTTTTTTATTCCAGAAACCGTAAATCCTCTCCTTTTAGTATTCTCGAAAATTTTGTTTATTTATTTGTTTCCAAATGTTCTTTCAAAACTTCAGCGAAACGAGAAAATGTTACACTTCAGTCGACCAGACCAAGCCACTGCACACTAATGGCTGATAGTGCGCAATGGCTCAGCCAATCAGATTACGCCGGGCATTCGCATTGGTATACTGTTCGTATACTGGTAGATCTTTTTGAGGTACGCACGCGCAAGGAGTTGTTTTTGTCACATAGGCGATAAAATTTAAAACATGAGCAGTGTGCCGTTAGCTTACCGCTCATGTTTTAAATTTTCTCACCTACGTAGGTGACGAAATACCCATACTCGAGAAAGCTAAAAACACTAATTTAGCAGTGAATCATACATGAGAAAGTAAAACAAACTATAATCGTACAGCGGGGGCAGCTGTAGTGTCAACTGTTACTAGTTTAATTGTTTTCTTATGTCCAGTGCTTGTGCACAC
>OZ026598.1:27406421-27433921 GCA_964020085.1 Micromussa lordhowensis
TAATATAATGGGCAACTGGAAATTTTATTAGCAAAAGCTGAAGGCCGAGGGTCTCTCCTCGTTCGCTCCAGGTGGTAAGATGAGAGACCCTGGGAACGAGGTTGCTGAAATCAAAGCAGTACATATAGGTAGTTTTATTTTTAAAACTAAAACCAAGGTGACACTTCATGGCAAAAGCTCTCTGTAAGACCTTGTAAAAGGTTGATGGTTATATGTTATTGACCACAGGCAACTTTGAACCACCCAGCCAGTAAAATGATTTGCAGTGCCGATGAAGCTCAGCTTATGAGACTGCTGTTACAGTTGATCAAAGGCAAAAAGGTTGTTGAAATAGGTAAGATAAACATTGTCTGTTAAGTAACTACTGATCCAAAAGGCAGCTCGGTGGTGAGCTGTGCCTCATATTTAGCAGGCTCTTAATATGGCTGGCGTGGTGGTTGGGTGCTGATAGCTGCGATGACATAATGGTTATTGCTCTGGACCCTGGTTAAGAGGTCTGACTAGATTCAGGCCTTCTTGGGGTCATTGCATTTTGTCTTGGGACAAGACAAAGACTCTCTCCACCCAGGTTTGTGAACTGAAGCTGGCAATTTTAATGCTGGGGATTGGGGTAACCTTGCACTGGACTAGCTTTCCATCTGGGAGCTGGGGGGGGGGGGGGGGTAGAAATACTCCCAGCCTCTTAATGCTATAGAAATCAGAATAATTTCATTCATTTTCATTTCATTAATTACATGGGGTTCAGAGCCACCTTCAATTTTCGAAAATTTAAGGTGGCTATGAACCCCATGTACAGAATCTTTTTAAACTTGGCCAAAAGTTGCGTCTTATCATGCTTATCAAAAGTTGATAATATAAAAAAATTTTACTGTGCCGTTTTTGAATTACAAGCCCCTAAAGCTGTAATTAAGGGTGTTTTTCAGAGGTCATACTGTTGCTATGGTAACCTATTGTGTCAAGAAAACGATGACAATGTGTTCACCAATGATTGGGCAATTTTTTGATACCACGATTGTAGCATCAAATGATAAACAGTGGTTATAACGACCTATCCAAATATAAGTGTTGAAAACTGTTTTGAGCCACCTTAATAGTGGTAATGGTAACACAAGAGGTACAAAATATTCTGGAGTAGTATGAGTGGTATTTCTGTTTTAGGGTAGTTGCCTTATTTTGCAAACACAAGTTTTGCAGGTCTGTAAGTCTGCATTTGTTGCACATTTCCTTGGCAATCTTGTTCCCAGAGACCACACCTTTTCAGTCAGTGGTTAATAAACTCTTCTAATTGGCCGTGGTTTTGTGTTGAGGTTCTAAGCAGGGGGTCACACAGAAAATACACACACAAGGTAATGGGCAACTTCTGGTGGCAGGGAAGCGCTTAACTCTAGGGGTAAGGGGACCAGGAGAGAAGCCCTCCTGGGGGAGACATGATCGAGTGATACCGGGGGTAGTCACCCTGGACAGGGGGTACTGATCAGTCTCCGGGGGGTGAGGCCCATATCCCCCAGTCACTAGGGACTAAGGGGAACCAGGAGGGGTGGCCCCTCCTGGGTGGAGTACAGATCGGGGGTCCACACCCTGGATTGGATATTTTTCCGGACCTGTCTCCACGGGCTAAGCCTTACTGTGGGGTCAAGTGCAGCCACGGGTTGCACTTCCCTGCTATGGATTGTGGAGCGTGGGGAGACGGGACACAATCCCCTCACGACACTAAGGCGAAGGCGACACTAGCTGTCTTAATGTTAGTTATGGACTAGTATTAGCTAAGAGTCTAAGTACTTCTAAAATGGTAGATTTAGGGGTCCTTATATAACATTCGTAACAGTCAGAGCTCCAGCGGCCTAGAACTTTAATAAGCCAGGGTGGAAGGCCAGCTTTGGCTGCTGTAGTGGCGGCTCCAATATGGAAACTGTGGGAGTAGAAATTGTTGGTGGGGAGACCACAGTGTTGCAGAACCGACCTAAGCTCTGTAGTGAGGTTGTTCCACGTAAGCCATTGTTGGGGTCGGACGAAGGTGAACAGAGGTTGGCTTGATGTTGGCCGAGCTTGAAAGAGATAGTCTTTCATGGCCATCACTGAACAGATGGGTGACAAGGACTTTGCAATGGTAAACAAAATATAAAGCTGGAGTCACATAGTCCTGGTTCTGGTTCAATTGTGTGCATGCGTTCCACTTCATTAACAGGCTAGTTTCTGATCATGCATAGAGAGAGTATTACTGTTGTGCTCACCTCCTGATTTCTCTCAGAGGTCTTGATTCTTGCTGCTTCAACTAAAAGGATCATAGCCTCTGGGAATGAGACTGACCCCCTAATGAACACTGATATTGGAAAGGTATATATTTAAAAGGGGATTAAACTGGGTAGAGGCTCACTGGAAGGAGGACAGTTTAATAAATCAGTGATAGTCGTATTACATTTCTTGTGATCTTGACATGAGAGTTGCCACTTGACACATGACAAAAGACTTCTTTCTTTGTACATGTACATAACATTGGTACTATCATTGTGCTTTCTTTCAGGTGTTTATACTGGCTACAATACTCTTAGTATGGCCATGGCGCTGCCCCCAGATGGCAAAGTTGTGGCATGTGACATAACAGACAAGTTTATGAATGAAGTGCAGAGCCAGCAGTACTTCAAAGAGGTAAACATTTGTTATTTGACTGCTTGTCGTAGGGGAATCAGTTGCATATTATGTATATTAGCA
Organism: Micromussa lordhowensis; assembly: GCA_964020085.1. Taxonomy (NCBI): domain Eukaryota; kingdom Metazoa; phylum Cnidaria; class Anthozoa; order Scleractinia; family Lobophylliidae; genus Micromussa; species Micromussa lordhowensis. The sequence continues at coordinate 27,409,131 of OZ026598.1, forward strand.
TTTTAGAATCTCAGTGACAGCTAAGCCACTTGTTCAAAGGTGAAGTTCCTTTGAAGTCAATCAACTGAAGGCTGACACTGGTGTGATACTGCAAAATTGTGGCTGCAACTGTGTTTAGCATTTAAAGCATGCAATGTTTGAGGGCTGCATAGCTGTAACCATTGTGCATGCTGAAAACCCATGCATGATACTTGCTTTTAAGTACTCCTAAAAGTCACAGTATCTTGGAGGCATGACATAGATCTCTCACAACTGTGCTTTGGTTTTCCGGGAAAAAAACTATTATAATTTGGTGAAAAATTTGTGTATGGAAATTTTAAATTATGTACCATCATGAAAAAGAGGATTGAGCCCAAGAGTCATGCCATGGCAATGCCACATCACTGAGGCACAGAACCACTTAGGAAGTAACTGGTCAGAGTAATTGCAATGGTAGCCTCTTAACCAATACAGGCACAGTGGCCTCATGGTTAGTGTGCTTGTCTCTGGATTGAGAGGCCTGGGTTTGAGCCCTGGAAGAGGACACTGTTGTGTTCTTGGGCAAGACACTTTACTCTCCACCCAGGTGTCTGATGGGCCACGTGGCTCATGCAGACCAGTACCCCTTGGCCAATACTGTAGCATACTTTTAAGTGCTTCACAATAGAGCATTTTGACTATCAAATCATGCTTGACTGTATCCAGTATGCTGTACTGTTAGATTTTGAAAACTGTAAATTTGAAGGTAGTGGCCTTTTTTTCCAGGCAGGTGTCGAGTCCAAGATAGATTTAAGGTTGCAATCTGCCATCACAACTTTAGGTATGACGAGAACTGGTATTTTTGCATCGACATAAAGTTCATTTATTATACCCGTGGTGTAAAAAAAAAAAAAAATTGTAAAGTTAATTCTAAAGGTTAAAAGTGGGTAGCAGTTCAGCTTTGCTCTTCTTGAAGAGTCTTTATCCAGCCAGGCTCTGTTCAGACTGACCCTGGGAGTACTTTTTTCTTCTCTTGATTTCAAGGAGGTTTTCTAGATTCAAGTGATACATCAAACACGAAAGACCGTGTTGGACCACATTTCCAAATACCAAAAACAGAGTTGAAAATACGACGCACAGTGGCGTATTTTTCACGAACTTCGAAATGTTTGGAATTGTGGTCAAAGTAGGAAATAGATTCCATATTGTCGTGTGTCTGTTCAGTAATAGATCACAGATGACGTCAAAATGTGGTAAGAACAAGAAAGTGGCACACAACCGTAAGACGAGTGTGTCACTGATTGATGATAATGACGCCATCTACATGTATGCGTCTGTCCTCCGATAGATCATAAGTAAGAACCGATCAAAATGCGAGAATAATTCGTCACATTATATAGCACTGTCTTGAGTGTTTGATGTACTTTCTCAATCGAAACTTAAACTCAAGAGAAAACGGAGAAACACAATGGTAAAATATCTATGCATCCGAACTGAAAATAACTAAAATCAAACTGTCACGGTCATGATTTCCTTTGTGCAAACTTGATGAATTATGAATGAGTTTGAGAAGTCGTTTTCAAACTCGTTTTTCCTTTCTTTTGGTTTTGTATCCTGCAAGTAATCCTTGAGCGAAGTTCCTGGTCGACCTTCATTCCTAACTTCTCCAAACGTCGAATGACGGGTTGTTGTCGTCTTATTTCAGATGATCTTATAGCTGCAGGTGAAGATGGAAGCTTTGACCTGGTTTTTATTGATGCCGATTGGAGTTTAAAAGTCCAGTTCTATGAGAAATCGTTGCAGCTCATTCGTAAAGGCGGGCTGATTGTAATTGACAATGTAAGTAATGGTGCCCGGAGGGGTGGGGGGACGGGTAAACTAAACTGCCTGAAAACCATACCCTTCACAGCGGCTTATATAGCTTATATTTGGGAGTACCCCCCTCCCCCCTCCGGGAATGAATGATGCGCGTGTATAAAAACAAAGATTAGTGGAAATCAAGCAAGCTTGCCAATCCGACATTTCGGATGTTAGCCCATGGTCAGAGCTGTGAAAAAAAAATCGTCTCTTACAGTTCTAGACTTGATATATTGACATATTCGAGACCCACCCAGGACCGTGAAGTCTGACTGAACAAATCGATTTAAACTCATTTAAACTCAATTATTGGAGGTCCGGTGGCCTCATGGTTAGTGCGCTCGACTCCGGAGCGAGCGCTTTGGGTTCGAGCCCTGGCCGGGGACATCGTGTTGTGTTCTTGGGCAAAACACTTTACTCTCACGGTGCCTCTCTCCACCCAGGTGTATAAATGGGTACCGGCGAATTTAATGCTGGACTGGCATTCCATCCAGGGGGAGTAGAAATATTCCTAGTCGCTTCATGCTACTGAAACCGGGATAAGCTCCGGCCTGATAGGCGACTTGGCTTGCATGCAGATTTTACCTTACCTTACCTACTAAAGTATTGGGCCGTCAATATGCAGCAATTCTTGTATTTCTCTTCATAGGTACTTTGCAATGGCAGAGTTTGCGATCCCGGAGTGAGAGCTGCAAATAAAAACGTAGGAGTACCTCACGACTTGAACGTGAAAGTTCATGACGATCCTCGTGTAGTGATGTGCCTACTTCCATTCGCGGATGGTGTCACCATAGTAATGAAGCTATGAAATTCTAAGCATTCAAAGAGTTGCCAATTCTTATTATTCAATCAAAAACTAGTACAAGTATTCCGGCAGTTGCCACTTCATCATCAGTAACACGACACAGAATGCGCCTCGCTGCGTTATGTTGCTCTAAGTAACTTCATCATCATTGTTTTTATTTAGTAATGCAGATTTACAGAATGGCAGCCATAAGGCTGATGTGGACCTACAATGAACTAATAAAATGTGAAACTAAAATAATTTGTAAAATCACCCTATGCTATTTAAATATTCAATACGAGTCATCAAAATGAAGTTCATTGGCAAATAAGCTACGAATTAATCTAAAAATTTACATGCAATGTAATAAAACTTAAAAATAGACAAAATCTCGGTCTTTCATACCTGTAGCTATCATGGGCGCTTCGAATGAGAAGCTATTTATGTTCTGTGAGAACCTACGTAAAATGTTTTTAAAACTATCTTTTTGAATATTTGCATTAAAATTGCCAGCCTAGCAATAAAATTCCAGATTACAGGTCCTCTGTATTGTGCTGATTCCTTCATCCCACTTTGTAGTTCACTCGAGGGATTTCAACCTGTAACCCTCCTGTACGTGATGGTCTGTTGCGTAACCTGTTTGCTAACAAAAACCGCTGGTTCAGTAGATTTCGTTGTCGACTAGTACTTATGCTCCTTACCGACTGCAGCAAACCAGATGAGACAGCCCATGACATATTACACCACGCAACACTCAGTTCTTTGCTGTGAATACCCTCAACCAAAACCAGATGAGACATGCTGCCTAATGAGCACTCCGGTTAGCCTAAATAGCAGCCTACATTGGCTTAGATTGTTTGCGGTTAGCTTTTATATTAGTGTTAGGATTTCTAGCCAACAAATTCAAGGTTATGGTCGTTGAATGCCTAGTTAATATGAATCCCACTTGGTAATCCAGTAACCCGTATTAGATTTTTTGACTTACGAAAAAAACGTTTAAGTGTAATTTCTACATCATGTATGAAAAAATAAGGAGTCTCGCATGGTCTGAAGCGATGCTATGTAGTTGCTTCCCGCTTTAAGCTGTGTGAGTTGGAGCTAGATGCGAAGTAATGATTTATTATTTGGGGTTTGAAAACGGGTTAGGATTAAAGCCGGAATTAACTGTAAGCAGAGCTTCGGCATTAGAATGGAATAGAGTCGAATATCAGCTTACAGATCGTTTCGTTTTATACGGGGGGTGACAACTCTAACAAACGCTGTTTGAGCACTACAGGGTCTTAACTTAAGTCCTCCCGGAAATTTGGATCATCCTCCCGAATTTTTGGGAATTTTTGGGATACTTTCCCGATTTTTTTTCTGCAATGTCCCGGAATTATCGCGTGTTTCCCGGAAAAATTTTTAAGTGTCCCGATTCCAGGAGAAGTCTCCAGATTCCCGGAACAATTTTGGCTTTGTCCCGAAACAGCGTTTGTTAGAGTTGTCACCCCCCGTGTTTTATTAACATATGTCAAATTAGATAGCGAAATGTTACATGGAGCCGGTCAAAAATACGTGAATAGCCTCGGCAACTCTGTAGTGGTGGTAATTTGTTTCTGGGCTAATCTTGCTTCCCTTGTGCGCTAGGGTATCAAAAACGTTTAAAAAACTGTGATAGTTATAATAAAGTCAAGGCGAAGTTTAGTAATTGTAAGGGTGTTCTCCCGCAGGAATCAGACAATGGCTGACACATTCTTATACAGTTTCGTTTCCATTGCTAGCACCACGGTCATAGAAAGCATCAGCTACAGCAGAATAACAAATTTATTTCACTTTTCTCCCGATGCATCCCAGTTTGCGCGACAGCAAAGATACACAGCAGGAATTCCACTCGATCTTAAATCGGTATTTCGAAGACTACCACATAACCGCTTAAGAATGGTTGGCAGCACCGCCTTCGCAGAACTCTGTGGCCATATCATTTACAGCTTCACGCGAAGTGTGGCTGAACACTACAACTTTGATGAAGCGGAGCATAACTCAGATCTGTTTGGCTACAATCCTCTAGATGACCAAGGGACTGAGTGGTATTGCCAGCCTGTGGATGAAGTTATTTATCAAGAATACAGCAACGGGGAAGCAACATCACTCGATTATCTCTCGTCTAGAAATATTGACGCCAGGTTCATAGATGCAAGCTCGACAGAGGACAATGAATCAACACAAGAACCACCAGAAGATAGAGCAATGGCTTGGAAGCGCCTTAGACCATCGATGTTGCGCACAGTTTGGAATTCATTGCTCTTTGGATTTCTGATGTCCGTGTTGACTGCCGCCGTCGTTGGAATAGTCTCTATTCTTTTGTACTATCTCTGCTATCAGACAAGGCTAAGTTGTGAAAGTCAACCCAAGAAATCGATCCCCAAAAAGCTTCAATGGTTTAGCACCGTTTCAGAAACTGCCTCCGCCTTTGTGCTGTACTGCTATTTTTTCTTCAACGTACTGTTCTTGTTTCGGCCGTTTCAAATATGGGGTCTAAAGCTTAAAACTTTTCTGCTATGTTTACCTTTCTTCTCCTTGAATGCAGGGTATCGAATTGCCACTCAAGTCCTTGGAATCTCTCACTCCAAGTTGACAACTGTACAAACCCTTCCGTTAAATGTTTTGTTTTTGTCATGTTTCTGTTCACAAGCGTACATCATTTCCAAGCACTTTGTTAACGGTCCCAGCAGAAAACTGTTAAAGCTGTTTCTACTTTTTGCAGTTCCGGGTATGTTAACATTTTTTGTTTCATTTTTCGTCCCCGTTGTCATTTACCCATTTTACAACAAGCAAGATAAAGTTGGCAGGTTATTAATCGCACTTTTTTCACCGCTCATCGTAGTGGTTCTCAAAGGCATCTCGCGTACTTGTGTCCAGAGGTTGTGGAAGATAAGCCATCCGGGAACTTCATTCGTACTGTTGGCTCCGCTGTATTGTGGGTCAGCGGTGTTGATAAGGCTTTTACAAGTGGATCTAAGCAGTTTGGAATCCGTTGCGCTTATTGGCGTAATCCACGGCATTGGTGAGGTAGTAGAACGCAGTACAGTAGCTTTGATTGATCACATTTATAATCAAGTCTGGGAGAGAAGGCTGGTAGCCTGGGGAGGATTTCGCACTCCTCGTCGAGAGCGGCTTGCAGCAGATATCGCCATTATGAGCGTGGTGTACGAAGCAAGTGCTGTCATCTCTGCAAACGGCTTCTTGTACTTGTACCAATATTATTACGTGGTGGACAGTCCTCCACTAGAGCTACTGCTCTCTTTTGCGGTCACCACCTTAGTTCCCTTGGCTATTGAGTGGTTTTTCACAAGCGTATCGCTCACTATTCAAACCCGTTACCTTAATATCCCTGTAATTGCTGTATGGCGCAGAAGGTGGAGGAGACATATCCTGGTAGCGATAGTAAACTCAGTGGCCATCACTCTTTGGGCGAGCACCACTCTTCTGATAGCTGTAGAAGGACGTTATAGGAATTTGACTAAGGTCTACTGTCAAATGCCATTTAGTTAACCATTTTTAACTTGGAAAATCCAAGCTAGTTGTAGGTATGGATGGGAGATTTACTCGATCCCTCATTTGCCCCTTCACCCCTTCACTCCTTCCTGTTAGACCTTTTGTAAATCCGCAAGGGTTGGAAAAATTCATTCTCTACGCATTTTGCCCGTGCCCACCCCTGTGCAATGCTGACAAATTTTAAACACTTTCATCTAAGACAAGTTTGCATTTTACATTTTTCAATGTTGAAAGGGGGAATTGAGGCTCTGACACTTAGGCCCGGTTCAGACGCCGATCTTTTCATGAGCCGAACCTAATTGATTGAATTAAGTTCATGAAAAGTTCGGCGTCTGAATCAATTAAGAACGGCTATTTCAATTTGGAACGGCTCAGCCGTTCTTTTCGCCTGGCTTGGCCGGGAATTTCGCCTTTGGAACGCCTTTGGAACTACTTTGATTCAGACGCCGAACTTTTCATGAGCCGATCCTAATGCATAAATTATTATAACGTATTTTGCCAGCAGTTTAGGTTCTCGTTTTTTTTACAAGCAGTTTTGGTTCAAACTGAATTCAGTTCGGCGAATTAAGTTCGACGTCGATCTGAATCAACAGGCGTGCTTTTGTTAATTTGGGTCGGTCCAAATTTGAATTAAGTTCGGCTCATGAAAAGATCGGCGTCTGAACCGGGCCTTATTCGTCAGGTATTACAGTTATAATTTCACGTTTTTGGCATTTGCCGACACAATTTATCCATGGTTGTAGCTCAAGCTTGCTTCTCGAAACACTTAAACGAGACAAACTAAAAGTATTAAAAAGAAGCAAAATGTAATCCCTTAACAAGTTAGCTCCAGTGTACTTTTGCAGGACCTATTCAACGAACGAAGCACAGACCATGTTTTGCGTAATTCTTTTTATTTGAAACATAGTTTCAGTTAAAGGGGTGCTTTATTGTTGAATTCATTACCTGAAAACATCGGAGAAATTAATTCAATTGGATAATTCAAGACGCAAATCAATCGTGTATTTGAGCCATCGGATTCTCAGTCGGCAATCTTGTATATTGATAGTTTTTAATTAATGTAACTGATTGTGAGATACTATTATTAATTACTGAAGATCTTACCGAGTTTGAATTAAAATGACTGATGAAACGAACGTTTCCAAACTCAGTCTAGCGGCATCACAATTGCCATTGTTTGTTTACAGACGAGCCATTTTCCAAGTTGAGTGGCTCATAGCCACTTTGATTGAGTTACGGTTATTGTTAACTAAAAACAAAACTTCCTTAGTAAAAGAATAAACTCTTGTGGTGGACAAAACGTGCTTCCATTGTGCGCTTGGGTATCAACAAAACGTTTTGAAACAAACAAAAAAAAAACAAACCCCATCAGAAAAAGTTTGGTAATTGTAAGGGTGTTCTCTCACAGGAATTAGACAATGGCTGACGCATTCTTATACAGTTTCGTTTCCATTGCAATCACCACGGTCATAGAAAGCATCAGCTACAACAGCATTTGGAATTTATTTCACTTTAGTCACGCTCCGTCTCCGCTTGCTCACGAACGTGATACCCAGAAGGAAGCCATCTCGATCTTCAATCGATCTTTCGAAAAGAATTACGCAACTCAGTGTTAAGAATGGTTGGCAGCACCGTTTTGGCAAAAGTCTGTGGCCATATTTTCAGCTTCGCGCGAAATATGGCCGAACACTACAATTTTAATGAACTGAGCGGAGCATACCTCAGATCTGTTTAGCTACAATCCTCTAGATGACCAAGGGACTGAGTGGTATTGCCAGCCTGTGGACGAAGTTCTTTACCAGGAATACAGCAACACAGAGACAACACCACTTGATTATCTCGCGTCTAGAAATATTGATGCCAGGTTCATAGACGCAAGCTCGACAGAGGGTAATGTACCAACACAGGAACCACTAGAAGATAGAGCAATGGCTTGGAAGCAGCCTAGACTACCGATGTGGCGCACAGCTTGGAACTCATTGCTCTTTGGATTTCTGATGTCCGTGTTGACTGCCGCCGTTGTTGGGATATCTGTTTTCTTCTACTATATTTACTTTGAGACAAGGCTAAATTGTGAAAGTTAAGCCGAGGAATCGATCCCAAAAAAGCTGCTATGGACTAGCACCATTTCAGAAACAGTCTTCGCCTTTATGCTATACTGCTGGTTTTTCCTTAACCCATTGTTTTTCGGTCGTTTTAAATATGGGGACTGAAGCTTAAAAGTTTGCTGTTATGTTAACCTTTCTTCTTTGCTACATAAGGATGTAGCTTATAGAATTGCCACTCAAGCCCTTGGAATCTCCCACTCCAAGTTGTCAACTACACAAAGAATTCCGCTAAATGTTTTGTATTTGTCATGTGTCTGTTTACAAGCGCACAACTATTCGAAGAATTTAGTTAACGGTCCCAGAAAGAAGTGTTGAAACTTCGTACTTTTTGCTACCCCGTGCATGTTAACATTAAAGCTTGTATCCTTGGGAGATTTTCGTACTCCTCGTCGTGAGCGGCATAGCTTACAGCAGACATCGCCATTATGAGCGTAGTGTCCGAAGCAAGTGCTGTCATCTGTGTAAACGGCTTCTTGTACTTGTACTAATTTTATTACACGAAAGCAATTCTCCCCTAGAGATGATGTACTCTTTTGTGGTGACCACCTTAGTTCCCTTGGCTATTGAGTGTTTTTACACAAGGATATCGCTTATTAGTATATACTAAAACAGTGGATAGCGTTGATGGGGCGCGCTGATTGGCTCGTCAAACTCCGGATATCCTGTGTTATTATTCAACAAATTGTAACACTATCCAAATATGGTCATGATGCTCTCGATATCTGTCATCCGTAGGTAACAGATATCCGGCGGGATACGTAGCTTCGTACGTGGGAAAAAAAAGTGAAGTGAGAAAATGTCGACAGAGAGATTTAAAAATGTTAGGCTGTTTTGTTATCAGTTTGTTGAATAATAAAACAATTATCCGGTTCAATCTCGCGGAATATCGTCTGATTTTAGCCGACTCGGCCTACGGCCTCGTCGGCTAAGTATCAGACGATATTCCGCGCGATTTCGCAGGATAATTGTTAACTATTTACCTCCGAGCAACTCGAGAGAAAATGGCGTCCGGTTTGCATCCGTGAAAAGTGAAGAAATCATCCAAATTAATTTGTTTTTGGTGTTTATTATCTCACTGCTTTAGAGCTTCGCGGCTCGGTAAATATCCACCGCTAGCCACCGACACTGAGGTGAATAGTTGTTAACTATCGATTGAAACCCGTTACCTTAACCTGTAATAGCCGTATGACGAAAGAGGTGGAGGAGACATATCCTGGTAGCCAGAGTAAACTCAGTGGCCATCACTCTTTGGACGGCTACAAGTCTTCTGATTGCTATAGAAGGCCGCTTTAGTAACGTGACTAAAGTCTATTTCAAAATGCCATTTAGTGAACCAATTTTTCAGTTTTGATTACCTCTATAAAAGTTCAATTACTGAAACACAGTTAAGAAAAGTTTGTGAAAGATAAGCCATCAGGGAACTTCATTCGTACTATTCGTCAGCGGTGTTGATAAGGCTTTTACAAGTGGATCAAAGCAGTTTGGAATCCGTTGCGCTTATTGGCGTAATCCACGGCATTGGTGAGGTCGTAGAACGCAGCACAATAGCTTTGATTGATCACATTTATAATCAGGTCTCACCCGGAGAGAAGGCTGGGGAGGTTTTCGTACTCTTCGTCGTGGGCGGCTTGCAGCAGATATCGCCAATATGGGCGTGGTGTACGAAGCAAGTGCTGTCATCTCTGCAAACGGCTTCTTGTACTTGTACCAATATTATTACGTGGTGGATAGTCCTCCACTAGAGCTGCTGCTCTCTTTTGCGGTCACCACCTTAGTTCCCTTGGCTATTGAGTGGTTTTTCACAAGCGTATCGCTCACTATTCAAACCCGTTACCTTAATATCCCTGTAATTGCTGTATGGCGCAGAAGGTGGAGGAGACATATCCTGGCAGCGATAGTAAACTCAGTGGCCATCACTGTTTGGACGGCTACAACTCTTCTGATAGCTATAGAAGGACGTTTTAGTAACGTGACTTAAGTCCACTGCAAAGCGCCATTCAGTTAATCAATTTTTCAATAGGCCTTATCACGGTTTCCGACGTCATTTTGACGGGTAGGCAAAGCGGTCAGAAATTACAGTGTTTGTATGGGAATCCGATGGCAAAGAACTTTTTCCAAAATCGAATTTTACGCAATTCGTGAATCGCAATGTTAAAATATCAGGTGGAAGATTGTATTCACCAAGTTTGAAGGATGCAACTTAACTAGAAGACGCTCAGTTAATTTTTATAATTTAGCATACATAAACACGAACTAACAGTCTCTAACCTTTTAATATTCAATTTGAGTTCACTGCTGGTGATAGACTTACAATGGCTTCCCGCCCGAACACTGCACAGTTTTTATGCGTTATTAGAAAATAACCCAAAACAAATACGCGCGCCGATTGGTTTAAAACCGTGTTTCTATAACTCGATAGAAACACAGAACTAGCATGAGCTGTTGACGTAATGATGGCGCGAACAAAGAGAATCTACATTTTGATGATCGAAGTAAACAAGTTGTTTTTCTTTTTCTCCGCCGCGGTATTTTCTAAAAGAAATAGAAAACATGTTCTCCGTGTTCCTATCGAGTTATAGAAACACTCGTGAAAGTTTGGGAGAACTCGAAAAGCTGTGGAAACACTCGCCTGCGGCTCGTGTTCCCACAGCATTTCTCGTTCTCCCAAACTTTCACTCGTGTTTCTATTTAACAATTAGATTATGAGCTTGAGATTTCTATCGCGTGATCTGATAGTTGACGAGGGCGCAGCCCGAGTCAACTATCGTGCGATAGAAATCGAGAGCGAATAATCTAATTGTTTTAGTATAAATCTACTAGTCGTTCAAAATTTAATCTAAATCCTCTTCTCAACACTTCGAAAACGCCAAGAAACGGCCGTCATTTTGTTAACAAGTGCACACTGTTACGCTACTCACTATCTATCACAGAATAGATAGTGAGTAGCGTAGCCAATCAGAGAACGGCCTTCGTGATAGAACGCTAGTAGATTTATACTAAAACTCGATAGAAACACGGCACATGTTTTCTATTTCTTAATTGTAATAACGCACTCTGTCACTTTGATGTCGCCAGGTAACGAGAACTCACGTGATCAATTTTAAGCAATGACGCATGCGGATTTTAGACAGTGAACGAAGATTGATTATTAACTCTCAATAATTGTATGGGTTAACCATATTATGGATCAAATCATCTAGTAAAGATAATTTGGTTTCAGCTTTCCTTTCAGCTAATCTTTCATTGACTTTTTCATCATCAAATTTTTTCACGTAACTTTTTCTCATTACAATTGATTATAGCATTTTATTTTTAAGCCATTGTAATTTTTCAAAAACGACGTATCTTGGGGCTCAGTGAGACCATTTTATGACTAAGGACATGTCGATGAAAAAATCATGACGGAGGCAGTGTGCATGGTTAAATTCTCCTCCTAGGTATTTAGGGTGTTCAAGATGACTAGAAACAACAGTAACAAAATGACTGAGAAAAGTGCCTCGGTTTACCTATCACCACGGCCCTGGACTTGGTGGGGGAGGGGAGGGGAGTTAAAAGACTTACTTGCAAAGATGTCTTGTTTCGCCAGCAAGGTATGCAATTGTTGACAGTTCGTACGAATCGTTACACTAAAGGTCATATTGCGGACTTCGTTTAAAAAATAAGTAATATAATAAAAACCATAAACAATAAATGATAATAAATAAATCGCCGACATTGTTAAACCCTCAACATTTTACCTGCGACAAAAACCTATACACTCAATCAATCAATCAATCAATCATATTTCTATTTAAACTCGGATTTTAGAATAAAATAAAAAAGTGCTAGTAACTCCGAACCGCTCTTAAAATTACACTACTTAATACAAATGACATTATTTACAAGCAGATATATAATAATTTTAAAAAGTTAACTGCTTAACGGGTCTCTTAAAACTGGTTAAATCCGGTGTCCTTCCTTATATCATCCGACAGAGAGTTCCAAGCGGAAATAGACAAATATTGGAAATTGTTAACTCCAAAAGTAGTGGTGGCCACCTTCGGTACAAGGAGGTTTTAAACCCCCTTGAGATCATATTAACAATTGCCAACCCAAAACGGAGAAGTTAGATATGAAGTGCCTTATTCGCCAAACACTTTTAAACAAAGGTCAGCATATCCTGAATCTGGTGCTCAGCGAGTACGATACGATACGATACGATAACTTTGTTTATACACGGTATTTCCATCACTCTATTTATGATCTATTTAGTACATCCAAGAGGGTCCCAGGAAGTCTATTCTTGGAGCAAAACTTTTCAAGGCAAGAGGAACAGTCCGCTTTTTGTCGGCCTTTTTGGACCGGAAGAACGAAGCGACTATAATACAGATGAAAACGAACTGAAACTGGCGTAACAGCTAGTGTCTTAACCTTAAGCACTTGTCCACAGGACAGTCAATGTTAACCATTTGGCGCTCCGTATTACAATGCCATTGGATAGATAGAGTCCAATACCTCACTTTACTTTTACTTACTCGAAATCCGCGTTTCTTAAAACGCATGAATTAACCGGAATATAGAAACTCTTGTTTCCATTTAAATCCTTCAGTCGAGTAGAAACTTAAAAGACTATCATTGGCAGAGTTACAAATCTTGCACTCCAGCTCTACACATCACTTGAACGAACAACCGGAAATTCCATACAAGAAAGCACGGAATTGCGACTTATAGTTAGTTCAATGTGAATTCAAATTCAGAAAATTGTCCTTTTTCCTTAGTTGTTCTCCCTGGTCCTGCACTGAAGCTATTGTAGAAAGCAAATGTTACTCCAGAATGCGCTGTAACAGACGGGAAACCTTTCCCGGTGCGTGTACCTTTCGTCCATTTCATTTTCATAAAGAATCAAAAATCAAAAATCAAAAATGTAAACCATGATTTTCAATTATTGAATTAAATAAAAATCAAAATCACAAATAGCTGTTCATTTTTCGTGTCTTTTGTGCAAAACGAAAATTAAAAAAACCTATCCATTTCGTTGATTTTAATTTTCCAACTAATGATTCTAAAGCAAAATAAGAAATCGACACGCTTTTCCCAACAGCTTTGAATTCCAAAAAAGAGAATCTTCTTCTTATATCATTAGTTCTAACTACATAAATCTACAGAACACAGTACCGTGACCGAAATCTCAAAAATCGAAATCGTACGTTTGATTTGCATTTACGATGAAAATCAAAAATCGAAAATCTTACAAAAACACCAAGCAGGGGAGGGGAGTGTAGATTCGCGCGCGGGAGGCGCGGTTACCACGAACCAAGATGTCGGCCACAGGAAGTTGGTTAAGGGGGTCTTTGGGCGAGTTTATGCTTAACTTAACCCAGCTTTGCTACTCAGTAGATATCACCTAAGTCTGGCCAACTATGTGGCCCCAACGTCTATGTCGTTTATGACGATCGGTGAAGTAAATGTACTGCACTGGATAAAACGGTTCGTATGCTTAATTGTTGTTCTACACTTCCGCTTTGATTCCGTGGAATGTTTATAGAAATGACTTTTCCGTTATTGCTTGGAGATTTAAATGATATGTGCCTGCCAAAATCCGTGAAGTATTCTCTCAACATTAATTTACCCACTGGGAAATCTTTTAGTGTAACAAAATCCTGTGAAATTTTTCGCCAGTAGGCGAATTTATGCCATAAAAGAATCAGAGACCATACCCAAGTCAAGAAAAGCCTCATCATCAAAAAGAAGTCATGAAAGTGAACAAAACTCTATTGGAGAAGATTCTGAAGAAGAGAAGTGGGCCCCCAAAAAGAAAAAATCTGAGAAATTTGTTAGAGAAGAGTTACAAGGGATAAAGGAAGAAGTACAAAATAACAGTTCCACTTTAGGAGAATGTAAAACTATGCTACAGGAACTGATTGTAGTTAACAAGTTTTTGTCTCTACCTCCCAGTGTAATTAAGTTGGTTTCTGATGCATTTAAATGTAAAATATGCCTTAAAGCTCCTATGAATCCACCTGTTATTGCAACAAGGTGTTGTAATGTCCTACTTGGCTGCATCCTGCAAGCAGAGCCTTTTCTCCTGTCCGCTCACAAAAAAGAGAAAAGAGGCTCTGCTCGCAGGGTGACTTGGCTGCAGTACATGTATCAATGAGTGGTACAGTGGGGAAGGGGGACTGGATAAGAGGTGCCCAAATTGTAGAGAGCCAAGGGGTTATGCTCAAACTTTTCAGTTTAAAGGAATCAATGACTTTTTGAACGGGTTTAAAAAGCTCATGGCAGACCCATCTGGAGAGGATGAGGAGGAAAATTACGAAAAATGATAGATACAGGGCATCCCATATGGTAACTCAGAAATGCTATTTGCTTTTGCAGGCATATTAAATATCAGTATTGTTAAAATGTATTCACATTGATATATAATAGGCGATTTGCACGATGACGTCAATTGACTACAACTACCAGAATCCTTTACTTTTACTCTTTCTTATGTAAATTAATGCAATTGTTATTTAAATCCCACCAGGAATTCAAAATCTAAATAACAAAGAAAAAACGAAAGGAATTCTGGTAGTTGTAGTCAAATGACGACAACGTGCAAATCTGCTATTAAGATACATTTCTTTTCTGGTTTTCACATGTTGTGTCAGTCTGAGTTTCTGTTTTCATCATCCACTCAGGCATCCTGCAAGTATTTGGTGCATCTTCTTGCCAAAACAAGACATATGGCATGTTTTAAGTCTCCATAAAAAATTGCACAACTGTAAGGTCAGGTTTTCTTCACAGAGATTAGCAATCCTCTTGACTGTATGTCTTGTTACAATGAATGTTGATATTAATAGATGTGCATTGTCTGCATTAACTTCATCCATAGCGTGTTTTATAACAGTGTCTGGACTCCATCGTCTTTGACTGTAGTGCACAGAAGTCGTTACTGTTTTGAATAAAATACACCTTTTGCTAGACTTTTTTGTGTAAATTTATGTTATTTAAGTGGGATGGACATACTAAGATGCATCTGCTGTTTCAATTTTGTCCAATATAACTCAAACGCCAAAAGGTACTTAAGAACTAGTACTGTTAGAATTCAATATACCCTTACTAACCTCTCCTGGTTCCCATATATATTTTTTCAGAATTAGAAGGAAGTACATGCAGGAATTATTCATAGTTATCCAGCCAGTTATCAGTCAAAATTACAGGATTTTGTTACACTTAAAGATTTCCCAATGGATAAATTAACGTTGAGAGAATACTTCACGGATTTTGGCAGGCACATATCATTTAAATCTCCAAGGCATTATAAAGTCATTTCTATAAACATTCCACGGAATCCAAGCGGAAGTGTAGAACAACAATTAAGCATACGAACCGTTTTATCCAGTGCAGTACATTTACTTCACCGATCGTCATAAACGACATAGACGTTGGGGCCACATAGTTGGCCAGACTTAGGTGATATCTACTGAGTAGCAAAGCTGGGTTAAGTTAAGCATAAACTCGCCCAAAGACCCCCTTAACCAACTTCCTGTGGCCGACATCTTGGTTCGTGGTAACCGCGCCTCCCGCGCGCGAATCTACACTCCCCTCCCCTGCTTGGTGTTTTTGTAAGATTTTCGATTTTTGATTTTCATCGTAAATGCAAATCAAACGTACGATTTCGATTTTTGAGATTTCGGTCACGGTACTGTGTTCTGTAGATTTATGTAGTTAGAACTAATGATATAAGAAGAAGATTCTCTTTTTTGGAATTCAAAGCTGTTGGGAAAAGCGTGTCGATTTCTTATTTTGCTTTAGAATCATTAGTTGGAAAATTAAAATCAACGAAATGGATAGGTTTTTTTAATTTTCGTTTTGCACAAAAGACACGAAAAATGAACAGCTATTTGTGATTTTGATTTTTATTTAATTCAATAATTGAAAATCATGGTTTACATTTTTGATTTTTGATTCTTTATGAAAATGAAATGGACGAAAGGTACACGCACCTTTCCCAAACCAGGAAGGTGGACCAGTGATGAAAGATTCAACACAGTATCTGATATTTGCTTCCAAAACGAGTGGAGGTTTAAAAACGATGTCAAAGCCGTGATAATCACCTGCTTCACCCTGGATAATTTCAGACATAAACGTGCCCGTTTTAGTTGCCAGAGCAACACCATTGGAATCCGTTACCTTAAGTGTCACTTCATATTCATTATTTTCGCTGCCAAAAAGACAAACGGAATGCAACTTTATACTTTTGCTTAGAAAAATTATTAGCGAATCACAGTGGCCGCCAAAATTCAAACCGTAATTCCAACCTATACACTTGCTTGCAAACCTGCTCAATCGCTGACGCGAGCCACATCTTTTGACCTTAGAAAAACCCACTGGAACATTTAGAACAGAATTAAAATACTTCATCATGTCACATAACTCCTTCTTTGTCAGTACATCACAATCGAGGACAACATCGGCGAATTCCTTTTCTTTCATCACCGGGAAACGAATTGCCTTTACGACTCGTTCTCCAAGGATTCTTCTTTTCACAGAACCTTCTGCTATTAAACCTTGGTTTTTACATTCCTTTGTAGCCCAGCAATCGACAGCTTTGAATAATTCCACTTCTCTGACATTGAGCGAGTCTCTTTCCACTAATTCTTCCAGCACTGATTTCTCGATTGTCACAAAGCCGTCCGATTTCACAAGTTCGTCAGTCTGGTCATCGATCACTTCCCAGCAATGATCCACAAGATCTTTTTCTTCGTACTTCTGTGCGTCTGGCAAGACATGGAACACGTTTGATGCATCCAAGTTCCCCTCAAGGTACTCCGTGCATTTTTCAGCAAGAGAAGGAAGCATGTATTTCTTGGCCAAATACAGCACTTGCATGACATTGTCTGCGTTCAAGTTCACTTCATCGCTGTACATGAAACGAAATAACTCCAACAGGCTTTTATGATCGCAGTCAGAGATATCGATTGAATCTTTCTTCTCGGCTAATTCGCCGTAAAACATGGCATAAAATACTGGGCTACTGATCGCCAACAACAACTTGTGAGCTGGAATCTCCTTCATACTTTTACTTCCGCCTTCAGAGTCTCGAACGACAAATTTCACATCGCTCAAGAGCTCGTTGTTGAACATGAACTTGCATCTTTCTCTGACTGTACACCTAGTTATCGCACTCCAAAGATCTCCACTGGTCACATCGAGAGACATGACTGAAGTATTAATTCTAAATTTTATAATTCTCTACTAAGATCCCTGAAGATGACTGACTCGTGTCACGCGTATAAAAGAGCCTACATCGCAGTCTCAGTTTCGTACTTCTTCCCATAGGCCATTGCAGAAACGTGAGAGGACTGGGACGAGTTTCTTATATTGATTAGATTGAAAATCTAAAAATTTCAACTGAAATGTTACTGAATGAAAAGCTACCCAGCCAAGTTTGAGAGTTTTCAGTTGAAAATTGTTCAAATGGGAGAAACTCAAAAGTTGCAAAATTTAATGCCATACATAAGGCTGGTTTTCACTAGCGACGGAGTCATAGTCGGAGTCGTAATCAGAAGCGTAAAGCGATACGATTTAGTGAAAATCAAACCGACGGAGTCGGAAGCAGAACACTGATTTCGCTTATGACTCCGTCGCTTACGATCAAGTGAAAACTACTTTGTCGGAGTCGCAAGCAGAAGCGGAAGAATAAACCAATGACAATGTTCGATTCCGGGCCTTGCGATTGGTTGGGTCTTCCGCTTCTGCTTCCGACTCCGACAACCCAGTTTTCACTGGATCATAAGCGACGGAGTCGTAAACGGAATCGGAAGAAATGGAAACGTTCTGATTCTTCCGACTCCGATTCCGTCGAGCTTATGACTCCGCTTACGACTCCGATATTCGATTTTCACTAGGTCATAAGCTCTCTTATGACTCCGACTACGACTGCGACTCCGACTCCGTCGCTAGTGAAAACCAGCCTATAGAGGATATTACACGGGGGCGCGAAGATATGAATTTTATTTTCGAGTGGCAAAACAATATTTTACTCACTCGCTGCGCTCGTTCGTAAAATATTGTCTTTTGCCACGAGAAAATAAAATTCATATTTTCAAGCCGCCGTGTAATGTTCTTTTTATTATATAGACATGCTGATGACGGCGTTTTTGATAATTTCCCGAAGATTTCCGACCACCTTCCGAAGATTTCCGAAGAAATTTCAAAATTGTTCCGAAGGCAGGACGAACGTTCCCGAACATTTTCCGAGAATTTCCGAAGATTCCCGAAGATTGAAGAAGACCTTCGAGGAAGACCCGAAGATGTTTCGATGATACACCAACGAATTTAAGTACAATTTAAAGTGCAACTAACCCCCAAAATTGTTTTTCGCTTATATAAATCTCTTTGTTTTCCTGATCACCACTGCGAAAAAATTATCGTTCTAGCTATTTTCGTTAATTTTCTATGAATTTTCAAAGTTCGTAAAATTGGCCTTTCCATGTCCCACGACCGAGGAATAGCGGAGAATGGGACGAGTTGGCTCGTGACGTCATCGCAGGAGTAACAATGTTTTGGTTCTGAGAAGAACATATGCGAACATGCGATAGTGTGATTTAAAATCGTTGCAAAATGCAAAGAAGATGTGTTGTTGGAGGCAGTAGCATTACAAAAAGCTTAGGAGAGAGTATTCTTCTTCATTCAATACCTCTATCTCGATGGCACTCGTCCAGAAGCTAGAGAAAGACGGAAGAAGTGGGCTGACTTGGTCGGACCGAAAGAGTAAGCCATCGAGGAGTTTATCGATCTCGGTTTCGCCGTTACTGTAAACACCTAGAGATTTTCATGGCCTGTATATTCTTCTCTAGCTTCTAGTGCAAAGCTCGACATTGCCAAGGTAGATAGATCTAGATATGACACGAATTTGGGGTAAGTAAGCTTGGAGCCATACGCCTAGTCAATTCAAACGATCCCTGGAGTCCCAGACCAAAATAATGGAAACTAGGTGAGAAAATTATACGGCAAATTAAACGCATTGGAGTTTTTTGTCCTTGAAATAGAGAGTTTTCAAAACGAACAGTAAGCGAACTTACGTCCTACAACGAGGCGATTAAGATTAGTGAAGCTTCGAACTGCTAAACTAGGTATGTATTTTGTGGATTTTATATACAACCACACGCGCGACGTGGATGATCCGGCCCAGTTTCTCAAAGGCCCTTCCGCATACGCAATTGTTTTGTTCCTTGAGCAACGAAATATATCTCAATTACAAACTTAAAACGAATCAAGCATTGATGAGTATATAAGGAAAGTAAAACAAACCATTTAGATTCGACTCTACCGACTGAGGTTGTCACTTTGAAAGAAGAATGCGCTTGTTATCAACCGAAACGCAAACTAAATCAGGTTAGTAATACGCTATTAATTAATAACCTGAGAGTTCTCCACTTACATTAAAAGGACTGTTTAAACAAAAGAACAGTGAAGCCGGGAGAAATGTATTCATTTACCTGACACTATACTGAACCTTTTGTCAAGATCTTGTCGAAGGACTTGCCATTACCAGTACGAAATATGCCAATTTGTGTAGCTTGCAATCATGGTTTATGTTCGAACGCACTAATTGACTATGCATACATACGGAGCGAAAAGACGAATTTTTGAATCTAGAAATGTTTTGACACTCCAAATTCTACAAGTTCTGTAAAGTCAAAGTTCCACTCTTCGTGTTCATTGACATCTTAATAACTCTTCGCGATTATTTTAAACTTTATAAGCCAAATGGCCCGGCAAATTGTCGATGTGGCGGGCTCGGCGACCCGCGCTTCGAAATGCAAAAAAATGTATACATCGTAGCCGTCCGAATCGTAGCTAGACTCCGAATTGTGTTGCTAGATGATACAGTTCTTTCACTTAAAAGTCTTGTCCATTTTTGATAAAATATGAGGCACAAATACCCCAACTATGTTTTCACAGCGCTCGAAGCCCAGTCAAAGTCTCTTGAGTTCTTTGAGCCCAGCTCCTTCGATGACGTCACTAGAAGCCCGACCCAGATCCCATTTTGCTCGGTCGTGGGACTAGAAACTACAACTTTAAACGCCTGTAGAAACGCGGGGGTTTTATCAATCGAGATAATTTTTTCGCTGAAGTAATTGGGAAAACTAGTAGATTTTGTTAAAGGAAAAATAATTTTGGGGGTTAGTTGCACTTTAAGAGACAAACTTGATATCAATGAAATCATCGATAAACTCACGTGTGAGATTATGGAAAATAAACCACTCGGGTCCCGGATGTATTTTTTATGAATTTTACGAGTGGCATATTTTTCAGTAAAACATCCGTGTCTATATAATAAAAATCCTTGTAATTTTGTGGCTTGTCTACCCAATCCATACAAACTCTCTATTTTAGGTGATATTCGAAGAGCTACCATTTTGCCATTTTCCTTCTCTAAATACTTCTATTCTTGGTAAATACTCTCAAATTTAGTTGATCTTTCATTTGAATATCTTAGTTTTTCAAACAAACCGAGAACAACTATACCCTTTCCCAGTCCTCTCACGTTTTTGCAATTGCCTATTTGAACTCGGGCCAGATGAAACTTGTGAAAATCAGTTATTGTTTATTCATTAGCTGTTTTTCAAGGCTCACTACGCGCGGCTGTCCAGTTATGTGATGTTTTGATCAAATTAGGCCCAAAGATTCCCTCCCCCCTTTGAACACAGAAAGTCAACTTTTGCTACAATGGGCTAAATTTAACTTAAAACACGTTTAATTTTAAGAGAACAAACCTTTTTCCAGTCTAGGGTGCGTTCCTTTGGGGTGATCTGGATCAGGATCATTGGTCCAAGATACTGACTCGGATCATGGTACATTATAGGAGCTGATGAATCTGTGATCAGACTGGATTCATCCGTTCTTTTGATGCACCATGATCTAAGTGATCTTGGATCACTGATCCAGATCCAGATCAACTCTAGATTACGTGAAATAAGCAATTTGATAACATACACTCACCAGCAAGAATTTTTGAAAGTAGCTTCTTCAATTTGTAAGAAGGGAAGGTGAATATTTCAATATACAGCTCTTGATCATTTATCGAGGAATTCCTAGTTGGACCATGTTTAAAAAAAATATTTTTTTACTCACACTTTAAACAATATACAAATACGATCACTTACCCTTTCCTACGATACGATTTGGCTGCTTACATTACTTACAATATGGCCGCAGCTACAGCACAACTGATAGACTGTTTAAGTTTAAGAATATAAGGGCAGAAACCGACACAACGTAGAATGTTTTTTTGAACGTGTACTTTCACCAAATCTAAAAACCTACTACAGCCGCAGAACATTTCCTGTCCTCTACTAACCACACTGCTAACGAAATGCAATTAATACCCATCTAAAAAAATCTCTTCTAACCGAGACTCCATTCGTAAGGCCAGGGAGGCTTTTTTAATCCAAAAAAGCAGAACAATTGTTCCTGATGGTCTGAACATCCATGAAGAAACATTTTAATCGTTTCCTTTACTCGATGCGTATAACTTGCCGTATAATTATCTCACCTACATTAGTTCCATTATTTTAGTCTGGGACAGCTGGGGCTCCTTTGAATTGAATAGATAGATTGCTCCCAGCTTATCTCAACCATTTGTGTCTTATCGACCTTGACAATATCGAGCTTCGCACTAGGGAAGAATGTGCAGGCCATGAAAATCCTAGGTTTTTACAGCGGCGGCGAACCCGAGAACGACTTCGCACAAATCTGCACACTGCTTCGACTTCTTCTCGCTTCTGGATGAGTGTCATTCGGATGTAGGTATTGAATAAAGGGGATTGCTCTCTCCTAAGCATGCTGTACTGCGAATCCCTCCAAAAACACATCTTCCTTGCATCCTGCAACGATTTTGAATCACACTGTCGCATGTTCGCATACATTCTTCTTAGAAGCAAAACATGGTTAGTCCTTCGATGACGTCACAGGCCAACTCGTCCCATTCTAGCTTTGCTATTGCTCGGTCATGGGGCCAATTTAAACACGGAGTGAGCCTATAAATGGAGGCTGAGCGGCTCAGCCCGTCCATCACAAATTGGAATACTCTGCTTTGATTGGCTTATTCACCCAGCCGTGTCGTACTCCCGCGAAATTCGCACTAAGTAATATTTCAGGCGACCGCACAAGGAAGGTTTTTCGTTTGTTTGCTTTCTTTGTAAAAAGGTCAGCGAAAACAACAAGAATGGCATCTACAGAAGAAGAATTTAGCCAGGTATCGTACTTCATATACATGCATTTTAACTTCTTATTTTTGTTGTTTCACTTGTGAAAGCATATCGATTGTTTTCGAGTTGTTTACTCAACGTAAATGCCGTGTTTTAGCCAACAAAGTGCAAACCGCTGACCTTTTATAGGCTTGCTCCGTGTTTAAGGACTTTGAAAATTCGTAGAAAATTAACCAAAGTAGCTACAACGATAATTTTTTCGCAGTGGCGATTAGAAAATAAGGAGATTTGTATGAGCGAAAAAACAATTTGGGGTGTTAGTTGCGCATTAAGCCTTATGTTATATTAAAAGTCTGCATACAAGCCAAGTGGCCCATCAGGCCGGAGCTTATCCCGGTTTCAGTAATAGGAAGCGACTAGGAGTATTTCTACTCCCCCTGGATGGGATGCTAGTCTATCTCAGGGTTAATCGCAGCATTAAATTTGCCGGTACCCATTTATTCACCCGGGTGGAGAGAGGCAAAGTGTCTTGCGCAAGAACAAAAACACATGTGTCTCCCGCTAAGGCTCAAACCCAGACCTCTCGATCCGGAGGCGAGCGCACTACCACAGCCTTATGTTATAGTATGATCTTATTGCATCTTACTCTTGAAGTTATTTTATCTGAGAACATTTTTTTTACGATAACTGCAGAAATTCTCGCGCGCTCATTGGCTAATTTTTATCGTCAATATGCGGACAGACACATGAATTTGAAATTCGTGCGACGCGTCAGCGAGCGAGAGCGGGCAATTCGACCATTTGTTATCGTAAAAAACAAATTGATGTCAGTTTTTACTGAGTCTGTCCTGTTATTGACAATGAATTTCGTCATCACATTGTCAAAGTAGTCTGCGGATCCACTCGGCTATCGCCTCGTGGATCCACAGCTACTTTGACAATGTGATGACGAAATTTATGATGAATAACAGGACAGACGCATGAAAAACTGACGTCAATTTGTTAAATTTCCGGCGGCCATTTTGAATTCATTGTTTTAAATAGCTATTATGGGATACTCAGGGAGCGAATAAATACTAATTTGCCCCGTGAGCATCCCATAATAGCTATTTGAAACAATAGAA
The DNA here is from genome assembly GCA_964020085.1 of Micromussa lordhowensis. Lineage (NCBI taxonomy): Eukaryota > Metazoa > Cnidaria > Anthozoa > Scleractinia > Lobophylliidae > Micromussa > Micromussa lordhowensis. The sequence goes on from OZ026598.1 coordinate 27,432,679, forward strand.
TTCAAAATGGCCGCCCTATCGGTAAAGAGGTCTATTGAAGATTTATTTTTAATCTTTCGGTTTTGTCTGATGCGCATGCGTTATCGAAGGACTAATCATATATACTAACTACATTGTCCCATAGGTCTTGCCATATCACGTTCAAAATACCATCGAACTTCCCTCTTTTCTAACAGCTCTGGTTTTCCTTCATCACGCATAAATCTTTCGCCTTTTACTAAAGATTTCCGTGGAGGAGAACAACTGAATGAGTCTATAGACTAATTTTTCGTCGCCCTGCCTTTTGGCGGGGCTCCCAAGAACCGCAGAAGAAAATAAGTTCCCGATTGACAGGGGTTGTCAAATGTCGTGGTGAAACGTACCAGAGAGAAAGATAACTGTTTTCCCATTGCGCCAAATCGAAACTATCCTACAGTATTCTAGCCTCGAATACACAATCGCCACGCATAAAATCCTTGTTTCATCAAGGCGCACACCATAACTCTGTAAACGATGTTCACCTGGAGATGTTCACACTTGTGCGATAAGCATAACACAAGCGACTTAAGCACAAGCATAAGCACAAGAAAAAAGAAACATGTTCCTTTTTTTTGTGCTTATGCTTATGCTTATGTCGCTTGTGTTATGCTTATCGCACAAGTGTGAACCAGGCTTTACTATCCAAGAGTTTTCAAGGATGTAGACGCGACGTATTCAAGCTAAATTCAGAAAAATAGGCCGGATTCAAATAGTATATTTCCGGCGGCCATTTTGAACTCATTGTTTTAAATAGCTATTATGGGATACTTAGAGAGTGAAGACTTACTAATTTGCCCCGTGAGCATCCCATAATAGCTATTTGAAACAATAGAATTCAAAATGGCCGCCCTATCCGTAAAGAGGTCTATTGAAGATTGATTTTTAATCTTTCGGTTTTGTCTGATGCGCATGCGTTATCGAAGGACTAATCATATGGACTAACTACATTGTCCCACATGTCTTGCCATATCACGTTCAACATACTATCGAACTTCCAACTCTACCAGCAGCTCTGGTTTTCCTTCAACACGCATAAATCTTTCGCCTTTTACTAAAGATTTCCGTGGAGGAGAACAACTGAATGAGTCTATAGACTAATTTTTCGTCGCCCTGCCTTTTGGCGGGGCTCCCAAGAACCGCAAAAGAAGTTATAACTTCCCGATTGACCGGGGTTTTAAAATGTCGTGGTGAAACGTACCAGAGAGAAAGATAACTGTCTTCCCAT
>OZ026598.1:27438921-27446421 GCA_964020085.1 Micromussa lordhowensis
TGTTACTAGCTACGGCTCTGTTTGTGAGTGGCTATCACTACTGAAAGACTGGCATGGCGATTATGAAGGGCACTCTATCATCCCCATGATCTTCGCGTTGTGAAAATCACACTTGTCTTACATCTTGTGTCTGATTGGTCAGAATGGTGGCGGTCCAGTATTCTCTGATTGGTTAAGACGGTTTGTTTGAAAGTTTGTAAAAGCAAAGTACACAGTTAAGTTTGAAAACAAGAGCGAAAAGGTTTGGGTACGAGCTCCAAATAAGTGAGCCAAAGACACAGGAAAAAGTCCACACAATGAAAACAGTTTCCTGGCTGTTAACAGCTACGACTCGGAACAGGCTATTTTCATTTTCAGGAATGTTGGATTTGGGAAGAACTCACGATGCATGTCATAACTGCTTAATGAAATTAAGAATTCTCTTTAAACTCCGCGCTCTTTAAACACGAGAATTTCTGTAAGTAGCTGACCCGACTCTTCAATCAAATTTCCTTTCTACTCGACTTGAGCCTTCCCTCTGTTTAATTTGCCACTGGAAGGCCTAAATCTTGTCGCCTGCCTACAAGGCTTGCGGTGCCTTTTATCTGACTTAGAATGTTTCATGATGAGTAATGTTGTGAACGCTGCCGCGTAATCATAAATCACAAGCAAATCCCAAGCCGATTTCGTGTCCGCCGACAGGTGTAGAAATTCGAACGGTGTAGAAACTTTCGGAAAAATATTTGACGAGCGGAGAGAACAAGAGAATAATTTCAGTAGAGATTATATTTCGCTTTGCATGTCTCTGTTTTACTTTCATTCCACGTTTTCTGAAAATAGGATTTTTATACCTAATTGTTATGTGAAAAAATAACCCCTATTTGCCACCGATATTGTATTGACACCGCTAGTGATCTTTGCTTTATTAATTTTCTGAAGCTAAATTTGTGAAGTGAACAAAAGTTAAAGCTACAACAGAATTTGGAATTTGATTTCACTTTAGTCACGCTCCGTCTCCGTTTGCTCACGAACCTGATACCCAGAAGGAAGCCATCTCAATCTTCAATCGATCTTTCGAAAAAAAATACGCAACCGTTAAGAATGATTGGCAGCACCGCTTTGGCAAAAGACTGTGGCCATATTTTTAGCTTCACGCGAAATGTGGCCGAACACTACAATTTTAATGAACTGAGCAGAGCATACCTCAGATCTGTTTAGCTACAATCCCCTAGATGACCAAGGGACTGAGAGGTATTGCCAGCCTGTGGACGAAGTTATTTACCAAGAATACAGCAACACAGAAGCAACATCACTTGATTATCTCGCGTCTAGAAATATTGATGCCAGGTTCATAGACGCAAGCTCAACAGAGGGTAATGTACCAACACAGGAACCACTAGAAGATAGAGCAATGGCTTGGAAGCAGCTTAGACTACCGATGTGGCGCACAGCTTGGAACTCATTGCTCTTTGGATTTCTGATGTCCGTGTTGACTGCCGCCGTTGTTGGAATTTCTATTCTCTTCTACTATATTTACTTTCAGACAAGGCTAAATTGTGAAGGTTAAGGCGAGGAATCGATCTCAAAAAAGCTGTTACGGACTAGCACCATTTCAGAAACAGTCTTCGCCTTTATGCTATACTGCTGGTTTTTCCTTAACCCATTGTTTTTTTTCCGGTCGTTTTAAATATGGAGACTGAAGCTTAAAATTTTGCTGTTATTTTAACCTTTCTTCTTTGCTACATAAGGATGTAGCTTATAGAATTGCCACTCAAGCCCTTGGAATCTCCCACACTAAGTTGTCAACTACACAAAGAATTCCGTTAAATGTTTTGTATTTGTCATGTGTCTGTTTACAAGCGTACAACTGTACCAAGAAGTTAGTTAACGGTCCCAGAAAAAAGTGTTGAAGCTGTTCGTACTTTTTGCTATCCCGTGCATGTTAACATTAAGGCTTGTAGCCTTAGGTGATTTTCATACTCCTCGTCGTGACCGGCATAGCTTGCAGCAGACATCGCCATTATGAGCGTGGTGTACGAAGCAAGTGCTGTCATCTGTGTAAACGGCTTCTTGTACTTGTACTAATTTTATTATACGAAAGCAATTCTCCCCTAGAGATGATGTACTCTTTTGTGGTGACCACCTTAGTTCCCTTGGCTATTGAGTGTTTTTTCACAAGGATATCGCTCATTATTAAAAACTAGATCATTGGATAATGCAATTCGAGAGTTTTCATTTGCTTAGCCATCATTTTTTTTTTTTTGTAATTTGTTTATTTATTTTTTTTTACATTTTAAGAATAAGAAAATAAACATTACAATTTCATGCTTACAGCCTAACGATACTGACAAAAAAAAAGCAAACAAAAAAAAAAAAACCAATCTCACTTGAATACATAATTACAATAAACTAGTTACAAAGACAATGCTACAATAAGGCTTACAATACATTGAATACAATAATTACTTTCGGTACATTACATGCAAGTGCCATTAATACTACGAGTTATAAACTAATAATAATACAGACTACAAAAACTACTGACGCAACTAGATAGAACATATTATAAGCTGCTAAAAAAAAGACAAAAAAGCAGAAATACTTGTTCATTTTTTTTTGTATTTAGATATTCTTTCCACCACCATCTCTTTCTAGATCAATACTTCAACAAGTTTTCTCCATTTAATAAAATGTTGTGAAAGCTTATTTTTTCCTCTGGCTATTTGGAGCTCAATTCTATATATTTGTTTAATCCGAGCAATGAAACCCTGAACCGTCGGTAGATTATTCTGACACTTTTTGGAGTAAATATAATTTTTTCCTAGCAATAATAAATGATTAACTAAGGTAAAATTGTCTTTTATGTCGAACTTTCCAAAAATTATGTCCCATTCCCTCAATGTTTCAATATCAATACTATTGTCTTTAAGCCAGGATAAGACATGTTTCCAGAATTCAGAGGATATTTTGCAGGAAAAAAGTAAATGCTCGATGGATTCTGCTGATTTCTGACAAAGGGTACAACTAGGGGAAGGAGCTAAGCCAAATCGATAAAGTTTTTCGTTTGTATAGACAATACAATTCAAGATTTTATACTTAGCCATCATGGTATATGAGCCATTATACCATGATCTACGAATATGGTAAGCGTATGCGTGATTTTTTTGAGGCGTTCTTATTTTTTTTTTAAGTTTAGTTTGCTATATTTTTGGGGCGTTTTTAATAAAACAATTATTCCACTCGCCCTTGTTGGATATGAGATGATTATAGCCAACTCGGCGCTATGCGCCTCGTTGGCTATCTATCATCTCATATCCAACGCGCGCTCGTGGAATAATTGTTAACTATCGATTGAAACCCGTTACCTTAACCTGTAATAGCGGTATGACGAAAGAGGTGGAGGCCAGGAGACATATCCTGGCAGCGATAGTAAACTCAGTGGTCATCATCACTCTTTGGACGAGCACCACTCTTCTGATTGCTATAGAAGGCCGCTTTAGTAACGTGACTAAAGTCTATTTCAAAATGCCATTTAGCGAACCAAGTTTTCAGTTTTGATTACCTCTAGTATAAAAACGTAATTACTGAAACAGAGTTAAGCAAAGTTTGTGAGAGATAAGCCATCAGGGAACTTCATTCGTACTGTTGTTTCCACTGTATTGCGGGTCAGCGGCGTTGTTAAGGCTTTTTACAATTAGATCAGAGCAGTTTGAAATCCGTTGCGCTTATTGGCGTAATCCACGGCATTGCTGAGGTCGTAGAACGCAGTGAATAGCTTTGATTGATCACATTTATAATCAGGTCTGCGAAAGAAGGCTAGTAGCCTGGGGAGGTTTTCGTACTGTTCGTCGTGGGCGGCTTGCAGCAGATATCGCCATTATGAGCGTGGTGTACGAAGCGAGTGCTGTCATCTCTGCAAACGGCCTCTTGTATTTAAACCAATATTATTACACGAGGGACAATTCTCCACTAGAGCTGCTGCTCTCTTTTGCGGTCACCACCTTAGTTCCCTTGGCTATTGAGTGGTTTTTCACAAGCGCATGGTTTGCTAGTGAAACCAGTTACATTAATATCCCTGTAATTGCTGTATGGCGCAAAAGATGGAGGAGACATATTATGGAAGCTATAGTAAACTCAGTGGCCATCACTGTTTGAACGGCTACAACTCTTCTGATAGCTATAGACGGACGTTTTAGTAACAAGACTTAAGTCCACTACGAAGCGCCATTCAGTTAAAACACGAAATGACGAAATGTTACTCCAGTTAGCCTAACTTGATAGCGCTTCGGTTAGCCTAAATAGCGCTTCGGTTAGAATAGCTTTCGGTTAGCGAATTCGCTCCGATGAAGGGCTAACGCTCCAAACGTCAGCTTCCGAATCTCTTTACGGTGGCCAATTCACAATATCAACCAGTTGATAAAACCAAATTATCTTGTAATACTCCCACCGACGCAGCACCACATTTTCTTTAGAAACTTCCCCCTTTGGCCTAAATATCACTGATTTGAAGGTGGTTAATTCTCAATAATTGTATGGGTTAACCACATTATGGATCAAATCATCTTCTAGTAAAGATAATTTGGTTTCAGCTTTCCTTTCAGCTAATCTTTCATTGACTTTTTCATCATCAACTTTTTCTCATTACAATTGATTATAGCATTTTATTTTTAAGCCATTTAATTTTTTCAAAAACGACGTATCATGGGGCTCAGTGAGGCCATTTTATGCCAGACTAAGGACATGTCGATGAAAAAATCATGACGGAGGCAGTGTGCATGGTTAAATTCTCCTCCTAGGTATTTAGGGTGTTCAAGATGACTAGAAACAACAGAAACAAAATGACTGAAGCAAGTGCCTCGGTTTACCTGTCACCACGGCCCTGGACTTGGCGGGGGAGGGGAGCGGGGTTAAAAAGACTTATTTGCAAATATGTCTTGTTTCGCCAGCAAGGCATGCAGTTGTTGACAGTTCGTAAGAATCGTTACACTAAAGGTCGCATTGCGGACTTCTTTTAAAAAACAAGTAACATAATAAAAACTATAAACAATAAATGATAATACATAAATCGCCGACATTGTTAAACCCTCAACATTTTACCCTCGACCCTCGACAGAAACCTATACACTCAATCAATCAATCAATCAATCAATCAATCAATCAATCAATCAATCAATCAATCAATCAATCAATCAATCAATCAATCAATCAATCAATCAATCAATCAATCAATCAATCAATCAATCAATACTAAAATCAATCAATCAAGCAAGCAAGCAAGCAAGGAAGCAATCAAGCATATTTTTATTTTAAATCCGATTTTAAAATAGCATACAAAAGTGCTAGGATCTCCGACTCGCTCTTAAAATTACACTACTTAATACAAATGACATTATTTACAAGCAGATATATAATAATTTTAAAAAGTTAGCTGCTTAACGTGTCTCCTAAAAATGGTTAAATTAGGTGTCCTTCCTTATATCATCCGACAGAGAGTTCCAAGCGGAAATAGACAAATATTAGAAACTGTTCAGTCCAAAAACGTAGTGGTGGCCACCTTCGGTACAAGGAGGTTTTAAACCCCCTTGAGATCATATTAACAATTGCCAACCCAAAACGGAGAAGTTAGATATGAAGGTGCCTTATTCGCCAAACACTTTTAAACTAAGGTCAGCATATACCGAATCTGGTGCTCAGCGAGTACGATATGATACGATAGCTTTGTTTATACACGGTACTTCTATCACTCTATTTATGATCTATTTAGTACATTCAAGAGGGTCCTAGGAATTCTATGCTTGGAGCAAAACTTTTCAGGGCAAGAGGTACAGTCCGCTCTTGGTCGGCCTTTTTGGACCGCAAGAACGAAGCGACTATAATACAGATGAAAACGAACTGAAACTGGCGTAACAGCTAGTGTCTTAACCTTAAGCACTTGTCCACAGGACAGTCAATGTTAACCATGTGGCGCTCCGTATTACAATGCCATTGGATAGATAGAGTCCGATACCTCACTTTACCTTTACTTACTCGAAATCCGCGTTTCTTAAAACGCATGAATTAACCGGAATATAGAAATTCCTGTTTCCATTTAAATCCTTCTGTTGAGTCTTCTATCATTGGCAGAGTTACAAATCTTTCACTCCAGCTCTGCATATCACTTGAAGGAACACGAAAGAAATTCCATACAAGAAAGCACGGAATTGCGACTTATAGTTAGTTCAATGTGAATTCAAATTCAGAAAATTGTCCCATTTCCTTAGTTGTTCGCCATTTTTGTGCACTGGTCCCATCGTAGAAAGCAAATGTTACTCCAGAATGCTCTACAAAAGACGGACAACCTTTCCCACTCCAGGAAGGTGGACCAGTGATGAAAGATTCAACGCAGTATCTGATATTTGCTTCCAAAACGATTGGAGGTTTAAAAACGATGTCAAAGCCGTGATAATCACCTGCTTCACCCTGGATAATTTCAGACATAAACGTGCCCGTTTTAGTTGCCAGAGCAACACCATCGGAATCCGTTACCTCAAGTGTCACTTCATATTCATTATTTTCGCTGCCAAAAAGACAAACGGAATGCAACTTTATACTTTTGCTTAGCAAAATTATTAGCGAATCACAGTTGCCGCCAAAACCCAAACCGTAATTCCAACCTTTACACTTGCTTGCAAACCTGCTAAATCGCTGACGCGAGCGGCCACATCTTTTGACCTTAGAAAAACCCACTGGAATATTTAGCACAGAATTAAAATACTTCATCATGTCACATAACTCCTTCTTTGTCAGTACGTCACAATCGAGGACAACATCGGCGAATTCCTTTTCTGTCATCACCGGGAAACGAATTGCCTTGACGACTCGTTCTCCAAGGATTCTTCTTTTCACAGAACCTTCCGCTATTAAACTTTGGTTTTTACATTCCTTTGTAGCCCAGCAATCGACAGCTTTGAATAATTCCACTTCTCTGACATTGAGCGAGTCTCTTTCGACTAATTCTTCCAGCACTGATTTCTCGATTGTCACAAAGCCATCCGATTTCACAACTTCGTCAGTCTGGTCATCGATTACTTCCCAGCAATGATCCACAAGATCTTTTTCTTCGTACTTCTGTGCGTCTGGCAAGACATGGAACACGTTTGATGCATCCAAGTTCCCCTCAAGGTACTCCGTGCATTTTTCAGCAAGAGAAGGAAGCATGTATTTCTTGGCCAAATACAGCACTTGCATGACATTGTCCGCGTTCAAGTTCACTTCATCGCTGTACATGAAACGAAATAACTCCAACAGGCTTTTATGATCGCAGTCAGAGATATCGATTGAATCTTCCTTCTCGGCTAATTCGCCGTAAAACATGGCATAAAATACTGGGCTACTGATCGCCAACAACAACTTGTGAGCTGGAATCTCCTTCATACTTTCACTTCCGCCTTCAGAGTCTCGAACGACAAATTTCACATCACTCAAGAGCTCGTTGCTGAACATGAACTTGCATCTTTCTCTGACTGTACACCTAGTTATCGC
>OZ026598.1:27451421-27466421 GCA_964020085.1 Micromussa lordhowensis
TTCTCGCGCGCTCATTGGCTAATTTTTTTGTCTGATGCGCATGCGTTATCGAAGGACTAATCATATAGACTAACTACATTGTCCCACATGTCTTGCCATATCACGTTCAAAATACCATCGAACTTCCCACTTTTCTAGCAGCTCTGGTTTTCCTTCAACACGCATAAATCTTTCGCCTTTTACTAAAGATTTCCGTGGAGGAGAACAACAGAATGAGTCTATAGACTAATTTTTCGTCGCCCTGCCTTTTGGCGTGGCTCCCAAGAACCGGAAAAGAAGTTAACTTCCGGATTGACCAGGGTTTTCAAATGTTGTGGTTAAACATACCAGGGAGAAAGACAACTGTTTTCCCATTGCGCCAAATCAAAACTATCCTACAGTATTCTAGCCTTCGAATACACAATCGCCACGCATAAAATCCTTGTTTCATCAAGGCGCACACCATAACTCTGTAAACGATGTTCACCTGGAGTATTCAAGCATGAGAACGTGATCTGTTCAAGTCGAATGCGGGCACTAGAATTCTAGAGTATTCCGGCAAGGCGCACGAAAAACGTGACGTAAATCTGGAGTTTCCAAGAGTTTTCAAGGATGTAGACGCGATGTATTCAAGCTAAATTAAGAAAAATAGGCCGGATTCAAATAATTTATTTCCGGCGGCCATTTTGAATTCATTGATTTAAATAGCTATTATGGGATACTCAGGGAGCGAATACATACTAATTTGCCCCGTGAGCATCCCATAATAGCTATTTGAAACAATAGAATTCCAAATGGCCGCCCTGTCGGTAAAGAGGTCTATTGAAGATTGATTTTTAATCTTTCGGTTTTGTCTGATGCGCATGCGTTATCGAAGGACTAATCATATAGACTAACTATATTGTCCCACATGTCTTGCCATATCACGGTCAACATACCATCGAACTTCCCAGTCTACTAGCAGCTCTGGTTTTCCTTCAACACGCATAAATCTTTCGCCTTTTACTAAAGATTTCCGTGGAGGAGAACAACTGAATGAGTCTATAGACTAATTTTTCGTCGCCCTGCCTTTTGGCGGGGCTCCCAAGAATCGCAAAAGAAGTTAACTTCCGGATTGACCGGGGTTTTCAAATGTTGTGGTGAAACATACCAGGGAGAAAGACAACTGTTTTCCCATTGCGCCAAATCGAAACTATCCTACAGTATTCTAGCCTTCGAATACACAATCGCCACGCATAAAATCCTTATTTCATCAAGGCGCACACCATAACTCTGTAAGTGATGTTCACCTGGAGTATTCAAGTATGTGAACGTGATCTGTTCAAGTCGAATGCGGGCACTAGAATCCTAGAGTATTCCGGCTAGGCGCACGAAGAACGTGACGTAAACCTCTAGTATTCAAGAGTTTTCAAGAATGTAGACGCGGCGTATTCAAGCTAAATTCAGAAGAATAGGCCGGATTCAAATAGTGTATTTGCAAGTGTATTTCAAATCAGGCGCCGCCGATCCGCATTCCGGCGAAATCGAGCTTAAAGACCAGCATTTTACGCAGTGTCCTTTGCCTATAGTTTATTCCTGTCTCTCCACAGTCCTGGAATATTTTGTTCGACTGAATACGAATATTTATTTCTTCCAGAACGCAGACACTTTGACAATGTGATGACGAAATTTATGATCAATAACAGGACAGACGCATGAAAAACTGACGTCAATTGAAAACCCCGAAAGGTCGTTTCGAAATAGAGGAATTATTCTCATAGTTCTTAAATCGTCGAATCGGTCTTGCGCTTATTTTCTTTAAAAAAATTCTTTGCTACTGTCTATTTTGAAAGTTTTGCCACAGCACAAACTTAGCACACTTATTAATTCTTCACAACGTATAGGAGCCACCTCACGGTTTGTGCATCTTGAAAAGTTTAGCCTAGATCTTTCAAGTTCGTCGTTTGCAATCCGTGTCAATCTTCTCCATCCTAAACCATCTTTGTTCCTTAATGGTTTATTAGTATCTCTTTGGTGTTTTTCTATCTTAGTAAACGATTATTTTCAGGCTTCTTTTAATTTGTACGTGGCCAAAATAATTCAAAATACAGTGACTGGACACCTTTAATTTAGAGCGTGTACGATATTGAAATATTCGCGGCGCAAATTGTTTTATAACATGATGTCAACATCGTGTTCATTGAACACTCGTATTAAGAGTAATCGTGGAGCAAGAGACCTTCCACGCCGGGGCCAAACCACCCCTCAAATCGGTCACCAGAGCGTCTCAAAAAAAACTCCAATATGGCGGCCAAAATGCGCGCAAACGCTTCTGGTCTGGACTTCTTCGATCTCCCCTCCAGACCAGCCGAGAAAAATCTCGCCGTGTGAAGACTGGGTACCTCGAAGAGAGAAATGGCGGGCAAAGCTTTGTTTACGAAATAGAAAACATGTACCGTGTTTCTATCGAGTTATAGAAATACGAGTGGAAGTTTGGGAGAACGAGAAATGCTGTGGGAACACGAGCCGTAGGCGAGTGTTTCCACAGCAAACTACCAAACTTTCACGAGTGCTTCTATAACTCGATAGAAACACAGAGAACATGTTTCTAGCTCTGTGTTTCTAACGAGTCATAGAAACACGATTATTAACCAATCAGCGCGCGTATTTTTTTAGAGCTGTTTTCTAATAAACAATTAGATTATGAGCTCTAGATTTATACTAATTTGATTTAGAAAAAAAAACCCAAAGCAAATACGCACGCTGATTGGTTTAGAACCATGTTTCTATAACTCGATAGAAACACAGAACTAGCACGGCTGTTGAAGTAATGATGGCGCGAACAAAGAAAATTTGCATTTTGATGATCGAAGTAAACAAGTTGTTTTTCTTTTTCTTCGTCGCGGTATTTTCTAAAAGGAATAGAAAACATGTTCTCCGTGTTCCTATCGAGTTATAGAAACACTCGTGAAAATTTGGGAGAACTCGAAAAAGCTGTGGAAAAACTCGCCTGCGGCTCGTGTTCCCACAGCATTTCTCGTTCTCCCAAACTTTCACTCGTGTTTCTATTTAACAATTAGATTATGAGCTCGGGATTTCTATCGCTTGATAGTTTACGAGGGCGCAGCCCGAGTCAACTATCGCGCGATAGAAATCGAGAGCGAATAATCTAATTGTTTTAGTATAAATCTACTAGTCGTTCAAAACTTAATCTAAATCCTCTTCTCAACACTTCGAAAACGCCAAGAAACGGCCGTCATTTTGTTAACAAGTGCACACTGTTACGCTACTCACTATCTATCACAGAATAGAACGTGAGTAGCGTAGCCAATCAGAGGACGTCATTCGTGATAGAACGCTAGTAGATTTATACTAAAACTCGATAGAAACACGGCACATGTTTTCTATTTCTTAAATGTAAATTGCCAGGGTTATTCGTAAAGCGTCCTTGTTTGAGGCATGCTTGGAGTGGTGAACGAAGACGATTTACCTGTCGAAGTGGGCAGCGAAAGGTGAGTTTTTAACTTGGTTTTCTGGGCTGTATGTGGTTTACGAGAAAAAAAAAAACTAAAATGATAGGATTTCAGTTCGATTCTTCCTCTGTTAGAAAGTTTGATTTTACATACGATATGGCATTGACTGAAAAAAATAAATCATTGGTGTTTCAGCATACCGCGCGGAGTGAAAAGAAAACGTCGATTTGATATTGGTGCGTACCAACATGCCAAAAAGATTGCCATACAAAATGCACAGGCCTGTTGCTCCTAATATATAGCATTTGATATTTGTTTGGTTTGAAAAACAAGGAAAGGGCCGGTACATTTTACCAGCTTGCTGTGATATTGTAAGGGCTGACCCATGTAAAATTCAACAGTGGGCATAAACTTAAATAATCAGCCTGGTCTTAGCATCGATCATTGGAACAAAGCAGTAAATATCATAACAGACGGGAACGGCAACATAGATTGTAAAAGGAAAAATTGCTTAACAGCTTAAATTCAAAACTGTTGCTCCTAACATATAGCATTTTTTATTTGTTTGGTTTGAAAAACAAGGAAAGGGCCGATGCATATTTTCCCAGCTTGCTGTGATATTGTTCACAGGGCCAACTGAAGTCAGACAACACTTCTTACCGAGACACTATCAGCAAAGATCACTTCTTTTATGTTGATTTGATTATTTAATATAGAGCCTCTAACAGGGAACTAAAATATTAATACAAATTATTAAGAGAAAAGTGCCATGGTTCACCTGTTACTAGCTTCGGCTCTGTTTGTGAGTGGCTATCACTACTGAAAGACTGACATGGCGATTATGAAGCGCACTCTATCATCCCCATGATCTTCGCGTTGTGAAAATCACACTTGTCTTACATCTTGTGTCTGATTGGTCAGAATGGTGGCGGTCCAGTGTTCTCTGATTGGTTAAGACGGTTCACGTTGTAAAGTTTGTAAAAGCAAAGTACACAGTTAAGTTTGAAAACAAGAGCGAAAGGTTTGGGTACGAGCTCCAAATAAGTGAGCCAAAGACACAGGAAAAGGTCCATACAATGGAAACAGTTTCAACCTATGGTAGATTCTGAAAGATTCCTCGCTGTTAACAGCTACGAGTCGGAACAGGCTATTTTCATTTTCAGGAATGTCGGATTTGGGAAGAACTCATGATGCATGTTAACTGCTTAATGAAATTAAGAATTCTCTTTAAACTCCGCGCTCTTTAAACACGAGAATTTCTGTAAGTAACTGACCCGACTCTTCAATCAAATTTCCTTTCTACTCGACTTGAGCCTTCCCTCTGTTTAATTTGCCACTGGAAGGCCTAAATCTTGTCGCCTGCCTACAAGGCTTGCGGTGCCTTTTATCTGACTTAGAATGCTTCTTGATGAGTAATGTTGTGAACGCTGCCGCGTAATCATAAATCACAAGCAAATCCCAAGCCGATTTCGTGTCGACAGGTGTAGAAATTCGAACGGTGTAGAAATTTTTGGACAAATATTTGACGAGCGGAGAGAACAAGAGAATAATTTCAGTAGAGATTATATTTCGCTTTGCATGTCCCTGTTTTACTTTCATTCCACGTTTTCCGAAAATAGGATTTTTATACCTAATTGTTATGTGAAAAAATAACCCCTATTTGCCACCGATATTGTATTGACACCGCTAGTGATCTTTGCTTTATTAATTTTCTGAAGCTAAATTTGTGAAGTGAACAAAAGTTACTTTTCGGCGCCGCTTTCGTAAATTGCTTCAGACCAATTTCTGATCCACTTAGGAAAGATTTACTGGATTAAATACGATTTTTACGGTTGCCGACTCGGTGCAAACAGAAGACAAAATTAATGAAATGGGGAAAAGAAGTCTTGCTGAGGATGACTGAGTCACTGAGTGTTTGAGTGAGGATGTTGCCGTATTTCATTGATTTATTCTATAATTTAGGCAGTGGAATGTAAAAAACACAAGGCGGAACGTTCGGGAGGCTGGGTGAATCTTCAAACGAAAGAATAAGAAAGCTTTTTAGTTAAATATACCTTTTAACGATTCACACCTATACAATAAAACGCTTCATTAGTCCGTCTACTCTCTATGCAAATTAATTGTCTTGGAATTAAATAGTTTTGCTTTGATTTTTTTTATCTGCACGCAGACCAAAAATAAATTTTGCCAAATATTCTACCGATGTTTTTCTACACTTGAACTTAACGCCACCGTAACTGTTTACACTGTTACGGGAGAATTTCCATGCCGTGTAAAATGTCTTCCGGCAAAAGAAAACTGGAAGGAAATCAGTGCGTAAACAATACTTTCTTCCAATTATTACCTTCGGAAATTGGAATTAGAAGCTTGCACATCACTTGAGGAGGGAACACAATTTACAAATAGTGTAATTTCGTTGTTTGAAAAAATTTGGTGGTTGATATGTGCTTACTTTCATTATCGGTACACATTTCTGGCATAATACATACTACAAATTTCTCTTTCACAAGTCTTTTTCTGAAAGCCCATTCTTACGAGCAGGTTTTCGACTTGGTGAAGGTTCTTTCCTTGTCCAGAAACTGGCCTTCTATCATTTCAACTAAGAAAAAAAGCCTTTTATAATATTGCTGGCGCGTATTTTATTCCAAGAAAACGAATGTTAAAATATCTTTGAGATTTTCTCTACTTGTTACTGATATTGCATGATTCGTTTTTCTCGATGGTCGTTCATGTTCAACGAATAAAATGAATCGTGCTATTTTTAAATTGAGACGTACGTCTCCTTGTGTGGTAGATAATAAGGTAATCAAATTGTTCAATTTGAAAACGGAATTCGCACCTCGAAAATTGAAAGCACTTGAAATCTTCCACTGGAATGAACGCAATTGACGCGCTGAGGCAGGTGAAATGTGAATGAAGGTTTTAACAGTGCACCAAGACAGCAAGCTATGTTTGTGTTAATAAATGGTGACAAACAAGGAGTCTTCAGTAGTGAATGATGAATCTAACTTCTTTTTTTCACCGACTGTCGTATATTTAGTTTACTAAAACGAATGCCAAAAAGAGAGATTACGAGAAGCGAATGCAAAAGACAAAATTAGGTGCTGGGACCGTAGAATTGGTTTGATTAATTTGTTTATGAAAAGGTGTGCTTTGGACTTATTCAATTAGAAAGAATGCGAGAGATTATTTCGAGGGAAAGGATTAATGATTCAATCGCGGATATCACTTTTGAGTTAATAAAATCGAGTATCACATGGAGTTTTTTTCTTAACGATATTACAACATTCTGGTTGCGTATATAAGGTTTTGTGCGTTCTCTTGGGGAAGACAAGAATGAAATTTATGCACTGAGGTGATAAAATTGTTTTTGACAATGCGCCACAAATTGATTTGATTTTGTAATGGTCGCTACTGCGCAGGCGCGTTCGCCCACTTTGATTTCTATGAATGAAATCAGTTAGTTTTAAGTGCTAACATTATCGGCTCAAGCGCTAACTGCCAATCAAAACACATCAATTGGTCTCAATACAGTATGAACATTGGTTATTAGCTAGAAAGAGTAAGACATGCCCCCTAGCGGGCGAGAACTCGACTCAAACACAAGGGCAATCTTAACTAGGTTTTTGCACGGAAATTGACCACAAATAAACTGCCCTGCGCGCAAACACGGCTCAAATGAAAACTGTGGTTTTATTTTCGTGTTGTTTTTCAGCCCTTGTAGTTTGTAACGTCAATCGGTTAAAATACGCGAACAAGAAAAATATATTGGTTTTCATGAATTTTTTTATCCCAGTTAGGAATTGTGTCCACCAACTCGGTGTTAAAAATAGCTCGAAATTAAAGCTGTCTGCTCTCTTATCACGGATTTACAAAATCAAGATGAATCTAAAAGAATTGAATTCTCCAAAATCAATTCGTTCTATATCGGTCTTCCTAATTACTACAAGGGCACAAAACAAGACAATGTTTTGATGCAATATGGATGCCGTTTAGCAGATGACCCTTCAGGAAGGCAAAGACATAAACATTTATTACTGTCTGACATTTTTGTACAGGTTGATAAGCGCCATATGACTGGGACATACCAAAGTTATTTCCCACATCGTTCGTCATCGTTATCATTCGAGTATCAGGTACCATTCCAGTCAGTTATCTACCATTATTAATTCTATGGAATCGTTTACGTAAGTAATTTCTCGCCCCCGTATCCATCTCCCGCTATGTTCATCCCTTTTCTCGCCAAACCACCTGCTGACTAGCACTGTAGCGGCCAATTCTCGTCAATTTCAGTTAATTGCCTGATTTAGTTGCTAATTTCAATAATCAAGCCGCTATTGTTTCATTTATTTGGGCCACAGTTAATTGATACAGCCACCACAACACACGCCGGAACTGATTTTCATGGACACAAAAGGCGATGTGGGTTACTAAAAGAATATATTGCGGTCTCGTAAACGATCGCGAAACAGAAGGTCCGTAAACACAAAGAGTGCAAGGTGGTGGAAGAAGCTGGGACCAGAAGCTTCAAGCGATTACACACTGTAAGGTCAGTTCTACTCGAGCGATTAGATTACTTCTCACGTACAGTGTTTAGCGAAAGATTGATAGTAATTCCTCGGTATGATTACAAACTGCAATGAAGTCTTGGGAATTAAACCCGAAACTATCTTTTGACCACAAAACTGTGGCGCACGAAAAGCGAAAACAAAACGTCAATATAAGCTTTGGCCTTTTTTTTGCTCGTTGGAAAAATTTTTGAGTTTTATAACCTCTCAGATCAAAAGATTAAGTTACACGAGGAAGTTAATTCTTGTCGATATGATCTTTTAGTCCAAAAATTGTTAGCTGCTTTTAGTCGGCTTGTTTTGAAAGAATTTTTTTCGCTGTACTTTCCGTCAGAACGCTAGATAACGTTCTGTTTTACGGTTGTTTAAACGAAATTGCTTTAGTCACGATGTGGCTAATCCACGTATATTTTTATAAAGAATAAGATAGTATTTCGTTTGAGCAGAGGAAATTCAAACTTAGACGTAAAAATAGCTAAAAGTCCTCCGAGGGGATTCAGTATCATTTCTTATTGTGCGTCAGTGTCGTCTGTATGATCTATATTGGAAAGCAACTAATAATTGGTTGGAATGTATGTTTTAGTTGGCGAAAAAAAGAGTTTTCTGAACTTTAGTTTTTTTGTTAGAAAATAGTTAGACTGCCAAACAGACTAATTTTCACCAAAAACGGCGGGCTTTCAGATCTTAGACAACTGGTGTAAGAATTTCCTTTCAAGGTTTTCAAAGAGGAAATTTTTTACAGATTGGCTGAACGAAAAGAATTAAGATCAGTTACACCCATCAAAAACCGCCTTGTTTGTTCAAAATTGTTTCGAGTTTCGAAATTAAATGTTATGTCCGTGTGAAATCTGAAAAAATAAGTAAAGAAGACCGATTGCAATTTCCCATTCAGATGTTAATCCTGCCCGGATACCGAGTCAAAAAGTGCTTGGTTTGCATGGTGAAACGCCACATTTTCAATGTAATATATACTATGTTTGACAAAATTGTTGTTTCTACTTTAAAACCATGGGTGTTAAAGTTTTCTTTTAAGGAAACACTTCGAAATTTCGAGAAAGCGTTGAACTTCCTTCATAAAATATTTATGCTGAGTATGTTTTCACTTGCGTAGGAGAATAAGTAAGAGGCATCTGCTTGTTATTCAGCTGGTTATGTTGGGCTGTAATTATCCCAATTTAAGTAATTTTTTGATGTTTCAAAGTTAGTAAACGTCTGATGTGCACAATTCGCTTGTTAGCCTTGCCCCACCCCAGCTGACAAAACGAAAAGCGTCGAGTTCTTGATTGTAAAGGTCATTGGGAAGTTAACATTTGAAGTTCGCTGTAGGCAAAGGGGTGTAACTTTATTGTCGATCGATGAAATATTTCTCTTCTCTGATGCAATATTCGTCTTACAGTAGTTTCAAAACTGCGAAGCTCAGCAAGCGCTATGAAATATGAAATTTTCACAGGAACGACCGATTTTGGTGATGTTTTAATTAAGAAACTTAGGGTTGAATTTGAGTTAAGTTTTTTAAATGCTTAAGTGCTTGAATATTGCATCAGAAGAATACATGCGACAACATACTGTTAGACCTGACTAAAGTGAGTTTTCAGTGACGAAAAGCCCTGCATCAGAAGCCATCAGCAGAATTCTCGAACATTCTGACAAGTAAACACAGTTTGTTACTCCCAACCAATAAAGAGCAGCCGAAACGTCTGCTGGCTTTACAAAAGCTCTACTGGTCATGCCACAGTGTCCGTGAATTTTATCGATATATAAACAGCAAGCTGGAAGTATTTTTCTTCCGTTTGTGTTAATTTTGACTGTACAGCTCTATTTTTTCTCACAAAACAGTTCTAAAGATTACTCAGAAGCCGTTTTGTACATCGCAGAGATCGCATTTAAGGGCCATTTAAGCTGCTAAATTGCATTTAAGCAATTGAAAATTTGACCCAAATTTTTAAAACAGTCAATTGCCTACTAACCCAAACAATGTAACAATAAGCTAATTTATTCTAGAAGCTCAAACTATGTGCATTTTCAGCATTTAAGTTTGTCTAAAACAGAACCTCGACCCGACACAACTTTACCAAGTAGTTGTCGATGTCGATATCGCCCGTTGAAATGTCTTTCTTGTTTAATCTTTGTTTCTTTTTCACATTTCGAGGCTAGTTTGTGGTAGCAACCAAATACTGGCTATGCCTCAATAACAGACTGCTACTATGATGAAGAAGTAGAGAAATAAATTTTTAGAGACGTCTCCAAGTCAGTGGGTTAATTGCTCCACATCTTTTCCTCTTTAGTTCTAACGGACACGTCCGCTGCAACCTTCAAAGATGTGGACATCAAGTTGTGTCTTACTAGCGGTGTTCTACTGTAATTTGTTACTGATCAGCGCAAAACCACTGGACGACGAAAATAAAGAAGCTGACGACAGTGACATGCCCGAATTCACTGAAGGCAAATTTGCAAGATCCGTCAGTGCGGAGAAGCCACAGTATTGGAAAGGACGTTTCTCTGACATGAAGGAAGAAGTTCTTTCGGATCCCCAGTACTGGAAGGGCCGTTTTTCGGATTGGAAGGGCCGGTTTAATGATCCGCAATACTGGAAGGGCCGCTTCTCGGATGTTGACAAGAGGGAGCCCCAATATTGGAAGGGCCGATTTAGTAGAGAAGAAGAAGGTGAACAACAGGTGCGGGCCTTGGCTCCTGGTCGCTTTGGAAGGAACTTCCAAGGCCGTTTTGGAAGAAATCTTCAAGGCCGCTTCGGACGCGACATGCAAGGTCGATTCGGTCGTGAACACATGCAAGGGCGCTTTGGAAGAGAGGAGAATTCGCAAGGGCGCTTTGGAAGAGAGGAGAATTTGCAAGGGCGCTTTGGAAGAGAGGAAGATTTACAAGGACGCTTTGGGAGAGAGGAGGACGCTCTGCAAGGCCGTTTTGGACGCGAAGAGAATTCCCAAGGACGTTTTGGACGCGAGGATTCCATTCAGGGAAGATTTGGACGAGAAGAGGAGGGCCAAGGTCGCTTTGGCCGTGAGGAGGAGATGCAAGGTCGTTTCGGACGCGAGGAAGACTTTCAAGGACGGTTTGGACGCGAAGAAGAAATGCAGGGACGCTTTGGGCGGGACGAAATTGCGGAGGATGCAGACCAGGGGCGATTTGGTCGAGAGGAAGATGATCTCCTTGCAGAGTTAGAGAATAAACTGCTGGATGAAAACTGCTGGACCAAACGCGACGTTTCCACAAGCAGTTTAGAAGAATCCAACGACGAGAGCACAGAATCTTAACAACAAAATTAATTGGTAAGTCGCTGGTATTCAGGAGCGCATTTGAGGGAATAAAACACAATGTTTGATGGATAAAAGTTTTATTCCATGAAGTTCTTTTTAAACTTTTCATGTTACTGAACTCGTTTCAAACCACGCTCAATGCTTAGAAAATACCGAAATAGCATATTTTTACTGAATTAAGTAGACTGTGGGGGACTTCTCATTTACGACGTAATAGGTTTGTTTACCACTCCAAACTTAATTAATTTCGATGGCACGTGGACAGTAGCTAGCCAATCAAAGGGTAAAAAAAAAAACGTTGGACAAGCCTATTCGACGTGCAACTGCAAATTTGCATTACGCTACCTCTATATAATTGCGTTATTTTTGATTCAAAGAGCAATTCTTAAGCTCCTTACCACACAAAGCTAGGCAACTGTTCCTACTTTTTACAAGACAAAATTGACTTTCGGGTACTAGCCGACTTTTTATGATTAGTTGCACGATTCGCTTCGCTTCGCGACGGAAATATTTTGGCTTGTCAGTTGGTTGTGCATACACTCTTTCAGTATGTAAGAAAGTCTAATTTCCCGACTAAGGCTAATTATTTTTATTATTTCTTTTTCGCTTTTTGAGAATGAATTACCATCTCCAATCGTCTACGTTATTACCGTAAGCTTCCGAAAGTAACGTCAAAAAAGTTGTGGCCGCTATAATAAATCCCGAATGTAGCGAAACCTCCGAAAGCAGCCAGCCCACTTCCACCCCTGACCGTGAAGAAAGCGAGATAAAAGTTCAAAGGTATATTTATTTTTCCAATCAACGGTCAAGTGAACATACGATACTACAGTTGATGATTATAACTAAGGCACTCTACAATTAATAAGGTCACTTCTTGCTTCACCCGTTCATATTGCGCGATTTTAAAACAAAACCAGTATAATTTTCATCAAGTAACAGGAACGTGCTAACAGTTACTTTTCTTCAAACTTAAATTTAAAACTCTGTGTCATTTTTAACAGGACTGTATTAAAAGGCGAACGTTTCGTTAAATTAAAATTGAAGACTCGACCGGCGCACTGAGATTTTGTTAGTAATGGTAATAGGACTGAGTGGAGTCTAATTCGGTCTGTAATCATACGAGTGATAACAAAATCGGACGACCGCGCAGCGAGTGAATAAGTGCATGAATGAGTGCCAATAACGAATCACGGGATGGGTACTTTCTAATGCACCTAATATTATGTAAATGCATGATAAAAAGCTGAGTTACATAGTTTAGTAACATGTGTAGACATACTCAAATGACTATCAAACCACACGCCAAGATTTCTTATACACAAACTTGGATCAATGTCATATTGACCAACAGTAATACTGCACGCAGTATTAATCTTAGCTAGTTGCTGTCGAGTTCCTACTAACAAAAATTCTGTTTTATCATCATTAATTTTGAAAGTAACGAGGGTGGTTCGGAAGTTTACGGTAGTCCAACAATGTTATAACTTTAATTAGTAGCCACTCAGCTGTTCCTATTCGTGGAAATCCGCAAATCTGATTGTTTCTGTCATCGTTTTCTATTCGCTGATAGACACCCCCTGCTCTTGAAACTGAAACTTATTCTTAATTTTAGGCTTAAAAATATACTTAATTAATTGTAGGTTTTGTGCCGTGATAGTAAAATAATTAGACCACTCGCCCTCTTTTTCTATGAGCGATAGTCAACTCGACTACGCCTCTTTGAGCATTCACTCATAGAAAAAGAGGCGAGTAGTCCAGTTGTTTAAAAATAGTCCTTAATGAAAAAAATGCAGACAAGAGGATGAACGAAACTGGCAACCGAAGATGTTTCACACGAACCATGCAAGCCAGAGATCCTCATAAAATGATCAAATGTGTTCTTACGAAAAAAGTGTCTCGCTAAAAATAACTTAAGCTTAATTTTTAAGACTTCTCAACTAACAACTGATGTTTTTTTTTAATTTAACATTTTTTTATTTCGTTATTTTTACATTGACAATTATAATTACAAGCATATTTACTAAACGTACTGACATTAAAACAAATAACTAGATAAATAAATAAATAGATATGAAATACAGTAATAGTTAAACACTACAATAAAAAATGAATACACTATTAAGAAAAGAGTACAAGACACATGCTGAAAAAAGAAAACTTTTAATTGATACTTAGTTAAGAAGAGGCAATACTTTTTCCCATTTTTTATAGTGCTTATGGAGCCGGTCATTTCTTTTGGCAATTTTTCTCTCTATGTGATAAACTAATTTGATCTTTTCAAAGAAAACACTTACAGTGCGACTACTCCAACCAAGGCCACCCAACAAAAAGTTCCACAAATTTATCAAATAAAAATCGCGGAGGTTAACAAAATTTTTCCAACAAATTAACTTTGTAATCAAGCTGTAAAGGCAACAGATTTGTGGTCGTTTTGGATAATTTGTTAGAAAACTATTGTTAACCTCCACGATTTTCATTCGTTAAATTTGTAGAAAATTTTGTCAGGTGGCCTTGGTTAGAGTAGTCGCACTGTAATGTTGGTTTAATTTTGTTCAATTTACATTTATAAATAAAATATAACTAACAACTGATGTTGAATTCTATTTGCAGGAATTTCAATAAAATGGTCAAGAGAACAAGAGCTATAGGTTCTTGAACATTTACCTCATAATTGCATATAAATAGCGTTTAATGTAGTGGAGTGTTCGGTTCTGGGTTAAACTGCACTGGAATGGGAGCTCCTTCACCTGTTCACATTGCATTGTACAAAACACTGTGCAAATTTGAATTGTATTTCTGTTTCACCCTTCTCGTTCTGTAAAACTATCAATTAAAGGCTTGTTAATGCTAAGTTGTTTAAGAGAGTGAAAAGTTATGTTGATTAAATATAGATTAAGAGTGAAGTAGAGAGATCAATAAACAAAGAAAAATAAATCAATAAATATGGTTGACTAAATACCTTTTACACGATTCGCGCGATAAAAATAGGCCTACAGAACCTTCACTTTCATCTCACCGCAGTGGTGCAATCTCGTTCCCAGGGTTCTCTCTCTTCCTCCCTTGAGAGAGGACCCTGGGAACGAATTTAGAGGACCATTCGACTACACTACTCCTCCCCCGTGCGTTAATTATACTATTAATGAACCAATGGCTTGAAATTTCCGTCCCACCTCCCCTCTTTTGTCACACGAGCAAGAAAGGGACACTTTGGCACCTGCTGATCTGCTGCTGCTAAAAGTGTTTACATTACAGTAAATTCTTGACTTGTTTTAGCCGTAAAATTTAGATCATAGTCACAATCTATAAGGTAATGATTCAATTTTGCGCCAGGGGCTCTAATTGATTTTTGATAGCTCAAGGTTGGGCGCTCATTAGGGAAAATGCGCATGACTCAATGAACAAAACAGATACAGTCACTCAAGAGTCGTAGGAATAGAGGTCGCTTTCACAAACAATTATTGATTAACATGTCTACTAGCTCGTTTAGTTAAGGACGTAGACTACCTAACTAACTCGTCTAATCTGTCTATTCTATGTCAATTAATGAACGTCACTTTCACTGCGGGGGCGGCAAAATTAGATAGGGGCGCTTTTTTGAACGGCGGCGCTAATGATGGAAACTACACTCAAGGCGGGAAGGGTGGGCAGACATGCCAACTCTCATGGTTCTGCCGTGATCGAGTCTCATGATTTTTTGTCATTTCTCACGGTCTCACGACAAGGCTC
>OZ026598.1:27473921-27501421 GCA_964020085.1 Micromussa lordhowensis
ATCACAATAATAATAATAATAATAATAATAATAATAATAATAATAATAATAATAACAATAATTTAATCACTTCTAGAGCGCTATTTACATTTTCTGATCAACAGTGCTTTACAACGTAAATTATTACAATAAAATTCAAATTTGTAAAATTAATTGCCTGTATATTAATAAACAAGAATATTTATAATAAGGATAATAAACCTAATTAGTATTAGTAATGAGAGTGAATATCAAGCAAAATATGCTTTAAAAGCTATACAAAATAAATAAGAGGAATGTGAAACTATTTCAATTTCTCATTAAATATTGAAGGCAATCCATAGAATATGGCTTTTGTGTTACATCAATATGAAACAAAATTGTTGGCTTCCTCTTAAGCCTTGACAAAAAAGACCAGCAAATTCAGGTTGAAAGCTTTCAAATGATTTTATCTTGAACCTTGTATAGTCAATATACGTACAGTGTATGATCTGCATTGATTTCTTTAAAGGCTCCCTACCTGTTAGTTTGCCTTTAAATGTTTCTTCTTTATTCACTTTAGTTTTCATCATTTCTTGCTCAAAAGCTTTTCTCCATGCAACAAATGTCTCTAGTGTGACTGGTGTTCCTGTAAATTTAGTTCTTTCTGCTTCCTCTGCTTCTCTTTCTTTTCTTAACTTCTCATCTTCTTTGTTATTTTTTAACTTATTCATGAACTCATTGAGTTTCTCTTGTGCAGCCGATACTATTGTGAAGACCATTGCCATTCCAAGGTTTTCCAGTGCCTAGTAAAAATTCAGAATATCACATGCCAGTTTATATTTGAAACTAGTTTACATGTATATACATGAAAAGACCAGGATTATTTCTAATGCACCTCTGGATGAGATGCTAGTCCATGGCAGGGTTACCTTCAGTGTTTTAATTCACTGATACATGTACCCCAAGAGAGTCATGGTTTTGCCTAAGAACATAGCACAGTGACTCAACTAGGGCTCAAACCTGGAAGCACTTGGTCAGCAGTACAGTTCAGTAACATTGAGTCACCCCACCTCCCAGCCTGGAAGGTGGTACAACAATATCATACAAACTTTATATTGCAGTGTGCATTTCATGAGTTATCGGAAGAATTTTCCTTGACTTGTGTCTTACTCATGTACCACAAATGAGAAATAAAGACGTTTCAGGTCTGTACAGCTATATTAATTTTATCTTCAGTGACAAGTTCATTCTTCACCCAGGGACACACAATGTGACCAGCTCCCAATATACATGTAGTCCAGTATTGTGCTAAAAATGCAGCTTTTACCTTGCTTTGTAAGTTTCAATTTTACCTTACAAGTTAAGTTGCAGTGGCCTACAAAAATTGTTTTAGTGCATCAATAAGTTTTGTTAAATTCGTGACCATTTTTCCAAATGATGGACTTGCTTCCAATATACACCTTCTCTTGAGCTCCCAAAATTAAGTAAATTGAATCAACAGTTACATGCAAAGCAAAAATCACCTCTTGTTCCAAAAACTTTCTTAGATCCTCTACATCAGTATCATCTATCCCTTTATATGATGGCACTTCAATGACAGGGGGGTCATCAGGGTATGTGTCTACATATGTGAACTGTAATGTTGCGCAAACTGAAATTTTAAGATATTCAAGACATAGATTAGGCTTTTCTACATTTATTTTAAATAGTCAAACTATTAAATTCTCCTACATTATTGATATGGTTAAAAACGTTACAGTCTGTCACAAGCCAAGTGACCTATTTTTCCCAAGCTTATCCTGATTTCTGTAGGATGGAGGTAAAGGATGACCTTCTTGCCCAAAAAATTGATGCAATGCTTGAATGCATGAGTGTTGCAATTGGGATGCAAACACACTCAAATTGCATGAAAAACAAAAACGTTCAAAATTCCATCACCTAATGAAACTGCCAGAGTTCCAAAAATAGTTATATTCAAGCTTGCATACTCAATGACCTCTATCAACAGTCTCATAATTTGCAGTAAAATGTAAAAATTATTAAAAGAAAAAGTTCTAAAAAAGTAACTACTGTAATTAGAAATGTTATTTACCAGTTTTGGAAATCATGCCAACAGCATTCTGCTCAAGTGTCATTGCCCGAATAATGAGAATTTTGCCCAAAAAGTTGTATAATTTCCATAGCTGGGGGACTGCAGCAACACTTGCTCCACCCCCCCACAAGCTCGTATGTCTATGGCCACCACACCATGCCTCTGTAGCATGGAGGAAGTAGAAGTATCTCTACTCTCATGTGGATGGCATGCTAGTCTGTCACAGGGTTACTGCCAGCATTTAATATTACAATGTACTGTAGCTAGTGCCCATTTACACCATGGAGAGAGACATTGTGACCATTAGATGTAAGTGTCTTGCCCAAGAAACACACTGTAATGACCCCAGCCAGTCTTGAGAAAATGTTGAGATGTCCATCAGTTGTGGTACATGTATGTTGATACACTTAGTACAAATCAGTAATGTTAATACAGAGGGAAAGTGTAATACAGAGTGCTTAGCAAACTTTACAAATGTATGTACCTAGCAGGAACCCTGGTCTCTAAATGTGACTTATCTGCCTGCCAACTTCTCCTAAGTTTAATGTGTGTAATTTTCATATCCCTATCATCCAAACACCTGAAAAAATCTGACGACCTCTGAACATTTTCCAAAAACATTTCAACAACTCCCAAACATTGTCCAAAATTCCTGAAGATGTTCTGATAACTTTCTAAGGTTGCCAATATGCAAATCTTGGGACCATCTTGCTGAGATTGTGTTTAGCATTCACTGGACTACCTTGGGTGGAAATTGAATTCAATATGTCACCTTTCTAGTTACTGAACAACTAGTTCAGAATTGTGAGTCACACATGTAAGGACAGACCATTATTTTTTTGAGGGGGGTGGGCAGTTTTCTGGGGCATGAAATTTTTTTCTCATCCTAAGGTTGTGCATGATTTTTATTGCGGAGGGGGGAGGGGGGTTGGGTTACAACAGGCTTGTGCAATAATATTTTCAAACATCAAAAATAGGACCTGGATAGTAGAAAGCACTTGCTCCCCTTGCATGATATTTTTTTCACAGTTTTTGCTGTGCAGGATTTTTTTTGGAACATGCAATTCCCATTTTTTTAACTTGGCTTAATACTCATTGGGCTCCCCTTGAGTAAACAAACCAGACACGAGCTTTGTTACATGTAATTACCTCTACAGTCTTCGTCTTCTGATTTCTCTGGTTCACAGGCAATTGAAACTTGGAAACAACATGGATCACTTTCAATCACTAGTGAATCAAAGTGCGACAAAATAAATTAATAATTTAAGCTTGATTAAGGCTTATTTGGGTTAATATTTTATTTATTTTTTGTTGGAACCAAATAAGCAGAAATATGATAAATTAAAGGATGTTCGTACACAACAACCTTTACAAGAATTCATGTGTACTTTTCTATTAAAAATTCAAAGAAATGACTACATCGGATCGATCGATCTGTTGCAACCAGAACTGAAATTTTTGCAAATACTCACGGGAAAATTCCTCTGGGTAGATTGAATTTAGAGCTTCAAGTTCAAGCTCTTGCTCCTCTTTGTGGTCTGTCATGATATTAAATTAATTTGAATTTCCTCTCTAGTCCAAATTACGTGTATAGTCTTCAAACCATTTCACATGTTCAGATTGTAAAAAAAATTCTTTACTATTGAAAATTGTCCGCCATGTTGATTTTTTAGCGACATGTGCTAGCCTCGTTTTCAGGTTGTCACGATTTCTTACTAGGAGTGACAGCTCGACACAGTTATATTGACAGTTCATGAAAATGGTATTTCACACAGCGCTTTAAACTTTATCCACTGTACTTCCGAACAAAGTTAACGCAGAAAATAAAACAGTACGTTCGCGTGCTCTTAATTGACTGACTTTGAAAAGAAAAATTATCTGAATAGCTTCATCGTTTTTACTTACCGGACCCCAGGCAGTGATTTCTCGTCGTGTGTTTCCCATCTTGCCTTGCAGGAAGTAATTCAGTTGCATATGGCGATTGTGTGATGACATGACAGGCGAATTTTAACTCAAAACTAGCTGAAATTTCATACTAACTATGGCGGAAAATGAAGAAGGTAATAGCCAGAATTACGCTTAAACCTTCCTGCGTATGTTGAGCTCATCTATATCTGCATTTGTTTCAGGGAGCAAGAGAAAAATCGAAGAAGAAGTGGACGCCACTGAGGCTGCACCAAAGCGAGTAAGCACGCCTTCCGTCTTGCGATTCTTTTTACAATCTGCGAAGTAGTATGTGAATTAATTGGGGGTTTGATTGTATGCAAAAGAGTTCTAAATAGTTGTTTTTTCCAGGTACGACTTGAATCGCAAGATCTAAAGGACTTGTCGAAGGAGGACATTGTGGAAAGGTTAGTACAGCTGAGATTGATAAGTTTTGCACTTACAGGAACTTTTCCGTCTTGTCACTTTCACTATTACTTCCTTCAATTAACTGATCCATGAGCCATTCTTTATAGCTTTACTTTCATTTCATTCACGAACGTAGTTTAGAAAGGATATGATTGATACAAGTATTGCAGAATGATATAGATCAGGCTAGAGGTGATTTTACAACTGAAGATAACGTTCGCAAATGTTACTGGAGAGACAATCTGGACTTCTTTTTAATTTTAAATGTTAGAGTTTGACGTCCAGTTATGTTCTTAATTTACATCGAGAAAATCGAGGACTTCCAAATGCATTAGCAATTTATTTGGTTAAAGGAACGAAAATAACTCGGTGAGATAGATACCCATGTACAGTAACCTGTAAGCCGTGCAAGTTGTATCTTCGCCCTGATAGCAATATACAAGAAGGACTTAATTTTGCTTATAACATGGGGAATCGTATTAAATTTAAATAGAAAGCAGTGGTGGTGTTGCTTTAAAAATCACACTGTATTTTTGTTGACCAAAATGGAAAGTTGAAATACAGGAGAAAAATTAAAATATACTGTATATTATTAAAAACTGGATCATTGGATAATGCAATTCAAGAGTTTTCATTGGCTTAGCCATCATGGTATATGAGCCATTATACCATGATCTACAAAGATGGCGAACGTATGCGTGATTTTTTTGGCCTTTTTTGTTTTTATTGTAGCCTAGTTTTCTATTTTTGGGAGGCATTTTTAATAAAATAATTATTCCACTCGCGCTTGTTGGACATGAGATGATTATAGCCAACTTGGCGCTATGCGCCTCGTTGGCTATCTATCATCTCATATCCAACGCGCGCTCATGGAATAATTGTTTATTATTAGACAGGCAGGGGTGTTGTATTGTGTTGTAATGTTATTTATTTTATGAAAGGTGTTATTATTTAATAGTTCCCCTACCTGCACTGCACTTGGGATGCGATGGGAAACTGTTGTCCTGAAATAATTAGATAGTTTATAGAAAGGGCAAAATACAAA
This sequence comes from Micromussa lordhowensis, assembly GCA_964020085.1. Taxonomy (NCBI): domain Eukaryota; kingdom Metazoa; phylum Cnidaria; class Anthozoa; order Scleractinia; family Lobophylliidae; genus Micromussa; species Micromussa lordhowensis. Next base: position 27,479,372 of record OZ026598.1, read on the forward strand.
CATTAACTAAAATATTTTACACAGCCGATGTCAATATTGCATTGTCCTCTATGAGATCTGGGGGGTACTCAGGTATATTAGCTGTGGGTGGGTTCAAGCAAGACTAAATTGTAAATGGTCACTGAAAGTGCTATAAGTGATCAAAGATTTTCTATTGCTGGGCCTAAATTATGGAACAGAATACCAGTATCCTTAAGAAATGCTGATTCCTTGAATTCTTTTAAAAAACACTTTAAGACATACGGCTGTATTTATTTTGCTAAGCTTTTTCTTGATTGTAAGTAGATTCTTTTCTGATTTTTATACTTATTTATGTAGTTCTTAGATTTTTCGAGTTACAGATATATTTATATGCTTCGACTGTTTTTGTTATTTTTAATATCAATACTGCCACCATTATTTTTTTCCTAGATCTGTAATTCATGTTGTGAAGCGCCTAGAACAGTTAGTGTTATAGATGCTATAGAAATGAACTTTATTTATTTATTTATTATTATTATTATTATTATTATTATTATTATTATTATTATTATTACTACTATTAGGCTACAACCAAATAGGTCAGATGTACCAGAACATAATCCAGAGAAGGTCCTTTTTGCTCATGGATGTTACGTAACATCCATGAGCTTAGGGGGCAATTGGATGGCACTCGATCACTCACTCACTCACTAACTCACTCACTCGATTCTGATTAATTTATTCATTAAACCGGATTAAATCGTTTCTCTCAACCCTCCCCTGCTTAGTATGGTTCTTTTCCTAGGCACTTCGTGGTGTAGGTTCAGCAGGTTTTAGCGGGGTACTAGAAAGACGAATTTTTTGTCCGACAACATGGAGTTCATACATATGGCGGCTAACGCGGCACGAAGATGGTTTTTGGTTCAACTCGTGGAGTTGTAAAATTGTTCTTCCTGATTCGTGACCTGAAGGTTTTGCGTGATCCGTGAAGAACCTGAAATATTAACCGATATTCGTGATTTTACCACACAACTCTACGTGATTTTGAGACACAAGTTCTCCGAATAGTTACAGTGGTCTATCGAGAGTGCCTTAGCCATGCAATATGCAATACGGAGCCTTGATTTAGCCATTCGCGATTTTGCTTCCTACAAACACTGTTTTTAATGTAAGAACAGGTCCTTACTTTCTTATTTTCGTAATTCAGGAAAACGAAATTTTTTTATCCGTGAACCGTGATCCTCTGTATTTTAGGTTCGTGAACTGTGCCAGAGACTTCCCTGTATGACCCTCTTGATATCTAAAGCTTTTAATCGGACATTGTAAACAGACCACGAGAAGATGGTAAATTGTTTTTTTGTTAGATTATTTTTTATCAGTGCTGGCCTGATGGGTCGCTTGGCACAAATGTAGACTTTGACTTCCACCGTCTCAGTTTCTATTTGCAGAATGAGTGCTTGTGCCAAATGTTTCCCATGAAAATCACTTGATTTTCATGCGAATGACCTTGCAGGTGACATATATTTTCATACCAATAGTTTCGCTCAAAGACTCGTTTTGCCACAGGGGCAAAAGTAAACTTGGCATTGCGCTATTCATCCATGAGCTGCTCAGAGAGCCTTTGATTTTCTTTCTTTGCATTAAAAAAGGATAGAGAGAGAGAGAGTTGGGGGGGTTGGGGTGGGGTGGAGGTTCCTGAAAGCTTTTGTGTCTATAAAATTCTGATTTACAGTCAAACTCAGAAAACCATGAAATGTTTATTGTAATCAATCACTGGTGAGATCTTCACCAACAGAAAATGGATAAATTAAGTTTTTGGTTTTCGCTTTGTCTCAAGATACACCTGCTGTCTTCATATATTACCCGAAATTCTAAATAATTGCTATCATTTTGTATCAAGAACCACATCCACTAGTTAGTTTGAAGGACTTTGTAAATAATAATAATAATAATAATAATAATAATAATAATAATAATTACAGTTTTTGGAGCGCCTCGCTACGCCTCGGCGCTCTTACAATACTAAGTAAAAATAATGAAAGAAAAAATTGATGACTATTTACAAGATTTCTATACAGTTGATCAAAATTACAATACAATTACAATGATGAAAGAAAAAAAAGAATGTGGTTGTTACTTATCGAAAAGATAAGTTTTTAGATGAGCTTTGAATTGATTGACAAATGTTAATTCCCGCATAGGTTGGGGCAATGAGTTCCAAAGCGTTGGGCCAGCTACGGTGAAAGCTCTTTCTCCATATGTTTTAGTTCTGCACTTAGGTAATATAAGTAAGTTGGCGACCATAGACCTTAAAGAGCGTGATGGCCTGTGCGGAGTAATTAAATCAGAGAGATAGCCCGGAGCTAACCCATGTAAAGCCTTAAACGTAATTAAGAGAATCTTAAAAATGATACGGTTCTTAACAGTTAGCCAGTGTAAATCATATAGAACTGGTGATATGTGCTCTGATTTCTTTGTTCTAGTAACAAGCCGGGCCGCGGAGTTCTGGACCCGTTGTAATTTCTCTATTTGATAAGATGGTAAACCAAAGAGTATGCTATTACAACTATCTAGCTTGGACGTAACGAAAGCATGTACAAGTCTTTCTGTATCTGCTTGATTTAGGTAAAAAAAGTATCCTGCCAACGCGTGCAGTTACTCAAGTGCAGCGACAGTTAATTTGATACAGCTTGTATAAAAACTGATTAAAAATTTCAAATTTTGGTGGTTTTGTTAACCTTGGTATCATCTTTGGTTAAACTAGCGAAACAATTTATTTCGCAAAGAATTATAATCCCTTGGGCCCAGTGATTCGGCGATCTAAAGACCCTGGAAATATTATTGATGATAAAAAATTAATTCAAATGTTTGCTAATTTTGGAATTAGTTGTGGGTATAAACAGTAAACACCTCAGTTTTGTGCTGTTCATTCTCTAATAAATTTGCATGTGATTAACATGTTACAAAAGTATAGTGGAAGACTTCCCTTTTATCAATATTACTCGTCGTTATCAAAATAACAAAATGAAATAATGAAAGCACTGATTTTGATTGTTCTTGCTTGAGTGATTCAGTGCCCGCCAGTCGCATCGGCCCGGCACATTGCATTGGTTTGTAAATATATGTTATTTGCCGGCTGGGAGGTCCGTATAGTGAAAAACTGTGACCGAGGTCTTGAAAAAATCAACGAGGGCAGCATTTTCAAGCCCGAGGTCACAGTTTTTCACTATACGGACCGACCCTAAGCCGGCAAATAACTTATTTATTTTTTTCCTGCGCTAATTTGGCTTACAATTGGGTTTACACAACTTTGTTATTGAAATATTGGTTTACGTGCCGTCTACAAACCATCGTAAAAACTCTAACGAACGAACGAGCGAGTAAACTCAGACACTACCCAAAAAAAGATGTATTAACAGATTTATTTTGAATTGCTTTTATGTTAGTTGCATCTAATTCACCAGTTAAGTGTTTTTCCGATAGTGAAGTTCGCGCAGTTTGACTGAAGTTGCACTACAAGCACAATCTCTATCAGTCGTTGCGAATCACCCGAAATCAGACCTTTTTACCGTAAATTGAGTAGCAGAAAGCGAGGAAATTCGTTAAGTATATTCTACAGAATTTCTCTTAAATACAGCAACTATCAGAGAGGCTAAACTCGACTGCATTTGACTTCTGTTAGCTTAAAATTGTGCGGTGAAAAACACAGAATTACGCGCCATTACAACGCCGAGCTACAACCAACCACACAAACTCTCAGAGCTACAAAATACTCAATTAAATCTACTTACAGTGACCTTCCTTGCTATTTAAAAGTGGCCAGAGGTAAACTTCCGTTGATTAATCGTCCATGGAAGTGTAAAAAGGGAAAAGATCGCCGATTACCGCTAGTTCATTCACGAAACCTAGCTGAACATGACAATTTCACCCGCGCTGTTTCCCGCCGTTACCGTGACCGTGGTCAGAGATAGGAAAATCCGGACCGCGCTAAGAACCAATCAGATTGCAGGATTCGTTACCGTGCCCTCTTGGAAAAAAATAAAAATAGTTATTTTTCTTGTTAAAATATCCCAAACCCTCTTCCTTAGTGTTTAAATAGCTGTGACAGCAATTGTCTAATTTCTTGTCCATTGGAAATAGAGGATTTATTTTGAGACCTTTTGAACAAAACAAATTTGTTCCATGACTGATGGTGATGGAAACTCGTCTCTTTTCTGTGGTTTCTGTGTTTGAAGATCTTGTAACAAGAAAATACAAATGACAAGTAGGATATTCCATGGTATACCACAAGAAAGCTTGTCACAACTATTTTATACCTTGCCAACATCTTCTTGCGAAGTATGTGCAGCGCACAATGGGAAGATTGGGTGTAATACCATGCAGTGTACATGTACTATGGCTTTCCTGTATTCTGATTGGCTGCATTTTCTATGTTATGGTACAAACATTTGACACTTAAATAAAGTTATTTATTATATTTTTTATTTTTAAATCTTGTAGTTGAGTGGGAAAATAATGTTCACTTGCCCTAGCTGATAATTTTATTCCTCTTTCAGCGTAAAGAAGTTGAATGATTATGTTGATCACCTGGAAAAGAAGCAAAATGGGGAGCAAGCAAATAGTAAGTGTAGTTGTTGTGGTACATTTAAGGTGGCTCGCTTTTGTTTTATGACCCCATGCTTACTAAGAATGAAAACTTTGGTAATCTGGGCACACTCAAAGGAGAATATCAGGGTTCTGATATTTTATGACATAACATGACCACAAAAACTGACAGAATATGTTTTCTTTGGTGAAACTCCATAAAGTTTGGTCGAATGGTCATAAAGATTTCAGTTTAATTAGTTCGAGCTCCTTTTTCAGGGAAATCGATTTGACCAGTAATGTTATAACACAGTGGGAAAAGTCTTAAAATATGAAAAAAATGAAAAACAATGTCAGTACAAACCCTACTTTTTATGTGTTAAAAATTATCCTACCAGATTTGATGTATGGTGAAAATGTTGGTTGATTTCAACAAAGGAAGTTGAGAAAATTACAAATTTAGCCACAAGAGTGAAAATGCATTTTTCTGGGCAGTTGTAATTCCAAGACAAAAAGTTGTTATAGTCACAGAGATGATTGTACTTGTAAACCACAACTTTATTCTTGCTTTTGTATTAATAAGTTTGAGTAAACTGGGTGTTAAAATGAATGCAAAACCAGTTTTCAAAAAGTAATACAACTGGGCCGGGTTGTTCAAAGCCCGATTAAGCTAACCCAGGATTAGCAAGAATTTTGATTTCAGTTTTGTAACTTTTGGGTGAGATTTTCTGTTTATATTGTTTGACCTTCTGTTTTGAGTCTGAAAAACCTCAGACTACACAAAACAGAACCAATGAAAAACATTTTTATACAAGCAAAATGGATGCTTCGCTTAACTTTTAATCCTGGGTTAGCCTTAACCAGCTTTCGAAAAACCCGGCCCTGTAGTGCATGACTACCCTATTTAACCCCCTTAAGGATTTAGATCAATCTGATTTCTGAATCATTAGCAGATCATGCTTCTGTACATGTACATGTAGATTGCCCAGGATTATTTGGTAACCTTTTCACTACTTTTAATGCCCAAATTCAGTACTTCAAATCTCAAAAACTTCCAAATTTTTGTGAAATACTTAAACCAGAGCAGTAAGTATTGCTGAACATTCAAATGTGAGTCTGACATTTAAATGCATAACGTTATCTGGCATGCAGCTGCCTATAATAATTATATAATCATCATTATTTTAGGTTACTATATACATGTACCTAAAGTTACAATACAAATATGTATACAATGTGCCCTCCCGGTTATTACCATAATGGCTTTATGGCAACTCCTGAACTTGGGCACAGGATGTACGGTTACACATTGTTGGATTGCATTGTGGAGTCACGAGAGTGCTCAAACTGCGAGCAGTGAGCGAAGCAATATGCCAATAGTGAACACCTCTTACAAGGCTCTCCACCCAAAGTTATACATGTAGGTGTCTCAAATCCAAGTGATGTTACTTACTAGCGTGTCCAGTTTGAACCTAAACCCCTATATCAAATTAGAGCTTACAGAGCTGACTATCAAACTACACCAAGAATTTTGAAATTATACGAATTATTGATTATTTTCTTGATGACCTCTAAATGCAAGTGTTCTGCTTTGAGAAATTTTAATTGGAAAGTTGTGGAGAACATGTCTTTTGGAAACGCTTGTTACAGTGTACAAGGTGTACATGCCCATACAGGAAATTCTTTAATTGATTCCATAATCTTCAGTACTTTTCAATTAAAATAGTTTATATTGTAAGAGCATCGTCTAATTTGGTGAACAGCTCCATTGGCGTAATTAATGCAAGGAAAGAATTGCTCCAGGAATTGTTATCCTAAGTTGCGATTTATACATGTAGGGTGTCTAAGGAGGACCTTGCAGGTAAAATAGTTATTACATGTACATATTAAAGTGGCTGTGCATATTATACCAAAAAGTGCATGGTACCCCAAGTTTTTGTGTTTGGTTTTTGTTTGTAATATTTATAATTTAATTAAGATGTGTCATTCATGTTGTAATCCCCTCCGTGTATTGTACAGTGAAACTCATTAGCAAGATTTTGTTTCTTATCTTAATAAAAGAAGAATTAGCTGGACTCGTGGAGACTGGAGAGAAGCTGAAACAACAGCAGCAAGAATCCACAAGGCGCGAGAATGTGTTGGTGATGAGGCTTGCTACAAAGGAACAAGAAATGCAAGACCTTCTGGTGAGGAGTACAGAAAACAAGGCTTCATTCATAATGTACTGTACAACTACAACATGTGTGCTGCCTTGTAATTAATGCCACACTGAACAGAGACACTGCTTTAACACACGGCCAAGTGTCTGTCTTGGGACAAGCGGTACAAGGGAGGGACAAATGCTTCTGCGGTAACAGGCAAATGCCATATCTTGATCCCTAGCAACCAGAGAGCAGTATAGAACTGTCCTGGAACTTTCATGGAGACTTGCATGTTCTTGTGATGTTTGCCACATGTAGATATCTTTGGAACGAACTGAATTATTGACTCTTGAAAAACATTCCATGCATTTTCAGGTACAAGCAGTTTTTTTCTTACATGTACATGTACCGGTAGCTACCATGTGCATTACATAAACAAAATTTGAAGTGCTTAATAATGGTCATATTCCGGTTATAATTTGGAAAATCTCGTGTAAAACAATGCGTGTTTCACAGTAAAGAAAAAGCCCACGATTTTACAAGTGCCTGATTTCACCACTAAGACGCCTTTTTGTGGGAGTTAAAGCTGTACTGTGTAGTTTTTTCAACACTGATTACATTAAAAGGTACATACATGTACATGAACTTCAGTTGAAGCAGTTAAGAGACGAGCACCGCTTTTATTCATTTCTTTGTAACAAGAATTTACACAGTGATTATTTCACTTGTGAAGGTTTGTCCTGTTTTTATGACAGATCAAAATTCACTACACAGTCCACTTCCTTTACAAATGCCTTATATTTCCAATTTTGTAGTGTAGGCTTACTTGGTGCGTAAAACAAGTAGTTAATTTTATTGTTGTAGTGTTCAAGGTCATTGTATCCAAATTCCTCCCGAATGAAACAGAGATATGCGATATTGCATTATACTCTAACAGTAGGATACATGTAAATAATTATTTTTTGCGCATAATAATTATTCGGAAAAAATCCGAGTTCCAGAGTTGGTTGAGTTGCAGCCAAATAATGACTTGCCAAGTCATTATTTTGGCTTTGTGACCACGCGATGCGGTTCCAGTCAAGACCCACATTTCACCCTTGCTCACCATAGAGTCTCCAGTAGCTCAGTGGTTACAGCGTCTGGCTGCATGTAGATCACAGCGGGTCTTGTGTTCAAATCCTAAATCTGGAACTCGGATTTTCCCGGGTTGATGTAATTTCTACATTTAATATTTCTTATAATAATAATTTTTGCGCAAAAGAGGCAACCTTTTATGAGAGCAAAGGAACCCTTGTTCACATTCACATTCACAAGCAAACAAATGACGAGAAGATAGGAAATAGTCAACGAGACATTCTTTTAATGAAAATAATGAATAGCAACCAGTAAAATAGCTTATCTTACATTTTTTGTCTGACACTTGTAACTACTGCTCCGAATAGCCTCGGGTATTCAAGCCTAGGCTTTTTTTTTGTCTTCTGCCTGTTTGTTTCTAAATCATCTGATAAAGGCACGAGTTTCTTTCGCAGAAGTGATCAATGTACATACAATTTCTCTATACCAAGTCACAACAAAATCAGTCAGTTAAGAAATGCGAATCAAGGATTATTGTAATATACGTTTAAAAACTAAATTCTCCCACGTAATATTCAGGAAGTGTATTAAGAGAAATTTGATGTTGGTCACTGGATAGTTGTATACGTAGTTTCCACATCAATGCAACGAAGGTGGACAGCAAGGCAAATCTTTGTTCTTTGTCGTCCACAGACTCAAATCCACGATTTAAAACAAGCTCAAAACCCTTCCTCGATACAGCTGCGCTCAACGTTACTGGATCCTGCGGTAAATTTGTTGTTTCAACGAATGAAAACGGACTTGGACTCTGAAAAAGAGAAACTGGAACAAGCACAGAATGATCTCAGCGCATGGAAGTTTACTCCAGACAGGTGATGGAAATTTTCCAGAAATCAGCTTTTAGTAGCAAAGACCCGGCGAAGAATGAAAGTAAACTGAACGAGAAGCAGCCTTGCTTGACCCACAAGATGTTATTTGTGTCTGATGGTGCCCGACTCCCGTTTGCCTTAACTTTATACATTGAACAACAGTGGATTACCATTGCATTCGGGGGAACAACTGCTTTTTTCGCTTGGCATACCGTTTACAAGAACTGATTGAGCACACATTTTTGGCCGTGTTGTTTCTTAGCAACTTAGCGCGTCTTACTGACGTTGCGCTGCGACAACTTCGGAAGTGCTCGTTCCATTTCTGATTGGACAATACGAATCGGAATGTCTTCGGATACAAACGAACGTCTCCGACGATTTGCCGGAAACGGCACTTGTTCCCCCGACTGCGCTGTAGAAAGAGAAAAACTCGTGTTAATTTGCGTCGTCTTTTGTTACAGTGTTACTGGCAAGAAACTGATGGCTAAATGCCGCATGTTGATTCAGGAGAATCAAGAGCTCGGTCGTCAGTTATCTCAGGGTCGAGTAGCGCAGCTGGAGGCTGAACTTGCTCTTCAGAAAAAATACAGTGACGAGCTGAAAGGCAGTCAGGATGGTAAGTACTACCAGGAGTTAGGCATTGATTTTAGTTGTCGGATATTCGTGGTGTTGACTCGAGGGGGGAAGTAAGCAGCATTCAGTCCTGGCTTCAGATTTAATGTCCTGTTGTCATCATGGTTTACGATTTCACCATAAGTGTCTCGAAAGGGATCAGTCGAACATTAACGATTTGCAGACCACTGCTAAACCTCTCAACATTAAGGTTGTTTCAAGAGGGTTGATAAAACGTCAATTCCTCAATTTTTGGGAGGTATTTTACCGGAGGCTAAAATAATGAATAGGACCGCACAGTTGTTCTGGTAACATGTCAAACTATTTGGGGGTAATCTGCTAGATCTCATTCAGGGAAACTGGCTTTACTCCAAGCCCCGTTAAATTGGGTCTCTAAGTACTGTTTAGCATTGTTTGAATCCACTTGTGATATGATTTTCATATGGTTATCCCGTTTTAGAGTTGAACGACTTCGTTATCCAACTGGACGAAGAAGTAGAAGGTATGCAGTCGACCATCTTAACTCTTCAGCATCAACTGAAAGACTGCAAACAGCAATTGACTCAATCACAGGAAAACGCGCAGCTTTACCAAGAAAAACTAGAGACCACAGAAAGGTTGCTCTCTGAAATTCACCGCCAGCAAAACTCGGCGGTCAGCGTCAAGTCAGAGGACCTAGACGAGCACGCGCAAGCGCAAACAGTGCCGTCGCAGGCAGATGATTGGACGGCTGGTGTTGAATGCGCGCCAGGCGATAGAACATCTCCCGTTGCGCAAAGCGAAGAGAGAAAAGAAAGCGAAGAAAGGATACTGCTTAGCGCTGTTGTAACTGTCCCTTCGAAACCCCCAGCCAGCGTCCCGTCTGCGTTTTCTATCAGCCAGTTGCTTGCGACTGACTCGAACCTTGGGAAGGATATTAAAGAGCGAAACACTGTAGAGAACGGCGGAAGCCAACACGAAAGTCCGCCATTAGAACCCAGTGAAATGAGTGAATCTCCCCTGGTCGCGGCCATGGGATTGGTGGAAAGGATTGGGTGTGACTCAAATACTTTTAACGGGGAGGTGACGGGTTAATCGCGCTGCACCCCCTTACTCTATATCACTCCCCCTCCCCCCTCGCCGCGTTACTTGTTAAGCACCATTGTGTCCCCCTTTGCGGATACGCGCATGAGAAGCAGGTCTTTCCTATAGGACGTTTTGATGTCGTAACTTATCAATAAATGTCACTTGTTTTCACAACATCATAACCTGTTTAATGTCTGATTACGCGGTGGGCACTCCAGAATTTTAGCGCGTTAGGCCACAGCTGGCAGTCTATTTCTTTTATTAGCGTGCGACGAAAGTGACAGAAGAACACATTTGCATGGTGTTAATTTTTCCAGTCTTGCGGAGGATTCGGGAACAAAAACAGAGTCTATTGGCCCAGTCACTGGGCTATAACCTACATGTGTTTCAAGTACGTTTCTTGCGTTACCATAATTTTACAAGGTACGTTAACGAGACACTCTTGAAGTGTTAAACTGAATAGCTGATAAACATCAGGCATGATGTTTTCTCAAACATCTTCAGGACGTTAGCAGCACACACGACAAAGTAAAATTTTACGTGCGCTGCCACCCGACCGGGCTAAGCTATTGTTGTTATGTCCACTTTTCTGTGTTGTTTTTAATGGTTTTTACGTCAAGCAGCATGGCAGCCCATGTGGCCGGAAAGTCTCCAGCCACACGCGTTTCGCGTTCTTCATTACCATGCTGTCTTGTAGGCCAACAATTAAATGTGCGGAAATGAAGGGAAGATAAAATAAAGATTCACCTTTTAGTCATAATGGGCGTTCGTGTTTTCCGTTTTCGTGAGACAAAGGCCGGTTAAAGCATTGTTTTTCCCGCCGGTGGCACGGAGGGAGAAAAATAAAACGACGCAAGGGAAAGAGGGCCCTTGTTTCCTATTTGACATAATAGTCATCCAACCGGAAACTGCAATGGATTGTTTTGTGTTCTCATCAAGAGACAAAGAGCTTTTGTGGATTGACTTGTCGTGATTCAAAATAATCCAATCACCGTGATGTGATCCGCGTGTGTTTGGCTGTTTCCCATGTGTCTGAAACGCTGGAAATATATATATAAAGATTGATTTCTGACCAGCGTATTTGTGGCAGGAAAACTGAGCTTTAACACGATCATTGCGAGCGAGTAACGGCGAAGAAAGCAGCATCGATTGACAGCGGATGAAGTAAATTTAAGAAACGAGAAGCACATGGCTAAACAGATGAGAGTTAGAAAGTCGTTTCATCGGATCTTCGGCCGTCTCCGGAATTTTCTGGGACCGGTAAGCACTTATCCGTTGTGATGGTTGAACGAAACCCAACGAAAACCTATCATTGATAAATATTGACTGGATGGTAATTACCCCTTGTTTCCAGTTAATGAGCAATCTCGAATCTCTGTCATTCAATTCTGTTGCCGTATCGATGAAGATAGTGTTGTTAAAATACGTTAATTGCCAGTTTACTTTAAGGAAATTGAGATTACAACTTGACATTCTTAAATTTCGGGGACACAAATTATTTTTAAGATCTCTTGCGGTTATTTTGTCAGCAAGATAAGGTTCTGATATCGGAAGGCTGCTTTGTTTATCAAGATTCCTACATCTGTATAATCTCGAGGACTATTAAAACGTTGTTCGATTATAACAGCCGCGTGAAAATCAACAGCTTGGCATGAATCGTACTAAAATTTACTAAGTTTCTTTCAGCTGTAACAATAAGAGAAGACTGCTAATGGCAGTGAGGGCCATAGAACTTTCTTGAATGCAAGTTCCTTAGAACTATCGGGCAAATTACTCCACCGGCCCTACGACCAAAGAGGAAGAATCCTTTTTTCCGAACAAACGATGAATCAGTTTTGACCAACTCTGAGACTAACCGTTACTGAGAGCAAGTCCAAACAAGCTTAGCCGGAAGAACTAAATTTGTCAACGAATGCCGCAACTAAAAGGGCATTATTTATGAGGACATGAAGATTTTCTTTCAAATATTGTACGCAAGAAAAGAGAACATCTTGAGAGATTATTCGATTGAAAGACGATTTGCCCCCCCCCCCCCAAAAAAAAAAACAGCAAAGCACAGCAAAATATCATTTCTTATCATTAATCGACTCGAAGAACTTTTCTCCAAAAGCACCTTTTTAAAATGTCGAGTTATTTCTCTGCCTGCTCTGATGCCAAAGTGAAATTTAATCGTGGTTTACGTTGTAGTCATTATTGATTATGTTGAACAATATAGACAAGCGAGTACACCAGGGTTTGGCAGGAAAACTATTTCAAGTGCTTACAAAATGGGGCGATCTTGCGTCACGCCCTTGTAAACTGTTCCTTTAACTCTGCAACAGAAACAGACACGGGTAAGTTAAATAACGCGAGGCTGGAAAAACGCTAAAGTTAAAGAATTAAATATAGACAGACGTTTTTCTTTGATAGAACTCTGATTAAACTCTGTTTTGTTTCATAAGAATCTTTTTTATACTAAAGAGTGTTTTTAAAAATATGTTATTTAACAATTATTCCATGAGCCCTCGTTGGTTACCAGATGGTAAATAGCGAACGAGACGGGTAGCGCTGAGCTAGTTATAACCAACCAACAATTAAGGACGATACAATTCTTCAATCGACTGGAAATATACTTCGCGTAATCACCTTTAAAGCTGTCTTTATTCTGAAAACAATGTGACGAACGGCAAAAGGTTTACGGGAAGTTCCGAAGTAGTGGGGTTGCTGAAAATTACACGCCTTGTTCAAGCCAAATGAATCAAGAATCGAGTTCACTGAAGTAAAAAAGGCGGACAAGACCCGATTGTAAGGTACTAGTAACAAACGTTACTGGAGTGCTAAGCTTAATTTTGGCTAATTTTATACAGAAATCGGTTTTCACTAATTGAACTGGAGCAATGATGTGTCGGGTTTTAGATTTTTCCGTGAAGTCTTTGCTTCGTTTCTTGACTTTCTTCTTCATTCATTTGTTGCACATTTCCAAGCCCTTTCGGTTAAACGCTTTACATAAAACTCATTTGCCGGGGATTTTTGTAGTCTCTGGTATAGCATAGCGTATTATTTCCTGTGTTTTCGCGTTAGAAAGCTCGACAAATTAAATGTGCTGTTTTTCATATACGGCCAAACATAGTGGCTGCTAACCGAAATTTTGTGAAGCAATCAGAAAGATAGAAGTATATTATCCAAGCTTAAAATTAACGATTATTCCACGAGTGCGTGTTGGAATGAGTTGGCTATAGATCATATCTAACAAGTGCGAGTGAAATAATACGGAAAAGGGATAAAACACGTGCGCGATATAGCACGATAAAGACACGATACAGACGCGATACAGACGCGATACAGAGTTCAATTCCTGGTCACGTTCGTTTCATTTGGACTGAAATTCATCTACTGTACTACAGGCGCGGTTACACACTGTACGGTAAATGGCATTCATTCCCGTGGTAAATTTTCCCGCTGTACATCACACTTGGGTTTTAGTATACCGTCGTTCCAGCGGTTACACGCGAATAGCGATTTCCCAAGGTAACGCAAAATGTGGCGGGACTCTAGGGAATTGGCGTGCCTCGTATCTATCGTTCTCTTGCTGTCATGCCGACAGGTTCCCGCTTACCTTCTTACACGATACTTTATTCAAAGGAGATTTCATAGGTGGCGTTTGCTTGCAATGATACAACAGACTACTGCTGTCTTAACTAGACAATTCAACGTCGAGGAACTAAAGCGCGCGCACGTCGAAGTGTATGGAGTCTTCCTCGACCACAGCTTTACTAAATGATAGATCGCTTGATGGCTGGTGGAATGAAAACTTTCGGGTTCCCAGAGCCGTTTTTTAATACATCTGTAGATTAGTTGGGCCGGCGTTATCGAATCGATTCCTGCTGAGCTTGAACCAAGTTAAATATATAATGCTTTATCTGATTCACTTACTTGGCCTTCCTCTTGGCCTTCCTTTTTCGTGACCTCTGCTGTGGAACATTCTCCTCACCTCGGCTAACGCCGTCTTTGCAATTTTTCACGACTGCTAAATCCTTGGGTGCTTCTTCTTTATCCAGATTTTCAGATTCTCTATTCTTCTTATTCTCCGGTAATTGGGTTTGCTTGACAAATTTTGGGCGAACTTTGTCCAAACAGCCAAGAAATTCATCAATCACTTCAAAGAACTCGAACGATTCTCTGCCGCGACCCGTCTTTTTGCTGTTGTCAACAATCGCTTTGTATTTCTCGAATAGTAGTGCCCTCCACTTCTCCTTTATTTGAGTTAAGTGTTCTGGAATTTCCAATGCCAGCCGTTTTGCAATGTGCAGTGAAAGTGTCAAAAATCTTCTCCCATACAGATTTTTTCCCCTTTCTTCAGATTTTCTTGGTAGTCTTTGTATGCAGAGATAAGGATCTTGACTTCAGTCGCTTCCCAGCGTTTGTTTACATTCTCTGAGCCAGAACCTGAAGAACCCGACGGACTTTCACTGCGAGAAAGGACTTCATCGTGACATATATTAGGGTGAAACTGCTGACTTTGCTGACGGTCATTCATTCCGGCGCGAACGAGGTTCTCATTTGGCGCGAATAAATGAAAGCTGCGAAGAAACTTTGCGGTTACGTGTTCCTGTCAAACGGAGTCTTCTACCTTGGGCATCCTAACACCATTGCAACTTACCGCGCTAAATGTCATGGGCGCTTCGTGTGATCTTTTTGACGTATCCATGGAAATTTAACACAGGGAAATTTACCTCGTCGGTCACCCTACTAATTACAGTTTCCCGTGGTAAAAGGACAATTTACCACGGTAAAAGTGCCCCATGTAACCGTGCCCTTAAATGTAATCTAAGAATATGCCCAAGAGTATTTTCAGCTATAAGGCAGCAGAAAAAGAAGAATATCTAACCTGGGTATGAAAAAATACATTCTTATAAAAAAGAGGGTGTGTTGCCTTTCAAGCTGGCCATACGAGCAGAGGCCCTCTGAACCGACTCATAAAAGCGCTCTTCCTTCAGACATCACATTAACCGTCAAAGCGTCGAATAAAGTGTTTTTAATTCTTTTCTCGGTCTCTGGCACGTCGATTATACGGAACTGGAAAAGCGTCGAAAATTCTTTCAGTTCTAGCTGATTTTTATCGAAGTGCAAGCAGTCATCTGAGTTAATAGAAGACAAATATCTTTTCATTAATCCCCCCTGCATATCAGAGATGTCGTATACTTAACAAAAAGTTTTTCCACTACGCGATGTAACAGTTGCAAGATGTACACGTGCTGTGTACTTAAGAGTGGCCAGTTTGTCCCAACAAGAACAAAACCCAACCATCTTATTTTGCCAGATTTACAAAAAAAGAGAGAAACAACAGCATGAAAACAGTTAACTTTCTTCTGCCGCCAACATCAGCAGCGGAGTAACTCAAGGCTCCGTGTTAGGGCCTCTTCTGTTTATTCTTTATGTAAACAATCTTCCTTTAGCCGTTGGTCCGTCAAGTGTTATGTTATGTTATATGCCGACGACACGGTTATTTTTACTGCTGCCTCAAACATTGACCAACTTTTTAAATGTCTTTGACTGGTTAACAGCGTACGGCCTTTTTCCTCAACGTCAAGAAAACTGAGTACGTTTTATTTGGAATTCGGCAGAGGCTAATTAGGTCTGAATCTCATAGTCCACTTTACATGGAAGGAAAGGAAGTCGACCAAGCAAAGATGTTCAAGTATCTAGGTGTAGTACTGGATGATTGTTTATCTTTCAACGATCACATTAGCTAAGTAAGGTCAAAAGTTACCAGCAGACTGTCTCGTTTACGAGGTAGTTTAACCACGGAAGCAACAAATAAGATTTATCTGTCTACTGTGCTGCTGATATTAAGCTATTGTCATACGTGTTTTAGCCCCTTGGGAAGCACTAACAGGAAGTCTCTTGAACGCCTACAACGACGAGCTGCGAAAATTGTATACGGTTTAAGCCTGACATGACCACGGAAACAATACTCAAGAATCTACGCTGGCCGCCTCTTACTAAAACTCTGGAAAAGCACTGTGTATAGTTGGTTGACAAGTGCTTGGTTGGACTTTAAGGACTATTTTATGCTATGCAGCCAGAGTGACAGTCAACTCGTTTTTAATAGATGCACTAGATCGTCAATTACTGACATTGTGCTTCCCAATTTCATCTAGATGTAGCAAAAAAGTCTTTTTATTATCATGGCGCATCCTTATTTAACAGTCTTCCAATGAACATTAAGACTTTGTCTCCGATGGATCGTTCCCAGTCTATTTCCGCTTTTTATTTATTCTTAGGTAATCTTTAGAACAATTTTTTAAATCCAATTTAATTATTATGAGAATCCTAATCTTTGTTTTTTTTTCTATGAGCTTCTGAATGACATTTTTAGCTGTATCGTTTTAAAGTGGTTAGTTTTATAGATATCTAATTGATATACATTCTTTTTTTATGTTGTACAGGGCCCTCGTTGTTACCAGTCCTGTGATTAAAGAGGTCACCCTGTTTAAATATCTATTATTAGTATATACCACACAAGTGAATAGTACTTTTCGCGCGCGCTGATTGGCTAGCTCGGAGGTGATTAGCCAAGTACTATTCACCTCCGAGCAGCCGAAGAAAAGCAAAGTGGCTTTTGTCGCTATATTTTAACTAATGAAGCTACTCTTTGGGCTGCTAGTTATTCAGCTTGTGTGGTATATACTAAAACAATTATTCACCTCAGTGTCGGTGAAAGTGGTGGATAGTTACCTCCACTTCGGTGAATAATTGTTAATTATTATTATTATTATTGTTATTATTAATGTTATTATTAGTGATGTTGCTTTTTCTTTTGATTGTGTGATGAATGGACCTTTCTAATTCTTATCGATATCATGAATTTGTTTTATTCTTTCTTTCTGATTATTTATTCTGTCTCATGCTGTTTTATGGATGAATTTTCTGATGACAAATTTAAGACGCTATGACTTTTTATAATTTGCATTTTTATCTTGTTATTACGAATCGCTGGAATAGACTTGAGCTGCTTACTTCCCTGAAAACAATAATGTTTCAGCTAACAGAAATCGAATGGTGTTTTGAAATGTTTTACTTTTTTTCTTTTAGAATTTAACTTTGTAAAAAGGATTTTGATATTTAGCACCGTTGTCTGTATATAGGCTTTTTACGAATTGAATAAAATTATTATTAACTTATTATTAGTATAGGAAATAGCACGGTTTCTAGGGGTATTTGGGATAAATACCGCGAGTGATATTTCAAAATTCGCCAAAATATCACGAGCCGCCGTGGCGAGTGATATTTGGAGAGTTTTGAAATATCACGAGCCGGTATTTATACCAAATACCCCGAAGAAACCGTGCTATTTTTTGTTTATACTACAAGGCAAAGAAATTTCGCATCTTGTAACGCTGTTTAGTCACGCGCGAGTGATTGGTTTTACTACAACATGTGATCAAACATGTGATCGCACAAAGGTCACACATGTTCAAATGATTTTCGCTTCAACTGCGATGAAACAGTACTTGAATACCTGTAAATATCTTTTGATGGGTACATTTTGAACAGCCTAATCGTCAGTCGAAGTTTATCAATAGATTGTTTTACCGATTCTGTTTGTGTGGAACTTGGACTTTGGGCTTTCATTTAAGCAACAGGCCGTGAAAATTGTTGGCTATTTATTGTTTCTTTGGTCACCACAGCAGCGGAAAATAGTTTCCAGCGGACGACGTTTACTTCTGGTTGCCTGTGCTTCTGAACTGTTGAATAAAGACTGAAAGGAACCGTTTTTCGTTCTCTCACCTTCCTCGATAACAGTTAAAAGAGCGCTCGACGATAAAGCTATGCACCGAACTTCGTCAACTGAGTTGGTTCGCGTTGCAGCTCACTGAAAATATCAGGACTGTATCCTTTGCCTTCCACCTTAAATCGACGAAACAGTGACCTAGATCTTTGTACATTCTTTGCTGTTTCCATATCTTGGTAATTTCCTTTAGCTCTTGCAGTTTTTTCCACAGAATTTTGAAAATCTTTCCGCCATATTGTTTCGATCATTTAGGTTTCCATGGAAACTGAAATTTTTACATGTAAGTATTTCAAATTTGGCAGAAATACTACTGGTCTTAGCCAATCGCATTTGAGAAATTTCTTGGCCTGTAGTATAATTATTATTATTAACTTATTACGCAAAAAATTCTCAGAACAGTAATTATAACTACACAAGGTGAGTAGAAAAAAAAACAAACAACCCGGTGTCCAACGCCAAGCTATGACGGTTGAAGGGTTTTCAAAAAAACTAGTGGACGATTTGGTCCTTCGCCAGGCTAGGGTCACTTCTCTTCAAATCAGGCTCGTTTCAGAGAAGAGTTGACCGAGCAACATGATGGAGTGCTGGGTGAGGCGAAAAATTCGATCGACCTGGGTGATATAACCATAATAAATATTAAAATTTTTTTCCAAGTGGTCAATACGCTTAGCTACACCTGACTTGTTCACAGGCATGCCACTTTAACTGAAAGAAACAAATATTTCGAAATATTTCAAATAAACAATAGGCTTAAAAATCCGAGAGTCGCGAGTCGCTCTAGCTTTTTAAATAAACACTGACTTTTCTCTTTGTTTGTTTTACAGGCGATAATATCGGCGATTGTTGTGGCAGTTTTTCTGTCTACTTACTTCAAGTACCGATATGGCCCTCAGTATTATTATCTCTATGCCATATTAGGGGTAAGTACCACCATCAACCTGTGTGCATTGCGGGCGAGCTCTCCATCAAAGACATTTTCTGTAACACAGAGAAATAATTAATTTTCGATTGCGTCTCTTCATCGGACTGCATCTCCATCTTTAGCATATACTCCCGAAGTTTCTTTAAGATTCGATTACTTGTTTTCTGTGTTTAGTTGGTCTTTTGTTTTCTGCGTTACGAGCATGTAACATTCTAAAAGAGGACGTCCGCCACGAAAGGAAAGCCGCCATATTGTTTGGTTTACAAAATCAGCGTTCAAGACGTGCAAGGAAATGAAAATAGCCGGTTAATTGGCCTTTCGCCAGCATAACTATCCTCGTGTCGTTCGTTATATTAATGGAACTTCCTTCGCCCTCGTCCATCTTCGCGAGGGAATTTCCTTGACTTTCCGCACGTGTTTGTGACAAATCAACATGTGAGGCACTCAGTAACAACAACAGAGGCGCGCAAAGCACACTGCTTGACTGTTGCCCATTGAAGGTGATTTCCAGTCCGTACTGCGCAGTCTCAGCACTCTAATATTTGTGAGTCTCGCTCGATGGAATACGAACTGCTTACCTTATCTTTGAGGCATTTGAAATTCTTTTTCCAAAAGTTTCTTTGATTTTTACCGTAACTTAGGGTTCGTTCTTGTATTCGTTCTAACTTTCTTTTGTCCGATGACTTGCAAAAATGCAAGCTCTCGTAAGGTCTCACATGAATGGCTTGAAACCCTTTGAGAGGACAATAGAACAATCAACAGAACCAATGCCCCCTAGCCCTAAAACAATAATAGCTGCTGCCATGACGACAAATAGAATTACAAGCTTTTCTTATGTGTTTTCAGGAGAGTTTGTGTTGGTCACGTGGTGCAGCCTCGGTTCTATACGTCAGTTGTTGCCTGGTACTGCTTCCAATGTGTCGAAATGTGTTGG
This sequence comes from Micromussa lordhowensis, assembly GCA_964020085.1. Lineage (NCBI taxonomy): Eukaryota > Metazoa > Cnidaria > Anthozoa > Scleractinia > Lobophylliidae > Micromussa > Micromussa lordhowensis. The sequence continues at coordinate 27,499,308 of OZ026598.1, forward strand.
CGCTGATCAGGAGCTCTAACAGGGTGAGACAAACAACGCCAGTTCTATACATGAGAGCCTGGATTAATCTTGTTGATTTGAGAATGGAGAGCATGTTCAGATCAGTTTTAATGTTGTTGTTGTTGTTGTTTTTTTAATTTTTGAACTAGTAGCAGACATGAAATAACTTTTAGGTAGAAACACACAGTTTTGAGTTTACAAGACATGTTTCGGATGACCAACATCCATCGTCAGTTGCGAATACAAGTGAACCGCTAGTCGGTGTGATATAAAGATAGCTAATAGAATGTATCAATACTAATTAAATAACAACGTGAAAGTGAGGTGCTAGAAAATACAATGATGGGAAAAACAATGGGTATATTAACACGGAAAATTAAATTGAAAGTGTTTTTTAATTAGTACAGTCAAGAGCATTTTTCATTTTCGAAAATATTCGTAGTTGCTTTGACTTTGAATTACCACGCTAAGCGATTGGCTAAGAGAATTCGCGCCACTTTGTTATCCAATCAGAAGTAAAACTCGTCAGAAGTCCAATCGTCAGTCAGATCACTCGTGCACGTCTTCCAACGTTACGTTCTGCGTCAGCCTCTGACATGACCCCCTGACATGTCAGTTTGCTTTGAGTTTTGATTTTTCTATGTAATTTGTGATTGGTCAGAACGATTACTTTAATTTTGTTTTGGTTTTACGATACTCAATTGAAAATTGCTCTAGCAAATAAACGTTAGCATCATTAGCAGTTCGATGCGAAATTTCTTTTCCCAGTTTTTGTGAAAAAGAGTCAAATAACATGTTGCCTATTTGTACTTTTCCCGCTATAGGTTGTTAGCGGTGTATTTGGACGCCTAATGGACAGAAACATCTGGTTTCACAAGGCATGTGCTCTTGTGATCATTATTTCAGCAGGTACGTTATGTGATGGCTATTTTTTCGGAAGTGTAGCAGCTCTCGTAAGATTGTAATTCTTTTCCTTGTTAGCTGCTGTTTTTGTTTTTTAGGCTAGGGGCACTGTTTCTGTAGTTTGTTCTATTGTCCTGTCAAAGGGTATCAAGCCATTCATTGTTAGACCTTACGAGAGCTGCTACATGACACTATTTTTTGCCCCCTCGCTGACTCTGAATGTGTTTTGAAACATCCTTTGTTCTGTGTTGAAACCAGTTTAATCACAGACTTCTACCAACGACATCAGAAGCGTTAATGCCGCAGATTTCTAAAACTTGAACTGGGTAACCAAGTTAGCAAAGTACGAATTGAATTGTACTAAGTGAAAGATGAAAGAAAAAAGCCAGATTACATGAATGACCATTTATCAAGTCGAGTAACACTCGCGTTGACATCCCCCCTCCCTCCTTCTGCCACTTTAATTCTCCTAACTCGCCCCAAAACATATGGAGGTTATGCGCCAAAACACTCGCGTTCTCGCTCGTGGTACCTTTAAAAGAAGGAATGTTAAATTTTCACAGCATTTCACGAGCCTTCTCTTTGGCAGAACTGCTTCTGACATGCAAACAAATTTGCCTACAAACCGAAATATTAATACAGATATTGAGAACATTTACGCACACGCTCTGCTGTTCTTTATTGTTTGGTGACGTCACAAACTTGTGTTGCTATTAATCATTTCCCCTCTCACTCGTTCCTCAGGGATTCACACCGGAGCGCATTTAGTGAATTTCAGGAGATTTTCTACCAATTACAGCTTTGATTTCACGGATTTGAACTTTGCCTCGTATCCCAGTCAGGTTAGAGTTTGATTTATACTCGATACTTTCTCCCCGGCTACAATACAGATTCAGTTAGCCTCTTCCGGTCGTTCAGTTAGTTGGGGCGCAGCGCGAAAAACGGCAAGCGAAAAAAATTGGGGAAAAGCGCGGCGAGAGAAAACGCTTCTCTCGTTGTTTTCGCTCACCGTTTTTGGCGCTGCGTCCGTCTCAAATAAGAAGAAGAAACACATACTTCATTAATCCGATGCTACTTGCAAATCATTATCATTTATCTATGTCAAGAGCTAGCGACTAGCAATAGGTATCAAATACCTTTCATTTCTTGAAGAAGTTAATAATTGCTTTTTTTTTAAGATCACTTCCATGCGAACTTGCGTGAAAAAGTGC
>OZ026598.1:27503921-27571421 GCA_964020085.1 Micromussa lordhowensis
AAAACCATAAAGCTAAGAGAGTAAACCCTCCGTATGGGCATTATTCTAAAAGTAATCATTCTCAAGTTATTTTTAGATTTGGTGGATGTATGAAAATGAATATGTGAAAGATCATATATTTCAACTGGGGAGAAAGATATGAAGACATGATTGATTAGCGCAGTTATACACACAACTTAAGCAGTTGTGAAATTAAAGCCTGAAAAAATTCAGGCCTGAACAGGAGTCGAAGCCATGACCTCTGCGATACCGGTGCAGTGCTCTACCAACTGAGCTATCAAGCAGGTAGAACACTGCACCCGTATCACAGAGGTCCTCGCTTCGAATCCCGTTCAGGCCTGAATTTTCTTTCTTTTAAAATCGTGTAAAAGCCGCTTAGACTACGCATGCCCATGTGGGTAAATTTCGCATCACAGGATGGGCTATTTCTAGATCCTCGTGGGATATCTGAAGCCGGGAGTGATCTAAAAATAACTTAAGAGGGGTTACCTTGCATTCTGTCTTGACTGGAGTGAGATAACTCCCTCTTCTCCTCGCAGCTATGTTCTTTTCTTTACCCCGACCTTTCTCCCTCTCTATCCGGGATCATAAACACGCAACCTGGAAATTTTTACTCCGGGTAACAGAACAAAACCGCAGCCAGGGTGCAAAGGAAGTACATCGTGCTCAAAGATTGCAGAGGCTTCTCGTGATACCATATAATTTTATTTTTGTTACTTGACTGTTTAATATAACGAACTCAAAGTCGACAGACAGGAGAATGCTAAATCACTGAAGTTAAAGCTGTGTCTTCTAAAATCAGGTCAGCCAATAACGTAGTTATATTGTTAATGATTTTAATGACGTTGGTGACTTTCGTTCATAGTGGCGTAATAAAACACCAAGTGAATCTGGACACACACACGCCAGGATGTAGGATGCCTAGGAATCAAACCAATAGGCCAAACACCAGTCACGTGGTATGGTGTTCAGAAGATCCACAGTTTCAAGCAGATAAACAAGAGGTACAGTTGAACCTTTGTACAGCGGTTATCCTGAGGCAGAATAAACTGGCTGTAGGAGAGACGTGGCTTGGCGCACGGTTTCGGGAGGTTTTAAAACTGAGGAGTTAAAATAGCCCAATGTTATCGATAAAAAAGATTCGTGCTACCTCTAGTATAACACAAGTGTGCGCCTCTACGTCTTGTCTGAAAATAGTTCTTAAATAGATCCGAGACATGTCCCTTGAGGGATCACTGACAAGTTCTTATTTATGCTCCCCGCGTCTCTCAGAGGGCGGCTTCCATCTTAGTCGATCTATAACGGTATCACTCGTCATTTCCTGAAAGCTTTTGAGGTGAGAACGAAAACTTCTGTCCGTTATCGTGCCAGTGGCTGTCGCAGAGAAATGGCTGTTGGAAAACGATCGACTATGTTTCCCTAGTCGAATTATTCTTGTCACTATCATGTTTTCTCAGCTAATTTTGTGTTTTATGTGTGACATTCAGGCCTGGATATGGTGCATTGGGCCTCTTCTTATATACATAACAGAGAGGCTAATAAGGGCTTTTAGAAGTTTTCAAAGAGTTGAACTAATTCAGGTGAGGAAATGCAGGTTACTGCACTCATATACACTGTAGTTAAAACTGTCAGTTAAAACTACATCCAACGCGAAAGCTAATGGTTGCATTTGAAATTAATTTCTAATGTATGCAATTTAGAAGCCTTGTGTGGTTGAACTCGATTTTCTCCGCGAGAACAGGCATTGTTGCAGTTATCTTCTCAATGGAGACAATTTGGAAGAAAACTCTACATCCGCATTCTTTACAGCTAAAACAACAAAGGGGAAAATTGGAGGACTATCTAATTTCAACAGGCATTATCTTTTGGCGTAAAATACATAATTGTTGATTAAATTCTGATCTCAATTAATTTGTATATTTTCTCTTTCGCAAATCTTCAGGCGGTTCAACATGGTGACGGAGTCGTGGAGGTTAAAATGAAAAAGCCTTGTTTTACAGCCACGCCCGGACAGGTAATGACGTCATGAAATAATGAGCACTGAATGTTGGCAGTAAATTAACAAACCAGAAGAAACAAATTTGCGAAAACGGACAATTGTTTTCTTATAAGAATATCGAGGCTGAAATTTGCGAAATTTTAAGAACATTTTAATAATAAACCCGAGGTTGAGATTTTGAAATGAATATAATTTTGTGTGTTGAAAATACAATTATTTGTTTTTTTTTACTAAAGCGTGTAAAATACTTCCTTTCTTTAAGCGGCAAACAAGCTGAAAAACAGCAAAAACAGCACTAGGCTTATGTTCAATCGGCTAATAACATTTCTACAAGAAGTTGTGTGTCTTATCAAACTTTGTTGTCTTTAGTCTGGCTCCAAAATTACTTCAATGCCATCAAATCCAATAAAACGAAACGTTATACGCCATGATCTAAGAATATTGACAAGAATATTTTCGGTCTCACATCCGTCGACAGAAAAATAAAAATATTCAGCCTGGGCCGGGAAAACAAAAAAAGTAGCGTATAGCACCAGCGACTGACAAACATTTTCCACTTGACGTTGGCTGTGATCATGAAGGGGACTTCCATTCAGCTTTCATCAACAACGGTTCTGTTCGAAATACCCTCACCAAGACGTTCACACACACTAGAAGAACTACTATTGGTCTTCAACATTTGAACGGTTCCGTAGCTATAGCTGATTGTAATGTATGCTTTACTGATAATAAGTTAATCAGATACATTTGCTTTGTTTCCAGTACGTGTTCATCAGATGTGCAGATGTATCAAGTTTCGAATGGCATCCGTTCACCCTGACACAGGTGATCACGAGAATCTTGAGCATGTATTTGTTCAAACCAATCAATGTAATAGCGAAATTAAGCGATCATCCTTCCGAAAGATCAATTTCTAGAAACAATATTTTTCTAATTCTAGAAAACAAGTTGAAACTGGTCTATTGAATACTCCAAGATCGGCTACAAAACTGGATGAAAAGTTTTTGACCAGTTACACCTACAGTTGGCTGATAAAGACGATCAAAATTTTCAGAAAACAGAGGAGGCGTTTTTAAAACAACTTAATCTACAAGAGGGAGTATTTGTAAATTGGTTAAGTTAAAGAAGAGAAAAGGGCGACGAAACATGTCTGACCGAGCTGTTCTTAATTAACAATTTTTACAGAGCCATTTATTATTTAACAAATTAAGAAGCCTAAGCCGTGTGTTTCACTTGGATAAAACACGACGGGCATTTGAAGAGTTGTGTAAGATGATGATAATATAGGTCAATTTAAATAAAAGGAAACAACTCTTCTTGTTCCTATAGTGTCCGTCATCGGAAGATTCTTCTTTCTCCATTCATTGTAAGATTCTAGGAGATTGGACGGGTGAGTTAAAGATTTCTTTATAAGTAGGTTTCCACGATGACACTCATACACCACTATCTATACAAGTACTTTACCTTAATGAGGTAAGCAAATTGTCTGTGTCCTGCTGAGAAGGCACGTTTTGTTGTAAAAGACTTCCTCGTTGGCTTTTACAGCGTATAGGTCCACATTCCGTTACATGAAGCGTCTTGTATGACGCGTCTGAACCTTCGATTGTTGTTCACCCCTCCCTGCCCCCCCACCCCCCTAATTTTTTGTCAGGTTGTCCACGTAATAGACCAATTTCGATGCAATAAAATTCTAACTTGGCTCCAAGGCTTAGGGGAATAAAACAAAAGAAACCACGTCGGGGTTGAGAGATAATTAATCAATCTTTCTTTGTTTTCTTCACCTAAACCTCGGAGCCAAGTTAGAATTTTACTTTATCGAAAATGACCTATTTTCTGACACCTGTTTGCACAACTGTAAGTGTGAAACGCTGGCCTGATCTCTCTGCTAACTGAAATGCTTACTTTTTTTCGTATGTAGAGAAATTTGTTAACAGGCTGTTTCTTAACAATTCGGAAGAAAACAATATAACCGTTGCCTGTGGAAAACAAAATGGAGAACGCTCTAGTTTTGTGAGACCCGGCATCAAGTAAGTGCAACCTAATTCTATTATATAACGACACTTGCAAAAAACACTGACATATTTACTACTTGTGTGTTGAGTTAAGTAAATCATATCATTAGGAATCGAGCCTGTTTTTTAGTCTTAACTCTTGTATAAAAATTTAAATTTTAGTACATCCCTTTGTTGTCCAAAGGCACATCTTGGGTCACTGCAGCTGTTTTATAGTTTACTTATCAACTTTCTGAGTATAGCCGGTAAACGTGAGTAACTTCTGCAACTATCAACTGTGAGCAGATTACGTCTTAAAATTTCCACCCTGCTAGTTTAGAGTCATTAATAGCTGCGCCTTGTTTTTTGAAGTTTCAGTAATATTTCTTAGGGTTTCTCTCTGTTTGTGAAAAGCTAATTTCCTGACAGTGGAACAGTTTGATGATCTAAAATATCCAATAGTCTTGATGTTGTTCATTTCGTAGCATTGCTGTAGACGGACCTTATGGAAGCCCCTGCATGGTAAGGAGGACATCATTTGAAATCTTCGTCACCATACTATCTTTTTATGAGGCAATTTAAGTAGTGTAAGAATTTTTTGTGTTTTTAAAAGCACTTTTTGCGAGGAAGGCGAGCGTATAATATGATGTGGAAGATATATACAATCAGGGAGAAATGTCTTGGGACAAATTTGTTTTTTTGCACACACGCTAGACGCAAATTTAACTCCACCTGCTTTGCCTCTCTTCCTACCCCGCATACAATGTTGAAAACTAGTACCTGCAATGAATGTTGTGCCGCGTAGCACTAAGAACACAAATGATGACACAGAGAATTAACTCTGAAGTGTAAATTTAAGTGCTAAATAAACCCGTAAATAACCCACTGGGCGTTAGCCCTAGTAAAGGGAATCAGGGAACCACACGAGGTAAAGAACAAATCTTTTGACCTCGGTGGGAATCGAACCCACGACCTCCGGATTAGATCTACGCGGCGCAACATTCATATGTACCCTTACTTTCTCTTCGCCGCTATTCACCATCTAAATCGTCCCCGACTTTCTCGGTCCGACCTCGTAGCTCACTCGGCAGAGTAACGGTAGATCTAATCCGGAGGTCATGGGTTCGATTCCCACCGAGGTCAAAAGATTTGTTCTTTACCTCGTGTGGTTCCCTGATTCCCTTTACTAGGGCTAACGCCCAGTGGGTTATTCACGGGTTTATTTAGCACTTAAATTTACACTTCAGAGTTAATTCTCTGTGTCATCATTTTAGTACCTGCAATGTTTCCTGAGTTTCAACATTGTACTGGATGGGGAGGGGGAACAGCAACGCGTTTTTAAAAGAATGGCAGCGTTTTTTTTTTTAATTTCAGTTGTAAAACACCTATACTGAATTCTTTGCATACGTCAGTGCCCCAAGGACTTTTGTCCACGATTGTAGCTTGTAAGTTAATTTTTGCGTGGAATATGAGTTTGTGTGGAAGCCGCATGATGAGTTGCGGTTGTGGAATTGCTGAGGTTTTGTTTGTAAGCTGAGTTTTCCGGTTAAGCTTTAACGAAACTCAGCTTACAAACAACACGGTGCAGCTGTTTTTGTTATGTTGTTAATTCGTCGTTGTTGTGCGGTTGAGTAGCTGGGCCATGTAGATGTTGAGGATCTGAGTGTTGTGTGCGGGAAGTTCAAGCAGTATCCACAGTCTCCTGCGCATAGCTTCGTGTTTAGTCGTCGCCCAGAAACGGGTCCCTCTATAATCTATACCGAATTGTATTGTCTAAAGCACCCACTCCTTTCCTGTATAACGTGTACATCTTTTTTCGTGTTTTTCAAGGATATTTGGAGATACGATGTCAGTCTTTGTATAGCGACAGGAATTGGTGTCACTCCATTCGCCGCACTTCTCCATGAACTCAGGTAAAGCGTTGTTCACCAGCAAAAGAAGGGGGAGTTTTTGTAAGAGCGGAGATTTTTGTGTTTTTTTGTAGGCCGTGAATTTCTTTGATAGACTTGATAGTGCGTTTGAATCAGTGTTTTAATCAGTCGTCAATTTCTATTTCGGACTGTCATCTGTCATCGTCTTTACCAAAACAAAAGCCAAACTATGTGCCGCGGCCGCTTAATAGAGGTAGCCGGTAAATACGGGTTTTATTTACAATATTTTATAGGAAAATTAATTACCTGACTCGGGAACTCCGCGTTAAATTGCACGCAAAAACCAATATCGCACGTATCGCGATGAGTGCGATATCGGTTTTCAAGTGCAATTTAACGCGGAATTCACGAGTCAGGTAATGAACTTTCCTTGAATCGCATAATTGAATAAAATTGTAGAAAAAGACATTGTAGAAAAACGTTTTTGCAGTTGTTGTGTTATGATTTGACGACAGTTGTTACGTAGATGCGAAACAATATCACTTAGCCTCGTTTTCAACTCGCACTTCCACGCTAAATACCTCGCTTCGTAAACCAATCAGAATGCAAGATTTTATTCAATTATGCGATTCTACTGACAATTATTTCGGGACTTTGATAACTGGCCGCTTAAGATAGGTTCGAATGTAATTGAACTGTGAATCCTTTAATTTACAGACACAAGATAAAAGCAAGGAATTGTTTAAAGCCTCACAGATTGTATTTTGTGTGGGTTTGTAAACGCGTAGACTCTTTTCAATGGTTTGTGGACCTTTCACGCTCCATTCACGCAGAGGTATGTAGTTTGCATGGTGCATATGGCAGTAGTTGTTCAACCTCGTTCCCAGAGCCCTTTCCCTTGCTTGGCGGCGGGCGCCCCGCCCCCGAACCAGGGAAACGGCTCTGGGAACGAGGTTGAGTAGTTGTTGTATGTACACATTAATAATAATAGTAATAATAATAATAAATGTCGTATGTGTAATAAATAAATAAACAAATAAATATAAATAAATAAACAAATATTGCAAATAGAACATAAACTATGAAGTTCCCAACTGCTGGGAGGCTGAACAGTTGGTGATTTACACAACGCGGTTGAGGGGTGGCACTCGGGGCTACTGAGAACAAATCCAGAAAGTGGTAGGGTGAACCAGGGACCCCAGCGCCCTAAACCACTCATACTTGTCCAATACTCCGACAAATTTATGCACACCATTGTATTGTATTCTATTGTATTGCGTCGTTCTCAATTGTATTGTATTGTTAATCTATTGTTATGTGGATATAATACAATACAATGGTGTGCATAAATTTGTCGGAGTATTGGACAACCCTCGTAATAAGGCTGGATATTGACCTCGTTCGTTCTAGACCTGGATTCTGTCTCGGTCCATAAACACGCAAACAAAAAGAATATCCAGCCCTCTTGACCAAACAAGCTTTGTCAATAACCCACATATAAAACCAGTGATATCTCTATTTGTTGTTTCCATGACTGATTTATTAAAGCTGGGCTTTAAACAGCCTACAATTTAGAATGAGGTATATGGCTAGCACCAGTATGACAATGAGAAATACTTTATCCTTCTCCTTGGATTGTCCATTTTGCCACTTACCTTGAAGGAAATACTGCCTTACATAACACGACCTAATGCTTTGGAAGCTTTGTCAATGCCAGACAGTCGCGTTTAAATGATTAAACAAACTGACTTTAGCTGCTCATTGTATTTTGCAGCTTTGGGAGAGCAATCAACCAGATTTCCTTATATGTAACTTTTACGTCACAGGGACACAGTCTGGAGATCAGGTAATGCGCATGTCACGGATAGTGTCTTGATTTTAAAGTGAAAAAATAAGGGTTTTATTATTAGTATTGTATGAGCACGGTGTGAAAACAAAAACTAGAAAAATATAGAAAGAAAATTAATAACCAACGATGTCTGCTGATGAGCAGTTTAAGTATTGTGGCCTGCTGTCTTTTTTCAGTTATGTCTCTTTCTTCGCCGTCATTTGTCAGTTTGGATTTTCTGATAGAGAGGTAAATTTGAGATGGCCCCATTTTCAGCTTGTCCTTGTGCACCTAACTGATGATGCGCGTGATTTTTCCGCCTCGTTACCAGCTCTCTCTGTGATTCTCTCATTCCCCGAATACATTTTATAAAACATCCTGCTTACAAAATAGCCCAATGAAAATACGCGCTTTGATTGGTTTAAAATCGTTTTTCTATTTAACAATTAGATTATGAGCTCGAGATTTCTATCACGCACAGGAATCGAGAGCGAATAATCTAATTGTTTTAGTATAAATCTACTAGTAGTTCAAAACTTTATCTAAGTCCTCTTCACAGACACTTCGAAAACGCCAAGAATCGTCATTTTGTTAACAAGGGCACACTGCTACACTACTCACTATCTATCACAGAATAGATAGTGAGTAGCGTAGCCAATCAGAGAACGACATGCGTGATAGATCGCTAGTAGATTTATACTCAAACTCAATAGAAACACGGAGAACTTGTTTTCTGTTTCTTAAAGGTTAGCAAGAGGCAGCATCAATGGCTGGCTACCAGACTCCACCGGCACAGACCTTCATGGAGAACGGTGTTTGACAGAGTAAGCCGCGAGAACCCAAGGTAATTTGAACATTGACCAGGCATTTGTAACTTGAAAACTGGGTTATTTATACAGAGAACGTGCGATGTGTTCAGGTGAAAAATACGACTCACGTAATTGCTTGTTCTCACAACTCGAAGGAGTCCGTATTTCAAGAAACAAACCTTATTACAAAACGAATTATAACACACTGCCGATTTACAAACGCATTCACTTGTATATCGAATATTTTAAAATGACATGTAACTTGTGAGTTGCGTAATCCACTGGGCTAATATGGTGCCACTCTCCCCGCCCCCTGATTTGAAGTGGACATTTTTATAACATAACAAAGTTATTTTTCTTTACTTTAATTTGTGGGCTGTATTCTATTCCGCTTTGACGACCCCTCAGTCTATTTTTGATTTAATAGTCTGAATCAATAATAAGAACACTGCTTCTTGAATAATCTATCACGTAGAAAACGTGCGCCTCTTTCTGTAAGGAGCTATTACAGGAGTATATCACCCGGCAATGGACTCCTGTAAATACAAATACTAAATTGTAATTTACGTGCACAACTGGTGCAGTCTGAGTATACCCTAGAAATGTCCCAAAATCGTTATCCTGAGATTTTCCCTCGTCATATCTGTTTATTGTCTTTTTTAGGACCAAGGTTGGCGTATTTTACTGTGGAAGTAGAAAAGTGACCTCAGTATTGAAAACTACCAGTCAGCGGTTTTATCCAACTCGAACGAAATTCATCTTCAATAAAGAAATTTTAACTTGAGAAAACCAAGCAAACACGTTTTATATCTCGCTTCTAATGAAGTCTCAGGATGACAGGCTAAGCAAATAAACGAGTGAATGTAATACACATCTGCAGACGTTTTTTAAAAAAGGTGAGATGTGTTGTGGATGATGTTCACTTAAAAACCCCGGACCAAAATAAATAGAAAATGAATAAATAAATAACTTTATCTAAGTGTCAAATGTGTTTAGCAATGTTTTGCTAACTGGAGACACTGTAAATAAATAAACAAATATTGCAGATAGAACACAAACTATAAAAAATCCCAACTGGTAGGAGGCTGTCCAGTTGGCTATTTACACAACGCTGTCGGGGAGTTGAACTCGGGACTGCCGAGAACAGATCCACTCAATTACGCCGTCTCTTCATACATGACATAATAAGAGATAAAGGCTGAACGCAAATAGACTCATCGAGCATAAATTATATAAAGTAGTATGTTTCGCCATACTGAAATGTCCGGCTAAGCAATGGATCCCTGTCTCTAATAAGCACCTTCTTAGACTACCACCATTTCACTAATAATCACCACGCTTACGGGCACTAAACTGAATTTTGACTGTAGAGTTGCACTGTGTTTTTTTAAACAGGATAATGGTTCAGTTCTCAGCTCTTTTTTTTAAAAAAACTGAATTATGCATGCCACTGCAAAATATGATTGTTCTTCACATTTTTTCTGTCATTAACAGACAAATCTCTTCTCACTGGCACATCTCCATACATTTCTTAACATGTATTGAGCTAGTAGGAATATCAGTGCGTTAGTAATGCTAAATACAAACAAATTCCCATGTGGTAATCATTTCATTGAGTGCTTGAGCAACGACTTGATGTTATGAGCAAAAAATATTAGTTTTTGGTCCTCAAACACTCTGTTTGGGACTTGAGGAATAATATTAAATGTTAATGCGATACGTAATTTGTTTACAAAGTAGGATTGACTTGTTTTGCATCTTCCTGGCATGATGTTCCGTTGTTACAAGTCATGTCAGTTCTTTCCCGTCACAGTTTTCCTCGTTACCTGAAGATGATCTTCTTTCGGAATAAGCAAATAATTTGACCCACCGGCACTTGAAATAACCGAGAATGATTTTGTTATTTCCCCTGGTATTTTTCGTACCGACGGGGGTTTCCTTTTCTTCGCGTTGTTCAGCTCCGTCGAAGTGCCATCGGCCGAGTGCTTCTTGACATTTTTCTTGACTTTCCTTTTCGTTCCAATTCGTCTTTTCGCCGCCGTTGAAATATCAGGAAGTGTCAAAGATTCACTGTGCAAATTTTCCGCCATTCTGTAAAAGTTTTGAAAACCGTTCCTTTGGTTTATGGGCGGCAGCTTTGGAGACTGATCGCGAAATTCGCGGACTTCGTCTTTGAAATCTAGTGGAGTTATGATTGGCATTATTTGACCAAGTGTTATCCAACTCAGACCGCAACTCGATTGAAACATTTAGATTTGGCTTTTACATTTTGAGGGAAATTAACTGGTTTTTGACATTAATCCTCCTTGAATGTTGTAGTGTGACAAAAAATACAATAAAGCAAGCGGTAAATTAAAAAAGCAATTCGCCAATTTACTGTTTTTAAGATGGAAGCTTAATATCTATAGAAATTTAAAGTTTTCAGCAATTACCAAGTGTTTTTGTTAATTGCCTTGCTATGCCGCAAACACCTGTCAAGGGAAATTATTTAAAGAAGGAACAAGCTTCTCAATTTCTCGTTCAGTATTAAAATTTCACACCTGCGTTCAAAGCAGTATTTTTTCCCTTTCGGTTCTGTTTAGGTCGGAAAACGTGTTTCCCGAAACACGCTAAACTGAGAACTGAAAATCTCCAAAGGAGCTCAGAAGTATTTTAATTGACTGCCACGAGTAATTATGCGGAACTCTACGATTGGTTAAGAAAATAACTCACGTAACATACTTTATTATGCGGTAATATTTATTTTTAACCAATCGCTTGCACGTTTTCCGGAGGTTTAACAGTATAACACGGCTCATTGCACCATTCGCATTTAATTCGTTTTAGGAAAGGACTGCGGCGAGATTTTGGTCAGTCTTGGCATTTATTCTAACCCGGGAATTTCTCTCTTGTATCACTAGTTTTCAGGAGTTAAAGCTTTAATACGCCAAAAATAACTGAGGTAAAGAATAGTCGTACTCCATCATACAATAACCTGGATGTTGATCGACTTTGCAAAAGAGGACTTACGATCAAAAGATTTGTAGGCGATAGAAATCGAAATTTACGAAGTTGATACAGTCAACCGGCCTATCACAAGCACACATTTGGTCGCAATATTGAAAACAAAAATTACGAGAAACGTCGATTGAACGGAGGGGCCCCCGGAACAGTTTCCAAATCAAGTAGAAATATTTTTGATGTCTCTAAGGTTGAGGTGAAATGTCTTTGCCCTGATCTGATTGGTCAGCGATGCTTTTTGCTTATTCCGGGAAAAGAGAAAACGAAAAGGGAAGGAAGCAGCAGGGTGAGTGGAAACTAAGATATTAAAGCAATAAATTTATCGACTGATTCTATTATTTCCACGCCGGTTTTATTGTTGGGCGCGGTCCACACGTATGAATTTATAACACATTAAAACCGGTGAAGTTTTTCCTCACATGCTACGTCGGTATCACCTGCAGAAAAAAGAAAACGAAGGCTATCACACAACCTACAGCTAGAGGGACGTTCCCGGAATTCTCAACTAAAATAACTTTCTCGTAAATTGTTTTTAAGTATTGCACCATTAAGTGAGAGACGAACAATTAGGAGGGTTATGGAGGGGAATAGAAATTCGCCAGATGCATGCATTTTTCAGCCAAATTGACCACGTTTCGGTATTTTCCGGTAAGATCTATTGATGGTAAAAATATCTTATCCATACTTCTGCGTACGAGCCAAGTGGCCCATCAGGGCGGAGCTTATCCCGATTTCTGTAGCATGAAGCGACCACGAGTATTTCTAACCCCCCTGGATGAGATGCTAGTCCATCGCAGGGTTACCCCCAGCATTAAATTCGCCGTGTCTTGCTCAAGAACACAACACAATGTCCCCGGCCAGGGCTCGAACCCGGACCACTCGATCCGGAGTTGAGCACACTAACCATGAGGCCACCCCGCCTCCCACTAGTCTCCTTCGATGAAGGAATGCTTTTTTCTGGGTTATTCACACCATAGTTAATAGAGGGAAATGGTTAAGAAACCCGGCAGACATCAAAGAAGCAAACAAACAGGCTAAAATTTATGTTGGAAAGTCCTAGACCCTGCATATCTTTAACTTTATGCTCACTGACTATGAATGAATTACGTAATCGCGATGCTTCTATTGGTTAGTTGTACGAGAACACGCATGAACCACCTTTTGTATTTTGCCAGGTTTTGTGCGGGGTCATACATTAACATAGTCAACAAAAACATACAACAAAGAACTTTGCCAGGTTTCATAACCATTCCCTCTATTACCTATGGTCACGCTAAAGAATATTTCTTCGCCTAGCTACGTGATCAGTTCCTAAACTAATCAGGACAAAGCTCATCTCTTGGTAAGACCGGTCAAGAGCAAGAGATCATCAATCCACCGTAGGAAAAAAGATGGCGGCTGTACATTTTACCACAATACCTTGCGAACCTAACACAGCGTATAAGACACAAGGAAAGCCAAATTTTTACAATATTTGTCCCTGTACTAAGGACATTGTGTATCGTAGGTTTGAAGATTTTATAACCCTTCTGTACCTTTTTATGAACGTTGTTAAAGTTTTCGTGCGCTAAGAACTGTGGGTAAATGTACCAGTCGCCATCTTTTTTCCTACGGAGGATTGATGAACGTGCCCGCACTTGTGACAAAGTACTTGTTCTCAGTTCCCAGTAGCTTAATAGCTCAGTGGCCGAGGCGTTTTTACCGGTATCAGAAAGCCCTTGAAATCGCATTACTGCATTTTTATTCCGCCGCTTTCTTTGAAGCTTTTCAAGTTGCTACATATCAGTGTGAAGAAAAAGAGATGAAACCTCTAAAAGGAACCACTTTACTACGGTACAACAGTTCGAAGAAAATTACACTTGGCTACCGCGCCTGGCTTGATTACTCGGTACCAGTCTTACACATAGCTGGTAGTACTAATTTCTTTTACGACAAGTAGTGCGCCCAAACATTCACATGTATTGCATGCAAACGTATAACCGCGGGCTTAAATGCCCCTAAATTAACTAATGGATCCTATGCTAGGTTAAGTAGAAATAAAATATCTTACTTGATGGGAGGCATTGAGTAGAAGTAAGACATTTCAAATGTGGCCGATGCCAATAGCAATCATCTTATCACCGCTCCTCTGTTTGAATGAGAGAAAAAAATTTTGCTTCGAATTTTCACTTTATCGGCAATTCAACCCTTTGTAAGACAAAAGACGTATGCTGAAACTATCCCTTCCCCACCCTTTATTGGAACTCAATGCGCCCTATGTAGGATTCAATCAGTTTATAGGGGTTCAACCACTATATAAGATTCAACTCCCATATAAGATTCATCTACTTTATAGGGGTCCAACCCCTAGATAGCAATTAACCCCTAAATAGGGTTCAACCCCTAGATGGATTCAACCACTAAATAGGGTGTGTACCAATTAGAATCTCAAGTTATGAAATCAAACATTCTGAAGAAGACCAGTAAAACTGGTCGAAACGTCGGTTTTAAAGACATTTTAACCTCGGAAAATCCCGAAAACAATTTGTAGATTTTAATTTTTAGTAATATGAGAGGTGAAAGTTTCAGAAATACGATCAAATAACAAAGAGTCCTGTCATAATCGTAAATGGAGAAAATATATTGACAACTTAGAACAATGTTAATTTTTCGATTCCTCGCAGTACCATGTAACATAAGTGTTTATAAATAACTATAATGTTAAATTCTAGTAGAAACTGATTAATAGTACCAATGACACGGAAAGTAGTTGTAAAAACGTAATGCGTGTTTGTAATTTGTTGTTGTTTATATGTGTAATGTATGTTACGTTGTAAGCAATGCACTGTAAAATCTAATTTAAAAAAAGTATGTATTAGTATCGTAAGTTAAATAGATAATTGAATTGTTTTGTAGAGTAAGTTATGCAAATCATAGTATCGTAGTCGCATCTGTAATTGTACTGCATTGTTAAGTAGTGTAAGTAGTTGTATTACTGTTGTATACAGTTATCACGGTTGTTATCATTGTTGTAAGTAATGTGAATCACAATTATAAGATCGTTCAACTAAAAAAAACTAAATAGGGTTAACCCCTATATGGGGTTTCAACCCCTAGATAAGTTTCAACCACTAAAATAGGGTTAACCCCTAGATAGGATTCAATCCCTATATAGGCGAGAAATTGAGTTTAGGGACTGTGCTGTGATTTGCTACCCGTGGGGGCGACACTATCTAGCTGCGCGGGATTGCCCGCCGTGTCCCATAAGGAACATGGTGTTCTTTACGTCATACAATTCTCCTTTATTGACCACGCTTGTTGAGTCAAGGTGCCTGGATATTGTTATCGTTCTTTGTGTTTTTCCTCCTTCTTATTTTTTTAATTAGCAGGGGAGTACGTCCCCCTCCTCTTCAAACTATTTTAGCTCTGGTGTTTGTGATTTTATTACTACCAGTGGCTCAAGCACGCCCTCGTATTTCTCGGAGCCCGCGTTTGTTTTCCCATCGGTGATGACTAGCAGCACACGTGGGAGATATAGTTTAGCGCCTTTTCCAGGTTCAAACATTTCGTCCCAAGCCTTTTCCAGTGCCCTGTCAGTAAATCCCGAGTGGTACTGTAACTGTTGGATCCCTGCCTTTAGAGTGTCGATGATTCCTCGCGACGTCACTGTCAGAGTTCCAGTCCAAGAATGCTCTTTGATTGTAGTGGATAACGCCCACGTGTGTCGCACCATTCGAGACGTGCATCTTATCAACAAGATCACTTAAAAAGTCTTTCGCCCTTTCGTACTAATTACGTTTGCGCTCGCTTCCGGAAGAGTCCAGTACAATGTCGACATCCATTCCCCATTCCAATTCTACATTCTAGAAAAGAGAAAGTTGCACGAGGTGATACATAACCAAAGTTCATCGCTACAACAGAAGATAAAATTTATGTATCACTCTTTAACTTCCTGTGTAACCCGTAGCGTGACAGCGTGACAGGCGTAGCGTGACAGGCGCAGGTAGGAATACTCCTTGTCGCTTAAAGGAGCTGAGTTATTTTGCCCAGGTACAAAATTGCTTTCAAATTGAAAGAAACCTAAATACTAGTTTATAAAGGCAGATAAACAGCAATGGATAATAATAAACTTTAAAGGAACAAGGATGGTTAGGGATGGAGAAGATTGATACGGATTACAAACGGGGAACAAGAAGCGCAAACCGGTACGTAGCCCCTAGCCTCGGTTGTATGGAATATGTGGCCCGTAACATCTTGCTAATACCTGTTCATACTCTTAGAGTGGTGAGGACAGTTAAGAGACACATAGAGACACAGGAAGCAAAGTTCTTCTTCTCACTATGAACCAAGGGTGCATATCCGTGTCAACCTATTAGCTTGAGCATGGCCGAGTATCTTGCGCGACTCCGTCGTCGTCGTCGTCGTCGTCGTCATGCGTACGCGCCCACGAGCAATACCGCTAGCCATGATAACCACAGGAAAATCAATTCATGGGTTTCCTTTTCTTTCCTATATGAGTACCGGGCTCCTGGCCGGGGACATTGCGTTGTGTTCTTGGGCAAGAGACTTTGCTCTCTATTCTTCCATTAAGAGCAGGAGAAGACTGGGATTTAACAGACAAGGTATGTCGTGATGGAGCAAAGGTCATAGATAGAATAGTCCGAACAGAAAGGAGTTAACAGAAGATCAAGGCAACCGTTTTAAACCAAAGAATTACCATGCACCTAGACTAGGAGTACCAATGAGAGGTATTGTGTCAATGATAGGATCCCCTTTTGAGAAGATTTCAAAGGCACTGGTCCCGATCTTAAGAACTATACAGGGGAGAAGTGGCCTTTATGTTAAGAATTCCAGGGAGCTTAAAGAGAAAATCAAGAATTGGAGAGTTGAGAGAATGAGATTCTGGTCAGTTATGATGTAAAGAACTTGTACCCTTCGATACCTATTGACAAGGCATTGGAGTTAGTGGAAAGGTTGTTGAGTGAGAATGAAAACCTCGGAGAAACAACTACAATGAGTGTAACATCAATAATGGAGTTGTTGAAGTGGACGTTTGATCTGACTTATTAGGGAGTTTTAGCAAACCACGACGGCGACGGCAACGAGAACGTCGCCAAACAAAAGGTTTAATGAGCAAAACAATGGTTCTGCACGTGCATTTTGAATCTTTGTCCATTTCTTTGCCGTCCTCTGCAAAACAACAACGTGAAATGACAAAGTCGTGCGTATTTTAGAGAACGTGTACCGTAATGGCTAATTTTTCGTGTCCTCCTTTGGAATTGAACGCCGTCTTGACATATTTAACCTGAGCAGGTTTTTAGACCGGTAGGCGAACTGAACAGATCTAGACAGTTGCGACATTCGAACGTAAAATATTAATACTTTTTTACAAGGCGTCGTCCTCGGTGTCGCCGTCGTCATTGCTAAAACTCCCTATTGTGAATACGGAGGAAGTCATTTTGTTTTGGACAGTGGACCAATAGGCCTTGGTGCCACGGGTGAAATTGCAATCATATACATGGAGGATCCCCATATCCCCTAAATGAGTGGTTCTGGCACGTGGACGATAGTGAAACCAAGTGCAAAGAAGGAGAAGCTCAAGAGATACTAGATCACCTCAATACCATTGAGCCAGGAGTAATTGTATTTACAAAGGAAGACCAAGTAGGAGATGTTTTACCGGTACTTGACTTAAAGCAGACTGTAGACAGAAAGACCAAGAGGATCATGTACTCTGTCCATTACAAGAAGACTCACACAAACATAAATGTGAAGAAGAGATCTAATCACCCAGAAAGTATGAAAAGAGCCATTATAAAAGGTTTTGCTGACAGAGCGAGAGCTTTATGGGATGAAAAACACCTAGCAGAAGAACTACATAACATCGAGGACGTGTTTGATGCAGTAAGAAATGAGTTGTGCCCTACGAACTACAAGCTTTGCGACCATCCACGCATAGATCGCATTGGTGGCGGACCAGCTCTTCTTTATCGAGATTTACTTCATGTGAAGAAGATAAATGCCGGTGTGAAAGAATCTTTTGAGTATTCTGAGTTGATTGTCATCCTCTCATAATCTCCGCGTTATTATTATCTATCGACCACCTTCTTCCAATGTGCACAGGGTACCCATCTTCACCTTCTTTTCGGAGCTCGCTGATTATTTAGAGTCTATTGTATTGTGCCAGGAACAGCTTCTGATATCTGGGGATTTTAACATTAATGTGGATAATACAGAGGATACTGACGCCATAAAACTGATTGATTTACTGGAGTCGTATGGACTTCAACAGCATGTTACAAGTCCCACTAATAAAAAAGACCACATTCTCGACTTGATTATCACACGTCAATCTGATCAGTTATTAGGGAATACACCGCGTATTAATCGGTATATTTCTGACCATGCAACTGTCCTTTGTTCTATCCGTTGTGATAAGCCACCACTTTCTATGCGAAAAGTTTCCTGCCGAAAATTGCAATCAGTCAACGTAGTTTCCTTGAATGAGGACTTGCCTATTTCTGAACTGTGCCAGAATCCATCTGATGATTTGCAGGAACTTTCTTCATCTTATAACAATACCCTCATGGCTACTTTGGACAAACATTCGCCGTTAATGACAAGAACAATTGTTCAGAGACCTCGTGTTCCATGGTTCAGTCAGGAGATCAGGGAGGCGAAGCGTCAGCGAAGGAAGGCTGAAAAGAAGTGGAGAAAATCTCAAATCTCGATTGGAGTCCGATCTTATTGCTTTTAAAACAAAACGTAATTTTACTACTCGTCTTATGAGCAAGGCTCGGAGGGAGTTTTACAGTAATTTTATAGATGAAAATAGCGGTGATCAAAAGAAATTATTCCGTGCCAGTCAGCGCTTATTTAACCGCACAATGGATGATGGTCTCCCTCCTAATCTGGACAGTAGAACTTTCTCAAATGATTTGAAAAAATTCTTTGTTCAGAAGATAGATACTATCCGCACGCAGCTTGACACTGATCAGAAGACTGATTCGTATCCAGAAGATGACACTTCGTCTGCTGATGAAACTGTGCCACCGGCCATTTCCTAATTTTACGATGCTATCAGTTCGAGATGTTAAAGAGCTCATCCAGAATTCCGCCCTTAAATCCTGCCCTCTTGATCCTATGCCATCCACACTGGTTAGCAAATGTGAGGATCTCCTCCCAGTTCTCACAAAGATCGTTAACAGCTCATTACAGTCCGGATGCTTTCCTGAAATTTGGAAAGAGGCTTGGGTTTTTCCACTGTTAAAGAAACCAGGTCTGGATGTCATCTTTATGAACTTCCGTCCTGTGAGCAATTTGTCTTTCGTTTTCAAACTCATTGAAAGGGCTGTTTTTAATCAGATTCATGGTCACTTGGTTTGTAATAACTTTTACCCTGCTGCGCAGTCTGCTTATAGAAGAAATCACAGCATTGAAACAGCACTTTTGAAAGTAACGAACGACATTCTGTTGAATTATATGAACAAACAGCACGTCACTATCCTTCTATTGCTTGATCTCAGTGCTGCTTTCGATACCGTTGATCGCAGCATTCTCCTTAACAGGTTATTGTCAAAACTTGGTTTGAATGGCATTGCCCTTGCCTGGTTTCGATCTTATTTGTCTGGCCGTTCCCAGCGAGTGTCTGTACGGGGAGTTGTATCTGATAAGTTTGACCTGCATTATGGTGTTCCTCAAGGCTCATGTCTTGGCCCACCGCTTCTCTTTACAGTTTATGCAAGCGCACTGTTTGATGTCGTGGAGAAGCACCTCCCAACTGTCCATTGTTATGCCGATGACTCTCAGTTATACATCTCGTTTAGTCCCAAGGCGCACTCTGGCCAGGTTGATGCAGTTGCTTCTATCGAACATTGTATTAAAGACATCAGGCAGTGGATGTCTCAAGACAAGTTGCTCATGCATGATGCTAAAACGGAACTTCTCTTGATCGGTACTAGACAGCAACTCGCTAATAAAAAAATCACAATTGATGGCATAACTGTTGGACACTCTGTTATTGTTCCACAATCTCCTGTTCGGCATTTGGGTATGTGGTTGGATCTAACCTATCAATGGGTGATCACATAACGAAAACAAGCTCTGCAGCATTCTATTATCTGTACAATATTAGGAGGATAAGGAAATATCTTAGCAAAGAATGTACTACTACTCTGATACATGCTTTTATCTCTAGCCGCCTTGATTACTGTAATAGCCTCTTATACGGCTTACCAGCGTATCAGATTCAAAAACTGCAAAGAGTCCAGAACTCTGCCGCACGTCTTGTATTCGACGAAAGTAAGTTTTGTCATATTACACCGTTTCTGAGAGTTCTACACTGCGGGTTACCCGTAAAATATCGAGTTTTTTTTTAAATTTTATTGTTAACTTTTAAGGCCATTCATAAACTTGCTCCGACCTACATTTCCGATCTTGCATCTCTGAAAGACACAGGGGGTAGGTACCATCTTAGATCAAATAACGGCAAACTTCTCAACATTCCGCCATACAAGTCTTTTTCCACGCTTGGTGATCGATCTTTTTGTATAGCTGCCCCTAAATTATGGAATGACCTTCCCCTTTTTATTAGAAATATATCCTCAGTTAAAGCTTTCAAGAAGGCTCTTAAAACTTATTTATTTCAGAAGGCGTTTCCTAGCTAATTTATTTATTGCTTCTTTTTATAAAGAAGGATTAAGATTTATTAGAATTTTAGATTTTTTGTTAAGAATATTTTGTAAATAAGACTTTTAGGATTTTGTTGTGTCAATGTAATGCGCAGATGAAAATTTTTTCTCTGGATTGATATTTGCGCAATACAAATCAATAAATTATTATTATTATTATTATTATTAAATT
Source organism: Micromussa lordhowensis (assembly GCA_964020085.1). Taxonomy (NCBI): domain Eukaryota; kingdom Metazoa; phylum Cnidaria; class Anthozoa; order Scleractinia; family Lobophylliidae; genus Micromussa; species Micromussa lordhowensis. The sequence continues at coordinate 27,524,261 of OZ026598.1, forward strand.
ATTTGTAGCGAATGGATACCCCAGGGAAACCGCGAGAAGGTTTATGGAACAAAGACCTCAACGTGATAGACAAAAGGGAGAAAGAAGAACAAGAAAGTCGTGGAGTTGTGACTATACCATATTTAAAAGGGTTGTCTGAGCAGTTTAGGAGAACTACTAACCGACACTGTTTTCGAGTTACCTTCAAACCCGGAAGAAAGATAAAAAAGATTAAACGCACATGTCAGGAGCCGCTTGGTGAAAGACAGAAATGTGTTATATATAAGATTCCTTGTGCTTGCCAGAATACTGTGTGTTTTGGAGAAACCTGGCGCCTTTTCCAAATAAGAAAGAAAGAACACATGGACAAAGTCAGACTAACAATGGAAGACCTTCATAAAGAAAATACTATATCGGCCGAAAAACGGATGGGAAAAGAAGATGGAGGCCTAGCACGGCACACCACGGAGTGCCAAAGTGATGTTGACTGGGGGAACGCAGAGATCGTAGCAAGGGAGGGAGGATTAAAACAGAGAAAAGTTCTCGAAGGAATTGAGTCACTACGACAGAGATATTACGGATTATTAAAAACTGGATCATTGGATAATGCAATTTGAGAGTTTTCATTGGCTTAGCCATCATGGGCTATGAGCCATTATACCATGCTCCACGAATATGGTAAGCGTACGCGTGATTTTTTGAGGCGTTTTTATTTTTTTTTTAAGTTTAGTTTGCTATATTTTTGGGGCGTTTTTAATAAAACAGTTATTCCACTCGCCCTTGTTGGATATGAGATGATTATAGCCAACTCGGCGCTATGCGCCTCGTTGGCTATCTACCATCTCATATCCAACGCGCGCTTGTGGAATAATTGTTAAATAAGAGTCCTTAACAATTTTGACCACGTTGATACATGGAAACCAATCCTGAACTCCTTCTTTGATCGTGAAAGAAACTGCAAGGGACGATGAGTTATCACAAAATGTAAAAAGACTTGACAGGCCAGCATTTCCCGCGCATTTTAATATCATTTACACGTCGTGTAGTGATCACGACACGTCATGTGCGGTTACACACGTCGTGTAGTGATCACGATACGTTATGTGCGGTTACAAAGTTGAACGTCACAAAAAACGATCCGTCATTTTGATAACTTTTTAAAATCCTGAAGAAGACCAGTAAAACTGGTCGAAACGTCGGTTTTAAAGACATTTTAACTTCGGAAAATCCCGAAAACAATTTATAGATTTTAAGTTTTCATGAATCTAATGTCTGAAATATGGAAACCACGTTATACCTCTGTATCGAAAATTTCATGACCTGTGCTACTGTTTGAAAAAATGAGAACCTATATTCTCAAACTCATTAATAATTCATCAAGCTAAAACAAAGAAAATCACAACCGTGAAGGAGGTTTCGATACCCGGTCTTAATTAGCATAGAGTTTGACGATTTAACCTCTCAATTTTTTACTTAGTTTTTGCTTCGATTGAGAAGATATATCAAACACTCGAGACAGTGTTTCATCGGCTATCCAAACACCTCGAATTTCGTCAAAAATACTCCGCTGCGCGTCGTATTTTCAACTCTGTTCTCGGTGTTTGGATATCCCGATGAAACACTGTCGCTCGTGTTTGATATATTACTTGAAGAACCTAAACAGGCTTTTTCTGTCGTATATAAAAACCTACTCAGCCTGAACTTCTTATACCCGGGGTTTTACTGTATTTATTTGCCTTTAACAAATATTTCCGACAGTGATACAGTAAACCACATCTGAACCGGGCTTTTAAAACTGTTAAACATCGATTGAACGGAAGGGCCGCCTGAACGGTTCCTAATCAAAGAGAGCAGATGTCTCTAAGGTTTACGTGAATAGTCTTTGGCCTGCGGATCTGATTTGTCAGCGACGCTCTTTGTTTATTTCAAGAAAAGAGAAAAGATTAAGGCAGCGTACACACTAAGCCGGACGGAGAAATTTGAAAACGCAGCTTTATATTTGTATTGTTTGGCCTACCTTCACGGAGCTCTTCGAAAGCACTTTTCAGACCAAGCGAATTTGAAAACGTTGGCTTTGCGTTTTATAGTCTGGTCAAAATTAAAATCATTTAGAAAATAACCCAAAGCAAATACGCACGCTGATTGGTTTAAAACCGTGTTTCTATTTAACAAATAGATTCCATGTTGCCGTGCGTCTGTTCAGTAATAGATCACAGATGACGTCAAAATGTGGTAAGAACAAAAAAGTGGCCCACGAGGCGCAGCCGAGTGTGTCACTGATGTTCTTACCAGATTTTGACGTCTTCTGTGATCTATTACTGAATCAGACGCACGGCAACATGGAATCTATTTGTTTTATATAATAACGAAAAGCCTTTTTTGTTTCTAAATATTTCAACATAACGCGAAAGCCGGCCTTTTTCCCCGCCTTTGCACGAAAAAAGCCATTTGACGTGATCTATGATATACAAAATGAAACAAATTTCATTGGTTGCTATGCGTAGCAAAGAATTGTGATTGGTCGAGAAAAATCACGTCACTGTCAAACCTAACTCGAGCGTCGCTCCTCGCTGAATGAAAACTTACAGCGAAAGCAGAATTGAACTGCGAAATCTACAAATCTTGAAGAAAATGCTGGAAATCGATCAAGTCAGTTTTTGTCATCGGAACAGCCCTGTGAGCCGAAAAGCTTGGAAGTTTCCTTGAAAATTACAGGAGTTGAAGAAATACCCTCGGAAAACTTGTGGTTGCGGTCAACCTAGAGGCCATTTTATTCGAGTTTTGAATGAAAGGAGCGTAAATGACGGTGGAGATTTTTGTCTTCTGTGGTTGGTGATTCTCAAATCAGCTTGCTATAGTGTCGGAGACACATTTTAGCTGCGATACTGCTGACCAGCTGTAGTTAGCTGTACTTAGCTCGCTGCTGTGCCCTGAAACGGACAGGAACATTCGCATCGGAAAACAAGGTTAACTTATGTAAGTTATTTTATTTTACCGATTTTAAGAAGTGATGTTTTGATGTTTCATTCCTGACATCAATCAGTATGTCAACAGTTGTTTTGACACTGGGAAAAGTTGAATCTTTTAAATAAATTAATCTCAGAAACATTTTGTTTATTGGGTTTGTTAAATTCGAGATAAAGCAGTGGTTCTCGGCCCACCAACACCAAGTTTGTGCGTGGTTTAGTCTCGCTCGACTGCCGACTGAGGTTGCTAGACAATTATTTCTGTATCATTTTCTAAAAGAAATGGCTTTACCTTTTGTTTTCTGGCTTCTCGAACCTGTTCAATGCCTCGGCAAGACTTTTTTGTACCTTGTCTTTTGCCCAGTCACGTAAAATATTATCCTAATTCTCAAAACTTTCCGCCATTTTAAAACCATAGAGAGAGATACTTTGTAATGATGACGTCAATCGTGCATCTGTCCTCTAATAGATCATAGGCGAGAACCAATCAAAATGCGAGCATAACTTGGGTTATTATATAAAACTCCATAGAAACACAGAACTAGCACGAGCTGCCGACGTAAAAATGGCGCGAACAAAGAGAATTTACCTTTTGATGATCGAAGTAAACAAGTTGTTTTTCTTTTTCTTCGTCGCGGTATTTTCTAAAAGAAATAGAAAACATGTTCTTCGTGTTCCTATAGAGTTATAGAAACACTCGTGAAAGTTTATGAGAACTCGAACAAGCTGTGGAAACACTCGCCTGAAGCTCGTGTTTCCACAGCATTTCTCGTTCTCCCAAACTTTCACTCGTGTTTCTATGACTCGGTAGAAACACGGCACATGTTTTCTATTTCTTAATTTGAAAACGGAGCTCTTCGAAACCGATGAGATCAAAATATCGCATATTCATGTGGTAATCTCTTCAAACACAAATTCAAATGACCGATGATTGTTGCGTTTTTAAAATTTTTCCAACATATATAGTGTGGACGTAAAACATTTGATGCGTGTTCAGAGTGAAATCTCCGTGTTCAAATTTCACCGGCGTAATGTTGATGGGGTCTAAAACGTAAAGAGAAAAAAAGAGAGAGCTAGGTGAAATCAATCGAAAATATAAAAGCAATAAATTCATCGACTGATTCTACTATTTCAGCGTTTTTTATTGTTTTCTTTCACCTTTGCAGTGCATGGTTCACATGTATCTAAAATCTAGATTTTTAACCCTTGGTTTTCAACTGAAACCTGTAAAGCTTTTCTTTGCATGCTGCTTCTTTATTACCTGCAAAAGAAAACGAAAGTTATCACGCAAACTACTAATGAAGAAATTAAACGGCAACAGGATTAAACCTTGTTTTGCGTATTGTACCGTTTAGTTGAGGAAGGAGCCAGTACACAAGTTATTGAAAGGATTGAGAATTCGTCAGACACACTCATTTTTTTTCAGTCAAATTTACCGTTTGTAAATTTTTTAAGGTTTTATATCTATTGATGGTTAAAATATTATATCTATCCTTCGATGTAGAATATTTTTTCCGGTTACGCAGTTTTCCCTACCGCTAAATTTTGTTGGTTCCCCACCTCACTCCCTCCTTCTCAAAACCTTCTTAAACACACGTGATATTCTTTCTTATTTAATCAGGACGAAGCTGCCTCTTTTCACCTCTTCTCATGGTAGGACCGCTTAAGTGAGAGAGTTTTAACTGTGATGAATGTTCCCGCGCTTTTGACAAATTACTTGTTCTCAGTTCCCAGCAGAGAGAATTCCTTTGACAGAAATTCCTTCACCAAATATTCACACGTATTTATATAAACATATAATCGTAGGTTTAAATGTCCCTAAATTATGTAACTATGTCCCTAAAATAAAGTATCTTACTTTGTACTAAGCTTCCTGGAAGCGCAAAAGATTTTAAGAATCTCTTGGATCTTCGAGACAAGTTTGCTGAACTCAGACACTTGAACCACGTTATCCGGTTTGCCATTAGCGATTTGTGTCAACTCGCCCTTGTTCACTGAACTACCAACTCCAACAGCAATGATCGTAACACCCTTTTTCTGTTTCAATGCGAAAGAAAAACAAGTCGCTATAAATTATTCCTTTCAACCACTTAGTTATAGGGGTTCAATCTCTAGATAGCATCCATCCACTATAAGGGGTTCAATCACTCTATAAGGTGGGAAAGGGTGAGTTTAGGAACTAGACTATCCATTATCTGGCTGCTCGGCATTACTCGCTGTGTCCAGCGAGAAACGTGGTGTGTTTCTTTTTTATATATATGTTGTTCAGTACTCCTTCACTGCCCAGCCCTCTCCGATTATTTTTACTCTGGTTTTGTTATGTTATTACCTGAAATGGCTTCAGCACTTCAGAATATTTCTTGGAGCTCTTGCTTGTCTTCCCATCAGTGATAACAAGCAGCACATGCAGAACGCCTGATCTTTCGCCCTTGTTAGGTTGAAACAGCTTGTTCGAAGCCATTTCTAAGGCTCTGTCAGTCCTAGTCCCTCCCGGCTTGTACTTGGAATTTCTGATGGCATCCTTTAGAGCGGATATATTTGTCGCCCTATGACTGCTGAAGTCCCAGTCCAAGTACGGTCTGTGATTGTAGCGGATGAAGCCCACGTGTGTCATACGAACCGAGACGTGCATCTTATCAACAAGATCAATTAAAAAGTCTTTCACGATGTCGTAGTTGTCACGTCGTACGCTACTGGACGAGTCCAATACAATGCCGACATCCATTACCCTTTGACAAACTAGCAAAAGAGAAAAAAGAACGCGTCTTTCCATAAACCGAAACCTCTTTCATCGTTACAACAGATGATCAAACTCTGTACCATACGTAACCACAAGCGTGACAGACGTAATTACAACAGGACGCGTTCATAGTCACGTAACCTTTACAAAGCCACGTCAGTTAGTCACACACCACACTCTTTACATAGGAACCTAAAGTAAGAATTACCTAAAACTTTCATATTGCAACAGTTAAAAGTAGTCACCCTCACCGGAACACGGATTTTCGTTACATCTTATTGATTCCTCTGGTTCACCCTCACATGGCCGTCCATTTCCCTGTGGGGGGGGATAAGTACAAGTCCTCTCTCGTGTCTTCTCTCCCCCCCCGCAAGTCTTACTGCATTCAGTCCACTGAGACCAGTTGGTGTAATCTCCATCAACATCCGGGGTTTGGGGACCTGGATCTTAAAACAAATGAACAAATGATATGCATAGTTTGAAATTTGAATTTTCTTATATAAGAGAATATCGCATTATCTTGATGTTGTCTTCTCTGTTATTTATTGTCTGAATTTAAAAACAAAAGGTACTGCTACAAAAACTGGGATAATTAAACAATAGAGTGTTTCTGTCGAGGAACTATCGGCTGATGGTTGCCCCGCGGAAATTTGATGTTCTTAAAACAAATACAGTGGAACCTGTATTAAACGGACTCCATATTAAGCGGACACCCTCTATTATGTGGACACCAGCTTGACTCCCTAAACTTTCTTCCCACATTTACTGTAAAATAAACCTGCGTTCAGCGGACACCTCTGTTAAGCGGACGCGGGCACCTCTGTTAAGCGGACGCGGACACCAATATTAAGCCATTTTGTTGCACAAAACCTGCAATAAGCGGACACTTCAAGGGCTTTTCACTTCTAAAAGCTCAGCTCAGAAACCGTTTACATTGTTCAGCGATGTCGTTTTAAAGCTAAGTAGACTATTCCAGATTCATGCATTGACTGTCTGGACGTTATGCTATGAGCAGTCTTTGACATTACACTGTGTTACACTGTGTTACAAAAGGGTTAATAATTAACTATTATTGCTGAACCTGTTTAGAGTGGACGCCCTGTATTAAGGTGATTCCCGAGTTTTGCATTGCGCATTCCTACTGCGCACGAATTTTGCGTCATCAGCGCGCGCACATGAGCGCGCGCGCGTACAAAACATAAGAGATTTCCTTCAAACTAAGCTCGATAGCGAGAAAAAAGCTAATTTCCTCTTAAACGAGCACGGTGACCCCCACTTTTTATTTTATAAATTCAATGAGAACAATATCCGCAATAAATGAGAAAAAATTTGGCAGAAATCTATGGCTACTTTTTTGGCAAATAAAATAAATGCTACAGATAGAGACGTAACGGGCCCATTAGAGCAAGTCCAAATTATGTTTCCTTTAAAGGATAAAAATATCAGTTAATAATGCGGGGTATTTGAAGCCATTTCTTCTGGGACGTAGATGAATAAACAATCAAAGACAGTCGAATTCTGTGAGATATAACACGCCGCATTGAAAAATAATCGAGCTTATTTGTTGCGCACTGAGATAACCAAAAGTCACCAAAATAACCATATTTGTCAGCATCGTGGCATGAAAACAAGCACGGCGACCCCCTCTTTTTATTACGTTTTTAATATCTCCTTGTACTGTAATGACACCATACCAAGTTTCATCGGAAATCTATGGCGGGTTCTTTTACCCGGGAATCACCTTAAGCGGACACTAGTGAGGGTCCCAACGGTGTCCGCTTAATACAGGTTTCACTGTATATGCTAGTTTTAAGAACATCAAATTTCCAAGGGGCAACTATCAGACTGATAGTTCCAAGACATAAACACTCTATTGTCTTTATTGTTCACCACTAAATTTTCTTCCGCGCGCTAGTTCAAAAATCAATCAATCATTTTCAACTTTGTGAGATGAAAGCCGTGACGTAATATATCAAACACGAGTGACAGTGTTTCATCGGGATATCCAAACACTGAGAAGAGAGTTGAAAATACGACGCGCATTGGAGCATTTTTGACGAAATTCGAGGTGTTTGGATAGCCGATGAAACACTGTCTCGAGTGTTTGATATATCTTCTCAATTGAAACAAAAACTAAGGAGTAAACGGAGAAGTAAAATCGTCAAAATCTATGCTAATTAAGACCGGATATCCAAACCACCGTCACGGTCATGATTTCCTTTGTTTTAACTTGATGAATTATTAATGAGTTTGAGAAAGCCAAATGAAAAATTTGAATGGGAAAACAGACAAAAGCCCCTTCATACAATTTCAATTGTTTTTCTTTCTACAAACCCGCTTGTTTACAGATAAATTTTACGGACGACTACTATCCATCCGTGTGTTTTCCGCGGACGGGCACTATTTAAACATTATAGTTCACAGAAACACTCTATTGTTTAATTAGTATAAATCTACTAGCGTTCTATCACGAATGACGTCCTCTGATTGGCTACGCTACTCACGTTCTATTCTGTGATAGATAGTGAGTAGCGTAACAGTGTGCACTTGCTAACAAAATGACGGCCGTTTCTTGGCGTTTTCGAAGTGTTGAGAAGAGGATTTAGATTAAGTTTTGAACGACTAGTAGATTTATACTAAAACAATTAGATTATTCGCTCTCAATTTCTATCGCGCGATAGAAATTGAGAGCTCATAATCTTATTGTTAAATAGTGTCTCTCCGCGGTGAACACTATCGCGTCACGTGATCAATTTAAACCAATAAGAATCGGAGAAAATTTAGTGGTGAACTATAAGGGCTGATAGTGTCTCTCCGCGGATGAACACTATCGCGTCACGTGATCAATTTAAACCAATAAGAATCGGAGAAAATTTAGTGGTGAACTATAACTTCCGATAGCATGGCAGCAATGGATTCTTGAGCACTTTGCTTTACCGTCGGATTTTGCTGCTAATCATTTACACTCTTAGAGATGGAGAGACACAGGGCGCTTTCCATTAAATAAAAATTCCAAAGAAATTTCGAAACGGGGGAAAATTTTACGGAAATTTCCTGGGAAATTTTCCACAAAATCAAAAAATATTTGAATTTCCGAAAAGCGAACCATTCAACCGAAAATTCTGGAAATCGCGGGAGGAAAGTCAAATGGAACGGAAATTCCCGGCACGCAATTTCCGAATATTTTGGTTTACCTCGGGTGCTTTCAGTTTGCCCAGCTGAAAAATTCCCGGACGAAGTGGAACTGTTCAAATGGTAGTCCCGTTTTCCCGGTTGGAACGTATCGACTGGTTTCTCGCGTTCCAATTGCAGAATCATTGCAATATTCCAATTCCAGGCCCACAGATATCATGATGTACCAGTGTTCGTGTTGCTTGCTCGCAACTCCCCCCATGGAGCATCTACTGAGCCACGACTGCTCTTCTTATGACGATGGTAGGTAATTTGATTTGAATTGGGATAGCCTGCGAAAACAGCCGTCCTTCTTCGCTCCCGGCATGAGTGGCGTTTCGCGAGAAGGACGTCTTCGATTTACCGCCGAAAATTCCATGCTGATGACGTAAGTGTGAACTTTGTAATGTTGCCTAAATCTGCAAAATAGGCATAAATTAACATTTGCAAGCGGTTTTTTCCCGAGGAAAGGAAGAAACTTGCATTCTTTGCAGAAGAGGCGCTGAAAAGGACGACAGATACTATGTGAGGACTCAGTGATATTAAGATCACTGAGCTCCTGTAGAAGATACCGCGATATCTCGAACATTTGTTCGACTTTCTCCCGTCGAACTCAACAAATTCACTTCTTTTCACGTTTCCGTTTTGCTGTCTGTCATGTAAAAAGCAAATCTAGAAGCGACAGAGGTTAGTGGTTAAGATTATTACCGTGGAAAATGACTTGCGTAGTCGAAAATTTCTGGACTTTTTTCGGATAGCTGCAAGAAGCATAATATCTCTAGACAAACGTATAGCTTTCGCGAAGTAAAGCTAACCTGACGGCGTCTCCGAAGAAGAATGTACTATCCGTGATAAGAATCTACCTACTGTGCTTGCAAACAGGTCTAATCACAGCCGCGCTCGGTGTCACAATATAGAATACTCGAAAGCAAATACTTCGAGACTTAAGAACACATCTCTTCTTGCAATAACACAGGGCAAATTACAGAGGTGTCAGACTCGAGGAAGCGACAAGGAGATAATAGCGGAGATCATGCAGACCAGTGACCTCTAAAAATTTACCAAAGCACGGTTTAACGGCTCAACTCTACTGGAAAATCCTCCTTATAACACAAGATGAAGAGTCCTTCATAAACAAGAGTGAAGCAACAAAAACGGTCGAGCGACCGAAAAGAGAACGGCAAATGTACAAATGCCTCGAACCGTAGGAGTCGTGTAAGTCTGTCAACCCCATTTTAATAACACGTATTTGTTTTGGTGAGAATATTCAATGTCCCGCATATTTACGGGATTAGTTATGCATAATTACCGATCGAACCAATCAGCGTTCATGACCAGATTCGGGACAGATTTGCGTGATCAGCATGGAATTTTCGGCGGTAAATCGCAGACGTCCTTCTCGCGAAACGCCACTCAGGCCGGGAGCGAAGAAGGACGGCTGTTTACGCAGGCTAGAATTGGGAAAGTGTACAGTTTTTGAAGTGCTTGTGCCTGGACTTTTCCCCTGTTTACCGCGTAAAATGGTTTCAAATTAATTGCTTCTTCAGATTCCAGTCGATCCCTCTCGCCCTATCAGCCGGACATCTAACAAGCTACAGACTTGGCAGGATCATGATGTTAGGAAATTAATCACCTCTTGGGCTGATCATATACACAAGTGTTTGGCGGCAAACAAAGGAAAAAGGAGATTTTCAACAAATTCTAAGTCCAGTACAGCTGTCACAGGCGAGCAGTGCATGCGGAAATGTACCTCAACACAGGCGAAATTTGAGACAAAATGGAACACCTTTTTCCCATTGCGAAATTCCTGGAAATTCAAACCGAAATTTCCGGTTTCTTTTTGTAAATGGAAAGCGCCCCTCGCAAAGTTGTCCTCTTTCCCGGAAATTCTGGAACTGATGCTGTTCCATTCGTCATTGGAAATTTTCGGAAATTAAAACCGAATTTTTCATCGAACGGAAAGCGCCCACATCGAAGAGACAGAGACACTGGAAGTAAAGTTTTTCCTCCCGACAGTGAAACAGCACTGGTATTTTGCGAAGCCTCGAGATGACTAAGTTATTTCTGCCTGCATTTAACTTACTTTCCGTCAGTCGGTAGACGTAGTTAGTCCATCGGGTGCCCACACACTCCTGGTCCGATGATTGGACGCACTCAGTTGGTTTGTTAAGATTCATGACGCACTTTTCTTCGTCGGCTTCTCCTTCACGGTTGAAGTTGAACTCGGCATTCTGTCCACTCCAACACTCACCATAAAACTGCAAACCAAAGACGGTGTAGCCTTTTTGAAGAGCTTTCTCAGCACATCGGCAGGCTAAGCTAAAAGGAAAGACAAAAATGCCTTTATGTGTTACTATCAATTACAGTTACATGTCCGTGCCTACATGCTATCTGAAATTTTCCGAAAACAGTATTTATTTCGTTTAGAGGCATAATTCTCAATGATGGACGGTTTTTGTACCAAGGTAAAATAATGTTTGCCCCTGCCTGGAATTCGAACCAATTAACATTCTTATAGAGCAAGTAGCCCTCTTTTCCTTCGTCCTTCTGGCGAACAAAATGCGCGACAAGTCTCTTAGATTTTTTCGCAGAGTCATTTTCAACTTGTGAATTGCGTAACCAAGTTACGAGTTGTAGTGGTAGATCAGATTATGCAAATAAAGGGTTGTCCTGATCATCTACTAACTATGATCGCAATGTCGCAATGTTTTGTGGATGCATATATCGTTTAACATCACGTCACTGCGCGTCTTGCGCTAAAACTGGAACTGCTCAAATTACTCAAATTAAAAGGTTGTTAAAATTTCTGCTTAATTTGTTGATTAGGAAAAGTGTTGATGACAGCTTGTAAGTGTTAGTTCAAAATTTGCGGCTCAATTGTTGGTGTGGAAAAGTGTTAGTCTCAATTGCTGGTTTTCACATGACGTCACTAAATTTTAAACTTCAGAAATATTGATCCTCCTGAAATTTTACTTTCATGCTGTATGAGAGCAGCTAAAAACTAATATTCATACATATTTTCACTCCGAATGGGTTCTTGGTTTAGTGATAGACTGCCCTTGAATTTCTAAGCTTCTGCGTGACGTGACATTTACATGACGGGCGAGAGAGCTGTTATGTTGGTTTAAAAGGTGACTTATTTCGGGGAATTCTGCTATCTGAACAGTTCTTGTATTAGAATAAAGTACTGTTGTTACGTTTTTGAGTTATTCGAGAGATAAATTCACTCTTTCGTAGCAAAACTCAGTGACAGATGTTTCTGCTGGTTTCCGGCCGCCATGTTGGTGCCCATGTACATGGGCACCAGCATGGCGTCTCCATACAAATCTCTATAAATTTGTGGAAAACGTTTCTTCGCATATCTTCCATGTGAAAAATTTTTGTGATCTGAATCTTGGTGAGAGTCTTCGCATATGTACCTTCTTTCTATTTCCAGATTCTGGACTTAATCTATTAAACGGTTTTGATTTTTTATTTTGATCTATTTTGAATGGCGTGACACTGAAAACCAGCAATAGCTTGGTCGTACGTCACGCAACGGAGACGTAGATGCTGCGAAAGGTTTAATTCAAGTCACGAAAAGGTTGGCTTGTCTCGGTCAGCATCGTTAGTAGTTTTTAAGTAGCGTTTCTGTAGTGCGCATGAGGTCCGAAGAAAAGGTCTTTGTGAAAGTTTATTGCCAGAATCACTATTTCCAAATAAGGGTTGGTGTTATATGTTGTTATTTTTCTCTTAAAAACATTAGTATTAGTAATTTCATAGCTCATTTTTAACTGGGAAATTCACGAGTTTGCTCATAGAGCACTTTAATTTCACTAAAAAAGCTTGAGAAACTTTCATTTGAGTGTCGTAGAACGAAAATTAAAGCAATGGCACTGATGGCCAATCACAAGAAACGTCGTAAACAGCGCAATGAACCAATGCACGCTCGAAGCAATTACACGTAATAAGCCCCACACGCGGAAAACGCAACCGACCAAAGCTCATTTCGTTTTGATTTAAGATCTAACTGCATGAACCAATAGGTTCGAAATAGGTGGTCCAATTGCAATCACAGAGCGTAGTAATTACGAGTTACTGTCGACACTTTATTGCAAATCGTTCTAGTTTGATTACCTGTGAGTTGATTCCTTCCATTTGTGCCAGTTTAAGCGGTAGCCCGCTTCGTGAAACTTGCTGTTTTTATCTCTGTCATTCAGCAGCATTTCGTCAAGTACTCGGTTCTTGCTGTTGTCTTTGAAACAACCAATTTTCGTCCAGGCGCGGTCGCATGTCTTAAACTTGTTTTGGCCTGTTTAGCAATAAAAAAGTCAAAAAACACGCTAGAGTGACCAACTATGAGGGAGAATCGATCGTATTTCTTGCATTTGCGTTAAATTGTCCAATAAAAAGTGATCCATAAAAATATAAGTTAGAACTTTAATTTTGTTGTTGTATTTACGGTAGAACCTTTGAATCTCTAAGGATACCTCTCTACAACCATAGCTAACCATCAGTGTGCGATACATGACACTAATCTCTCTACAACAGAGTGGTAGCTACCTTTGTTCCTAGATTTGGATCTTGCTGCCATTATGTCAGGGTTTTTCTTCATATAACTGACACAAATGGTCCAATGATTTCTAATTTGTTTGCTCGCATGGTTTTGACTCGTAAGACGGTAGACCTTGTAACTTTTTGCGCTACATCTCGGTTGGTCTAAGAAACTAATACGATAGTATATTTTACGACCCGACGCTAGAACAAAAAGCAACGCTTATTCTGATTTCGTAATTCTCCCATATTGACTGTTCTGTATTAAAGCAGCCTTCAACGTATCGATTGCGACTTTGACCTGGGTTGTCTGGTGAAGGGACCTGATCCTGTAACACATTTACGTTAAAATTACCGGAAGTCGTTGAAGATACATACATATGTGTATAGATCTCATTTCCTTTTGTTAATCAGTTGTCAATTTAAATGTAGCTGGTTTGATTTTGAAAATGAACACACATTAAACTGACTGACAAGTTGATTGTAATTTTTAATTTAGTTCTTCAATTAGCCTAAATCATTGTTGAAACATACTAAGCAAAACAAAACAATATGTTCTTTTTCGGTTTTTCTGTTTTGTTTTTTTTTTCGTTTGGCAAACTGGGATTCCGCAGTATTCTTTACAATGAGTTAAGAACGCAGCATTTTGATCCTGACAAATTATTACAAAGACATGTAGCCGCTCTCTGAACTCTTAAACGTTAAAGACTTGTTTTGTTCTCTTTATTTTTTCTTCTTAACAAACACGAATGAACTGGACTATTTTTTCAACTTTTATATACTGTATATATAAAAGTTGATTTGTACGAAGACCTTAAATTATAGAAATGATTTCATTGCGCCATATGTTATGCAAGTTGCAAATATAAACGTGGAATACTATGTTAAACCCTCTCGATAGGAAATTTGGCCTAAATTATTTTTTCTTCGGTAAATCATGTTATTTAGAAGATCACAAAACAATTATTGATAAGCACAGCTGGGTTTTGCTGCAAAAATGAAGGTTTTATAACAGAATACAGGAGAACCCTTTTGGGAGGCCAAGAAAACGTCCTATTCTATGTTTCCCTCCCGGTATATATATTTAGTCAGTTTCTAAAGGTATCTTTTGTCTCAATGGAATTATTCAATGGAAAGCATCAATTTCAACGCTTAGGGAATATGAATCATAAATTGAAATTTCTGGTTTTTAGAATGGGGACAAAAATATTTTGACACATTGAATAGCCAAAAATCAGTTGCATCAGTTCGCTTTTCATAATCCAAGATTATTAAATAACATGTGAGTAACCTACCTTGAGCTTGCAGTGTATAACAAGCAAAAAGAACTGAAGCAAAAAGAATCTTCATGACTTAAGTTTAGCCTGAAAAAAAAGAAAGACTTCCTTACGAAATATTTCTTCAAACACAGCCCTAAACAATAGAAATCTAATGGTAAGAGTGAATATCATTATTCTCATAGCTGTTCATTGTATAGTTAATCAAAATCTTCTCAGTCGGGGACGATTCGATTTATGTTTTCTATAGTATTTATCCCTAGTTCAACTGAAGAAAATCTTCTCACCTGAATATTGTCTTCGGAATTGTTCCGACTGAGTGGATAGCCTTTTACTGCAAGATTCATTATATACGTTAATAGACTGGGCGGATAAAAGGATAAGAACAATTATGTTAAATGAGAGCAAACATTTATCGGACTAACACGTTTTTTATCCACTGTTTGGTTTCTCCCGTTTATTAGGTGGCGGCGTTTACACAAATCGGAAATTAAATCGTTAATGCCCTGATTTTAGTTCCTTATCATACTTCTTATAATTTTTTTCTTGGTGCCGGAATTGCTGAAAATGTAGCTACTCAGTAGTAAATGTAAAATCAGCATCTACTCCCCAAATGAGGTGTTAATGTTTTCGACATTTTTGTTATGTTTCGCAAGAATATATTTGACAACCCTTGCTGAAAGTCTGTAGTGAAAAAAAAAACTTAATAGACTTTGACCAATAACAAGGCAGCTCTTCAAACTCGATGGAAAATATGTGATACAAAGAATACAAGATTAAACAAATCATGATTGCCGGATACAGAGCAGTGTATTGGTTTGTGTTTAATCAGATGATCTTATAAACAATGTGCTTCTCTATTCTAACCGTTTGAACAAAAATATATCTTATAATGTCCCGTGTAGCTACTGTTTCAATTCTGTCAGTTTTGCGAGCGCAAATGCGAGTAAATCGTTTGGCATAATATCGGGATTGAGTGGTGAAGTAGCTAGGCATGATTTTAATATTTTGTTTTCGTTTAAACGAAAATCAAGGAAGCATGTTCCCTGCCTTGTCAATCCAAGCAAAGTCAATAAGAACCGTATTTCCGATTTTGTCTTGAATACGTTGTAATATCGAAGAAACAAAAGAATAAATATTAACAAAAGAAACCTAAGTATTTAACTAACCGTCGATTAAAGAGATTTTACTTTAATTAAAAATGTTGGGGAGTTGTTCCTCTTTAACACAATAATGGAGTATTTGTTTACTGTCTTTTGACAAGTGTACCTTTACATTATTTGACCAAGAAAATTCCTTTTACTGCAAAACAAATTACGCGCATTTCTATTTGATTAATTTCTTTTTTTACTGTTTCTTAATTTAGTTTTTCAACTTTAGCAAGCTTCCATGTTTAGCTTTAAGAATTGCGCTCCAGCTGTGAGAGTACAGT
This sequence comes from Micromussa lordhowensis, assembly GCA_964020085.1. Classification (NCBI taxonomy): domain Eukaryota; kingdom Metazoa; phylum Cnidaria; class Anthozoa; order Scleractinia; family Lobophylliidae; genus Micromussa; species Micromussa lordhowensis. Next base: position 27,540,359 of record OZ026598.1, read on the forward strand.
TACCTCAGTACTAATTCGAACTCGGTTATTTAGGATTCTCCTTTATTTCGGACTCAAAACCATCTCCTTTGGATTCGCCCTTCAGTCATTTACTACAGGCTCTTTCGGACTCTCGTTGTTTCGAACTATTTCTCGCTTCCCCTGAGAGTTCGAAATAGCAGGGCTCAACCGTATCGTGACTTGAATTTGCAGCTTTCTATAACAAATAATGTTTTTATTATTACTCTGACCAAGGTAGATTCCTAGAACTTCACTCAGTGATCACCTACCTTTCAACGCAGTTTTTCGCCGGCTTTTCTCGTACGTGCCCTGCCGGCTAACGCGAAAAAAAATCGCTTCATGTTTCTGTTACGATCATTTTTTTTCTCTTTGTTTTGCCGTTTCTTGGGGTCGAGAAAAATCCTGCTTGACGATCTCTAATCTAGTGACGTTTTTATCTTATTCTAAATGAACATTACGGCTCAAGCAGGTCTCTTACAGAAGAGTGTTAAATTCTTACAAGAAACCTGCACATGAAAACCTACCAAGCTCAAAATCACACATCTTAATCCGAAATCAACACGAGCCATGAAGAATGTATTTAAAAATCTCTTTTCCTGATTAGTGAGGATTACAATCAATGACTTAACGACATAAACCTAGAACGTAAAATGCACAGATTTTTCTCAAATTTTATTTAACAGCAAATTCGTCACTAGTTGGTCATTTACGTTGCTAGAGCAACAATAGAAAAACACCATAGCTTCACGTGAACGAACCAATTGTTAAAGCGGTTTCCTGTGTATTCTCATTTGTGTACAGTATTGTACAGCATATCCACTAAATTATACAACGGAATGGAACCCGTCATTATTATCTTATGCGATGTTGGCAAATTTGTAAGAGAAAATATGCGGTCAGTGTTTTGGTTTATTATTATTATCTTTTGTTAAGAAATCACTAAAATTAAATTACAGAACGTTGCGAAAACTTTTTGAAAATTGATTGCATCTCTTGTAACTCAGATCCCCCTTACTGCGGGGAACGAAAAACGTGGGAGACAGTAACTTGGGAGAAAAAAGCGAGAAATCAACGGGAGATGGAATCGCCAAAGCGCTTTCAACTGAGAAAAATTCAACATTGCTTAGTATACTGCAACAGAAACCGCGGCACAAAGAGGCGAGAGCCACTTAGTTAAGGAAGGGTACCGGGAGCTTAAGGTATGGGAAGCGGAAAGTTCATTACCCGGCACCAACTCTCTCCCCTCATCCCCCCTCTAGCCTCCCCTCATGCCTCCTCTTTAACAGTCAACTCGTGTCAGCACTCCACGCACTGACTCCGATAACAGGGCATCTCAATAAGCAGCTTATAAGCTTGGTATGAGTAAGCGAGAACGGAACCTGGGAAAAGGTTGTATTTATTCGTGTTTGTTGAGGAATCTTGTGGTCATAGCCTCGATCGTAACGACAAAATTGTGAAAATTGGTAGTTAATGCAAAATCGCTTAAATTCATATCAAATATTGCTCTTCCAGCTTGTGAAGTTTCCTATAACAAAAATATAAATTTATAAGTTTGAGGGAGCTATTATAAGAAATTAAACTCGTTAAAAAACGATTGCTAATCAGTGAAGGACTATATTGCGTCTTCATCATAAATACAATTCAAGCGATTGCACTTTTTAACTTTTTATTCCTTTCGTTTCTAACTCGGTCTTCTTGCAATCCTTACACATGTTCGACGAGCTCGCTGAGCGCAGATTTAAAACAAATTATGCCTCTGGAAGAATCTATTTGAAAAGAACTTTCCTGTAACATTGTCGTGCTGTTGAAGATGTTAATGTCACCTGGAGACAGTTTTCGATACTCCGAGGAATGTTTAATATTCACACTTTTGCAAGAAACAATTAGCGATTTTCCTACTGCTTAATTTTAATAACTGCGTTTTCAGTAAATCTAAATCTGTTTTCCGCTTTCTACTCCAAGCCCTCGCACACTTCAAGTTGATTTAAGAAGACAAAAAAACTGAGACGAGAACGGGCAGATTCAGTTGACTGAAAACGTTTAACATCGCACCGTTTTAGAGGTAAACACTTTATTTGAGGAGCTTTTCAAAGAGAACATTTTCTTAGATATTGAAACCAAACAAACACGAATACTTCCCACGAAGAGCAAAATGATATAACGTAATATGTTAATTTTAATAGCAGGTTATAATCTTAGACCAATAAAAGCCTTTTAGCTGAAGATCGATTCTTAAATTAAAATTATAAAATCACGAGTTTAGGAAACCATTTAAAGTCACCGTTAATCTCAGTTAGCTTCAGTTCTAGAATCACGGAGAACGAACTGACGTAAGCTTCATCAGGCAAGGTATGGCACTAAACGCTTCTTACTATTCTTGGTAAACACCTTACGAGCTAGCTTGAACCATATCACCTTTTGGCGCCACAATTGCAACGCCATACTCTGTCGATTGCGAGAGGGGCTCATTTATATTTTTATGTTTCCCATCCAAGAGTATTATTTGAAGAACGATTTCATGGTTTAGCTGACCATTGATATGAGCGCAAGTGTCTAAATAAGTTTGATATTCAGGACGTCAAATTCTTAGAGAAAACACAAGGACAAAGCGTGTAATCTTTAAAGTGTAGGCAAGAAGTAGGGAATGATTTTCCTAACGAGAACTCTAAGGGGTCGTTGACATGTACTCCAAGGTTGTATATACGTTAAATATCGTTTCTGATTTTTATTTTCAGTGTATGAGAGGTAAAGAACAACTGTTTCAGAGTAAAGATGAACTTCGGAGCAGTTGTTTTCATAATATTATCTGCTCTTTCGGTCGCAAGAGGTAAGTCAGCCCACACAAGCTTCAAGTTATAGAATAGCTCTGTGATGTCCAATATTGGAATTGGTCGTTGCCCATGTGAATTATGTGATATCAGTTTAAATGAGAAACAGCAGTAGTGGAGGAAAATACTAGTGTCCCTTCACGCTTTCTTTTCTTAGACAGTCCTTCTTAGAACTGTACATGTGTTAAAGTCGGATTCATTACAGATACGCACGGTATGCTTTGGTTGTGAGAGAACAGCTTGCAATGAGGGGATTCAATGAGGGGTTTCTTGTTCTTGCTCTATTTTTGCCATTTATGAAATATATATGTTTACAACTTATAAATGTATAAGACAAGGACGCCCAGGGAAGCCAATAAGGCTTATGTAAAGGACTGCCTCAAAGATACCTAAGACTTAACAAGAAAGAGGTCTTATTTGAGAGGGATATTTCACAGAGGACGTACCGCGGAAATTGAAATTTGTGAATGTTTTTTGTTGAACACTGGACTTCTGTTTGCATGTGTAACATTGTTTAATTCCTCAGTAATAAGTAAACGGAGAAACTTTTCTCAGTCGAGAACATAGGCAAAATGAGACAAATTTGAGCCTTAAAATTGTTTCGTCAGCCAAGTGTGAATAGCAAACAAGAAAACATTTTGAGGAACGTTAACATTAAAGTAACAAATTATGTTTTTGCAGTAATGTTACCTCGGTTAGAATGACGTCAGTGGCACTGCATAATAAAAAAACTATTACTGTTACCAGACAGTCTACTCAGAACTAAGGCAATGTCTACCTATGAAATAAGAGCATCTCCATAATAACAAAATTCCGCTGCACTCCTTTAGTATCCGTACTAAAAGGTTTCGGGGCTGCTTTCTGATTTCTATGCGAATATTTCGTCAGGGTGAACTTAATACGCATGTCTCGTTTCAGGCTCATGCGTGGGGTCACAGGATGTGGTAATGGTTTTTGACAGCTCAGCTAGCATGGAAGCGCCTGGCTTCAGCTCGATAAAAAACTTTGCTATTGACATGATAAACAGCACCGACGTGGGACCTGAGACAACCCATGTGTGCCTTGTACAGTTCAGCATGGTACCATTTGTGGTCTTTAACTTCACAGCCTACTTTTCCTCCAGTGAAATGATATCTGCTATAGGAGCACTGGTGTACAATGAAGGAGCCACCGGTAGAGATCTCCTTGCAAAATTTTGGTAACCTCGTACTCAGATCTTCTCACTCGAAGATGCCGTGTTTCGATTGGCTGTCAAAATCAAGTTACTTGATTGATTAATTTGAATTATTTAATGGTCACTAATGGTTTGAAGACTTTGTATAACGGTGTGTGATAAAGCAATCTGACTTTTAAGTCGATGATTAATCGTTTTACTGACCAGTAGGGATCAGTGGGGACAGACGGCATGTAGATATTCCAACGAACATTCTACCAAGATACTCTATAGAATCACTTCTGACTTTTATTTGAGGTAAACTTGGACGGACGAGATGAACTGAACCCTTCTTTATACGTTTACCAGAGGCTTTATTTATTTTCGTTTTCGATGTTTCAGGGATCGATGAGGGCTTAGAGCTGGCCGCAGATGAGCTGTTTCGACAGGAAAGTGGCGCAAGATTAAATGTACCGAAGTTCTTGGTTTTGTTTTCAGACGGAGACTTTATGAGCTACCACTCAGTAAGTAACTTGTAATGGCGACAAGTCATGCCACCAAAACGAGTGTATGTATATTTCCCGCCATTCTTTTCAAAGGCGAAAATGGCGACCGCAACTTGTTATGTACGATGGGTCTAATACCGCTATGGCGGTATCAGTTTGCCGACTTTGTCTTTACGAACACATCAACCGAAAATCTTTTTTTTTTGTGTGTGTGTTTTGACAAAACGTAACTGGTGTGCACTTTGTTCACATTCGTGGCTACATACCTCATTATGTTAATCAGGAGTCACGTGGTGTGCTCTTGAGGTATGGCCCCTCTCTCTGTCACGCAACACCAGGGAGAGAGCCTAGTGTTGCAGGCCAGAACTGGACTAGAGGCATGGGGGTGTTGATGTTAATTTAAAATGCTATGATTTTCATTTTCATCTTCACTATTCTTTTACGAATCTAAAAATGCCATGAAAGACTCCTCTACCTTTCTTTTTTTCCGCTCGTGATTTTGAATAGAAAAAGATGGGATATTAGTCGGAATTTGCAATGGGAACCCAACTAAACATTCAATTGAAGACTTAATTATAACTTCAAGTCAACAGTTAGATGGGCTCACATACAAAATAGTCTAGTGCTGTCTGTCTTATTGTTTTTATTTTTTATTTTTTTAATTTAGTGCTGTCTATAGATTTGTCCTTTCTTTTCGGCCTTGTGATTACTTAGATCGGCTGGGGTCATGGTGTCATAGTAAACGCCGATGGGGGGGGGGGGGGGAATGGGCGGGGCTAATGACATACTCTCACAGTGCCTTTTTCTACGTGTTTAGGCTACGAGAACAGTGTTGAGTTTCAGCCCTTTTTGGACCACAGGGATGGTAATAACTTCCACCCCTTCCATCGCATTCTGGGTTACTTTCATTTCATTTTAAACCTGTAAAGTCCCTATATTCTCATCTTATCTTAAACTACAGGATCCTTGGATAAACGGCACGCACGTGATTGCCATCGGAAGCGGACCAAAAATTTTTAAAGAAGAGCTCCAGTCACTTGTAAGAGATCCGAGTAAAGACTTCTTTACTACAGATGACGATCCCGCGCAAAACGTGGTACAGCGCATGCTTGATTTGGCCCAACAGGACTGCAATGGAACATAATAAGACCTCCAAATTGATGTAATGTTAGTCGTGAAATTGTCAGTAAATAATCTATAATGAGCAGAACGAGAGAAGTCTGATTTCATTTCTGCGGGGGAGATGCGCCATGCCGGGCAGTTTTATACAGCTTCCTCAACCTGATGAGTTACCATGGCAACATAAATTGTTGAAAGGAAAAACAAAACGCTTGATTGTTCTTATTCAAGACTCCAACCCGCCCAATGAAAAGAATCAGACAAGTCATTGTGTAATAATTTTTACCCACGTATCCCAAATAATTTGTAGGTGCAAACTGTATTTTAATTCACCGTATTTCAACCGTAAAACTTAACACCTTAAATCGAAAACGCTAGAAATGTCACAGGAATGTTATGTTCCAACCAGTCAAAGACGAGGGAGAGTGCGAATTCCACGTAATCGGTAAGTTTATTATAAGCAGCCAAAAACAACGCAAGCTGTGAATGTGTTTCCTATGAATAATTTCACTTTTCAGGTATGAAAATTTCGTTTCCGCAGCACTTAAGCCCCGGTTCACACTAGCGACATAACGACATAAACCACACAACGATAAGACATGACGACAAAATCGTTAGGCTCGATTTCCGCCGCTCTCTCATGTCTGGTCTACCCCCCCTGAGTTCAGGGGAGAAGCGCGGGCTCCTTTCCCGAACAGCGGCAGGTAATTGAGCTTTATTATTTTTTTTTAGTATTTGTAGTATTTCTAATAAAAATTGTTATGACGAAAAAAAAAATTGAGCCTATAAAATCGCTTACGTCGGTAATGTGAACAGGTCATAAGGAAACTAAAAGTTTCTTCCTCATTTCGTTATGTTTGTGCTGTTATGTCGCTATTATGTCAGGATGTTCACACTGCAAACAAAACGATATAACATCCTTTTCATGTCGCTAGTGTGAATCAGGCCTAACTCTATTGACTTCCTATTTAGCCTTTTGGCCTGATCTCGGCTCCAGTAGAAACGCAACGTTTCAGAAGCGTTTCTTTAGTTTACAGTTTAACCACTTTAATGAGACTGAACACATAAAGCTTCAAAACACAGTATATTAAAGGGGAAGTATCCAGGATGATTGGACTACAGAATTAAAACCGCAAATCACGATCAGAGATTACAGCTCATCATGTCAGCAAATCAAAATTGCCATTCAGATAAAATGTGGATCATTTAGTCGTTTTCATGTTCTTTCTAGTTAATATTTCTTTTCCTTCACTGCTTTTGGCGTCAAAAGTGGTGAAAGTATTGACACTTTGCATAAGTGGCACTGATATTTGAATAACTGACAATTCTTATACATCCTTAGCCTCACATTCATGTGAAAAATCCTTTGTCTAGAAACATTGACACAAGGCTTGGGATGTATAAAGTTTTGTTCATAATTTAGGGGCCATTTATACTTAGTGTCTCCAGTCAGTTTACTATTAATGTGGATTTTAGCAGCTGACATTTTGAGCATTAGCAATTTGCCTGATTCAAGTGGCCTCATAAGAAATGGCAACAATACAAAAATTCCATTGAGACAGATGGTTATTGCAATTTTTAAATGTTTATTAATTTTTTTCGTTTCTGGCAATGTATATTGTTAGTACCAAAAGCCAGTTTATCTGTGAAGACTTCCTGTGACAATAAGGAAGTGTTGTAAGTGTTAAAGCTTAGCAAGCTTTCAGCTAAATGCAAGCAAGAGACACTATGTACCACATTCATATCGAACAAAATCAATAACTTCAACTCCCTCTCTATTTAACAAGTCTTTCACTATCACACTGTCATCTAGTAAATATTCCTGCTCAAGTAACACCTCATTTACTTCTCCATCCTTAGCTGCATCATTTTCACTGACATTTTGTGATATAACCCTTGGATTCATCCCCACAACATGTTGAGCCATCCTATTGGCCAAGGGTACTACGGACTCCAGATTAGCATTATTTCGCTTTGGTTTTAAGGCAACCATTCCTCCGTACCTCCCCAGAGAACAACCACGTAATGACGTCACAAAAGGGCCATGAACATAGCTACCAATAACATTGCTTAATTCAGTTGTCATGGTAACTACTTTGTTTATTTTGATGTTTTCTCCTAGTTTGCCAATTGTGTTGGTCACAGTTTCAGCCACAGTCTCTCCTTCACCGTTGTGTATTAGCTCGTTTCTCAGTTTATGTTCAGGTATAACTTCTCTTAGATGATCAAGCTCGCCAGCTAGTGCATTGATCTTTTGGTTTTGATCAACAATCTTCATCCTCTTCGCCAGTGCTGCAGTTGTTACTTTTGACACTAAGTCCACAAAGAGCTCATTCCTGGCTACAAAATCTGTTTCACAGTTAACCTGCAATGACAAAAATAGCTCAAAATACTATTTTTTTTTTTTTGGGGGGGGGGGGGTTAAATATCAGTTATTAAAGAATCCTCTCCTCTGGATAAGTGCTTCTAGCTGGTACTTACAAACAACAGTACATGAAACTTCAAATCTGATCCCTGAATTTTATGCAACTAACCTCGACCATAGCACCAAAGTTACCATCCACCATCAATCCAATGAGTCCTTCTGCTGCAGCCCTTCCTTGCAATTTGGTCGCCTTTTCCCAGCCTTGCTTCTCTGCCTCTGCTTTCAACCATGTCATAGCTTCATTGTAATCATTATTGCAGAGCTGCAAGCTCTCCATACACTTGGCAAAACCAAATCCTGTTTCCTTTCGCAATTTAGAAAGCAATGATTTATCCACTTTCATTGACTGCTGTTGCTTTGAGCTTAACAGACGAACTGCCAGCCCTGAAAAAAAAACACACGTCATGAGTGAACAATCATTAGATGACCTCTCTTAACTCCATACCATACCATACCTGCAAAATACATAATACAGTCAAGTCCTGATCAAAAGAATTCCCACAGATCCAACAGGCTGATGCATTAGATGGTTGACAAGATCTGGATTAGAATGAATCCAATCAAATCTACAAAACCTCAATCAGATCAAACCAGATTTAACAAAACCTCAGAAACCTGGACTGGATTGGATCCCACTGACCAACCCCAGATATTCAACTCAAGTCAGATCACTTTTAAATTTCATCCAAAACAGCCACAGGTGTTCTGGCTAATTGCTACTCCGTGTACATGTATTATTATAAAACAGCCTTGAAACTAATTTGTCACTTCACCAAAAAGATTGATCAGATTCCTCTAACTTTGTAAGAGTAACAGGTAACAGGATTATGTCATATTGCCTCTTATTATCAAGCTAATGTCTGCTATTGCAACATGAATTATCACCACAATATATTCGGTCATGGGGTCTCTGAAAGTAATAAACAAACCTTTGAGAACACGATATAATGTAGGCTCAATTTCCAGCCACTGTTCGGGAAACGAGCCCGCACTTCTCCCCCAAACTCACGGTTGGACTCGTCTGGTTGCCTTTGTTGGTTTCAACCAATCAGAGCAGTGCCCGCAGAATTTTGTCGGGCATAATTTTCACGCACATTTATAATTATCAGGCTATAATTTCAAAATGGCAGCGGAAGGCAGGTTGACGAGTGAAGCCATTGATTGTATTTTAGAGGCCTAGAAGCTTCAATTAAGGGCCAATATGTCTTCATAATTTAGCCGATTGCCTGAACAAAGCCGAACATTGGCATATAGAACATGCAACACAGTCAACAGACTTATGCGTAAAGAGCTACATTTGAATCATGTGGTGTGAGAACGAACAACAGGAGGAATAAGCTTAAACATCGAGCGCGAGGAAAATAAGCTCGATCAGATATATGCAAGAAACATAAGAACGACTCTAGACAAACGTATACCTTTCTCGATGTAAAGCTACGGCGTCTCCAAAGAATAACATAAGAGAACAAATATGATATCCCTGATAAGAATCTACATACTGTACTTGCATGCAGTTTTAATCAAACAGCCGGGCCCGGCGTCAGACTACAGTGGAATCCCGATTTCTCGAACCCTGATTTTTTCAAAACTCCTGATAACTCGTTCCCTCTCCTCAGTCGAACACTGTAATTTTACCCCCGATTTCTCGATCTCTCCAATTTCTCAAACCAATTTGCATTTCCCCTGGAGGTTCGAGAAATCAGGATTCCACTCTATATGCTGCAAGTAAGCAACATGTCCACGGTAAATTTTATATTTTGTCCCTCGAAAGCAAATATTCTTGGAGACATATCTTGCATTAGAAATGAGCCTAAGCATTATGCATAAACACATGGAAAATTACAGAGGTGTCAAACTCTGCAAAGCGACATACCGATAACAGCAGAAGCTATGCAGACCAATGACCTCTAAATTTGCTATAGCACAGTCTAACGGTTCAGCTCTACTAAAAATTCCTCTTTATAACACAACATGAAGTGCCCTTAATAAACACGAGTGAAGCAACAAAGGTCGAGAGACCGAACAGAGAACGGAAAATGTACAGCCTTTTCATGTTGCTTTTTCAAGCGAAAATCTGACACCCGACAACGCATAAAATTTTTTTTTTTCAATCACGTCACGGACATGGATGGCCGCTCACGCCTCCAGCTGTCTCTTTTCGGGGAGGAACGTAGACCAGACACGAGAGAGCGGCGGAAATCGAGCCTAGATATAATGGGCCATTCCATTTTTTACCTGTACCTCCCCCCCCCTCCTTATTGAGGGTCTCAGAAATCTGAGGGGTAGGGGGGGGGGGTTAAAAGGCTGTTTCTGAGGGGGCAACCCGTGCTGGATTCCTCTTGGGGTCGTTTATCAGAGTGTTCTTTTCACGTTGCTTTACTTCATAAAAAAAATTCAGAAGGAGTGATCCAAGATCACTCGCATCATGGTACATCAAAGAATCCGTGACCAGAGTGGATTCATCGGTTCCTTTGATGTACTATGATCCGTATGATCTTGAATCACTGATCCAGGCCCCAAGTCTCACTGCCGGTCATTGAGTCTATTCAAAACCTTGTCCGGCTGCCGCACATATAGCAGTTATAGCGATGTTTCTTGTTAACAAACATTGACGTCATATTTCTTTTGATATTCAAATTTGCCAGCCACTGAACAATAGCATGCATGCATTGCTTCAACAGCCAATGGTGACGTACGTAACGAGAGACATCGCTATAGCCACAGCAGAGAGAAAATTCTAAAGCTTAACGATTCGTCTAACTGACACGTTTCGAACGACCATACTTAAGGCGGGGGTCTACCTGAAAGCCGTATTTTGGCTTGGTATTATGTTCTTAATGCAAATATCTCGTTTACGTTTCAAGCAATCAAGAATCTGTTCACTCATTACACACATCTATGTTTTGCGCCGTTTTGTAAATTTTTTGGTGATTTTTAGGTTTATTTGGAGACAGATAGTTTTTCTCAAAGGATTAGTAAAATTTATGGAAATAGGAAATTTTGAAGATTTGGTGTTGTTTTAAAATTAGAGTTTGAAGTTAAAAATTGATAGATACACACCAAACAGTTGCCTAACAACCCGAGTGCCATTGTGGGGTCGGGCAACTGTCTGGTGGTGTTCCATAACCTTTTCTCCCCCTTTCAATCTCTCTTTAAACTTCCTCAAATTTCACTTTAATTCAGGTAAACCCCCACCTTAAAGGAGGACAATTTCGAATATTCCTGACATTTAAACCCAGGTTTTTTTATGCCAGATATATTAATCTGATATCGATACAAGTTAAAACGCGTGTTTTAACATGTTTGTTTAAGGGAAAAAAAAACGAAAAATAATCCAAACAAAATGCTCCTCGTTCTCTGCTCCCCCCTACCCCCTCATGGGGTAGAGTTAACGGGAGCAGAGTCTCTGCAGAGTCCCACCCTCACCGGTCCACCCGCACGAGGAGCCTCCAACACCCCTTCGATGCGACTAAATTTAAATAAGAGGTGAAATGCTCTTTGCCTCCCTTTTGGGAGGCATTTCCTAGACTCGCACGAGGCGAAGCCTCGTTTTGGCGCTAAGCTTATTGTTGTCCTATAATGCCATGCAATCGCTGTTTTCATATCTAATCGTGACAGACGCGTTAAATTTGTGATTTTCTTCACATCTATTAGCTTGACAGTAGCTACAGCTTGAAAAACCTTGAAAACTTCTCTTAAGGCGGGGGTCTACCTGAAAGCCGTATTTTGGCTTGGTATTATGTTCTTAATACAAATATCTCGTTTACGTTTCAAGCAATCAAGAATCTGTTCACTCATTACACACATCTATGTTTTGCGCCGTTTTGTACATTTTTTGGTGATTTTTAGGTTTATTTGGAGACAGATAGTTTTTCTCAAAGGATTAGTAAAATTTATGGAAATAGGAAATTTTGAAGATTTGGTGTTGTTTTAAAATTAGAGTTTGAAGTTAAAAATTGATAGATACACACCAAACAGTTCCCTAACAACCCGAGTGCCATTGTGGGGTCGGGCAACTGTCTGGTGGTGTTCCATAACCTTTTCTCCCCCTTTCAATCTCTCTTTAAACTTCCTCAAATTTCACTTTAATTCAGGTAAACCCCCACCTTAATAGAGGGGAATGGTTCAGTCTATGGAACGACCGATCGGAGACTTTGAAATAGCAAAAATACCTATATGATACCTTGATTAAGTCTGATGCTCGAAAGAGCGAATCTTGCTCCAAATGAACTCGAAAACCACATTCTGGAACAAGCCATTGCAACAGCCGCCATCTTGAAGCAGGATCCTGGATTGGTTGAGGTGGAATTGGTACTAGTTTGAGCTTATCCCCTCCGTCCCTTCCCTAGTCTGTATGAATTTTCGTCATCATAGTGAGGCTACAGATTTTCCAAAAGTATGGCTGCTGGAACGGAAGTACACGGACTTCCAGTGGTAATATTTGTCTTTTTTCTTTGATGTCTAACCCTAATGCTTTCTTATCTTATGTTCGTCTCTTTATGTGCTATAGACTCGTCTACCTCCTCATCTAGAAGGAAATTTGGTTTATCACAGATCGACTAAGTTTGGAAGACCAAAACGAGCCTTCTTTGTGGTAAGCGTACATTTCAACGTAAAGCTTCTGCGTAAAATTACGGAACATGTTTGCAGTGCGATGACAGGGAAGTGGTTAACCTAATGAACTAAGATACTCCTAATGACGTGGAAATTCTATTAACTGAGCGGCTAAATAAAAATAACTCCAAGTTTTATGAGGAACACGCACTTGACTGCCTTGGAAAATGAAACTGAATAATCTGACATGACATTACATGCCTGAATGCGTGACAGTCGGACAAAATATGTCAACACGAAGTATAGGCCGAAGAAAAGACCTTTTGAAGGAATCCAAATATGACTGATTTATCGAAACTAGAAGTAATATAACCTATTGTAAGTTGGAACATATCTATACTGGTGTGTTTACTTGCTTATCTGGAGCAGTGGGGGGGGGGGGGGTTGTGGCACGGGAGGTACCCCCAGAAAAATTGGGTGGGGGTGTGTGGCTCACTTCCCAAAACCCTTACCCTATTTAATGCCAAAATTTGCAATTTTCCCTACCCTATTGATAACCTGACCCCTAAATCAAAATCGTGTTTTAGATCTGCCTTACAATTAGTTCCCTAGTTTAGACCAAACATCTTTCTTAAAGGCTTAAATATCTAAGCTATACCCATTTATATAGGGGGCGCTTATGGGGAGAATTTGAGAGTCTGAGACTGGGGGACTTCCTTGGCAGTGGGAAATACTTAATTATTATCAGGATTTTCAGTATTGTGCAGACATTAATTTAGAAGCAGGGAAGTACACCATTAGTGTATGGTGGCCGATGACTGCCATTCGATTTTTTCCATATTTTTCGAGCAAAACGAGATAAAAAAAGATAAAACTGAACATAAACATTAAACCAAACCACTTTAAAAGGTAAATATAAATAAAATGGCATTAAAAGATGAAAGTGAAGTAAAATTAAAACAAATATGAAATCAGTATAATTTGAAATTAAGTAAAAAGTAAAAATTAAAAGAAAATAAAACTATTAAAAAATCGAAACTAAACTAAATTTAAGTTAAAGTGAAAGTAAAAGTAAATTTAAAACCCTTATAAATTTTAAACTATTTGAAAAACAAAGTAAAATGAAAATGTCCATGGCCTATGACTGCCATAGTATCCCAGCAGACTGTGCAAAGGTGGCTTTGGATGAAGGAGAGGGGACTGGTAACTTGTTATGTTTTATTTCGCGGTTTTTCGGATTAAAAATGTCTTATTGTCGCAATGATGCCTGGAAGGAGGACTTACAACTAAAGGAAGATTTACAGAAATACGCTGGCCAATTGTTCAAACGAGAGGAAATTCTAAGCTTTGTAATAAGAGATTATTCCTGTTATACTTGGAGCGTTCGTTCACTCGATCGTAGGCTTCGCCATTTTGGTATCTTTTATAGTGACAAGGACGTAACAGTTGACGATGTGCGGCAGGCCGTTGCAGAAGAGATGCACAGACCTGGGAAACTTCTGGGATACCGGGCCATGCAAAAAAAGATATGACAGGAGCATGAACTGAACATACCAAGAGACTTGGTCCACGCTGTCATATATGACTTGGATCCCGAGGGTCTTGAAGCTCGTAGTGTTGGTGCAAAGAAAAGGAAACCAAAAGGACATTTCACGACTAAGTGACCGAATTTTGTGCACTCAGTTGATGGTCACGATAAGCTTATGGGCTACCAGAATAGCACCTATCCATTAGCCATATACGGTTGCATCGACTCGGCAAGTCGAAAACTTTTGTGGCTTCGCATATGGGTGTCAAATTCTGATCCACAGGTAATTGGGCGTTGGTACCTGGAGTACTTGTACGAGACTAGAACCATGGCGTCTTACTTAAGAATGGATAGGGGCACTGAGACAGGAACACTGGCAACAATGCATGCTTTCCTGAGACGACATCATGGGGATGTCGATCCGCATGAGACAGTGATTTATGGCCCATCAACTTCAAACCAAGTGAGTATGTGAAAAGAATTCTTGAACTTTACACCTTTGCTTTATCTGTTACAGTAGTTGGGGGCCCAGTGACATCAGCCAAACAGACCGCTGTGTGTTCAGTCCAATATTTTCCAGGTATTTGACTGGCCCCAAAGGGGAAGGGAGCTTCCATGCATGGCCTATACGAGGAAGTGCCACTAGATCGGGCATGGGTTTTGGCCTGTGTTCTAAACAGGATAATGTATATAATTCAAGCAAGTCTGTCCTAAACTGGGTCTGGAAATGTCCTACAAAGGGTAGAAGGGAAAATCTGCATATAAGCCAAGTGGCTCATCAGGTGAGAGCTTATCCCAGTTTCTATAGCATGAAGCTACTAGGGGTATTTCTACTTCCCTCTGGATGGCATGCTAGTCCATTACAGGGTTACCCCTAATTAAGTTTACTGGTACCTGGGTGGAGAGAGC
The DNA here is from genome assembly GCA_964020085.1 of Micromussa lordhowensis. Classification (NCBI taxonomy): domain Eukaryota; kingdom Metazoa; phylum Cnidaria; class Anthozoa; order Scleractinia; family Lobophylliidae; genus Micromussa; species Micromussa lordhowensis. The sequence continues at coordinate 27,555,381 of OZ026598.1, forward strand.
CACTGTGTGAGTAAAATATCTTGCCCAAGAACACAACACCTGTCCCCAGCCAGGACTTGATCTCTTGATCTGAAGGCGAGTGGACTAACCATGAGGCCACTGCACATACCCTTTTTGCACATCCCCAAAAAGGGTATAGCTGCAAGACTATTGTCCACTGTTTTGAAGCAATCCAAAATTGGAATCATCTATCTATCAATTTAGCAAGTCATCAGTCAACCCAACATCACTTTCAGGGCTAAATATTAGGCCTATGGGAAGGGTGTTGTCCTAAACAAAGTCAGGATTTCACACCCCCGGTGGTGCCCATCCTTGTACCCAAACATTGGTCAAGTACCCACTCTCCCCCGGGTTGGACTGGTTGGTGGTTTGCCTTGAATTATACCACAGTAAGTCAAACTGACTTGCGCATTGTAATAGCATCAAGAAAAATATTGACATTTCATTGCTTTGAATTTTGCAAGTGAGATATAAATTGTTAAATAGGTTTGGCAGTGACATAAATAGCCACCCTAAATGCATGTTTATTAACTAACGATAATAATTACCCACTGGCTTGGTCTGTTAATACTTGTCTAACAATAGAACTACTTATACTGTAAGTTGTGATTAAATCAGTTGTCCCTATTTTAAAGATAGAAAGGTGGTGGAGAGACCTCCATGAGAGGTTGGAGAAATATTTCAAGAGCCACCTGAGCTGGTTAAAAGAGCAAGGTCACTATGATCCAAGGAATTCCACTGACAGGTGATGACAATGAATGAAAAAACAATTTAGTGGCAGGCTATATGAATTCTACATTAAAAGCAGTGGAAACTTTCCCTACAAAACAACAGAAAAGGACCCGAACTCTAAAACAAACTTGTGACAAATAATATATTTATTACTTATTGATCACCAGTGATAGTTTTGAGTGTTTTCCTGACCCACAGGATGCTTCTTGCATTTATTATGATACCCCTCCTGCAGAGAGAACTTGATACTTTCAAAGACACTATCTGGAATGCTCACAGAATTAGACCACAGAAAGATGCTGTCCTTCCATGTGGCATACCTGATCATATTTACAGCTTCCCAGAGGAGTATGGCTTAGAACAATGTGGTAATCTTAAATTTTTGACTATTTTATCTTCCTTGGAGTACGTTTATATTGCTTTGCATAACAGGCCAGGAGAAATGTTGCAGGATTACGCCCTGAATTGAGGTAACTTTACATCTTGAAATTGGAAATGTTTTTCAATCACATAAAATGGGCTAAAGCTGATTTTTGGTGTCACAATTATTGTATGTGACATGGTTTAAATATTCATATATTATTTACTTCATAATAATTCAAATCAGGCAAATTTTTCTGTTCCAAATTATGGTACAAAACAATGAAAAGTCAAAACCAAACTGGTTTAAAAATTTTAAACCAAAGATAACATATTGAAGCTCAAGCACATCTTATGAATGCTCCAGAGGGTGTGAGCTGGTGCATTTACTAAGGGTAAATGTAAACTCTTAGCAATTGACATTATGACCTTTTGCACAACATAAAGGTTTCAACTTTATTCAGAAACTCTTAACTCAAAAACTATCTTAACGATCGTTTCAGGGCTGCCAGTTTCAGAGGAACAATTGAGGGAAACAGCTGAAGAGTCTGGTGTTCTTAATGTGAAAGATGACTTCCTTGATCCTACATTTAGAATGGAGTGTGAACGGCTGATTCCCAACTTTAACAATATTGTGGCGAAGGAATGTAAAGAAGCATATCTTTACTTAAAACATAATTTTAACATACATGTTTCTAGTTAAGGTTTCTGTTATCTTGAAACAACCCAAATTTTGTTCACTGTAATCAACAATTTGTACCAGGCATCAGACATTATTTCCAATTAAGCAATCTGTTTAGAAATCTGAAAAAAAAACTAAACAACTATAGCGAATTAAGTAAAATCTTCATTCTTATTGATTATACAACTGCTACATTTGTCATAAATCTATAAACAATAAATGATTTTATATTATACAATATATCAAATGTTATTTGTCATTAGGAATCATACCTCTACTTTTTTTAATTCCCTGAAGGGTATTTACTTAGAAATTTAACTGCAAATACATTGCATGTAACAGTAACTCAACTTGTAAACAAGAACAATTAACTTGATTGTTTTAGCCTCAGTGGTGATTGCATGGCTATCTGTAACAAAACCAACAGTTAGTTAAAATTAAAACAACAACGTGTAGTTTACTTGGCTCAACAACTAAATATGTCTTGTGTACAAACTGGGAAAAGTAACATCTTGGTTTGACATGCGACACTTATCTTACAAAGCTTCCTTGGCTAATCCAGTGGTGGTCATCAAGAACAATTATGCACAAGGTATTTAAGGATTTTGTTTTGGAAATTTTGTTAGTCCTAACATGACACAATACATATTGCAATCAGGATGATTCTCAATAAAATTGGAGATTGCTGTAAGGGACAAATTGCCAGCAGAAAATAACACCTCTTCGCCATCTAACAACTCCTTTGAGGCAATCTCAGGATCAAATAGAATGTGATCACTGCCCTGCATATCTACCACCATGATATTTTCATGTGATCGCTCATATGAAAAGTGGGCCAGACTTTCACATTTCTGTCGAATCTCTGAGTTCACACCACAAGGTATTCCAGTGTTGTTCAGGCACTTAGTGAATTCCTCATCTATATATTCTTCAACAGTGACCCACTCATCACCAGACTGTCCATGGATTCTTCCCATGTATATTTTCTTGTAGGTGAGCGTTTTGCCATACAGTTCCAAGTTATCATTCAACTGTAACTCTTTCTCCAATTTTTGGGTGAAATTTCTCGCGAGCATGTGCATTTGCACAACCTTTTTTGTGTGCTGCTCCAATGTCTGTTTGGTCTGTTGTATTATGTCCACTGCGGATTCCAGATATCTCTTCACAACCCACTGCTGATTACAGAATCCTGCTGCTTTACTGGTAGCTTTGAACGTCTTGCGAAACCCTCCCGTTTCAAAAGGCTCTTTGACTAGGCTGAACTCCACCACTGAGGGGCTTGACCACGCCATGTCAGAAATATTAAACGTGAAGAGATCAATCTTTGCAGTGCTTCCGTTGATGACTTTGCCGAGTCTCATCATTTCTAACACCGACAGACTCTTTGGAAAGGCTTTACTTGGGCTTTGGACTTTGGTAACTGGCAACGACTGGGTATTAGCCCGTCTAAACGGTAGTTTCGGCGGCCTGTCGCGTTCCATGCGGTCTCCAGCATCAGCATCTCGATCGTTTGGCTCAATAAAACGTACGTGGACAACCTTTAGGTCAGGAATTTGTTGTAAGGAAGAACAAGAAGGGCCTTGTTCACCCGCAAGAACGTCGCATACCATACGTTCTCCTACTATGGAGGCGAAGTGCCTTCTACACGCATTCTTTATGTTGTCAAGTGTCACTTCTTCGTAGTCGAAAGGAACGAATTCTCGCGGGCCGATGCGACTGTACTTTTGTGCCTTGCCCGAAACTTCGGTGCTTAATCTTTGGATGACTATTTCTTCCTTCTGTACGATGTCATGAGAAGGTGCCTTACGCTTGCCAGTCCGTTTCTCTTTCATAGCCGTCTTGAAGGTTTTTCCACTGGGTAGCCATTTTGCCGACTACAGATCTAACCTTTACCAGTCCCCTCTCCTTCATCCAGAGCCACCTTTGCACAGTCTGCTGGGATACTATGGCAGTCATAGGCCATGGACATTTTCATTTTACTTTGTTGAGTTATTTTTTTGTAAAAAAAATATCTCTTAGTCGGCGCGTCGAGTATGTTGTGGACAGGTCAATGGATCAGTGAGTCAGTGAGTCAGTGAGAGATGTATGTATGTCACACCAATCAGATCGGATCTACTATAAACAGCCAATCAAATTTCTTGTTTTAAAAGTAAATGGTATATGAGAAGATTTGATCCCAATACAGTTCAGAACTGCCATATTTATTCTTCTATAAAAGAGGAGGAAGTATTCATATTGGGTTTACTTCGGCATTTTCTGTGAGTTAGGCTTAGGATTTTAGTTATGGACGAGATGAGCCTTGAGGTATGAAACAGTGTATGCAGTTGTATGCAAATGGACGAGATGTTTTTATTTTTAGTTACAAAGGTAACTTGATATTTTTGTTTTTCACAAGGAGTAAATTCAATAAGACGTCACGCATCGTTGCTTCTAGTTCTTACGAAATGTTTTAGAGGAGACGAGACTATTTTGATTTGAAAGAGTTTGAACGTTTACAATAGGTCCAGGTAATGGTTGCTGTGTTCTTGGTGCGCGCAATTATAACGAGATATTTTTATTTTTTCGTTACAAAGGGTAATTTGACACTTTTGTTTTTCACAAGGGAGTAAATTCAATTAGAGCTGGCAAATCATCACCACTTGTTCCCACGAGATGCTTGCTATTTTTAGTTACAAATGGTAACTTGATATTTTTGTTTTTCACAAGGAGTAAATTCAATTAGACGTCACGCATCGTTGCTTCTAGTTCTTACGAAATGTTTTAGGGGAGACGAGACTATTTTGATTTGAAAGAGTTCGAACATTTACAATAGGTACAGGTAACGATTGTTTTGTTGTGGTTGTATGGAAATATAACGAGATATTTTATTTTTTAGTTACAAAGGGTAATTTGACACTTGTTTTTCACAAGGGAGTAAATTCAATTAGAGCTGGCAAATCATCACCACTTGTTCCCACGAGATGCTTGCTATTTTTAGTTACAAATGGTAATTTGACACTTTTGTTTTTCATATGGGAATGAATTAAATTAGACTGTCAACGTGTCAGAGGTGTTTTTTTCTCTTTCTTTTTTCGGTAAACTAGTGTTGTTGTGTAAAAGGGTTAACTAAATTGTCACTGTAAACACTCCCTTAAATGCTCCTATCTTCATAACCTTTTAATTAAAAAAAATAACTCTTGCACGCCTTGCGTGCCTATGTTTTTTCAAATAGTTTCAAATTGATAAGGGTTTTAAATTTACTTTTACTTTCACTTTAACTTAAATTTAGTTTAGTTTCGATTTTTTAATAGTTTTATTTTCTTTTAATTTTTCTTTTTACTTAATTTCAAATTATACTGATTTCATATTTGTTTTAATTTTACTTCACTTTCATCTTTTAATGCCATTTTATTTATATTTACCTTTTAAAGTGGTTTGGTTTAATGTTTATGTTCAGTTTTATCTTTTTTCATCTCGTTTTGCTCGAAAAATATGGAAAAAATCGAATGGCAGTCATCGGCCACCATACATTAGTAAACAAAGTAAATTTAAAAGGATCATAAATAAACTGGGTTTTCTTTTTCTAATGCAATTTTATTTACACTACTTGCATAATTATATACTTACACATACACTTACAAGTCATGTATACTTGGACTACTTACAATATACATATTACAATACAATTACACTAGTCTAATGAAATTACAGTTGATCTACTTGCAATGCCCTTTTTATTGTTTGTACATAATAACTACATTTGTAAGCTACTGTCAAAGTAGGGGCATTAATTCATCCATTGTTTTTTTTTTATGAATTATGCATGTAAGTGCCATGGAAACTTTTTCAGATGCATGTTTTTTTATCATAACTTATTAATTGAATCTCCTTTTATTGACAGCTATTAGAAACAGTGATACATCAGTATGAAAGCAGAGACAGTTATCACAAAGGACAGAGATCAAAAGAAAATTTTAAAATCAACCTGGAAGAGGTGCATTTGAAGTTAATTACCGTATGTGTTGTGTGCTGGGGATAAAATGTATTCATGATAATCATTTTTATTGCTATTCATTATTGTGAAAATCTTGACAACTTAAATGTGTTATTTTAAAATTGGTACCCCTTTGAGGGGGAATGACTTTGCCATGCCCCCCCGAAAAAAAAAATATATATATAATATATAATTATTTTGGTAGCCTTTAAAGTTTCCATAAAAACTTCTAGCATTCACTCTGCATTTAAGTACATGTGTATAGCAGATCCTCTGTCTGGTCAGGAAGCTTTATTATGGTCAATCTTGTTCCTAGGTGTGTGGTATTACAGAAATGTTGATGTCCAATAAACAATACAAGAACTGCAGCTTCAAGCTGACACTAAATGACAAACAGGCTACAGAGCATACGTTTTCTGCTGAGGTACATGTATGCTAGTAGTCTAGTAGGTTCTGAATTAGCCTGGTCGCGCCCTAATCCAAGATGGCCGCCAACTAAACTTCGAGAATCCATGACGTCATCGCCGCCCTTTCACCACCTTCACCACCTCGCCCCAGTGGTGAAGAGGGGGCACTTTACCACAACTCTAACCCTAGGCCTTAGGCCTCAACCCTAACCCTAAGACTTAGGCCTAAACCCTAAGCCCTTAGCCTTTAGCCCTAGGCCTTAGAAGCCTTAGGCCTTAGACCTTCACCACTTGGAGAGACCCCTTTCACCACACCTTCGCACTCAACCCTAGCGTGCGCGTGTGTGTGTGTTCGAGCAGTGTGTGTGTGTGTGTGTTTAAACTCTCTTGGCCCTGACCGCGGAGCTCTGCTTGCCGTGGCCGGCGCGGTCGAGAGCTGGCGCGTTCTGAGGGTGTGTGCGTGCTGTCGAGCCTTTTTATGTGCTCTCTCTGCATTGTGGGTCGTGCGCGCTGCGGCCGGACCTGCCGCTCTGCTCTGTGTGGGTGTGTCACGCTCGCTGACCTGCCTACCGCACGCCAACTCGGCCTTGGGCGGTGCGGGCCAGCCTTGCCGACCAAAGTGGGTGCTCTGGCTTGAGAGAGTGCGCGCGCGCGTTCCCCGACCAAAGTGGCGGGTGGTTTGTGGCTTCAGCGCACGCGCGCTGAACCACTGCCAGCTTTGCCGGGTCGGGTCGGGGGGAGGGGGAGGGGAGGGTCCCATGACATCTAGCTTAAAAAAAAAGACCACAGATTCTCGTTCATGGTTGGTTTAATGTTCGTAACATCTGAATGTGACAGCATGGTCTGGCTCAAGATAGGAGGTAATCTACCTCTACCTCTAGAAATTCTTCCAGTTGCGCCAACTGAGCTTGGCTCAGATCTTCATCCAACACCGAGATTCTCAGGCCGTTGTGGAAATGCGCCTCGTACCACGTACATTCATTGCCTCTCATCGACGCGTCACTGTCGTAATATATCAGACAATCGAAACAAACATTACATTGTTGACAGTGTCGCTGAGGTAAATCAAGGCACCACTTGCCGGGGTCGTCTCTGGGTCGCATTCGCACCTGACAAAATTGGCAAATGTCTTTAAAGCCTTGAGCGTGTATTTTGTCCCAGCCCCGTTGTAGTCGGTCGTGGGCCTGTTTCCGATCGGCCATCCATTGTATGCTCTGTCGCAGTTCCTGCGGTAGTCTGTCCCAGTGACTGAGTATCTGTCCGTGTTCCCCCCCCCTCCCCCAAAAGGGAATTTAAAAAAAAATGGATTTTTTTTTAAACACACACTCAAACAAAACCTAAAAAAACCCACAGCTCACCTCTCCCGTGTTTCGCTCGTAACGGAGGGCCCGACGTAGTGGGCTCAAATCTCTGGTACACATCGCGCGTCGGTTTTTTTCTCTCTTCGTTGAGATGTCGTTTAATGTTTGCCCCAGTCGACCACGGCAGAAAAAAAAATGGCGAAAGATGGTCGCGCGCGCCACTCTGAGTGGGTGGTGGGCTGACGCCATGGCACTGACGTCATTCTCTGGGCTCACCCCTTTGCGGTGTTTTTTTTTCTTTGTCTGATTTGTGGAGAGCGCGGTGTTCGGGATGTTGCGAAGTGAGGTGTGTTGGTTCCCGAGATTCATTCACATCTGCCGAGTGGCGTTCTGGTTCGTGAACGAGCTTGATCGCGATGGATTGCAGGACATGGATTACGATGTCATGAGGCGGGTCATCCGGTGCCAGGGCAGGCGAGAGGTCTGGTCCATCCTCCATGCTTATAACGATGCCGCGTTTCGAAGTCGCATCCGGGCCTACGAGGAGTTGGCTCAGGGTCTCGTGTCTGATCGATCGTAGATCCATCGGGGGAAAAGAAAAAGAGTGGAAGTTGTGTGTCAATAAACGAAAACGCAGTGTACCAAACTGGTCTCACCGGATTTTTTTGGTCTAGACTCATTGTGCTAGTTCACCAATCGGCTTTTTTCAAATAAACACGCTTGGCAGTTCGCGTTTTTTACAATTTCAGCGTTTTCTTGGCTTCCATGATCCTCTTGACCATCCTTTCGGCCAGAGATTTGCTGCCCGGTAACCTGTCGATGGCCTTGATCATCTTGGCGTCGGCTTTCCACTTGTCTGGCAGAGTCTTGGCCCGACTGTAATCGATGTCGTGCTGTTTGGCCAGCTTGTCCAATCGATTGATGCCGGGATCGCCGCGCTTCAGGCGCTTCTTGAGTTTGGTGCCCGGCCCCATGTATTGATAGCCTGGCCAGTGGAGTTCGATGCCCGTCTTGGCCCACCATTTTTGAAGGTCGAAGCCGCCGGCAGGGCTTTTTTTTTGCGCGTCAGGGTCTTGTAAATAAATCATCTCCTCCACCTTTTATTCTCCAAGGACCCACAAATGCGATGCATGTTTTCGTGCAGCGCGCAGCATGCAGTAAATTGTTATGTTAATTTTTGCGCATGTCAGAGAGTCAAGTAGAATAAAATATAGTTTTGGGGGAATAAACCTCAACTGAATCTCGTGGTGTAGTGGTGTAGAAGAAAGACTGGTAAGCGAGATGTATGCGAAAGGTAAGTGGTTCGAGTCCTGATGGGGTACACGAGAAAAAAGAAAAAAGAAACAAATCGTAAATTGGCAGAATTTCTGAAAAAAGGACAACCTGGTGGGGTATACCTAATTTCCTGGAAATTTCCGTTACATTCGATTTTCATGCCGGAATTTCCAGAATTTTCGGTTGAATGGTTCGCTTCACGGAATTTCAAAGGTCGAATGGAAAGCGCCCAAGGACAACCTTGTGAGGTGATCCAAATTTTCGGAAATTTCTTACTAGGAATTATCGTTATAAAGTTGAATTTCCTCCTCAGGGGAATTTTGGTTTGAATGGTTCGCTTTGCGGATTTCGTTTTTCTTCCGGATTTTTTTGAAAACGTTCACAGGAAATTTTCTTACCATCTGTCCCCATTTCTTAATTTCGGAATTTGAGGTTGGATGAAAAACTCTCCTAGTACTTGAAATTCCTAATACCAAAGCGCGCCAGGTCTAAAATTAGAATGCAAATTATTGGAACCCAGCGAGAGTCAGACAACATAAGCGTGTTCTGAGATAAATAGGAGGAAAATGAACGCCAAACATTCGTTTTAAAAATTGTTTTAGGATTACTTGCTTACGAGCTTGAAAAGCGTCAAATCTTCCACCTTTCCGTTTTGTTTTTGTCTGAGTTTGCCTGAGTTATGACGTCACTCTCGCGCTTTGCTATTGTGGACATTTATAAACAATAACAAGCCTTAATGGGATGATATTGTTTTCATCCGATGCTTGCATGCCGGCGTGCAAGTACGGGCGCGAGTGTTTCTCAGCCACAGGTCTGGCGGTGGTAACTGTAAAGCCATGAACATCAGCAAAATGGCAAGAAGTGCCACGTGCGTACAAAAACTGGTAATTAGAATATTATGCGCCTCATTAGCATATAAGGAACGGGTTATACGAATTCACTCTAAAGTCTTAACAAGAAATAGACTAGAAGACGAGGTTTTTTATTCGTATTGGTAGTGGTACGAAGCCACCATTCCATATACCTTGAGTTTATTAATAACTAAATAAACCTTAACTTATCCGACGATTCCATGTCTAGGCCGTGCATTTAAATTTTGTGGTTATTCCGCAGTCATTAAAATGCCTCTAAACACCTTCTATGAGCTGATTAGTGATTTATACTGTGCGTAACTATAACTGAACCATAAATGTTGGTCTACTCAATCGACATTATACAATGATAGTGTTACAGTCCGTAATAATACATTGTCAATTCGAAACCAACATGTATTGCTTACATTAACGAAAGCTTTGCTGAAACTTTAGTATTAAACGTGAATATCAATCAAGAAATTATAAGCGTTTTTCGGAAGTCCTTTATTCGATTACTTCAATCTCTAAGGAGGTTTCACCGGTGCCAGCCTCATTCCTCGCAAACTAATTACTTTATGGAGGTGCTCAGTTACTAACGCTAAGTTCCCTTTCTTTGGAGAGGTTTGAGGTTTGTAAGTCAGGCTCTGGACTAAGACTTTTCAATAAACTCCACGTCTGGATGTTCCACTGCAGCTCTAGCATCGTGGAAATTGCCAAGAAGAGTCGATTCCACTGCCATGGCTTGCGTGCGACGTTTGACTCGGGCAGACATGGAGCGGTCTTGCAAGCGAACATCGCAACAAGCCTTTACCTGGAGCCGGCAACAAAGTGACGCTGGTTTTCCATGGACAGAAAGATCCAAGCAAGATAGAACAGCAAGTAATCCAAGACTCAAAGCAACTAACGATGACTTGTTCATCTCGGGGCGAGACCTGATAATGCCTGCGCGGAAGGGTTAGCAAAACTTAACTCGGGAACTGGAGATCAAGAATACGACGCAGTCACTATACTTTGGATCAAACTTCATAAATATGCGTTTTTCCTCGTGTTATTGATGGTTGTCTTTGGAAACCGTCAGTATCCTTGGGTTGCAAGGGACGTCATCGTTTTCAAAAATCCAAAAGAAAGAGTCACCAAAGTTATTATCTTTATCAGGCATGAGAGGGGGAAAATTATATCTGTTAACGACTTTTCAGCTCAATACTACCATTTGCGTTCAACCGTGAAGCGTGAACATTTTTTCGGACATGTTTATTTTTCAACAGTTTCCCAGACAACTGAGTCGACTGGACCAATGAAAATGTTTCATTTGGGGCACGAAACTATGAATGTTTGTCAAAGAAACGTGGCACATTTTGGTCACGTGGAGTGCATGTTTGAGAAAGTTAACGACATTTTTCAAGGTTTTGGAATCTTGGTGTCATTGCGACTTCAGAAAGATGGACGCGCTAAAAGGAAACAAATCTGGACGAATCTATCGCACTGGAACACAGACGGTCTAAGCTCTCGTTGTGAGGAGTTATATATTTTTTTTCTTTACTTAAGCGAGCGAACGTTCAGCTTGTGAAACCACAGGCAGACCACTCTATGTGTTCGTGGTTTAATATAGAGAATGTATGAGAGTTATGAATAAAGCTCTGAAAATTGCATATTTAAATCACATCTCGGCCTAAATATCACAATAAAGTTAATGAAACCATGATCGACTCATGTATGGTTTTTTTTTCGCCTTCCTGGGCCGTCTAAAGCGTTTTACAATGAAAATACTTTTGGCCGGTTACGGTTAGACATAAGAAGGAGACAAGGCATGCAACTTCGAGGCCGTCAGCCCCGACCTCCTCCACTTCAAATTGGAATTAACGCAAAAATACTGAAAATCTCACCTAAATGGCGACGGATCTTGATAGATGAGTTTTTCCTCTATCTCTTCGCCGAATTTCAGCTTCATCCCTCCAACAGTTTCCGAGAAAATTGACACTGTAGTCATAAATACAACTTTCTCAATATGATCGGTGCCAAACTCAACGACCAAAGGAATTCAAGGAATGCAGGTCGTTTCAAATCTACCAATCAGCGCTTGGCTTCCCGCGGCAGCCCGCCTTGGGGATTTGAACCGCGGCGGGCGGATTTAAACCACGAACACATAGAGTGATCTGCCTGTGGTGAAACGTGACATAATTACCGCTGTCATCTACTATTACACAACGACTGAAATACATTACGCGAAACGTGACTCTCGCCTTTCCACATACTAGTACGGAGGTGTTGGCATTGAGGTAAGTTATTTTTATATGAAAATATCAAAAGTATCAAAATTTCGGCTAAAGGTCTTTGAAATTAACGCTTTTCCCCATACTAAACACCTCCATACGCTGAGTCACGCTTTGCGTAATGAAACTCGGTCGTTATTATGGGGGTTTTTTGCGGACAAAATTTCGAACGTGAATACATCGATGTTTTGTTAAATAAATTATTGTTATGCGTAATAATGCAAATTCGAAAATGACATAAATCAATTTCGTCCGGGATACATCAACTTTGAGTGACATACATCGATGTTGTATAGCATACATCGCTTTCCTGAATCATTCGTGCGTGACCGTTTGCAACTAAAAGATGTTCGATAAAACTAAAAGAAAAAAGGACAACCTGGTGGGTGTACCTAATTTCCTGGAAATTTCCGTTACATTCGATTTTCATGCCGGAATTTCCAGAACTTTCGGTTGAATGGTTCGCTTCACGGAATTTCAAAGGTCGAATGGAAAGCGCCCAAGGACAACCTTGTGAGGTGATCCAAATTTTCGGAAATTTCTTACTAGGAATTATCGTTATAAATTTGAATTTCCTCCTCAGGGGAATTTTGGTTTGAATGGTTCGCTTTGCGGATTTCGTTTTTCTTCCGGATTTTTTTGAAAACGTTCACAGGAAATTTCCTTACCATTTGTCCCCATTTCTTAATTTCGGAATTTGAGGTTGGATGAAATACTCTCCTAGTACTTGAAATTCCTAATACCAAAGCGCGCCAGGTCTAAAATTAGAATGCAAATTATTGGAACCCAGCGAGAGTCAGACAACATAAGCGTGTTCTGAGATAAATAGGAGGAAAATGAACGCCAAACATTCGTTTTAAAAATTGTTTTAGGATTACTTGCTTACGAGCTTGAAAAGCGTCAAATCTTCCACCTTTCCGTTTTGTTTTTGTCTGAGTTTGCCTGAGTTATGACGTCACTCTCGCGCTTTGCTATTGTGGACATTTATAAACAATAATTAAGAAATAGAAAACATGTGCCGTGTTTCTATCGAGTTATAGAAACACGAGTGAAAGTTTGGGAGAACGAGAAATGCTGTGGGAACACGAGCCGCAGGCGAGTGTTTCCACAGCTTATTCGAGTTCTCCCAAACTTTCACGAGTGTTTCTATAACTCGATAGGAACACGGAGAACATGTTTTCTATTTCTTTTAGAAAATACCGCGGCGAAGAAAAAGAAAAACAACTCGTTTACTTCGATCATCAAAATGTAAATTCTCTTTGTTCGCGCCATCATTACGTCAACAGCTCGTGCTAGTTCTGTGTTTCTATCGAGTTATAGAAACACGGTTTTAAACCAATCAGCGTGCGTATTTGCTTTGGGTTATTTTCTAACAAGCCTTAATGGGATGATATTGTTTTCATCCGATGCTTGCATGCCGGCGTGTAAGTACGGGCGCGAGTGTTTCTCAGCCACAGGTCTGGCGGTGGTAACTGTAAAGCCATGAACATCAGCAAAATGGCAAGAAGTGCCACGTGCGTACAAAAACTGGTAATTAGAATATTATGCGCCTCATTAGCATATAAGGAACGGGTTATACGAATTCACTCTAAAGTCTTAACAAGAAATAGACTAGAAGACGAGGTTTTTTATTCGTATTGGTAGTGGTACGAAGCCACCATTCCATATACCTTGAGTTTATTAATAACTAAATAAACCTTAACTTATCCGACGATTCCATGTCTAGGCCGTGCATTTAAATTTTGTGGTTATTCCGCAGTCATTAAAATGCCTCTAAACACCTTCTATGAGCTGATTAGTGATTTATACTGTGCGTAACTATAACTGAACCATAAATGTTGGTCTACTCAATCGACATTATACAATGATAGTGTTACAGTCCGTAATAATACATTGTCAATTCGAAACCAACATGTATTGCTTACATTAACGAAAGCTTTGCTGAAACTTTAGTATTAAACGTGAATATCAATCAAGAAATTATAAGCGTTTTTCGGAAGTCCTTTATTCGATTACTTCAATCTCTAAGGAGGTTTCACCGGTGCCAGCCTCATTCCTCGCAAACTAATTACTTTATGGAGGTGCTCAGTTACTAACGCTAAGTTCCCTTTCTCTGACGAGGTTTGAGGTTTGTAAGTCAGGCTCTGGACTAAGACTTTTCAATAAACTCCACGTCTGGATGTTCCACTGCAGCTCTAGCATCGTGGAAATTGCCAAGAAGAGTCGATTCCACTGCCATGGCTTGCGTGCGACGTTTGACTCGGGCAGACATGGAGCGGTCTTGCAAGCGAACATCGCAACAAGCCTTTACCTGGAGCCGGCAACAAAGTGACGCTGGTTTTCCATGGACAGAAAGATCCAAGCAAGATAGAACAGCAAGTAATCCAAGACTCAAAGCAACTAACGATGACTTGTTCATCTCGGAGCGAGACCTGATAATGCCTGCGCGGAAGGGTTAGCAAAACTTAACTCGGGAACTGGAGATCAAGAATACGACGCAGTCACTATACTTTGGATCAAACTTCATAAATATGCGTTTTTCCTCGTGTTATTGATGGTTGTCTTTGGAAACCGTCAGTATCCTTGGGTTGCAAGGGACGTCATCGTTTTCAAAAATCCAAAAGAAAGAGTCACCAAAGTTATTATCTTTATCAGGCATGAGAGGGGGAAAATTATATCTGTTAACGACTTTTCAGCTCAATACTACCATTTGCATTCAACCGTGAAGCGTGAACGTTTTTTCGCACATGTTTATTTTTCAACAGTTTCCCAGACAACTGAGTCGACTGAACCAATGAAAATGTTTCATTTGGGGCACGAAACTATGAATGTTTGTCAAAGAAACGTGGCACATTTTGGTCACGTGGAGTGCATGTTTGAGAAAGTTAACGACATTTTTCAAGGTTTTGGAATCTTGGTGTCATTGCGACTTCAGAAAGATGGACGCGCTAAAAGGAAACAAATCTGGACGAATCTATCGCACTGGAACACAGACGGTCTAAGCTCTCGTTGTGAGGAGTTATATATTTTTTTTCTTTAATTAAGCGAGCGAACGTTCAGCTTGTGAAACGTGACATAATTACCGCTGTCATCTACTATTACACAACGACTGAAATACATTACGCGAAACGTGACTCTCGCCTTTCCACATACTAGTACGGAGGTGTTGGCATTGAGGTAAGTTATTTTTATATGAAAATATCAAAAGTATCAAAATTTCGGCTAAAAGGTCTTTGAAATTAACGCTTTTCCCCATACTAAACACCTCCATACGCTGAGTCACGTTTCGCGTAATGAAACTCGGTCGTTATTATGGGGTTTTTTGCGGACAAAATTTCGAACGTGAATACATCGATGTTTTGTTAAATAAATTATTGTTATGCGTAATAATGCAAATTCGAAAATGACATAAATCAATTTCGTCCGGGATACATCAACTTTGAGTGACATACATCGATGTTGTATAGCATACATCGCTTTCCTGAATCATTCGTGCGTGACCGTTTGCAACTAGAAGATGTTCGATAAAACTAAAAGAAAAAAGGACAACCTGGTGGGTATACCTAATTTCCTGGAAATTTCCGTTACATTCGATTTTCATGCCGGAATTTCCAGAACTTTCGGTTGAACGGTTCGCTTCACGGAATTTCAAAGGTCAAATGGAAAGCGCCCAAGGACAACCTTGCGAGGTGATCCAAATTTTCGGAAATTTCTTACTAGGAATTATCGTTATAAAGTTGAATTTCCTCCTCAGGGGAATTTTGGTTTGAATAGTTCGCTTTGCGGATTTCGTTTTTCTTCCGGTTTTTTTGAAAACGTTCACAGGAAATTTCCTTACCATTTGTCCCCATTTCTAAATTTCGGAATTTGAGGTTGGATGAAAAACTCTCCTAGAACTTGAAATTCCTAATACCAAAGCGCGCCAGGTCTAAAATTAGAATGCAAATTATTGGAACCCAGCGAGAGTCAGACAACATAAGCGTGTTCTGAGATAAATAGGAGGAAAATGAACGCCAAACATTCGTTTTAAAAATTGTTTTAGGATTACTTGCTTACGAGCTTGAAAAGCGTCAAATCTTCCACCTTTCCGTTTTGTTTGTCTGAGTTTGCCTGAGTTATGACGTCACTCTCGTGCTTCGCTAATGTGGACATTTATAAAAAATAACAAGCCTTAATGGGATGATATT
>OZ026598.1:27576421-27588921 GCA_964020085.1 Micromussa lordhowensis
AATAATTTATTTAACAAAACATCGATGTATTCACGTTCGAAATTTTGTCCGCAAAACCCCCATAATAACGACCAAGTTTCATTACGCGAAACGTGACTCATCGTATGGAGGTGTTTAGTATGGGGAAAAGCGCTAATTTCAAAGACCTTTTAGCCGAAATTTTGATACTTTTGATATTTTCATATAAAAATAACTTACCTCGATCAATGCCAACACCTCCGTACTAGTATGTGGAAAGGCGAGAGTCACGTTTCGCGTAATGTATCTCAGTCGTTGTGTAATAGTAGATGACAGCGGTAATTATGTCACGTTTCACAAGCTGGACGTTCGCTCACTTAATTAAAGATAAAGAAAATGTAACTCCTCACAACGAGAGCTTAGACCGTCTGTGTTCCAGTGCGATAGATTCGTCCAGATTTGTTTCCTTTTAGCGCGTCCATCTTTCTGAAGTCGCAATGACACCAAGATTCCAAAACCTTGAAAAATGTCGTTAACTTTGTCAGACATGCACTCCACGTGACCAAAATGTGCCACGTTTCTTTGACAAACATTCATAGTTTCGTGCCCCAAATGAAACATTTTCATTGGTCCAGTCGACTCAGTTGTCTAGGAAACTGTTGAAAAATAAACATGTGCAAAAAAATGTTCACGCTTCACGGTTGAACGCAAATGGTAGTATTGAGCTGAAAAGTCGTTAACAGATATAATTTTCCCCCTCTCATGCCTGATAAAGATAATAACTTTGGTGACTCTTTCTTTTGGATTTTTGAAAAAGATGACGTCCCTTGCAACCCAAGGATACTGACGGTTTCCAAAGACAACCATCAATAACACAGGGAAAAATGCATATTTATAAAGTTTGATCCAAAGTATAGTGACTGCGTCGTATTCTTGATCTCCAGTTCCCGAGTTAAGTTTTGCTAACCCTTCTGCGCAGACATTATCAGGTCTCGCCCCGAGATGAACAAGTCATCGTTAGTTGCTTTGAGTCTTGGATTACTTGCTGTTCTAGCTTGCTTGGATCTTTCTGTCCATGGAAAACCAGCGTCACTTTGTTGCCGGCTCCAGGTAAAGGTTTGTTGCCACGTTCGCTTGCAAGACCGCTCCATGTCTGCCTGAGTCAAATGTCGCACGCAAGCCATAGCAGTGGAATCGAGTCTTCTTGGCAATTTCCACGATGCTAGAGCTGCAGTGGAACATCCAGACGTGGAGTTTATTGAAAAGTCTTAGTCCAGAGCCTGACTTACAAACCTGAAACCTCTCCAAAGAAAGGGAACTTAGCGTTAGTAACTGAGGACCTCCACAATAGCGAAGCACAAGAGTGACGTCATAACTCAGGCAAACTCAGACAAACAAACGGAAAGGTGGAAGATTTGACGCTTTTCAAGCTCGTAAGCAAGTAATCCTAAAATAATTTTTAAAATGAATGTTTGGCGTTCATTTTCCTCCTGTTTATCTCAGAACACGCTTATGTTGTCTGACTCTCGCTGGGTTCCAATAATTTGCATTCTAATTTTAGACCTGGCGCGCTTTGGTATTAGGAATTTCAAGTACTAGGAGAGTTCTTCATCCAACCTCAAATTCCGAAATTTAGAAATGGGGACAAATGGTAAGGAAATTTCCTGTGAACGTTTTCAAAAAAATCCGGAAGAAAAACGAAATCCGCAAAGCGAACCATTCAAACCAAAATTCCCCTGAGGAGGAAATTCAACTTTATAACGATAATTCCTAGTAAGAAATTTCCGAAAATTTGGATCACCTCACAAGGTTGTCCTTGGGCGCTTTCCATTTGACCTTTGAAATTCCGTGAAGCGAACCGTTGAACCGAAAGTTCTCGAAATTCCGGGATGAAAATCGAATGTAACGGAAATTTCCATGAAATTAGGTATACCCCACCAGGTTGTCCTTTTTTCGGAAATTCTGCAAATTCGCGATTTTGTTATTCAGAGCTAGTTTTTTTGGCCGTGATCACAGCGAGTTAAACATCTCACACAAGGATGACGGAGACGCGTATTCGAAAATGGAGACACTTTAGAATCATTGCTCTTTTATGTCGATAAATACTAACTGCAGCTAAATTCGTGAAGAAAGCGTTATATAAAAATAATGCCCCCGTAGTGTACTTGTTTGTTTTGCGTAGGCTGGCCAGGAAATGCACAAAGATTTATAATGCATGCAGAACAACAGTAAGCTGACTCATTAACCGTTTGCTCTGCGACAGTTAATAAAGAGCCGTTTTGCTGCTGTTGTGGTTTGCAAAAGGTCCCTGCTGTTGTGGTGTATAAAAAGCCACGATGTCGACATATCAGTGTTCTGTTTGCGATTTAAATCTAAACATGAAATCATTGAAAAATTTCAAGTTAAGCGAACAAAGCTGTTCGGCTTGTCGTTTTTCACACTGGAAAAGTCTGTACCATTCGCCCATGGAAATTCCAGAAATTGACACCGGAATTTTAATTTTATTGAATGGAAAGCGCCCTTTGAATTCAATTTCGGAAAATGCAGTTCTATTCATCAATTTGCGGAAGTTCAAGCTAAAATTTTTCATTGAATGGAAAGTGCCATCGATTTCAGTTTGCATGGTGCGTGCTTTCTTAATTGTTTTGCTCATTACCATTTAGTGATTCTCATTAGCATATAAGAAACAGGTTATCCAAATTCACTTTCCCTTTTGGAAAGATTTCCGTATAACCCCATACATTTATTATGCATGCTGAGTCATTAATTATGTATGTACTCTATTGTTTTAGAAGACAATAGCAACTCCCTAAGGTATAGAATATATACATTGATAATTACTACTTACCTTATGAATAAAAGAGGATTTTATTGGGCGCCCTCGCGCGCTACATCGTACGCTTCTTTGCGCCGATTCTCAGCTTCCCTACCTCATTTTCCCCCCTTTTCCCCTCCATATTACCCAAGCTTCTAGCGCTGTTTCTTTTTTCTTTTTTTTTCGTGTACCCCATCAGGACTCGAACCACTTACCTTACATTGATAATTACTACTTACCTTATGAATAAAAGAGGAATTCATTGGGCGCCCTCGCGCGCTACATTGTGCGCTTCTTTGCGCCGATTCTCAGCTTCCCTACCTCATTTTCCCCCTTTTTCTCCTCCATATTACCCAAGCTTCTTGCGCTGTTTCTTTTTTCTTTTTTTCGTGTACCCCATCAGGACTCGAACCACTTATCTTTCGCATACATCTCGCGTACCGGTCTTTCTTCTACACCACTACACCATGAGATTCAGTTAAGGTTTATTCCCCCAAAACTAGAAAATGGTGGGCCAAGACGGGCATCGAACTCCACTGGCCCGGCTATCAATACATGGGGCTGGGCACCAAACTCAAGAAGCGCCTGAAGCGCGGCGATCCCGGCATCAATCGATTGGACAAGCTGGCCAAACAGCACGACATCGATTACAGTCGGGCCAAGACTCTGCCAGACAAGTGGAAAGCCGATGCCAAGATGATCAAGGCCATCGACAGGTTACCGGGCAGCAAATCTCTGGCCGAGAGGATGGTCAAGGGATCATGCAAGCCAAGAAAAGGCTGAAATTGTAAAAAACGCGAACCGCCAAGCGTGTTTTTTTTACCCCCCCCCCCCCCCCCCCCCGATTGGTGAACGAGCACAATGAGTCCAGACAACAAAAATCTGGCTGAGACCAGTTTGGTACGCTGCGTTTTCGTTTATTGACACACAACTTCCACTCTTTTTCTTTTCCCCCGATGGATCAACAATCGATCAGACACGAGACCCTGAGCCAACTCCTCGTAGGCCCGGATGTGACTTCAAAATACGGCATCGTTATAAGCATGGAGGATGGACCAGACCTCTCGCCTGCCCTGGCACGGGATGACCCGCCTCATGACATCGTAATCCATGTCCTGCAATCCATCGCGATCAAGCTCGTTCATGAACCAGAACGCCACTTGGCAGATGTGAATGAATCTCACGAACCAACACACCTCACTTCGCAACATCCCGAACACCGCGCTCTCCACAAGAAAAAAATCCTGCAAGCGACCTGCAAGCAGATCCAAATCAGACAAAGAAAAAAAAAAACACCGCAAAGGGGTGAGGCCAGAGAATGACGTCAGTGCCATGGCATCAGCCCACCCCCCACTCAGAGTGGCGTGCGCGACCATCTTTCTGCGTTTTTTTTTTCTGCCGTGGTCGACTGGGGCAAACATTTAACAACATCTCAACGAAGAGAGAAAAAAACCGATGCGCGATGTGTACCAGAGATTTGAACCCACTACGTCGGGCCCTCCGTTATGAGCGAAACACGGGAGAGGTGAGCTGTGGGTTTTTTGGGGTTTTGTTTGAGTGTGTGTTTATAAAAAAATCAATTTTTTTAAATACCCTTTTGGGGGAGGGGGGGGGGAAACACGGACAGATGCTCAGTCACTGGGACAGACTACCGCAGGAACTGCGACAGAGCATACAATGGATGGCCGGTCGGCAACAGGCCCACGACCGACTACAACGGGGCTGGGACAAAATACACGCTCAAGGCTTTAAAGACATTTGCTAATTTTGTCAGGTGCGAATGAGACCCAGAGACGACCCCGGCAAGTGGTGCCTTGATTTACCTCAGCGACACTGTGAACAATGTAATGTTTGTTTCAATTGTCTGATATATTACGACAGTGACGCGTCGATGAGAGGCAATGAATGTACGCCGTACAAGGCGCATTTCCACAACGGCCTGAGAATCTCGGTGTTGGATGAAGATCTGAGCCAAGCTCAGTTGGCACAACTGGAAGAATTTCTAGAGGTAGAAGTAGATTACCTCCTATCTTGAGCCAGACCATGCTGTCACATTCAGATGTTACGAACATTAAACCAACCATGAACGAGAATCTGTGGTCTTTTTTTTTAAGCTAGATGTCATGGGACCCTCCCCTCCCCCCCTCCCCCCGACCCGACCCGGCAAAGGTGGCAGTGGTTCAGCGCGCTTGCGCTAAAGCCAGAAACCACCCCCCACTTTGGTCGGCGTACGCGCGCGTGCACACTTTCAAGCCAGAGCACCCACTTTGGTCGGCGAGGCTGGCCCACACCGCCCAAGGCCGAGTTGGCGTGCGGTAGGCAGGTCAGCGAGCGCGACACACCCACACAGAGCAGAGCGGCAGGTCCAACCGCAGTGCGCACGACCCACAACGCAGAGAGAGCACATAAAAAGGCTCGAAAGGAAGCACACACCATCAGAACGCGCCAGCTCTTGAGCGCGCTGGCCACGGCAAGCAGAGGTCCGCGGTCAGGGCCAAGAGAGTTTAAACACACACACACACACGCACTGCTCGAACAAGACACACACGCGTGTGCTAGGGTTGAGTGCTAAGGTGTGGTGAAAGGGGTCTCTCCAAGTGGTGAAGGTCTAAGGCCTAAGGCTTCTAAGGCCTAGGGCTAAAGGCTAAGTGCTTAGGGTTGAGGCCTAAGGTTTAGGGTTAGGGTTGAGGCCTAAGGCCTAGGGTTAGGGTTGTGATAAAGCGCCCCCTCTTCACCACTAGGGCGAGGTGGTGAAGGTGGTGAAAGGGCGGCGATGACGTCATGGATTCTCGAAGTTTAGTTGGCGGCCATCTTGGATTAGGGTGCGACCAGGCTAATTCAGAACCTACTAGACTACTATGCTAGATGTAGAATTTGCTCTTTTCACTAACTTTCCCCAGCTGAAATTTCACCAGAAAACTGAGGGTGATTTTGGAGGTGCCTGGCAGAAAGCTGGTTGAACGTGTTAAAGAACCTGCTTAGGCTTACTTTCATCTACATCCCTGGATTGTTAATGATCAACTGCATTATACTTAAGATTGAGTGTTCCATCAATCCTTATTCCAGCCCTGGCCAGAATCGGTAGCTGCATTCTTTTGCCAGGCACTATACTTTCATAAAATTATGGGTACTAGCAAAATGTTATCATAAGGTAAAGTCTGCATTGAGTCAATTATTCCATACCATTGAAGCTTATCCCAGTTTCCGTAGTATTAAGTGAATAAGAGTACAGTAAAAACCCGCGTATAAGAACCTACAATTTTGGAGTTCAGGCTGAACAGGTTCTTTTATTTTGGGGTATATTTTCCAATAACAGGCTGATTAGGTTCTTATTTGCAAACGTTATTATAGTGCTAGCATTCAGGGAACTGCAATAGTACTAATATGCTATAATTGTAAAGCATTTCAAAACATGTCAAGCCTAATGTTGTCGAAACCAGTCCTGCATCATGGGCCTGATGTATGATCACCATGCAAATCCAGAATATGAACCTCAAATCTGGAGTGTTTTTTTTAAATATAAGAACCTATTTTTTTGTCAGGCTGAATAGGCTCTTATATATTTGGGTATTAAAATGCAAAATTTCAGCCTGTAGGTTCTTAAATCACTAGGTTCTTATACAGGGGTTTTTAATGTACTTCTACTCCCTTGTGGATGAGGTGCTAATTAAATCCATCACAGGGTTACCTCCCAGCATGGAATTCACATTTACCCAGTTATACACCTGGGTGGAGAGAGGCACTCTGAGAGCCAAGTGTCTCGCCCTGGACGCAATGCCAGTCCCCCATGGCCAGGGCTTGAACCAACACCACTCGATCTGGAAAGGGTGTCCAGTTCCTATATTCCCTCTTTTTTGAGTAGATTCCCATTCCTCTTATTTTAATTTTAAATGAAGCATCCTATTCTTCCTATTTTTTTTTTTGCTGATTAAGCAGCATTTGTTACGGGTGTTTCAGATTAAACATGGTCTCAGAACTTTGATCTCAATTAACAAAATGTAAAAACAGTAACTATTTCTTTGTTCTCTGCGCTTATTGGATTTCTGTTCATAGCTTCATAAAAAGTCATTGAATAATGTGGAGACAGCATCTTTAATCTGCTGTCTTCATATTTTTCAGTGATTTTCTATGGCACTATTTTATCTAGTTATATAAATGCAGTTTGTGTGATTATGTTGAATGCAACAGATAATATTCTGCATAGATCCATTGAAAGTACATTAATTTCATACAGTACATGTTCTCATGCTGAACCATTGCTCACTTATGTGGTCATCTTTGAAACTGGAAGTGAGCACTCATGTTATGAAGTTGAAGTTTATACAATATAGAATGCAACATGTAATATAGTATAGTAAGCAACATGTATGTGGAATATTTGAAACTTTGTCCCCCAGACATAATACTAAGAGAGCTTGAAACATACCTTGCAACAGAAATGAGCCTAAACAAAGTATAAGCTCATGCAAAACTACAGAGGTGTCAAACTCTGCAAAGTGACATGTAGACAACACAATTACAACGGAAACCATGCAGACCTAAGACAGACAAGGACCCCTATAACCTTTGCTATAGCATTCAAGTGGCTCCACTCTACTTAAAATTCCTCATAATCATACAACATTAAGTACCCATTAGAAACATGTGAAGAAAGAAAGGTTGAGAGATGGAATATCATAAGAGAACAGCAAATGCACAATTCATGAGCCACTGTAGGAGTCATGTAGGCCTGTCAACTTTATTGTACACTGAATTCAGTGTAGTCTCATCACAAGTCAACTTGTTTCTAAGAAAATATTCAAATGTCAATTTGACAATTGATTGTCAATTGCTCTTCAATTGTAATCTATGTTATTATCACAATAAGAGCTAAGAAGAAGAATAACTTTTAAGATCAAAATGGTTGCATTGCTTATTTACATTTGTGTCACTGTTAATGGACTGAAGCTGCTGATTGTGATAGCTGATGGGGTGTAGGGAGGCTATCTTTGTCTAGCCTGCGAACAGGGCCCAGTGGCAACAATGGAAATGAAAAATATGGCGAGTTAATTGAACAAATAAACGCAAAACTGAAGAATTCGGAGAACAAGCAATTCAGGCGGAACAGGGGAGCCTGTAGACCTTGTTTTTGATGTGCCTATCCGCCCTTGGTGAATAGCCTGTTACAAATCTGTCAATAAAACAATTACACCTGTCAAGAAGGTACATTTTCTGTAGTTGCAAACAGTTCTATGAAAATCAAACAGCCAGGCCCGGCATCAAGTAAGCAACATATTCACAGACTACTGTAAGTCAAGATTTGTACCTCGAAGAGCCAATACATAGAGAGTTAAAACCTATTTTGCAATAGAAACGAGCCTAAACAAATTATAAGCACATGGCAGATTACAGAGATGTCAAACTCTGTGAAGTGACATGCAGGCCTTTGAACCCTAAAAAAATTGCTATAGCAAAGGTTAATGGCTCCACTCTACTTTAAATTCCTCCTCAGAACATAGATAGCATAAAGCTCACCGGGAGCCTGTTCCCAGGCTTTGTCCATGGATCTAAGTAGTATTGATTTTCCTATTATTTTCCTATTTTTTTGAGAAGAAGTTCCTGTTTTTCCTATTTTTTTCATTTTATTTTTCATATTTTCATATTTTTCTGAATAGCCATGCTGCTGGACACCCTGTCAGGAGTACAATGTGTTAGTCATTAGCTTGCGGCACCTCCCATAGTGCTATGGTAAACTGATAAACTACTAAGGGTAGCCTGCATTGGACTAGCATCCAGACCGTAGCAATGCAGTACTTTTAGTAGCTTTATGCTGCAGTAACCAGAATGTGGGTTTGTGTTGTGTTTTTCAAACACAAAACGACTCCACTTTAAGAAGCAAACTTTAATGCACACAACAACTAAACTGTAACTGACAAGAAAATTGCAACACACGCGTTCTTGAACCAAAAAAGGTATTAATAAGTTCCACGCCTGCGAGGCTATAGGTTAGTTAACATCACAGTTTGCAGACTATACATTTTTGTTAATTTTTTTAAAATACAGTAGCTTACAGTGACAACTTAAATTAGTCTCAGTGCCAAAGAGTGGTTTTCAATTTAGTGTTATAAAACCAAAATCAAACTAATCACTCCAGGCAATCACAAAGGACACGGACAATACAGATCGATGATCAATCAAAATTCAAGACAAAAAGAAAATACATGTAGCTGACATGAACAGTTGGAAATTGGTTTTTGTTTTACTTCTGACAATGAATGATGAAAAAGTGGTGCAAGGTTTTTTTATACCAATTGTGCAGCATAGCAATGTAAAACTAATTATTTTTGGACACTCGAGTGATAACTGCCCTAACTGCACCTTCCAGCTGAATTAATCACTCGATTAGCTCAGACTCTACTGGGAGTCCAACTTTTATACTTGTTATACTTTCTTTGCACATAATGTTGCATTCAACAGTCCAGGCGAGCAATGGAAAAGTGGGTGAATGGCTTAAGAGATGCAAAAGAATTCTGGATACAGCATCATAAGAGACTAGAATTCACACAAAAGAAGAGTAATGGGCCTCACATAGATGAGCCTGTGACAGTACATAATGAATCAGACAACTTAGTAAGTATTCATAGAGTTCATATTTTTTAATCCCTCGGGAAGACACATAGCCTCCTATGTAGGCGTTCTATGGGCTTGTCGTGCAATATGTTTGCAGTGTTTTTGACAACTTTTATAGGAAATAACTACTTTTATCTAGCTGTCCAAGCTGGTTCATTTTAGGGTACTATTATGGGAGAATGTGACAAAATTACTTATCAGAGAAAACGATATCCACGGTTATCATCTTAATCTCTATTAAAATTTTTAACATATCAATTTATGTTTTGCTTTAGAATTGTGAAATGATGAATTTGAGCCGTGTCCAGTACTTAAAGGTTCCAGTATCCTTGAGAAATTTTCAGACAGTCACATTTTGCATTGTTCTATCGGAGTAACCCCGTCAGTAGTTAATCTTATTTGGTGTATAGCAGAAGTGTGTAAAATATATTTGATTTCTTATGGTCTAATATTATTATCTAGGATAACAGCACTTCAAGCAGCTTCACTGAAGACTGGTAGGACTGATCACTGTGTTTTAATATCATCTAATTATTAAAAGTTATTAATAATAATTATACTGCTTGTTGTACGGTCAGTATTAAGGACAAGTATTAATAGCACCACTAGCATTCTTTACATGACGCTTCTAATGAGAATGTGACAAGGGGTCTTCTTAAGACTATTAAGTTAGAATCAAAGTAAATGTTACAACCTACAAATGAATTAAATTAAATTGAATTAGCCTCTTCCTTGAGTTCAGTTAGTTGGGGTGCAGCGGGAAAAACGGTGAGCGAAAAATAGAGGAAAAGCACGGCAAGAGATTTCAACCTGCTTTTTCGCTTGCCATTTTTCACACTGTGCCCAAACTACTCGAACGCCTGGAAGAAGCTATCATTGAATCACATTCATTGTCAATAGTTATTATAACTTCTGCTCTTTATAGTGAACCAGTTCAAGTATCTGTTACCACGTGGAATCAAATAACTCTCAAGATTCTCCTTCCGTCTGTTTTTGACATGGAAGAGCTGCTCTTTGCGCTGGCTACAAAGTTGCAAAGTAAACGATGTGCTGGATGTCCTATCTGTAGACTTCAACAGTCCTCCATGGAAGTGTGGATAGTAACTGCCAATGGAATTGGTGATTTCTTAAATTTATTTTTAGAGGTTTTGTTTTGTTTTTTTCTTGTTTTTTTTTTTGCTAGAAAGACATAAATGTTCCACAAATTTGCTTGCACATGGCCTACACCTCTTATTCTTGTATACATATACATACAATAAGGCTCTCACAAATTATCTATTTGTAATTTTCCAGTGTGTATTTTATACTCTTACTTCTTCGTGTTTGTATTTTTAGCTTATATGTTATTTATTATCCAACTCTGCTTCCTAGAGTACAAATATCACGCGAAATGAGTACAAATAACAGATATTTGTACTCGCCTCATTCCTCCCGGCCGCGTGAAGCTCAAAACCTTAGCAAGTCAGAATTTTGGGAAAAGAAATCTTTGGATAATAAATCTCTTATTAGACGTTTTGGTGTGTAGTATCGCTGTATATTTTGACTCTTTGTTTGTATTTTGACTCGCCCTACGGGCTCGTCAAAATACTGCACAACTCGTAAAAATATACTACAGCAATACTACACACCAAAACGTCTAATAAGATATATTTATCATAGCAGGCCCCCATCAGCCCTTTGGCTGCCTCATTTCAAACCTACTGTACCAAATTAAGTGTGTATGTATGTATGTACACGCAAGATTACAGAAGGATTTATTATTACTATTTCACCCATTGCATTAAATTATTTATTTCCTTTGGCAGCCTCAGCTGTCGCAGCGCAAATAATGCTTGTAAGGGGTGTAACTACTGAATGGCACAAAATTTTGCCAGGTTCTAATTTTTGCTATTTTTGTGGTTTTCTCTACGATCTGTAAAAAAGGGTCCCGCGAAAAATGGGCTATCGGCCCATAATAGGCTGTGTACAGCCGCCATCTTTTTTCATACGGAGAATTGTTGTGATCATTCAGTATCCTAGTTTGCCATACATGTACGTCACTTAACTGTGTGGTTATAATTTCAGGACACAAGCTGGACAGTGAAAGTGGTGCATTTGATGTTTCCAAACATGGAAAGCACTTTTACCTCTTAGAACATGACCACAAGGTGAACTATGAGGATTATTTAAACTGCGGCATGTTCCATCCCAGGGGGGTGGGGGTGGGGGACTCCTATATAAAAATGACGGGGTGCTCATCATACCTTTCAGGGGCTAAAAAAAGTGGTTTTGGTATCTCTTAGGTGTTCAGCCTCATGAGGTCCATGGCGGGAGCTTTTGTGCTACCTTTTAAGGTGTTGCGCCGAAAAAATATGACAGGAGACATTTATTTATCAACTCTTACGTGTAGAAGGTATTAGAAGAAATCGTCTTAAACGCTTTTAAAAATTTAATGTGTTGTTTTGGTACCCCTAAGGGGCGAAAAAAGTTCCCACGCCCACAAAACAGGATCTTGTTACCTCTTAGGGGTTCATCTATCATTAGCATAAACTGTTAGAGAATGTAAAGGGGGTAAGTTTCTAAAGAAACTGTGGTGCTGCGTCGGTGGGGAGTATTACAAGATAACTTCTGTTTATCAACTGAGATAATGTGAATTAGCCACCGTAAAGAGATTCGAAAGCTGACGTTTCGAGCGTTAGCCCTTCGTTAGCGCTCCGACGAAGGGCTAACGCTCGAAACGTCAGCTTTCGAATCTCTTTACGGTGGCCAATTCACATTATCAACTCAGTTAATAAAACCAAATTATCTTTTTTAGAAAATATAGTACAAGTAATTGAACCGGGCCACTGGGAACAAAATGAACCAATCAAAATGGTAACTGAGAGCAAAGGATGGTGATCTGTTTCATAATCGAACTAATTACGTTGAAATACACAAACGATAGTTCTACAACAGAGTGAAAACCAAAGAAAGCTACGCAATGTTGCGGACCTCAAAAAAGCCTTGTCATTTTTGAATTGGCCAGTTTCGATGTTAAGTTGAAGCCGCTTTTAACGGTAACAGTTTGCTCGTCAAAAAACGAGTTTAAGTCAAGCTATATTTTTCCAGTAAACTTGTGTTTTTGAATGAATTGTTTGTT
>OZ026598.1:27596421-27621421 GCA_964020085.1 Micromussa lordhowensis
GTTGCCGGAATTGAAAACTGACAGTCTTTCTTTAAACACTTTTCAGGTTCCATTTCTTCCCATTTTTGCTGACAAGCTTTCGTCTCTTGGTTTCAGTAACTTTGGTCTGTTTCTGGTCAATGAGAAAGGAACGTGTGAGTGCTACAATAGACTTAGTGCTAAATTGCTAAGTGCTAACAAATGAAACCTCTACATTTTGCTTTTTAACAGTCACAGTATAATAAAGATGAATTAAATACAGTCAAACCCATATTAAGCGGCCGCACTCGGTGAAATGGGATGTGGCTGCTTAATAGAGGTTGGTGTACCTTGAATATTTTTCACTATCGGGTTAATTTCTTAGTGAACATGGAGTCAGTTCAAGACAATCATGATGAACGTGTGTTTGAATGTTTTTATCACTCGTCATCTTCTATTTCGGACTCTTATCTGCCATCGTCTTTTTCGAAAACAAAGTTAATTTACGTTTATTAAATTAAATTTTGGGTGGTCGTTTAAAAGGGGTAAACACAATAGAAAAACCCTCATCGGGACGACCAAAAGGTGTGTGCAGCCGCTTCATAGATGTGGCCGGTCAATACGGGTTTTTATTTGCCCTATTTTGTTGACAATAATTTCGGGACGTTGATAACAGGCCGCCTAATAAGGGACGGCCGCTTAATAGCGGTTCGACTGTACAGATGATCATAGCTGGAGAAAGAGGAAACTGGGTCCTTCTTTATTTATTTTGCTTTCCCCTGTCATCTGTATTCTCAGCATTTCCCTTCAGTCCAGAGGAGGAACCATTAAAACATTCGTTTCAAGGTATGCCACTTTTATACGAACTTTTCATTTGTGTGTTTTCTTCTGGGTGGAGATTTTTCACCAAAGTCGTAAAAGAATCGGTGGGTAAACGGGCCAAATTTTGACAAGTGAGTGGTAGCTCATCCCTCCCCCCGGGGGGGGGGGGGTGCTCCGATCTAAAAAGGACGAGGGTGCTCGTCGTAGGGATCCAAAAAGCGGTTTTGGTACTTCTTAGGGTGTTCAGCCTCAAAAAGGCCACAGGGGGAGCTTTTACGATGCCTTTTGATTATTGAGCGAAAAAAAAGACAGGAGATAATGTGTTGCTTTAGAATTGAAACCCCTCGGGGGTGAAAATGAGCTAATGCAGCTCGCCGCCTAATTGTGACGTTTTTCTTCCTAATTTTTTTTAGGACGATTAATTCTAAAAAACAGAGCACTGACTATTTCACCTCCTGTCACATCAGGGAGCTTGGAGATTCAAGGACAAAGGGTAACACCAAACAATTATTGCATGCAGCGAGGCTTAGCATGGCAACCAGAATTATCAAGACCACACTTTGTGTTGTCAAGTGCAGATAGATGACCTAACTAATTGTCTCTTTGCATGACCCTGTCACATGACCTTGTCAATCATAAAAAAATGGTCGTGGTACGAAACAGATGAAATGAGTGAGGCTTCCAATTTTGAGGCCATTGTCGTTTTAGTGGGAGATTTAGGAACAGTTTGATGGCTTGAAAATTCAGTTTGTATGCTGGATAACAAAGCTTTGCCATCCAGCAGCGTTTTAACTTACCACTCTAATTTTTTTTAACCTTTAGATAACCATAACATCTTATATTAGTGGCCTCAAAGTTGGAAATTGTCGCAATTTCATCACTCTCTTTCCATTTCTGGTATACATTCTGTGCCACGCCCGATGTTTATGATTGACAACATCATTTGACACGTTCATACAAAGGGCCTATTGTAATCATTATCATGGAAGAGGCAGTCTGGCCGAGTGGTTAGGGCGTTGGACTTGAAATCCAGCGGTAGCCGGTTCAAGTCCCGTTCTGACCACCAGCAGGAGTGTTTGCGCCTCCAGCCAGTGGAGCTTTTAACCTTTCTACGTTAACTGTGAAATAATCGTTTCTAAAATTGAAAAAAAATGCTCGGCCTCATAAGCACTTGTGCTAAATGACTTACATGTACCTAGGAAAGGTAGACACTTAAACATCAATGTGTATTTGAAGCAAAAGAACTAAAGTAATGAGAGAGAATTTTTTACTATGGAAATTATGAAAAAGGATTTGTTTTTCTCTTTGTCGTTATAGCTTAGGAAGAACCAGCAGAACAGGATACATCAAAAAGCATTGAAAATAGCCGAGAAAGAAAAGTGCAAGCATTTTCAAGTATGCAACACAAGCAAGGAAGGGTTTTCTCCACCAGGAGGTCTGGTGTTTACCAACGAATATTATGGTGTTTCTGGTGACTTAAACCGACCTTCTGCCCTAACTGACTCTATGGAGCACACCGAGTGTATACAAGTAACTGCAGATAGTGAGAATGGATCGGCCGAGCCAGGACCTTCGATTGGGAATTGCAGTATTTCTCATGTAGGAGACAACGGCAAAGATGAGCTTGTTCCTAATGAGCGGACGAGTGAAAGTGACGCACCCGAGTGTATAAATGAATTCCCTGAAGGGTCTGTTGCGATTCCTTCGAGGGCCAGAGAAGGAAGTGAAGGGAGCCTGGATAAACACAGTTCCACGTTAATCGCTAATCCGTCGCTCATTGGTGAACATGTGCCAATTGTCCAAGGAAATGGAGATTCCCTAAAACATTCAGACTACTATGCCGAAAATAGTGGTTCATCTGAACAGACCGAAGAAAGCACGAAAATTGAAAGTGTCGACTTCCACAGGGAAGGATCTTTTTCCAGCGGTTCTGAAACGTGCGAAACAAGTGAACCCGCGTCGATTGATGAGAGTAGAGGTAAGGCTGCGGCAGCATCCGCATGTAGTGAGAAGGACGAAAGATTTGAACATAATTTGAGACTCACTGAACTCGTGAATTGTGCCAACAAAACATCAGCATCCGGCGACGAAACTTCCATTGAAAAAGAAGCCATTGGACATGCATCTAACGAAAGCCAACACGCTGGAGGGAACGAAGAAATGGCTGCACAAAATGGAGGCAGTGAGGATCACATTGAAACAAAGATTCCTGGTACAGCATCTAGTGATGCCGTGACTTTGTCAGCCCAAGATGAAACTCCGTCTGCCGACAAGTCTTGTACTGAAAACCCAGCAAGACCAGTAACAGACCCTGCAGATAAAACAGAAATCCACCAAAAGTTTCGTTCTCGTTCTGTATTGGTTGACAAATGGACTGACGGTCCCTGCTCGTTTTGTATTTGTCATGAACATCCGCCCGTTGAAATCCACCAGTGTGATTACACTATTATCAGTTCAGCTCGTGTGCTAAAGGTGGTTTTAAAGGCTTGTTCGGGGCACAGAGCTAATGAAGAGGAAGTGGGCGAAGCTAATAAATTTTCAAGGATTTGTCTTTCTGGGTGGCACTTACAGTGTGAGAATGGGTCGTGGATTGTGGTAGAACAGGGAAAATTTCATAGCGATTGTGATACTCCTTCTGCTGTCAAAATTCAGTTGTCGGAAAGGCTTGACGCTTTCTTTCATAAAGAAGAGAGGCTATGGACTGTAACAGAAAATGTGCATGTCGCTAATGAACCCGAGGATGTCAAAAATCAGATTCAGAATCAAGATGTAAGTGACATTTTTGCTGGGACAGAAAACTCGTCCAATGTTGTCACGCCTCAAGATCAATCTGTGACGTCTGATCTCAGTCCATGTAACGCAACGCCAACGTTTTCAGGAGATGAAGCTCAGACAAGCTTTGAAACTCGCAAACCTTCTGCAATTGACTCAGTTGTTCCAAATCCAAGTGTAGAATCTCCAAATCAGAGAGCTCTTCACTCAGCCATTCAACAAATTTTCCAAAAGATGATCACGTTCAGAAGGTCATCAAAGGACGCCCTTGGTGATACCAAATATGAAACCATTATAGAAATTATTTGTAAGTCTCTATGCAGTAGTCTTTGGGACGTCTTGTCTGTTGGACTTCGGAAAAGGTTTATTGGTAAATACACAGTGTGGAATGTAGTGGAAGAGTTCAAGGATGTTTCGAGCCATGTGAGCCAAACCGTGGACTGGGTAAACACGAAGTTCGCTCTTCTTGGTGAAACACAAAAATTCCAAGCGTTTGTTTGCGAATGTCTCAACATCGGGAATGGTACCTTGCACCAGTGGCTCGAAAGCCTCTTTAGACAAAACAAGAAGAAACTTAACAAGTTCTACAGTCGAGATGGCATAGTCATTCACCTGTCTCGTGA
The DNA here is from genome assembly GCA_964020085.1 of Micromussa lordhowensis. Taxonomy (NCBI): domain Eukaryota; kingdom Metazoa; phylum Cnidaria; class Anthozoa; order Scleractinia; family Lobophylliidae; genus Micromussa; species Micromussa lordhowensis. Next base: position 27,600,597 of record OZ026598.1, read on the forward strand.
AAGGTTGGAAGAACTGGTCTCAGATTTATCACGAATCAGTTCCCTGCGTTTCAACCTAAACTTTGAAAGTTGGATCAGAACACAAGGTTATTTCCCCAATAATGCAGCTTTTACATTTGAATAAAGATCTACCGGCATCTCCACGGTAACTACAAATGCCGTTACAATGCCAATCCTGCATTTATTAGTATATCACCAGAACTCTAAAGTCAGAGAAATCGCCTTTGAATTCCGTAAACGTTAAGCGCTGGTCAAACAGTAGCATCAGTTCGACCCATACCTTTTAACTTTAAGGTCTATGGAAAAAGGTTTGCCACTAACTCTTGATATTTTTCAACAGACGTTTCGGCTAATACTTAAGGTGGTTCGAAACAGTTTCCAGCACTTTCCAAGATGTAGACTTGGATGGGTCATTTGTAAGCCATCTATATCGGTTGATGCCAAAATCATGATATCAAAAAACTGCCAAATCATTGGTGAACATGCTGCTGTCATTTGTTGTGGCACAATAGGTTACCATAGCAACAATATGATATGCTAAAAACACCCTTAATTTTAGCACGCGTAGTAGCTCAATTATTTTATAACATGATACTGTACACATTTGGCTAACAAATTATCTTCAGCAGTGAAATGAAGCAAGCCAAGAACACACTTGAGCAATTATAATTATGATTTGAAGGTTATACTGTGACAATTTCATCTACAGTAAGAATTATACTACTTTGCTGCCTTAATATTTCCAGTTACAGAAAGCAACTCTTGAGTATATTTTAGTATGTAACATCGTAGTTTACTTTGCTGAAATGGTTAATTTTTTTTTTAAAGTCAGTGACAATAACTTCAGTTGAATTTCCTTTTTTCAATGTAAATAAGTAATAATTTGATTTTTTTCTTCCGAAAGTGAGTGTCATTTAGATGGAACTGATCACTGAAAAAGAGAAAATTTTATGTGGAACGTTTTGCGCATGAACATTTTTGAATTTTTGGAAAAGTGACCTTTTACAGTTCCCAAGCTAATCGTCAAGATGGTTCAATCCTTCTAGAAGGACAAATTCGTTTCCGTTGTGATCTGTAAGCGTTTGTGTAATTGCTCTTTCAATAAACGAATCCAGCAGTGCTTTCAGGTGTTCAGCCTTGTCGTCTTTAAGTTTTTGTACTGCATCCGGGAAGCCATTGGTCTTGTAACTCTGCCACCAGGCCTTCCCAATAACTTTCTGGTCTCCATGCCAACTGTCAATCACTCGCCTTATGTTACATTCAAGTTCAACTCTAAAGCAAAGGCTTACAGGGCAAGTAGATAAAAGGTGACTTATGGATGAACTGCGCGAGGTGAAAGCTTCGTCACACGAACAAAATGCTACTTTCTTGTGATTATATTGCTTTGAAAAAGACAGGCTGTGAGTTTCTGTAACTCTGTTTTCATTAGCTACTTGACCTGATGCATTAGTAGTGTGACCTCCATGTTTCCTCGGTGAGAAATTGAATTGGGTTTTACTCTTAAAACTTGAGACTCGAGGCTTTGTCGAGGGCTCGGGTTGACGTTTCTCTTGACTAGATACTTGCGTTTGATATTCCACTTCGTGTTCGTTCATCACAGCTTCAGGTGTTGCGCTTTCGCTGAAAGCATTCAACTCGTTACCTTCTTCATTGATGTTATTAGCCGTTGGACTTTGAACACAGTTTTTTGGAAACTCGTAACTTTTTACAGTTTTTCCGTTCTTCCCTTGTGCGTTAGCTTCCATATCACAGTCATGGTCTGTTTTCATTTGCGTTGCCGTTTGGCCAGATGCTTGTGCTGAATGCGAATTCTCAGCCCTTGAATCTGATTTAATCGGTTTCAATTTATGATCGCTGGTCCCCTTGCAGGAAGCTGGTTTGATCCATTCAAGTGTCAAGGAATACGTTTCCAAATTCGTTTGAAGTTGCCAGCTTTGAAGGCGACCTTCGGCATTAATAGAGTCTATTAGATTTTTCAACACCGACGGAAATGCATTTTCTACCATTGCGCGAAAGAGAACTCGCGAAGGCTAAACACCAAGAAATTCCATCAAGATGACTAAGCGACGATGTTTATATTGAAGTTCCCGATGAAGTTGTAAGATAGAAATACTTCATTAAACTACGAGTCAACGTTCAATAACAACATTATTGTTATGAAACCTTTTTATTTTATTATAGCTTCGTGTTGAGTTTGCAAGAACCAAACTTTGATAAGTTCATCAACAATGCAGAAGGTTTTACCTCTCTTTGCCAGTGATTGGACGCAGAAAACCAAACGAGGCAGGTGAAAAGTAGAATGGCTTGTTCGACGGAAAACCGCATTGAATCAAAACAGAAAGTTGTCAAATTTTTTGACATGACTGTTTCATAGTTTTGGCTACTTACTTCGTCCTCTAAGGGATAAAAATAAACTTCAAACCTTCCACTCGCATACGACCGTCGCGTACGTCACAAATAAGTGTGCCTCTCCCCGTGCCTCTCGACAGTTGGAGGTGACTTTGTCACAATCGCTAAGCTAGAAATTCAAATCCCGTGCCCAACATGATCGGACGCATCGAGGGCAGAAATGGAAACGTAGAGCTGGAAAACCAGCGATTCTTGGGCGGTTAAGATAAACCTTGGAATCTTGGGAGAAAGCTAATGGAAAGAAGAGTTATCGACGGCTGCCATGAGGCAATTTTGGCGAAATTAGACCATTTTTGTGGAATTTACAGAGCTTTGAGTACGGGCCGTTGGGCCAGTGAGTCGCCAGCCTTTCGTTTCTCTTTAGCGGAAGCAAACCACCAGAAAGTATAACTCACCTAAATGGCTCTAAACCGTCTCCAGGAACACAGAGACATTAAAATATCGCCATGCAAACATAAGGTAAGCCACTTTTATATAAATCATTTTCTACACGTAGCATTTAGAGCAATTTTGGAAGCATTCTCATAAATTGTCTTAAAAACAGCTAAAATTGTAACGCAATTCGCCAACAGCATAATGTCACGTAATCGTATTCAACGTATGGGCCACCTTTGATTTCTCCAGCCTCATCTCTAAGCAAAAGTGTTGGAAATACTTTTGAACATAATTGGGTTTGTCAAGTGTGGCGTCTCACTGGGTCAAATTAACATCACTTGTTCCTAGTTTTAATTGCACACATTTTATTTATTTTTACTTTATTTATTTTCATTTTATTTTTATTTGCCACACAAACCTAGTAAGCTATTTTAGTATCTTGAAAACTTAATTATGACACCAGATTTTTGTGGCTAGAGGTGGTGAAATTAACATGTAGTTTACACTATACGTTACCAAAGTGGCTTTTCCGCAAAAGAAACTCAAGAGACAGAAGAAGATGCGTGTGAAATTAATTAATAACACAGCGTGCGACTTTTTAGTTTCCGCAGCATTTCCATGTGGCTACCATACTCCATTCAACTTGGTCAGCGGTCATCATGTGGATGCCAGACCCGGAAACTGAAATTGGAAAAAAGACCACATAGATAGTAAGTAATGTGTTACAGCCCGGTTTAGTTTTCCCCAGGCCATTTATTTTTTGTTGTTGTTGTTTTAACCTTGATCCGAGGAAGTTTTTATTACTTTGATGAGTGAAATAGTGACACTATTTTAATTTTATTTTCTTCTGTTTCAGGTTATTGTCTTTTCCGGTCGTTTCAATGGGAAGATACCTTATAGCAATTTATAGCACTTGGGGTAGTTATAAGGGAAGTTGGAGAATAGTGCTTTGGGTTACACAGAGGAATGGCGCTTTGGTAAGGCAAAGAGCAGTGCTTTGTTGAATAGAATTTCAGCAAAAAAACTGGAATGCGCACAATAACGCTTCAGTCAAGAAACGTTAGTCTAAAAATATGTTAGGGTCTGTGGGGAAACAAATATCGTAAACCCTTAAGGACTTCAGGTACCCTTTATGGTGATTACAACTTCGTGCATAAAAAAAGACTTTTAACGACACAACTCAGTGGCTGATCCAGACCTTGAGCTAAGGGGGGGGGGGGGGGGGCGGTCTTGATTTACTTGCCATGGCGGCCATTTTCCCTTCAGTCATTTCTTCATTTTTTACCCAAAATAAGGGGGGCCCCTTCCCTAGATCCGCCACTGCAACTGTGCAAAGTAATCACTCCACTACCCGACTGACCTGCCCACTTCCTCCCGCTCAGTGTGACCGCTGACCAAAAAGAATCCGGCTGAGTAGACACCATGTTTTCTGGGATTCCTTTGCTCATTACCAAGGACGTCTCGTTCTTGACGTAATCAAAGTACTTGGAGGAAATTAGCTTCCATGACACCCCATGGTTGGTACTGCGGTGAAACTTCATTTTACCGTCTACGCCAAACAACATTCCATTCCTGGGGTCCAGTGCAATAACACCGACGATAAAATCCTGGATATCTTGAAAAAAAAATAAGACATCTTATTACACGGTTAAGACAGTTTGATTAAAAACGTTTCATCGCAGCTTCTTCTGTTAGAACCTTTTTTACTTAATGTACTCATATTGCCTTTCGTATCTCGAGGGCCGAGGGAGCGTCAGTTGTTGTTTTAACAGTGTCATTAGCCTATCACGTTTTTGCGTGCAACTCCCATACTAAGCCTGCGGCACGACATTTTTACAGACCGGTCTATTTTTAGACATCTTTTCCCGCGAAATAGGTCAGTTCCGGTCTACATGAGCGCACGTCGGCAAGGAAGAAAATGGCTGTTTTTCTTTTTAAATCTTCTAGTGAAATGATGACGTTAGTTAAAAATGAAGTCCGTGCTTGTGATTGGTCACTGAGGTTCCTACAGTGACAGGAATATGAGGGTCGAGTTGCACACTCCTAGTGATGGGCTCCTGACAATGTCCATAAACAAACTCCCCCTCCTCTCCCCCCCCAAAAAAAACAAAATGAAGAAATAAATTTGATTGTTTAGTGTTTGAAATGCTTTACATCAAGAAATTCAAACCTAATTTGAACGTCCAAACGGACTCTATACGTGCGAAACGTTTTTTTTTTTTAACTTGTTATTAATTATTTTCATCATGTATTGTTCGTCTCAGTATTTATAGAGCCTGATTTTTATACACGACGTTACGGTAACGTCGAAACGTCGTCGATTTTAATTCAGCCTTTTAAATGCTTCACTTCTTTTTCGTATAAATAAATAAATACATAAATAAAAGAAGCCCCAAAAAATAACCTGGCCACAATGTTACGCGAACTGCCAAATTTCTCAATGTTTTGCAGGCCAAAGGATATCGCCAAACTATTAAACCATCGAAGAACTATACAACTCAATTTCGAAGATTTGAACCTTTAGAGGAGAATAATAAGGGACATTTTCTGGTCTTGATTATTTTTCTTTGCTTTCAGAAAAATGCTCTAATGTAGTTGCCAAGTATAGCAAGAATTCAACAAAAATTCGTCTTACTGGTATGACTAATATGCCACCCGTGTACGCATTGCGGACCTTTTTATTTTTCCCTACCTCTCAAATCCTGACCATTTCTGGAACAGAAACAGCTGCTCTCGTGTCTACCAAATTAAGAAAAATAGTTGTTTTCTAACAGCTTTTTTCAACCTCCTTTGTCGGCTTAAGGCATCGACCAGATGTTTTGTACAAGCCTATTGAGACTTGTCATAGTTACCTTTGTTCAGTGAACATGCAAACATAAAACCACCCGGAGTCTGCGTCCAAAAGCACAGCTCTTCTAGAATATTCTGGGACACCTGCCGATGAGCAAAACAAAATCGTTTGTCCGGCAGAAGATGTAGGTGTTACATTGTACTATTATTGTATGAGCAAATAATTGTGCCAACAGGCATCTAGGCACAGTTACCACAGGTACACAGGACTTTAATGACGATGACGACGACGACGAGAATGATAATAACGATCTTTGGGACGAGGAGGAGGAAAATAAGTATAAGGAGAAGGATCCAGGCGGATGACTATCATTATCACAATTATCATAATCTCATCATCATCATTGATGGAGGCGCGGTGGCCTCATGGTTAGTGCTCTCGACTCCGGAGCTCGAGCCCTGGCCGGGGACATTGTGTTGTGTTCTTGGGCAAGACACTTTACTCTCACGGTGCCTCTCTCCACCCAGGTGTGTAAATGGGTATCGACGAATTCAATGGGCGTAACCCTGCGATGGACTAGCATCCTATGCAGGGGGGAGTAGAAATATTCAAGCTACTGAAACCGGGATAAGCTCCGGCTTGATGGGACACTTGGCTCGTATGCAGACTTGACCATCGTCATCATTATTAATATTTATCTATCTTTATCTGCTGCTGCTGCTGGTGATTGTAATGTTGGTGCCGGTCGTGGTGGTGATGGTGATGATGGCGGTCGCCGGTAATACCGTGTGTTGTTGATGGTGATAATGACCATGATGTTGGAGATTGATCACTGGATTATAACTGGATTATAACAATAAAGATCACTCTTTAAAGAAAATGCTAAAAGCCTTGACCTACCGCCATAAGGAGGCAAGGGGTCTGCCATGCAGCCATACAGCTCCGCTCGCATCACTTTGAGGGCTGGAGCGGTGGTTGGAATGAAACGTACATAACGTGCGGTGATTGGCTCAAGGAGTTTCACCATAACTGAATATTTAGCTTCGTGTGTATCCTTTGGACCATTTAGCTCCTGATTAAAAAGGCAAAAGTATTAAAGGAACATGGCACTAAACAAAGTCGGTGGCTTCATTATGTCGGAATTGTTGCGGCACTCTATAAGGCAGAAAAAATAAACATCTTACACTAGCATTGTTTCAACCATCGATGTGGCTCTCTTCAAAAAAGCGGTCACATATGTGAAGGAGAATTCCACCATCTAATCAAGCACAACAGTTTTTTTTTTAAATATAACGACATAATGTACAAAAGTCTAGGTTGTACTGGGACTTAACTTTCACAAAACCACAGACACAACGATAACATGGTCATATGCCCATCGAAAGTAAGCAGTAATAAATTGCCTTGGGATCTCTGCTTCTCACTTAGAAACCCAGCAACGCTTGTGATTTATGTTTTATATATATTCAACATTTCTAACCGAAAAATATTGGGTGCGTTTTTTACTCCATAAGTTTCGATATGGGAAGCGAATAGGAAGTTTTTAAGATTTTCAGGTCACGCCATATAAAATACAAGCTCATGCGTCCAATCAGAATGCGAATTGAACTGCAGCACATTAGTATCTTAAAACCACACACATCGCAGTTGCAGTCAAATGTAGTCCCGGGAGTCATCATGATTTGACGTCGATCGATCCGCTGAATTGAATGTTACGTAAAAACACGTACATTTCGGATATGGTTGAATCAAGTAAGAGAGCTAAGGATTGTCCATTTGCTGAAAGAGGCATGGAATAAATATTTGCGCAATTGTGGAGGGGTACCAGCTGTCACAGTCACTTTCCAAACTCACTTTTCACAATCCTTCACTTCCTCCTACTCCCCCTTGGGTTTACCTTAGCTATTCCATTTTCGCTATATTCTGTCCACTCAAGGCTGTTGTTACTGTATTTAAAGTGAAAATTCTCCACATAAAATGGAAACGCTGTACCACTAGAACCCTGAGTAGCCACTCTTGTCACCTTCCGTAACGAACCGAAATCAACCTGAGGAGATGAGAAAACATAACCTATTTGTCACGAAAATTGTTCACTCGCAAAACTGATTTCTAAATCATTCACACGCAAACGAGTAATGAGAATAAAGGTATAACTCTGGTAAGTCCGTCAAATGAATGAATTCTTTGAGTTTGAGGCTAAAGAAAACGAAAAGGAAGCAAGACTGGATAGGATTGATTGGAAAAAAAAGGGGAAAAGGAAGTCATAAGATGTGGAAGAAAAGAAAAGAAAACGAACAAAAAAGAAGGAAACGGAGCCCGTTACCCGGAGCCTCCATCTCTTATACTAACCCTGTGAGTCAACTCTTTCCCGTATCTTTCTACTTTTAATAAACAGCTCTTGTGGGAGTTTTCATATGACCCTTTTTAATAGCCAATGATACCCGAGCTAAGACCAGTCTTTATTACAACAAATACTGGGGCCGCTATTTTGCTTCTTTTATTTGCAGAAACAGGTTTGTATAACAGCAACAGTATTCCTTCGTTCTCCGGGGGAAAACGACGTGAAATACCCAAATATCAGAGTCCATTGACCGAAAGCCCATTAAAAACCACGGTGGTTCGTTGCTATGCGTTTTCCTCCCGGAAGCGCGGGCTCATAATTGTCAGCTGTAACTACCATGGTTGAGTGTAAAAAGAAAAATTAAAACAAAATGGCGGCCAACATGAGTGATATTGTATTCGATTTGAAAGGCCAAACAGAGCTCACAGAGAGGGGAAAAAAATTCTGGAATAATAATGAAGTAGAACTGAAGTTTTCGTTTGAACGTGAGTGGATAAAGGCAGTCAGACGGGCCAGAGGACGACCAAACTATGGCATGGGGAACATGAACGGTGGACTGGAAGAAGTGTGTGGCAACAAACTGGAGCTGTCTGGTCCTTTGGTGGACAGCTATCTGCTTGAAATAGGAAAGCAGATCTCAACCAAGTTGTCACACTCGAAGGCAACATCGCTGGCAAGTCCAGTAATTCTGTTCATTCCTTGGCCGATATTTCGCCACATAACCGTATTATTTCGAGGTTACGGTGGTGAGATAAAATTTGACACGAAAAAATCAAAAATTATTTCCACACTTTCCAGCATGGAATCGGTCGAAAAGGTGTTTTCTTCGGCTCGATTTGAGGGGCAAGATGTGCTAAGAAAGAGACATTTTACCAGAAAACCAGGTGCGAAAGGAAAAGTAGAGTTTTCCTATAAGGGCAGGTCAGCTGTGGTTGTCAGCACTAATACTCCTTTCATTTTTGATTTCAACCTGAAAAGCCAGAAAGTTACCGCCACATTCTATATCCAGCGATATACAGCGGATGATTTTGTAGTTGATTCGACCTTGCAAAACCTTATGAATCATTGAGTCATTTATTCAACCTCCTGGCAGGTTGTTATGTACACTTTTATTTGACATGTATTTTTTATTTTTGAATAGTTTAGGTACAAATATAATTACAAATACTATTTTAACATTGTCTACCATTCTAACTTAAAAAAAATATGTGCATTTACCAAATGTTCTATGTACACTTTTTTATATTACAATATTTTCTGATGTGAAATATATTATTCATATATTGAGTGATAAAGTTACATTAATTTTACTGGTTCGCAAATTAACCTGTCCATCTGTGCCTATGGAGCTTTCTCACAATACAAGAATTAAAAATTACTAATTTACCTCTTTTGTTAATGCACCTTCAAGGCGTCTAATGAGAATTTCTTTGTTTCCAGTGGTGCTTAATTGCCTGCTTTGCAGCTCCTTTTTGAGGTCACTTACTTTCATAGTTTTAGGATGCAAGTTGCGGCTATCAGTGTTGTTGGTGTTAGACTGTCTCACTCTTGTATGCACCCTTTGATGAGCTTCAGAACTAACAGTATCTGGAAATCTTTCATTGCACTCAGAGCACAAAATAGGTTTCAACATTTCAACTACTTCCAGCAGAAGTTTCTCTTTTTCTGCACATTCCACGATCACCCTGGCATCTACACATACCAGACATGTGTCATCACTCATTTCTTTAGGCCTTCCACAGTTGCAAAATATTTCTGAGTTTATGTGAGAAGGAAGGCGAGACTTGTAATGAGAAGTGTAAGAATTTGGCATTGGCTGATGCTCAGGCAAATAAAATGCTCTTACATAATTAGCCCTCATAACCTGCCACCATTTACCTTTATCAGATGCAGCATTAGATCTGTTTGTCAGGTCCAAGTCATTTTTTATCCCTGAGTGCTTGGCCTCTTTTGCCTGTAGTGATATAATGCCGTAACCTACTTTATAATTTTCATACAAACTAGCTGAGTGATATGGTATAGCATATCCTACTGACCAAACTGTAACATTTACATCCATTTCAAAAAATAATACATACAGGTTAAAATATAAGGTGCAAAATTCCTTAAGCTGACCAAGGTCCACAGCACAAATTTCAATTTTGTTGAATATTGCACCAGCATTTCTAAGAAACTGGGCAATTTTCCCCAAGGCTAATCTTTTTACTTTCTGAGCTGGGGACTTCTCTAAAATTTTGAGGCTATCAATGAGCCTGTAAGAAAAGTTTGCCAAGGCAATGGCCTGATCTCCTATTAACCGTACTGGGAGCTTGTTATGCCTCTGGGCCTCATCGCTATAGTGTTCCTTAACTACAGAAGCTAAATATCCCAACCCACAACCAAGCTCACTGGAAGTGTCTTTTTGGAAACTTGATATTGCATTACCTAGACTACTTACAAACCTTGTGTTAGAATCATTCACAATATCAACTTTAGTGGATCGCTCCCCTGCTCCATCATCATGAGAGACAAAAACCCTGGGCTTTTCGGTGACATTACCCTGATGAGTACTCTGTCCTACAGCTGAGGCACTTAGGATATCAATAAACTTTGCAAATGTACCTCTCTGTACTGCCTCTCTGTAAATGATGTTTAATAAATGCTGCCATGCATTTATTTCACAGTGGACAGGCTCTGGCCGCTGTCGGTCTGCAAAAATACCAATCCGGGGTGGACCTAACTGCCGTATCCCGTTTTCTGCCATAAATTTTAGTTTTCTGGCATGGCGATTTTTCTCTGACAAATTAGATGGCAGAGAATTCATGAAATTGTCAACTTTGTTAACATGAGACTTCCTGATTTCTAATGTATATGGCTTAAAAAAATCCTCTTCCCTAAACCCAATTGTAGCACCCATGGTACACATGTTTCCTTTGCTAACATTAGCATAAGGAGAAGGATAACTAGCAGCTTGATTTAATTCATTATTAGCCCAGCTCTGCCAGCTCATATCAGCACTTGGCTGAAACTCTAAAGTACACTGCCTGTCACAAACATTAAAAACATTACCCTCTAACATTTCCATTTCATCAGTATGCTGCTTCCAAATACTTTCAAGCACCTCATGTTTTTCCCCCAGACTGACACAGTGTAAAATATATTGTAAGTCCCGACTTCTTACCCTATCCCCAAAGTTCCAGCATGTCAGACTTCCTATTGACATAGTTAGTTGGCTGGATTCAGGAGCCCCATCATCAGAAAATTGAAATATAAAATGATTTGTGTTCTCATTGAACCAAGTGAGTTTACGTGACAAATGAGGAAGTCTCAAGTGCAAATCAATTACCATAAATACCAGCCCTGTTATTGTTCTAGAAACACCCGGAGCATTGGGGATTTGATTGACATGGCCAATGTCTAGACTCCTAACAAAATGTTCCACCCGTTTATCAGAAATAGTTATACATGGAACTCTTAAGTCCAGACCTAAACATTTCATGTTGCGAGGCACCCAGAGTTCAGAACTGGGATCAAAAACTGAGGACTGAGTTTTGCAAACAAGAGCATACTTTCTTCTAGACAAAAAGTTTTGATACTTCATCAGCACAGCTTGCTTCAAAGCCTCTTCTGAATTTTGATATTGCTTCATTGTCTTGTCAAACAAGCCTTGAATATATTTTCCCCGTTTGAGCCCTGAAATCAGCTTATCCATGGTTTGATTGTCAGCAGTAGAGGACACATAATCCCAAGCCCCATATAGAGACCCTTCTATTCCCCCATGTATAAATTCTAAGACATTTTTGGTTTCATGTCTTCGTCTATATCTAGTGCTAGAATTGAAATTTGTCACCATTTCATAAGTAGTACTAGTATTCTGTCTCCTGCTAACAGAAAATCCTTTCTGCTCAAGTAGAGATTTAAACTTTTTGTACTGCTCATTTAATTCATTGACTTTCTCCTCTTGCTGTTGAACTTGCACTGTCTTTTCTTCTACACTTCTTTCAAGCCTTTCAAGTTCCCCTTCAGCTGCATCCTTTTGAGCTACTGAGGTTTGTACTTGTTTTTCTGTAAAAAGCAAAGTCAATTATATGCAAAAGTTAGTTGCAAAATGAAATAAATTATTATTTATATAAATATCTGTCCTGGGTTTAACATATAAAGGAGAAACTTATAGCCTTTTTAAGCACTCTGTGATATTTACCAACTTCATCCAGATGAGCCTTTTTGGTGTAGAGATCTTCTTCTATTTTCCTGTTTTCTTCATTTAATTGTCCCTTCCTTTTCAAAGCCATATGTGAAGTTGAACTTTTCCAAAACTCATGAAAAACTCTCTTCGAATCACAGCGTCCAGGGTGAGCATTGGGTTTGCTGCACTTTTTGCTTTTTCCACATTTTTGACTACAACAAGAAAGGCATTCGTTTTAATGTATGAGTTCTTCTGAAATCGAAAGATGGCTTCCAAGTAAAGACACGTATTCTTTCAAAGCCATGCTCAAAACTGTTTTCCTTACCTCTCATTCCCTTCAACGCCTGAGAGATCACGTTCCATATGGTGAAATCGCCAGTAAAAGGTCCTTTTATTGCTGTGCTGTATGAAAGGTCGATACCAGTAATGAATCCAATATGGCGGCCAACAAGAAGCTTCGAGTACCCGATAAACTCTGGGTTTAAAACGGACAAATTTATAGCTTTCTGCTCCCAGCGCAAGAATAAATAAAGGCAAAAGGCATCGATAAAGCTTTTTTATTTCACATTAGGGAGGTTACAAAAAGGAAATCCAAAGAAATTCGCAATTTCCTGCATAAACACGCTATCATAACATCACGATTTAGCCTTACGCTCTCCCAAACAATCCTATGGGGGGATCCCGAAATTGAAAAGAAGGCCTAGTATGGGGAGACTGTCCCTACCCTGGAAAAATACGGTTTGGTCCAATCCTAGTCAATGTTTAACCAAGAAATGTGTCCAAGAGTGGGCCTTAAACAGACGTCATATTCCGTCTCTAGCGGAAACATATGCGATCGGAACTATTAGAAATCGGCAGTTAAAAGGTTGGGCTATTATATGATGGCTAAATATAATCATATTAACTGTCAAAGCCAACAACAAGCGGCTATTGAAAGTAACATTATTTTGAGCACAAACAAGCGACGCCATCGGAAGGCCGCTTGGTCACGTGACCAAAAGGACGCTCTGGGAGGAAAATGCCTAGCAACGAGCCACCGTGAACGTTGATCAATTTTTGTCATTATCGTTTCAACGTTGTCTTTTTCTGGTAAGCACAGGTGACAGTGAATGGCTAAATTGGCTCAACTGTTGGACTGAATACAACTCAGAGAAATGAATAAGAATATCACTCATGCAATACGATGAATGAGAGCCTCGGTCATTAATGAATTTTCTTTGTTATTGTTGTGTGCTTGTTTGATTGTTTGTTTTCACGAATGTTATTTTAAAATGACTACCTGCAGATAGTCTAACTCCTCCAGTGCAGCTTGCCAGCCGTTGGGGAATTCGCTGATGTCCTTGTTAAGGCGGATATCCGAGGGATTCGACTTAGTATTGGTCGTGGTTACACTGTGACTGAGAGCTTCATCCGGGATATATCCAGACTCCAGACCGAGAGGGTAGATACAATTCACTGTAAAAAATGTAACAGTTACGGCCATTCAGTTCAAACAAAGAAAATATGTCCTACAAAGGTTCCTTCCTTAGAAGGAGAGAGTGTAGGGACCAACATGAGTTAGGTTTTATCGGAATATCACGTTATACCTAAGACAAATATGAAAAACTCAAGAACTTAAAGAAGACGAGTTTTTTTATTCATTAATGAACAATTTATTCGTTCACTTCTTGCTTCTCGATCTCAATCAAGATGTTTTATTGCGAACGCTTGAATGATAAACTTGAACGCGGGCAATCACTGTGCTTTAAGAACTATTTTAAACGTATGCCTTTCCATTGCCTCAATGAGCTCAGTAGAGCAAAGACGCATTGAACAATCGGGAGATTGGGCGACCACTCCCACGTTATCGACAATGAAAAAAATTAAAAAATGAACTCTCTCCATTTCACTTACCAGGGGAACCTTCAAAAGAACAGCCAAACACCTCAAACCGCATACAAATTAGTTTCGCCCAGGCCAGCGGTCTCACACGAATGCTGTAGGCCTCGCTTTCGTTACTCAGAAGATGGAAAACTGGGGTAGACTTGTCATAATTACCAGAAAATTCCTTCGTGAAAAGAAAATGATAAACTTGAAATATCTGTAAGTACCATGCTTTCTACAACAATTGATTGCATGCAGTCAAAAGGTTTGCGATGGACGGAAGTGCCACAGGCTTTTTGCAACATTAAGATGGTTTGTGAAAGCAGAGCCTGATAGGCCGCAGCAAATTTTTGGATTAAACATAAAAATTGACTATAAAATGTTTTAAAAGCAAGCAACCGGAACGATGATCCTGCTCGTATGCGTTGGATCAATAGTGATCTAATCGGCTTCACAAATAAAATGAAGAATATAAAGGCAGAAATCAAAAAATGAAACGTCCGGGGTCGGGGTCGTCTCTGGGTCGCATTCGCACCTGACAAAATTGGCAAATGCCTTTAAAGCCTTGAGCGTGTATTTTGTCCCAGCCCCGTTGTAGTCGGTCGTGGGCCTGTTGCCGATCGGCCATCCATTGTATGCTCTGTCGCAGTTCCTGCGGTAGTCTGTCCCAGTGACTGAGTATCTGTCCGTGGTTGTTTACCATTTACCAAAAAATTCCGGAAATTTCGGTTGGGATGTAAATGGTAAGTCCGTTTTGGTTTGCCCGAACGAAAATTTTCCAAAATAAACGGAACGTCTCGAGAGGTAGTCCAAAATTCCCAAACGGAGTATCCGAACGGAAAATGTGCTTACCATTTGCCATTCGAAACCAGTTCCAGGCCATACGCCAATTTTTTGATCTCCGTCACGTGAGATGCGTCAACATGGCTGCTGCTGCTGCTGCGTTTTCTTACAAAACGATTTCCTCTGGGGATTGCACCTGTAGCTACCAACTCTCATGCAAGAACTTCGAAAGTGGTTTTTGTCATACGGAAGTGCGATTTAAACTCCTCGATTGAATAAGAAGGCACCACAACCTCGCAAAACCCAACATTTCTCTTCAGCTCTCTCTTCATGAAAGCTGAAGTGGCCGCTATTACTTGGAATTCCTCGTCTTCCTCATGATTGAAAAGAAGTTCCTCGTCAATTGAGGCATCTAGAGCCTCGCTCAATAAGACGAGCTCAGCCGCCATTTTGAAGATGTCCAAACTCGTCCTAGGCTCTTTCGGTAAGTTGGGTCTGTTGTTCAAATGGTACACGCCACCCCAAACGGAAATTTCCAATATGGGAATTTTGCTTTCCATTTGCACAAACCATCGACCAACCGGTTTCTCCATGTAAATGGTAAACAACCCGTGTCCCCCCCCCCCCCCAAAAAAGGGAATTTAAAAAAAATTGGATTTTTTTTTTAAACACACACTCAAACAAAACCCCAAAAAACCCACAGCTCACCTCTCCCGTGTTTCGCTCGTAACGGAGGGCCCGACGTAGTGGGCTCAAATCTCTGGTACACATCGCGCCTCGGTTTTTTTTCTCTCTTCGTTGAGATGTCGTTTAACCCCAGTCGACCACGGCAGAAAAAAAATGGAGAAAGATGGTCGCGCGCGCCACTCTGAGTGGGGGGTGGGCTGACGCCATGGAACTGACGTCATTCTCTGGGCTCACCTCTTTGCGGTGTTTTTTTTTCTTTGTCTGATTTGGATCGGCTTGCAGGTCGCTTGCAGGATTTTTTTTCTTGTGGAGAGCGCGGTGTTCGGGATGTTGCGAAGTTAGGTGTGTTGGTTCCCGAGATTCATTCACATCTGCCGAGTGGCGTTCTGGTTCATGAACGAGCTTGATCGCGATGGATTGCAGGACATGGATTACGATGTCATGAAGCGGGTCATCCGGTGCCAGGGCAGGCGAGAGGTCTGGTCCATCCTCCATGCTTATAACGATGCCGTGTTTCGAAGTCGCATCCGGGCCTACGAGGAGCTGGCTCAGGGTCTCGTGTCTTATCGATCGTAGATCCATCGGGGGAAAAGAAAAAGAGTGGAAGTTGTGTGTCAATAAACGAAAACGCAGCGTACCAAACTGGTCTCACCGGATTTTTTTTGTCTGGACTCATTGTGCTCGTTCACCAATCGGCTTTTTTCAAAAAACCACGCTTAGCAGTTCGCGTTTCTTACAATTTCAGCCTTGTCTTGGCTTGCATGATCCTCTTGACCATCCTTTCGGCCAGAGATTTGCTGCCCGGTAACCTGTCGATGGCCTTGATCATCTTGGCGTCGGCTTTCCACTTGTCTGGCAGAGTCTTGGCCCGACTGTAATCGATTTCGTGCTGTTTGGCCAGCTTGTCCAATCGATTGATGCCGGGATCGCCGCGCTTCAGGCGCTTCTTGAGTTTGGTGCCCGGCCCCATGTATTGATAGCCGGGCCAGTGGAGTTCGATGCCCGTCTTGGCCCACCATTAGGTCGAAGCCGCCGGCAGGGCTTTTTTTTTGCGCGTCAGGGTCTTGTAAATAAATCATCTCCTCCACCTTTTATTCTCCAAGGACCCACAAATGCGATGCATGTTTTCGTGCAGCGCGCAGCATGCGTGCAGCATGCAGTAAATTGTTATGTTAATTTTTGCGCATGTCAGAGAGTCAAGTAGAATAAAATATAGTTTTGGGGGAATAAACCTCAACTGAATCTCGTGGTGTAGTGGTGTAGAAGAAAGACTGGTAAGTGAGATGTATGCGAAAGGTAAGTGGTTCGAATCCTGATGGGGTACACGAAAAAAAAGAAAACAGAAACTGAAAAAAATGAGGTAGGGAAGCTGAGAATCGGCGCAAAGAAGCGCGCGATGTAGCGCGCGAGGGCGCCCAATGAATTCCTCTTTTATTCATAAGGTAAGTAGTAATTATCAATGTATATATTCTATACCTTAGGGAGTTGCTATTGTCTTCTAAAACAATAGAGTGCATACGTAATTAATGATGCATAATAAATGTATGGGGTTATACGGAAATCTTTCCAAAAGGGAAAGTGAATTCGGATAACCTGTTTCTTATATGCTAATGAGAATCACTAAATGGTAATGAGCAAAACAATTAAGAAAGCACGCACCATGCAAACTGAAATCGATGGCACTTTCCATTCGATGAAAAATTGTAGCTTGAACTTCCGCAAATTGACGAACAGAACTGCATTTTCCGAAATTGAATTCAAGGGGCGCTTTCCATTCGATCAAATTAAAATTCCGGTGTCAATTTCTAGAATTTCCATGGGCGAATGGTACAGACTTTTCCAGTGTGAAAAACTACAAGCCGAACAGCTTTGTTCGCTTAACTTGAAATTTTTCAATGATTTCATGTTTAGATTTAAATCGCAAACAGAACACTGATATGTCGACATCGTGGCTTTTTATACACCACAACAGCAGGGACCTTATGCAAACCACAACAGCAGCAAAACGGCTCTTTATTAACTGTCGCAGAGCAAACGGTTAATGAGTCGGCTTACTGTTGTTCTGCACGCGTTATAAATCTTTGTGCATTTCCTGGCCAGCCTACGCAAAACAAACAAGTACACTACGGGGGCATTATTTTTATATAACGCTTTCTTCACGAATTTAGCTGCAGTTAGTATTTATCGACATATAAGAGCAATGATTCTAAAGTGTCTCCATTTTCGAATACGCGTCTCCGTCATCCTTGCGTGAGATGTTTAACTCGCTGTGATCACGGCCAAAAAAACTAGCTCTGAATAGCAAATCGCGAATTTGCAGAATTTCCGAAAAAAGGACAACCTGGTGGGGTATACCTAATTTCCTGGAAATTTCCGTTACATTCGATTTTCATCCCGGAATTTCGAGAACTTTCGGTTGAACGGTTCGCTTCACGGAATTTCAAAGGTCGAATGGAAAGCGCCCAAGGACAACCTTGTGAGGTGATCCAAATTTTCGGAAATTTCTTACTAGGAATTATCGTTATAAAGTTGAATTTCCTCCTCAGGGGAATTTTGGTTTGAATGGTTCGCTTTGCGGATTTCGTTTTTCTTCCGGATTTTTTTGAAAACGTTCACAGGAAATTTCCTTACCATTTGTCCCCATTTCTAAATTTCGGAATTTGAGGTTGGATGAAAAACTCTCCTAGTACTTGAAATTCCTAATACCAAAGCGCGCCAGGTCTAAAAGTAGAATGCAAATTATTGGAACCCAGCGAGAGTCAGACAACATAAGCGTGTTCTGAGATAAATAGGAGGAAAATGAACGCCAAACATTCGTTTTAAAAATTGTTTAAGCATTACTTGCTTACGAGCTTGAAAAGCGTCAAATCTTCTACCTTTCCGTTTTGTTTGTCTGAGTTTGCTGAGTTATGACGTCACTCTCGCGCTTCGCTATTGTGGACATTTATAAAAAATAACAAGCCTTAATGGGATGATATTGTTTTCATCCGATGCTTGCATTCCGGCGTGCAAGTACGGGCGCGAGTGTTTCTCAGCCACAGGTCTGGCGGTGGTAACTGTAAAGCCATGAACATCAGCAAAATGGCAAGAAGTGCCACGTGCGTACAAAAACTGGTAATTAGAATATTATGCGCCTCATTAGCATATAAGGAACGGGTTATACGAATTCACTCTAAATTTGTCTTAACAAGAAATAGACTAGAAGACGAGGTTTTTTATTCGTATTGGTAGTGATACGAAGCCACCATTCCATATACCTTTAGTTTATTAATAACTAAATAAACCTTAACTTATCCGACGATTCCATGTCTAGGCCGTGCATTTAAATTTCGTGGTTATTCCGCAGTCATTAAAATGCCTCTTAACACCTTCTATGAGCTGATTAGTGATTTATACTGTGCGTAACTATAACTGAACCATAAATGTTAGTCTACTCAATCAGGCCTACTCTGGGGCCTGAAGTCGCCTTAAGTCGCCTTAAGTCGCCTAAAGTCGCCTTAAGTCGCCTTAAGTCGCCTTAAGTCGCCCTAAGTCGCCTTAAGTTGGTATCAGTTATGCAATGTTAAAAAGGTTACCCCTATTCAAATTACCCCTGTAGAAGGTTATTGGAGTTAACAACTGTCATGCAAAGTAAACTCCACTCCAACCTAGAGGACGAGGAGGCATGGTAACCCAATGGTTGGTGCAGTGAACCCCTATTGGGGATCATTGCATTGTGTTCATACTCCACAGTGCCTCTCCTCATCCAGATGTATAAATGGGTACTGGGCACTACTACTCAGCCACACCTTCCTTCTTGTTTATATATGAGAGTTTGGCTTTGCCCCATGGGCTATTGGCCCGTGACCCCTAAGGGCAAAGGGTCTAATAATTGCTTTAGTATCACCCAACTAGTTGGACAGAAAAGGCAGTAATAAGGACTCGAGGACTATTACTAATAGTCCTCGAGTAGCGTAGTCAATTAAAAATTGCAGGATTTGCATTAGTCCACTAGTTGGGTGATACTAATATAGTTTATTCGGAGGATGTCTAAGCAAATGAAATCACTGTGAAACTACTAAAGATAAAGGGACATACTTTCAGGAACGCAACTTACGGTAAAGCGATAAGACTTCACTTCAACATGCAATGTCAATAATTTTGATGGCATTGAAAATGGGGCTGACTAGGGCCCTTTAAAAAGCTGAGGACCCAGCAATTACTGTATTATGCTGGCTTTCTTATACATGAAAAAGCTAATATTATAATAGTCCTGCACCTGTCTAGCCCCCATGTTGGCAGGAATAATTTCTACATTTAGACTTAAACAGGAATGACAATCTGATGTATACTCTCTGACAGATGGCTTTTTATTTCTACTAAGTTTTAATTTTTTTCTTGTATTTAATTGTAAAAGAGTTAACAAAAAAGATGACACTTTATGTTATCAACAGGAAATAATTATATTGAATATGGAAAGAGATAACAAAGAACTATACTGCAACAATTTCATTTATTACTTTTTGTAATATGTTACCGAATCAGATTTTCGAAGACCTACAGTGTATAAACAGTGAGAGGTGTTCCAGATAATCAAGATAAAAAAAGAAAAAAAGGCAGACATTCTGG
The DNA here is from genome assembly GCA_964020085.1 of Micromussa lordhowensis. Taxonomy (NCBI): domain Eukaryota; kingdom Metazoa; phylum Cnidaria; class Anthozoa; order Scleractinia; family Lobophylliidae; genus Micromussa; species Micromussa lordhowensis. The sequence goes on from OZ026598.1 coordinate 27,620,619, forward strand.
ATTAAGGCTCAATTCTTTCTAGTCACTTTTACACTGGGCAGAAAAACATTGAAACATGGTAATTCAAAGTCAATTGAACCGAACTGAGGCTACCCTTTAAATACTCTACTTACCCAGTGTAAACGAGTGACGAAAGTTGGCCCTTTATCCAGCATAAGTCATTATCTACTAATTCACTTCCACATTCGACCAAATCGACTGACCAACTGCAAACGTTTGAATTTCGTAAACTGGACGAACCAACTTGCAGCATAATAATTGTTTCTCTTGCCCATTAAATCCTGTTCGTACATTTGATGAAGCCAGGTATTCATATCATCTTATACAATTTACGTGCACTGCGCTTCTGTTACTATCGAAAGCTAAGTTTTATTTTTGTGTGAACATGGCCGCCAGGTTTTGGAACACGTGACTTAGTTAAAGCGCAGGTGAGTGTTAGTCACGCACATGCTAGTATGATTACTCCGACGGGCGCTTACAAAAAAAAAGAGAAAGAAAACAAATCGCGAAACTAATTCTCACTTAAAGTTGAATTGTTTGATTTCAAATAAATCTACAATCGGGAACACTGAGCAGGAGAATTTGAGGCCGAAAACACGCGTGATGTCTTGTCTCTTCCAGTTAGCGGCGCAAGGGTTACTGGGATAATCAAAATGGCGGTGTGTATCTATCAATTTCAAGTATTTCGTTGTGAAAATGTCGTTCTGGACATTTGTAATGTGCCAGGTGAAAAGCAGTGAAAACTTGGAAGGCATGTCTCCTGGTGGTCTGATCAACCGTGGTAAAAAAAACCCCTCGATTCA
>OZ026598.1:27626421-27778932 GCA_964020085.1 Micromussa lordhowensis
ACGCTTCACGGTTGAACGCAAATGGTAGTATTGAGCTGAAAAGTCGTTAACAGATATAATTTTCCCCCTCTCATGCCGGATAAAGATAATAACTTTGGTGACTCTTTCTTTTGGATTTTTGAAAAAGATGACGTCCCTTGCAATCCAAGGATACTGACGGTTTCCAAAGACAACCATCAATAACACAGGGAAAAATGCATATTTATAAAGTTTGATCCAAAGTATAGTGACTGCGTCGTATTCTTGATCTCCAGTTCCCGAGTTAAGTTTTGCTAACCCTTCCGCGCAGACATTATCAGGTCTCGCCCCGAGATGAACAAGTCATCGTTAGTTGCTTTGAGTCTTGGATTACTTGCTGTTCTATCTTGCTTGGATCTTTCTGTCCATGGAAAACCAGCGTCACTTTGTTGCCGGCTCCAGGTAAAGGTTTGTTGCCACGTTCGCTTGCAAGACCGCTCCATGTCTGCCTGAGTCAAATGTCGCACGCAAGCCATAGCAGTGGAATCGAGTCTTCTTGGCAATTTCCACGATGCTAGAGCTGCAGTGGAACATCCAGACGTGGAGTTTATTGAAAAGTCTTAGTCCAGAGCCTGACTTACAAACCTCAAACCTCTCCAAAGAGAGGGAACTTAGCGTTAGTAACTGAGCACCTCCACAATAGCGAAGCACGAGAGTGACGTCATAACTCAGGCAAACTCAGACAAACAAACGGAAAGGTGGAAGATTTGACGCTTTTCAAGCTCGTAAGCAAGTAATCCTAAAATAATTTTTAAAATGAATGTTTGGCGTTCATTTTCCTCCTGTTTATCTCAGAACACGCTTATGTTGTCTGACTCTCGCTGGGTTCCAATAATTTGCATTCTAATTTTAGACCTGGCACGCTTTGGTATTAGGAATTTCAAGTACTAGGAGAGTTTTTCATCCAACCTCAAATTCCGAAATTTAGAAATGGGGACAAATGGTAAGGAAATTTCCTGTGAACGTTTTCAAAAAAATCCGGAAGAAAAACGAAATCTGCAAAGCGAACCATTCAAACCAAATTCCCCTGAGGAGGAAATTCAACTTTATAACGATAATTCCTAGTAAGAAATTTCCGAAAATTTGGATCACCTCACAAGGTTGTCCTTGGGCGCTTTCCATTCGACCTTTGAAATTCCGTGAAGCGAACCGTTGAACCGAAAGTTCTCGAAATTCCGGGATGAAAATCGAATGTAACGGAAATTTCCATGAAATTAAGTATACCCCACCAGGTTGTCCTTTTTTCGGAAATTCTGCAAATTCGCGATTTTGTTATTCAGAGCTAGTTTTTTTGGCCGTGATCACAGCGAGTTAAACATCTCACACAAGGATGACGGAGACGCGTATTCGAAAATGGAGACACTTTAGAATCATTGCTCTTTTATGTCGATAAATACTAACTGCAGCTAAATTCGTGAAGAAAGCGTTTTTTGTTATATAAAAATAATGCCCCCGTAGTGTACTTGTTTGTTTTGCGTAGGCTGGCCAGGAAATGCACAAAGATTTATAATGCATGCAGAACAACAGTTAGCTGACTCATTAACCGTTTGCTCTGCGACAGTTAATAAAGAGCCGTTTTGCTGTTCTGTTTGCGATTTAAACTAAACATGATTTAAACTAAACATGAAATCATTGAAAAATTTCAAGTTAAGCGAACAAAGCTGTTCGGCTTGTCGTTTTTCACACTGGAAAAGTCTGTACCATTCGCCCATGGAAATTCCAGAAATTGACACCGGAATTTTAATTTGATTGAATGGAAAGCGCCCTTTGAATTCAATTTCGGAAAATGCAGTTCTATTCGTCAATTTGCGGAAGTTCAAGCTAAAATTTTTCATTGAATGGAAAGTGCCATCGATTTCAGTTTGCATGGTGCGTGCTTTCTTAATTGTTTTGCTCATTACCATTTAGTGATTCTCATTAGCATATAAGAAACAGGTTATTATCCAAATTCACTTTCCCTTTTGGAAAGATTTCCGTATAACCCCATACATTTATTATGCATGCTGAGTCATTAATTATGTATGCACTCTATTGTTTTAGAAGACAATAGCAACTCCCTAAGGTATAGAATATATACATTGATAATTACTACTTACCTTATGAATAAAAGAGGATTTTATTGGGCCCCCTCGCGCGCTACATCGCGCGCTTCTTTTCGCCGATTCTCAGCTTCCCTACCTCATTTTCCCCCCTTTTCCCCTCCATATTACCCAATCTTCTAGCGCTGTTTCTGTTTTCTTTTTTTCCGTGTACCCCATCAGGACTCGAACCACTTACCTTACATTGATAATTACTACTTACCTTATGAATAAAAGAGGAATTCATTGGGCGCCCTCGCACGCTACATCGTGCGCTTCTTTGCGCCGATTCTCAGCTTCCCTACCTCATTTTCCCCCCTTTTCTCCTCCATATTACCCAATCTTCTTGCGCTGTTTCGTTTTTCTTTTTTCGTGTACCCCATCAGGACTCGAACCACTTACCTTTCGCATACATCTCGCTTACCAGTCTTTCTTCTACACCACTACACCATGAGATTCAGTTGAGGTTTATTCCCCCAAAACTAGAAAATGGTGGGCCAAGACGGGCATCAAACTCCACTGGCCCGGCTATCAATACATGGGGCCAAGAGAGTTTAAACACACACACACACACTGCTCGAACAAGACACACACGCGTGTGCTAGGGTTGAGTGCTAAGGTGTGGTGAAAGGGGTCTCTCCAAGTGGTGAAGGTCTAAGGCCTAAGGCTTCTAAGGCCTAGGGCTAAAGGCTAAGGGCTTAGGGTTGAGGCCTTAGGCTTAGGGTTAGGGTTGAGGCCTAAGGCCTAGGGTTAGGGTTGTGATAAAGCGCCCCCTCTTCACCACTAGGGCGAGGTGGTGAAGGTGGTGAAAGGGCGGCGATGACGTCATGGATTCTCGAAGTTTAGTTGGCGGCCATCTTGGATTAGGGTGCGACCAGGCTAATTCAGAACCTACTAGACTACTATGCTAGATGTAGAATTTGCTCTTTTCACTAACTTTCCCCAGCTGAAATTTCACCAGAAAACTGAGGGTGATTTTGGAGGTGCCTGGCAGAAAGCTGGTTGAACGTGTTAAAGAACCTGCTTAGGCTTACTTTCATCTACATCCCTGGATTGTTAATGATCAACTGCATTCTACTTAAGATTGAGTGTTCCATCAATCCTTATTCCAGCCCTGGCCAGAATCGGTAGCTGCATTCTTTTGCCAGGCACTATACTTTCATAAAATTATGGGTACTAGCAAAATGTTATCATAAGGTAAAGTCTGCATTGAGTCAATTATTCCATACCATTGAAGCTTATCCCAGTTTCCGTAGTATTAAGTGAATAAGAGTACAGTAAAAACCCGCGTATAAGAACCTACAATTTTGGAGTTCAGGCTGAACAGGTTCTTTTATTTTGGGGTATATTTTCCAATAACAGGCTGATTAGGTTCTTATTTGCAAACGTTATTATAGTGCTAGCATTCAGGGAACTGCAATAGTACTAATATGCTATAATTGTAAAGCATTTCAAAACATGTCAAGCCTAATGTTGTCGAAACCAGTCCTGCATCATGGGCCTGATGTATGATCACCATGCAAATCCAGAATATGAACCTCAAATCTGGAGTGTTTTTTTTTAAATATAAGAACCTATTTTTTTGTCAGGCTGAATAGGCTCTTATATATTTGGGTATTAAAATGCAAAATTTCAGCCTGTAGGTTCTTAAATCACTAGGTTCTTATACAGGGGTTTTTAATGTACTTCTACTCCCTTGTGGATGAGGTGCTAATTAAATCCATCACAGGGTTACCTCCCAGCATGGAATTCACCTTTACCCAGTTATACACCTGGGTGGAGAGAGGCACTCTGAGAGCCAAGTGTCTCGCCCTGGACGCAATGCCAGTCCCCCATGGCCAGGGCTTGAACCAACACCACTCGATCTGGAAAGGGTGTCCAGTTCCTATATTCCCTCTTTTTTGAGTAGATTCCCATTCCTCTTATTTTTTTAAATGAAGCATCCTATTCTTCCTATTTTTTTTTTTGCTGATTAAGCAGCATTTGTTTTTTTTGCTGATTAAGCAGCATTTCTTACGGGTGTTTCAGATTAAACATGGTCTCACAACTTTGATCTCAATTAACAAAATGTAAAAACAGTAACTATTTCTTTGTTCTCTGCGCTTATTGGATTTCTGTTCATAGCTTCATAAAAAGTCATTGAATAATGTGGAGACAGCATCTTTAATCTGCTGTCTTCATATTTTTCAGTGATTTTCTATGGCACTATTTTATCTAGTTATATAAATGCAGTTTGTGTGATTATGTTGAATGCAACAGATAATATTCTGCATAGATCCATTGAAAGTACATTAATTTCATACAGTACATGTTCTCATGCTGAACCATTGCTCACTTATGTGGTCATCTTTGAAACTGGAAGTGAGCACTCATGTTATGAAGTTGACGTTTATACAATATAGAATGCAACATGTAATATAGTATAGTAAGCAACATGTATGTGGAATATTTGAAACTTTGTCCCCCCAGACATAATACTAAGAGAGCTTGAAACATACCTTGCAACAGAAATGAGCCTAAACAAAGTATAAGCTCATGCAAAACTACAGAGGTGTCAAACTCTGCAAAGTGACATGTAGACAACACAATTACAAAGGAAACCATGCAGACCTAAGACAGACAAGGACCCCTATAACCTTTGCTATAGCATTCAAGTGGCTCCACTCTACTTAAAATTCCTCATAATCATACAACATTAAGTACCCATTAGAAACATGTGAAGAAAGAAAGGTTGAGAGATGGAATATCATAAGAGAACAGCAAATGCACAATTCATGAGCCACTGTAGGAGTCATGTAGGCCTGTCAACTCCATTGTACACTGAATTCAGTGTAGTCTCATCACAAGTCAACTTGTTTCTAAGAAAATATTCAAATGTCAATTTGACAATTGATTGTCAATTGCTCTTCAATTTGTAATCTATGTTATTATCACAATAAGAGCTAAGAAGAAGAATAACTTTTAAGATCAAAATGCTTGCATTGCTTATTTACATTTGTGTCACTGTTAATGGACTGAAGCTGCTGATTGTGATAGCTGATGGGGTGTAGGGAGGCTATCTTTGTCTAGCCTGCGAACAGGGCCCAGTGGCAACAATGGAAATGAAAAATATGGCGAGTTAATTGAACAAATAAACGCAAAACTGAAGAATTCGGAGAACAAGCAATTCAGGCGGAACAGGGGAGCCTGTAGACCTTGTTTTTGATGTGCCTATCCGCCCTTGGTGAATAGCCTGTTACAAATCTGTCAATAAAACAATTACACCTGTCAAGAAGGTACATTTTCTGTAGTTGCAAACAGTTCTATGAAAATCAAACAGCCAGGCCCGGCATCAAGTAAGCAACATATTCACAGACTACTGTAAGTCAAGATTTGTACCTCGAAGAGCCAATACATAGAGAGTTAAAACCTATTTTGCAATAGAAACGAGCCTAAACAAATTATAAGCACATGACAGATTACAGAGATGTCAAACTCTGTGAAGTGACATGCAGGCCTTTGAACCCTAAAAAAATTGCTATAGCAAAGGTTAATGGCTCCACTCTACTTTAAATTCCTCCTCAGAACATAGATAGCATAAAGCTCACCGGGAGCCTGTTCCCAGGCTTTGTCCATGGATCTAAGTAGTATTGATTTTCCTATTATTTTCCTATTTTTTTGAGAAGAAGTTCCTGTTTTTCCTATTTTTTTCATTTTATTTTTCATATTTTCCTATTTTTCTGAATAGCCATGCTGCTGGACACCCTGTCAGGAGTACAATGTGTTAGTCATTAGCTTGCGGCACCTCCCATAGTGCTATGGTAAACTGATAAACTACTAAGGGTAGCCTGCATTGGACTAGCATCCAGACCGTAGCAATGCAGTACTTTTAGTAGCTTTATGCTGCAGTAACCAGAATGTGGGTTTGTGTTGTGTTTTTCAAACACAAAACGACTCCACTTTAAGAAGCAAACTTTAATGCACACAACAACTAAACTGTAACTGACAAGAAAATTGCAACACACGCGTTCTTGAACCAAAAAAGGTATTAATAAGTTCCACGCCTGCGAGGCTATAGGTTAGTTAACATCACAGTTTGCAGACTATACATTTTTGTTAATTTTTTTAAAATACAGTAGCTTACAGTGACAACTTAAATTAGTCTCAGTGCCAAAGAGTGGTTTTCAATTTAGTGTTATAAAACCAAAATTAAACTAATCACTCCAGGCAATCACAAAGGACACGGACAATACAGATCGATGATCAATCAAAATTCAAGACAAAAAGAAAATACATGTAGCTGACATGAACAGTTGGAAATTGGTTTTTGTTTTACTTCTGACAATGAATGATGAAAAAGTGGTGCAAGGTTTTTTTATACCAATTGTGCAGCATAGCAATGTAAAACTAATTATTTTTGGACACTCGAGTGATAACTGCCCTAACTGCACCTTCCAGCTGAATTAATCACTCGATTAGCTCAGACTCTACTGGGAGTCCAACTTTTATACTTGTTATACTTTCTTTGCACATAATGTTGCATTCAACAGTCCAGGCGAGCAATGGAAAAGTGGGTGAATGGCTTAAGAGATGCAAAAGAATTCTGGATACAGCATCATAAGAGACTAGAATTGACACAAAAGAAGAGTAATGGGCCTCACATAGATGAGCCTGTGACAGTACATAATGAATCAGACAACTTAGTAAGTATTCATAGAGTACGAGTTCATATTTTTTAATCCCTCGGGAAGACACATAGCCTCCTATGTAGGCGTTCTATGGGCTTGTCGTGCAATATGTTTGCAGTGTTTTTGACAACTTTTATAGGAAATAACTACTTTTATCTAGCTGTCCAAGCTGGTTCATTTTAGGGTACTATTATGGGAGAATGTGACAAAATTACTTATCAGAGAAAACGATATCCACGGTTATCATCTTAATCTCTATTAAAATTTTTAACATATCAATTTATGTTTTGCTTTAGAATTGTGAAATGATGAATTTGAGCCGTGTCCAGTACTTAAAGGTTCCAGTATCCTTGAGAAATTTTCAGACAGTCACATTTTGCATTGTTCTATCGGAGTAACCCCGTCAGTAGTTAATCTTATTTGGTGTATAGCAGAAGTGTGTAAAATATATTTGATTTCTTATGGTCTAATATTATTATCTAGGATAACAGCACTTCAAGCAGCTTCACTGAAGACTGGTAGGACTGATCACTGTGTTTTAATATCATCTAATTATTAAAAGTTATTAATAATAATTATACTGCTTGTTGTACGGTCAGTATTAAGGACAAGTATTAATAGCACCACTAGCATTCTTTACATGACGCTTCTAATGAGAATGTGACAAGGGGTCTTCTTAAGACTATTAAGTTAGAATCAAAGTAAATGTTACAACCTACAAATGAATTAAATTAAATTGAATTAGCCTCTTCCTTGAGTTCAGTTAGTTGGGGTGCAGCGGGAAAAACGGTGAGCGAAAAATAGAGGAAAAGCACGGCAAGAGATTTCAACCTGCTTTTTCGCTTGCCATTTTTCACACTGTGCCCAAACTACTCGAACGCCTGGAAGAAGCTATCATTGAATCACATTCATTGTCAATAGTTATTATAACTTCTGCTCTTTATAGTGAACCAGTTCAAGTATCTGTTACCACGTGGAATCAAATAACTCTCAAGATTCTCCTTCCGTCTGTTTTTGACATGGAAGAGCTGCTCTTTGCGCTGGCTACAAAGTTGCAAAGTAAACGATGTGCTGGGTGTCCTATCTGTAGACTTCAAAAGTCCTCCATGGAAGTGTGGATAGTAACTGCCAATGGAATTGGTGATTTCTTAAATTTATTTTTAGAGGTTTTGTTTTGTTTTTTTCTTGTTTTTTTTTTTTTGCTAGAAAGACATAAATGTTCCACAAATTTGCTTGCACATGGCCTACACCTCTTATTCTTGTATACATATACATACAATAAGGCTCTCACAAATTATCTATTTGTAATTTTCCAGTGTGTATTTTATACTCTTACTTCTTCGTGTTTGTATTTTTAGCTTATATGTTATTTTTTATCCAACTCTGCTTCCTAGAGTACAAATATCACGCGAAACGAGTACAAATAACAGATATTTGTACTCGCCTCATTCCTCCCGGCCGCGTGAAGCTCAAAACCTTAGCAAGTCAGAATTTTGGGAAAAGAAATCGTTGGATAATAAATCTCTTATTAGACGTTTTGGTGTGTAGTATCGCTGTATATTTTGACTCTTTGTTTGTATTTTGACTCGCCCTACGGGCTCGTCAAAATGCTGCACAACTCGTAAAAATATACAGCAGCAATACTACACACCAAAACGTCTAATAAGATATATTTATCATAGCAGGCCCCCATCAGCCCTTTGGCTGCCTCAGTTCAAACCTACTGTACCAAATTAAGTGTGTATGTATGTATGTACACGCAAGATTACAGAAGGATTTATTATTACTATTTCACCCATTGCATTAAATTATTTATTTCCTTTGGCAGCCTCAGCTGTCGCAGCGCAAATAATGCTTGTAAGGGGTGTAACTACTGAATGGCACAAAATTTTGCCAGGTTCTAATTTTTGCTATTTTTGTGGTTTTCTCTACGATCTGTAAAAAAGGGTCCCGCGAAAAATGGGCTATCGGCCCATAATAGGCTGTGTACAGCCGCCATCTTTTTTCATACGGAGAATTGTTGTGATCATTCAGTATCCTAGTTTGCCATACATGTTCGTCACTTAACTGTGTGGTTATAATTTCAGGACACAAGCTGGACAGTGAAAGTGGTACATTTGATGTTTCCAAACATGGAAAGCACTTTTATCTCTTAGAACATGACCACAAGGTGAACTATGAGGGTTATTTAAACTGCAGTATGTTCCATCCCAGGGGGGTGGGGGTGGGGGACTCCTATATAAAAATGACGGGGTGCTCATCATACCTTTCAGGGGCTAAAAAAAGTGGTTTTGGTATCTCTTAGGTGTTCAGCCTCATGAGGTCCATGCCGGGAGCTTTTGTGCTACCTTTTAAGGTGTTGCGCCGAAAAAATATGACAGGAGACATTTATTAATCAACTCTTACGTGTAGAAGGTATTAGAAGAAATCGTCTTAAACGCTTTTAAAAATTTAATGTGTTGTTTTGGTACCCCTAAGGGGCGAAAAAAGTTCCCACGCCCACAAAACAGGATCTTGTTACCTCTAAGGGGTTCATCTATCATTAGCATAAACTGTTAGAGAATATAAAGGGGGTAAGTTTCTAAAGAAACTGTGGTGCTGCGTCGGTGGGGAGTATTACAAGATAACTTCAGTTTATCAACTGAGATAATGTGAATTAGCCACCGTAAAGAGATTCGAAAGCTGACGTTTCGAGCGTTAGCCCTTCGTCGGAGCGCTAACGAAGGGCTAACGCTCGAAACGTCAGCTTTCGAATCTCTTTACGGTGGCCAATTCACATTATCAACTCAGTTGATAAAACTAAATTATCTTTTTTAGAAAATATAGTACAAGTACTTGAACCGGGCCACTGGGGACAAAATAAACCAATCAAAATGGTAACTGAGAGAAAAGGATGGTGATCTGTTTCATAATCGAACTAATTACGTTGAAATACACAAACGATAGTTCTACAACAGAGTGAAAACCAAAGATAGCTACGCAATGTTGCGGACCTAAAAAAAGCCTTGTCATTTTTGAATTGGCCAGTTTCGATGTTAAGTTGAAGCCGTTTTTAACGGTAACAGTTTGCTCGTCAAAAAACGAGTTTAAGTCAAGCTATATTTTTCCAGTAAACTTGTGTTTTTGAATGAATTGTTTGTTGTAGCTTTTTTGCTTTCCTGTTTTTTTTGAAGATGGCATAATAAGTATTTTCGTTTCCTCTTTTTACATGTATTTATTGTAAAATTTGCTTTTCTTTTAACAGGTGAATTTTTAATTTTACCTTTTAGACAAAACGTAACTATGGTTAGCAATAAGTGCCCCCTTTCCGATAATCCCCCTCCGACCCAACCTCGTTCCCAGGGCTTTTCCCTTTATGAAATTGGGAGGGGCCTTTATGAAATTGGGAGGGGCCCCTCCCAATTTCATAAAGGCAAAAGCCCTGGGAACGATGTTGGCTCCGCCCCACCCCGCCCCGTTGAGTGTGGCATTTGAACGGAAGTCTTGACACGCGTATTATGTTCATTTGTATCCAGCTGCTGATTATTTACTTTGAAGACGGAACTTTTCAAGTTATTCCTTGTTTAGTGTCCATAAAGGCAAAGGAGGTAAGCTGACTTAAAACATTGCAGGTATAAGGTAGACGTAAAGAAAACTTGCGCATTTGATGATTTTTACTTCAGGGGTGAGGGGGGGGGGATGGTACAGTCAGGAATTCTGTTATGAGCATGCTTCTAAGGTCATGAATTTTCCCTCCCTGGTGATTTCTTCAGCATACCCAGACAAAAAAGAATAACCATTGAAGCTCAGTGTACAGTCAAATGACGCGTTCTGGTCCTTGTTGAAAAATGTCCCAGATGGTCGAAAATAGAAAACTGTACGACCGATTGCGAAAGACAAAACTTACTTCTGTTGGGACTCAATTTGTGTTTGTTTTTTATATCCCATATTGTAATAATTAATTATTAAATGAATATTTTCTCATTTCAACGAAGATGCGACACCTTGAGAATGTTAAACAAAACAAACAAACAAATCAGCAAGACAAAAACACACGTGTGATCTACCCGCTTCAAGGATATGTTTGACTTCCAATGGGACTGCAAGTGAATATACGAAAGATCGAACATTTGAACTGCGTAGAATGCTAATCAAAGTTATATACACAACTTTGAAAAAAAGCTGTGAAGATAAAGCCTGAAAAAAATTCAGTCTTCAACCGTACCGAGGATTCAAACCCATGTTCGAATAGCAGTGCAGTGCTCTGCTAACTTAGCTTCTAAGTCAACTGGGAGCTGGTCACATTGTGAGTTCGTAATATACCGTTACATATGAAAGTTGTGTACATAATTGCGATAATAATAGACCATTACCTAAAGCCTCTCTTTCAAAACGAGGCCTGGTGCACAACCATTCATATGAAAATGAGTTTAATTTGCATGTGAATGAAATCTCATTTTCAAATGAAAGGATGAGCACCAAGACTCGCTTTGAGAAAGAGGCTGAAGGTAATTCGGAAATGGCCTATTAAATTGATATCTTTATGTTCCTAGGAGAGCTGTCATAATGCGATGTTTACTATATACAAGAGTTGCCGGAATTGAAAACTGACAGTCTTTCTTTAAACACTTTTCAGGTTCCATTTCTTCCCATTTTTGCTGACAAGCTTTCGTCTCTTGGTTTCAGTAACTTTGGTCTGTTTCTGGTCAATGAGAAAGGAACGTGTGAGTGCTACAATAGACTTAGTGCTAAATTGCTAAGTGCTAACAAATGAAACCTCTACATTTTGCTTTTTAACAGTCACAGTATAATAAAGATGAATTAAATACAGTCAAACCCATATTAAGCGGCCGCACTCGGTGAAATGGGATGTGGCTGCTTAATAGAGGTTGGTGTACCTTGAATATTTTTCACTATCGGGTTAATTTCTTAGTGAACACGGAGTCAGTTCAAGACAATCATGATGAACGTGTGTTTGAATGTTTTTATCACTCGTCATCTTCTATTTCGGACTCTTATCTGCCATCGTCTTTTTCGAAAACAAAGTTAATTTACGTTTATTAAATTAAATTTTGGGTGGTCGTTTAAAAGGGGTAAAGACAATAGAAAAACCCTCATCGGGACGACCAAAAGGTGGGTGCAGCCGCTTCATAGATGTGGCCGGTCAATACGGGTTTTTGTTTGCCCTATTTTGTTGACAATAATTTCGGGACGTTGATAACAGGCCGCCTAATAAGGGACGGCCGCTTAATAGCGGTTCGACTGTACAGATGATCATAGCTGGAGAAAGAGGAAACTGGGTCCTTCTTTATTTATTTTGCTTTCCCCTGTCATCTGTATTCTCAGCATTTCCCTTCAGTCCAGAGGAGGAACCATTAAAACATTCGTTTCAAGGTATGCCACTATTATACGAACTTTTCATTTGTGTGTTTTCTTCTGGGTGGAGATTTTTCACCAAAGTCGTAAAAGAATCGGTGGGTAAACGGGTCAAATTTTGACAAGTGAGTGGTAGCTCATCCCCCCCGGGGGGGGGGGGTGCTCCGATCTAAAAAGGACGAGGGTGCTCGTCGTAGGGATCCAAAAAGCGGTTTCGGTACTTCTTAGGGTGTTCAGCCTCAAAAAGGCCACAGGGGGAGCTTTTACGATGCCTTTTGATTATTGAGCGAAAAAAAAGACAGGAGATAATGTGTTGCTTTAGAATTGAAACCTCTCGGGGGTGAAAATGAGCTAATGCAGCTCGCCGCCTAATTGTGACGTTTTTCTTCCTAATTTTTTTTTAGGACGATTAATTCTAAAAAACAGAGCACTGACTATTTCACCTCCTGTCACATCAGGGAGCTTGGAGATTCAAGGACAAAGGGTAACACCAAACAATTATTGCATGCAGCGAGGCTTAGCATGGCAACCAGAATTATCAAGACCACACTTTGTGTTGTCAAGTGCAGATAGATGACCTAACTAATTGTCTCTTTGCATGACCCTGTCACATGACCTTGTCAATCATAAACAAATGGTCGTGGTACGAAACAGATGGAATGAGTGAGGCTTCCAATTTTGAGGCCATTGTCGTTTTAGTGGGAGATTTAGGAACAGTTTGATGGCTTGAAAATTCAGTTTGTATGCTGGATGACAAAGCTTTGCCATCCAGCAGCGTTTTAACTTACCACTCTAATTTTTTTTAACCTTTAGATAACCATAACATCTTATATTAGTGGCCTCAAAGTTGGAAATTGTCGCAATTTCATCACTCTCTTTCCATTTCTGGTATACATTCTGTGCCACGCCCGATGTTTATGATTGACAACATCATTTGACACGTTCATACAAAGGGCCTATTGTAAGGCCTCGATATTTTCATTATCGAGGCCGAGTGGTTAGGGCGTTGGACTTGAAATCCAGCGGTAGCCGGTTCAAGTCCCGTTCTGACCACCAGCAGGAGTGTTTGCGCCTCCAGCCAGTGGAGCTTTTAACCTTTCTACGTTAACTGTGAAATAATCGTTTCTAAAATTGAAAAAAAATGCTCGGCCTCATAAGCACTTGTGCTAAATGACTTACATGTACCTAGGAAAGGTAGACACTTAAACATCAATGTGCATTTGAAGCAAAAGAACTAAAGTAATGAGAGAGAATTTTTTACTATGGAAATTGTGAAAAAGGATTTGTTTTTCTCTTTGTCGTTATAGCTTAGGAAGAACCAGCAGAACAGGATACATCAAAAAGCATTGAAAATAGCCGAGAAAGAAAAGTGCAAGCATTTTCAAGTATGCAACACAAGCAAGGAAGGGTTTTCTCCACCAGGAGGTCTGGTGTTTACCAACGAATATTATGGTGTTTCTGGTGACTTAAACCGACTTTCTGCCCTAACTGACTCTATGGAGCACACCGAGTGTATACAAGTAACTGCAGATAGTGAGAATGGATCGGCCGAGCCAGGACCTTCGATTGGGAATTGCAGTATTTCTCATGTAGGAGACAACGGCAAAGATGAGCTTGTTCCTAATGAGCGGACGAGTGAAAGTGACGCACCCGAGTGTATAAATGAATTCCCTGAAGGGTCTGTTGCGATTCTTTCGAGGGCCAGAGAAGGAAGTGAAGGGAGCCTGGATAAACACAGTTCCACGTTAATCGCTAATCCGTCGCTCATTGGTGAACATGTGCCAATTGTCCAAGGAAATGGAGATTCCCTAAAACATTCAGACTACTATGCCGAAAATAGTGGTTCATCTGAACAGACCGAAGAAAGCACGAAAATTGAAAGTGTCGACTTCCACAGGGAAGGATCTCTTTCCAGCGGTTCTGAAACGTGCGAAACAAGTGAACCCGCGTCGATTGATGAGAGTAGAGGAAAGGCTGCGGCAGCATCCGCATGTAGTGAGAAGGACGAAAGATTTGAACGTCATTTGAGACTCACTGAACTCGTGAATTGTGCCAACAAAACATCAGCATCCGGCGACGAAACTTCCATTGAAAAAGAAGCCATTGGACATGCATCTAACGAAAGCCAACACGCTGGAGCGAACGAAGAAATGGCTGCACAAAATGGGGGCAGTGAGAATCACATTGAAACAAAGATTCCTGGTACAGCATCTAGTGATGCCGTGACTTTGTCAGCCCAAGATGAAACTCCGTCTGCCGACAAGTCTTGTACTGAAAACCCAGCAAGACCAGTAACAGACCCAGCAGATAAAACAGAAATCCACCAAAAGTTTCGTTCTCGTTCTGTATTGGTTGACAAATGGACTGACGGTCCCTGCTCGTCTTGTATTTGTCATGAACATCCGCCCGTTGAAATCCACCAGTGTGATTACACTATTATCAGTTCAGCTCGTGTGCTAAAGGTGGTTTTAAAGGCTTGTTCGGGGCACAGAGCTAATGAAGAGGAAGTGGGCGAAGCTAATAAATTTTCAAGGATTTGTCTTTCTGGGTGGCACTTACAGTGTGAGAATGGGTCGTGGATTGTGGTAGAACAGGGAAAATTTCATAGCGATTGTGATACTCCTGCTGTCAAAATTCAGTTGTCGGAAAGGCTTGACGCTTTCTTTCATAAAGAAGAGAGGCTATGGACTGTAACAGAAAATGTGCATGTCGCTAATGAACCCGAGGATGTCAAAAATCAGATTCAGAATCAAGATGTAAGTGACATTTTTGCTGGGACAGAAAACTCGTCCAATGTTGTCACGCCTCAAGATCAATCTGTGACGTCTGATCTCAGTCCATGTAACGCAACGCCAACGTTTTCAGGAGATGAAGCTCAGACAAGCTTTGAAACTCGCAAACCTTCTGCAATTGACTCAGTTGTTCCAAATCCAAGTGTAGAATCTCCAAATCAGAGAGCTCTTCACTCAGCCATTCAACAAATTTTCCAAAAGATGATCACGTTCAGAAGGTCATCAAAGGACGCCCTTGGTGATACCAAATATGAAACCATTATAGAAATTATTTGTAAGTCTCTATGCAGTAGTCTTTGGGACGTCTTGTCTGTTGGACTTCGGAAAAGGTTTATTGGTAAATACACAGTGTGGAATGTAGTGGAAGAGTTCAAGGATGTTTCGAGTCATGTGAGCCAAACCGTGGACTGGGTAAACACGAAGTTCGCTCTTCTTGGTGAAGCACAAAAATTCCAAGCGTTTGTTTGCGAATGTCTCAACATCGGGAATGGTACCTTGCACCAGTGGCTCGAAAGCCTCTTTAGACAAAACAAGAAGAAACTTAACAAGTTCTACAGTCGAGATGGCATAGTCATTCACCTGTCTCGTGAAAGGTTGGAAGAACTGGTCTCAGATTTATCACGAATCAGTTCCCTGCGTTTCAACCTAAACTTTGAAAGTTGGATCAGAACACAAGGTTATTTCCCCAATAATGCAGCTTTTACATTTGAATAAAGATCTACCGGCATCTCCACGGCAACTACAAATGCCGTTACAATGCCAATCCTGCATTTATTAGTATATCACCAGAACTCTAAAGTCAGAGAAATCGCCTTTGAATTCCGTAAACGTTAAGCGCTGGTCAAACAGTAGCATCAGTTCGACCCATACCTTTTAACTTTAAGGTCTATGGAAAAAGGTTTGCCACTGACTCTTGATATTTTTCAACAGACGTTTCGGCTAATACTTAAGGTGGTTCGAAACAGTTTCCAGCACTTTCCAAGAAGTAGACTTGGATGGGTCATTTGTAAGCCATCTATATCGGTTGATGCCAAAATCATGATATCAAAAAACTGCCAAATCATTGGTGAACATGCTGCTGTCATTTGTTGTGGCACAATAGGTTACCATAGCAACAATATGATATGCTAAAAACACCCTTAATTTTAGCACGCGTAGTAGCTCAATTATTTTATAACATGATACTGTACACATTTGGCTAACAAATTATCTTTAGCAGTGAAATGAAGCAAGCCAAGAACACACTTGAGCAATTATAATTATGATTTGAAGGTTATACTGTGACAATTTCATCTACAGTAAGAATTATACTACTTTGCTGCCTTAATATTTCCAGTTACAGAAAGCAACTCTTGAGTATATTTTAGTATGTAACATCGTAGTTTACTTTGCTGAAATGGTTAATTTTTTTTTTAAAGTCAGTGACAATAACTTCAGTTGAATTTCCTTTTTTCAATGTAAATAAGTAATAATTTGATTTTTTTCTTCCGAAAGTGAGTGTCATTTAGATGGAACTGATCACTGAAAAAGAGAAAATTTTATGTGGAACGTTTTGCGCATGAACATTTTTGAATTTTTGGAAAAGTGACCTTTTACAGTTCCCAAGCTAATCGTCAAGATGGTTCAATCCTTCTAGAAGGACAAATTCGTTTCCGTTGTGATCTGTAAGCGTTTGTGTAATTGCTCTTTCAATAAACGAATCCAGCAGTGCTTTCAGGTGTTCAGCCTTGTCGTCTTTAAGTTTTTGTACTGCATCCGGGAAGCCATTGGTCTTGTAACTCTGCCACCAGGCCTTCCCAATAACTTTCTGGTCTCCATGCCAACTGTCAATCACTCGCCTTATGTTACATTCAAGTTCAACTCTAAAGCAAAGGCTTACAGGGCAAGTAGATAAAAGGTGACTTATGGATGAACTGCGCGAGGTGAAAGCTTCGCCACACGAACAAAATGCTACTTTCTTGTGATTATCTTGCTTTGAAAAAGACAGGCTGTGAGTTTCTGTAACTCTGTTTTCATTAGCTACTTGACCTGATGCATTAGTAGTGTGACCTCCATGTTTCCTCGGTGAGAAATTGAATTGGGTTTTACTCTTAAAACTTGAGACTCGAGGCTTTGTCGAGGGCTCGGGTTGACGTTTCTCTTGACTAGATACTTGCGTTTGATATTCCACTTCGTGTTCGTTCATCACAGCTTCAGGTGTTGCGCTTTCGCTGAAAGCATTCAACTCGTTACCTTCTTCATTGATGCTATTAGCCGTTGGACTTTGAACACAGTTTTTTGGAAACTCGTAACTTTTTACAGTTTTTCCGTTCTTCCCTTGTGCGTTAGCTTCCATATCACAGTCATGGTCTGTTTTCATTTGCGTTGCCGTTCGGCCAGATGCTTGTGCTGAATACGAATTCTCAGCCCTTGAATCTGATTTAATCGGTTTCAATTTATGATCGCTGGTCCCCTTGCAGGAAGCTGGTTTGATCCATTCAAGTGTCAAGGAATACGTTTCCAAATTCGTTTGAAGTTGCCAGCTTTGAAGGCGACCTTCAGCATTAATAGAGTCTATTAGATTTTTCAACACCGACGGAAATGCATTTTCTACCATTGCGCGAAAGAGAACTCGCGAAGGCTAAACACCAAGAAATTCCTTCAAGATGACTAAGCGACGATGTTTATATTGAAGTTCCCGATGAAGTTGTAAGATAGAAATACTTCATTAAACTACGAGTCAACGTTCAATAACAACATTATTGTTATGAAACCTTTTTATTTTATTATAGCTTCGTGTTGAGTTTGCAAGAAACAAACTTTGATAAATTCATCAATAATGCAGAAGGTTTTACCTCTCTTTGCCAGTGATTGGACGCAGAAAACCAAACGAGGCAGGTGAAAAGTAGAATGGCTTGTTCGACGGAAAACCGCATTGAATCAAAACAGAAAGTTGTCAAATTTTTTGACATGACTGTTTTATAGTTTTGGCTACTTACTTCGTCCTCTAAGGGATAAAAATAAACTTCAAACCTTCCACTCGCATACGACCGTCGCGTACGTCACAAATAAGTGTGCCTCTCCCCGTGCCTCTCGACAGTTGGAGGTGACTTTGTTACAATCGCTAAGCTAGAAATTCAAATCCCGTGCCCAAGATGATAGATTACGCATCGAGGGCAGAAATGGAAACCTAGAGCTGGAAAACCAGCGATTCTTGGGCGGTTAAGATAAACCTTGGAATCTTGGGAGAAAGCGAATGGAAAGAAGAGTTATCGACGGCTGCCATGAGGCAATTTTGGTGAAATGAGACCATTTTTGTGGAATTTACAGGGCTTTGAGTACGGGCCGTTGGGCCAGTGAGTCGCCAGCCTTTCGTTTCTCTTTAGGGGAAGCAAACCACCAGAAAGTATAACTCACCTAAATGGCTCTAAACCACCTCCAGGAACACAGAGACATTAAAATAACGCAATGCAAACATAAGGTACGCCACTTTCATTTAATTTTCTACACGTAGCATTTAGAGCAATTTTGGAAGCATTCTCATAAATTGTCTTAAAAACGGCTAAAATTGTAACGCAATTCGCCAAAAGCATAATGTCACTTAATCGTATTCAACGTCCGGGCCGCCATTGATCATCCAGCCTCATCTCTAAGCAAAAGTGTTGGAAATATTATTGAACATAATTGGGTTTGTCAAGTGTGGCGTCTTACTTGGTCAAATTAACATCACTTGGTCCTAGTTTTAATTGCACACATTTTATTTTTTTTTACTTTATTTATTTTCATTTTATTTTTATTTGCCACACAAACCTAGTAAGCTATTTCAGTATTTTGAAAACTTAATAATGACACCAGATTTTTGTGGCTAGAGGTGGTGAAATTAACATGTAGTTTACACTATACGTTAACAAAGTGGCTTTTCAGCAAAAGAAATTCAAAAGGCAGAAGAAGATGCACGTGAAATTAATTAATAACAACACAGCGTACGACTTTTTAGTTTCCACAGCATTTCCATGTGGCTACCATACTCCATTCAACTTGGTCAGCGGTCATCATGTGGATGCCAGACCCGGAAACTGAAATTGGAAAAAGACGACATAGATAGTAAGTAATGTGTTACAGCCCGGTTTAGTTTACCCCAGGCCATTTATTTTTTGTTGTTGTTGTTTTAACCTTGATCCGAGGAAGTTTTTATTACTTTGATGAGTGAAATACTGAAACAATTTTAATTTTATTTTCTTCTGTTTCGTGGTTTTTTTTTTCCGGTTGTTTCAATGGGAAGATACCTTATAGCAATTTATAGCACTTGGGGTAGTTATAAGGGAAGTTGGAGAATAGTGCTTTGGGTTACACAGAGGAATGGCGCTTTGGTAAGGCAAAGAGCAGTGCTTTGTTGAATAGAATTTCAGCAAAAAAACTGGAATGCGCACAATAACGCTTCAGTCAAGAAACGTTAGTCTAAAAATATGTTAGGGTCTGTGGGGAAACAAATATCATAAACCCTTAAGGACTTCAGGTACCCTTTATGGTGATTACAACTTCGTGCATAAAAAAATTAAAGACTTTTAACGACACAACTCAGTGGCGGATCCAGACCTTGAGCTAAGGGGAGGGGGGGGGGGGAACGGTCTTGATTTACTTGCCATGGCGGCCATTTTCCCTTCAGTCATTTCTTCATTTTTTACCCACTATAAGGGGGGAGGGGGACGGGCTCCCCGGGCCCCTCCCCTAGATCCGCCACTGCAACTGTGCAAAGTAATCACTCCACTACCCGACTGACCTGCCCACTTCCTCCCGCTCAGTGTGACCGCTGACCAAAAAGAATCCGGCTGAGTAGACACCATGTTTTCTGGGATTCCTTTGCTCATTATCAAGGACGTCTCGTTCTTGACGTAATCAAAGTACTTGGAGGAAATTAGCTTCCATGACACGCCATGGTTGGTACTGCGGTGAAACTTCATTTTACCGTCTACGCCAAACAACATTCCATTCCTGGGGTCCAGTGCAATAACACCGACGATAAAATCCTGGATATCTAGGAAAAAATAAGACATCTTATTACACGGTTAAGACAGTTTGATTAAAAACGTTTCATCGCAGCTTCTTCTGTTAGAACCTTTTTTACTTAATATACTCATGTTGCCTCATGTTGCCTTTCATCATGTATTGTTCGTTTCAGTATTTATAGAGCATAGTTTTTATACATTTTTTAATTGATAACGACGTTACGGTAACGTCGAAACGTCGTTTATTTTAATTCAGCTTTTTAGCTTTTTAAATCTTAGAATGCTTTTAAGAAATGTTCTGTCGCAATTTTTATGGTCAAATGTTTTTCTAAGTCACTTCTTTTTCGTGTAAATAAATAAATAAATAAAGATATAAAAGAAGCCAAAAAAATAACCTGGCCACAATGTTACTCGAACTGCCAAATTTCTCGATGACTTGCACGCCAAAGGATATCGCCAAACTATTAAACCATCGTAGAACTTTACAACTCAATTTCGAAAAATTTCAACCCTTAGAGGAGAATAATAAGGGACATTTTCTGGTCTTGATTATTTTTCTTTGCTTTCAGAAAAATGCTCTAATGTAGTTGCCAAGTATAGCAAGAATTCAACAAAAATTCGTCTTACTGGTATGACTAATATGCCACCCGTTTACGCATTGCGGACCTTTTTATTTTTCCTACCTCTCCAATCCTGACCATTTCTGGAACAGAAACAGCTGCTCACGTGTCTAGCAAATTAAGAAAAATAGTTGTTTTCTAACAGCTTTTCTCAACCTCCTTTGTCAGCATTAAGGCACCAACCAGATGTTTTGTACAAGCCTATTGAGACTTGTCATAGTTACCTTTGTTCAGTGAACATGCAAACATAAAACCACCCGGAGTCTGTGTCCAAAAGCACAGCTCTTCTAGAATATTCTGGGACACCTGCCGATGAGCAAAACAAAATCGTTTGTCCGGCAGAAGATATAGGTGTTACATTGTACTATTGTTGTATTAGCAAGTAATTGTGCAACAGGCATCTAGGCACAGTTACCACAGGTACACGGGTCTTTAATGACGATGATGGCGACGACGAAAATGATAATAACGATGTTTGGGACGAGGAGGAGGAGGAAAATAAGTATAAGGAGAAGGATCCAGGCGGATGATTATCGTTATCACAATTATCATCATCTCATCGTCATCATTAATGGAGGCGCGGTGGCCTCATGGTTAGTGCGCTCGACTCCGGAGCTCGAGCCCTGGCCGGGGACATTGTGTTGTGTTCTTGGGCAAGACACTTTACTCTCACGGTGCCTCTCTCCACCCAGGTGTGTAAATGGATATCGGCGAATTAAATGGGGGTAACCCTGCGATGGACTAGCATCCTATGCAGGGGGGAGTAGAAATATTCATGCTACTGAAACCGGGATAAGCTCCGGCTTGATGGGACACTTGGCTCGTATGCAGACTTCACCATCGTCATCATTATTAATATTTATCTTTATCTGCTGCTGCTGGTGATTGTAATGTTGGTGCCGGTGGTGGTGGTGATGGTGATGATGGCGGTCGCCGGTAATACCGTGTGTTGTTGATGGTGATAATGACCATGATGTAGCAAGATGATCACTGGATTATAACAATGAAGATCACTCTTTAAAGTAAATGCTAAAAGCCTTGACCTACCGCCATAAGGAGGCAAGGGGTCTGCCATGCAGCCATACAGCTCCGCTCGCATCACTTTGAGGGCTGGAGCGGTGGTTGGAATGAAACGTACATAACGTGCCGTGATTGGCTCAAGGAGTTTCACCATAACTGAATATTTAGCTTCGTGTGTATCCTTTGGGCCATTTAGCTCCTGATTAAAAAGGCAAAAGTATTAAAGGAACATCGCACTAAAAAATGGTTGGCGGCTTTATTATGTCGGAATTGTTGCTGCACTCTATAAGGCAGAAACAAATAAAGTTGATACATCGTATTCGAGCACTGTTTAATTTCAACCATCGATGTGGCTATCTTCAGAAAAGCGATCACACATGTGAAGGAGAATTTCACCATATAATTAAGCACAACAGGTTTCTTTTTAAATAACGACATAATGTACAAAAGTCTAGGTCGTACTGGAACTTAACTTTCACAAAACCACAGACACAACGATAACATGGTCATATGCCCATCGAAACTAAGCAGTAATAAATTGCCTTGGGATCTCTGCTTCTCACTTAGAAACCCAGCAACGCTTGTGATTTATGTTTTATATATATTCAACATTTCTAACCGAAAAATATTGGGTGCGTTTTTTACTCCATAAGTTTCGATATGGGAAGCGAATAGGAAGTTTTTAAGATTTTCAGGTCACGCCATATAAAATACAAGCTTATACAGCCAATCAGAATGCGAAACTGCAGCACATTAGTATCTTAACCACACACATCGCAGTTGCAGTCAAAAATGTAGTCCCGGGAGTCATCATGATTTGAAGTCGATCGATCCGCTGAATTGAATGTTACGTAAAAACAGGTACATTTCGGATATGGTTGGAATAAATATTTGCGCATGATTGTGGAGGGGTACCAGCTGTCCCCGTCACGTTCCAAACTCACTTTTCACAATCCTTCCTTTCCTCCTACTCCCCCTTGGGTTTACCTTAGCTATTCCATTTTCGCTATATTCTGTCCACTCAAGGCTGTTGTTACTGTATTTAAACTGAAAAGTCTCCACATAAAATGGAAACGCTGTACCACTGGAACCCTGAGTAGCCACTCTTGTCACCTTCCGTAACGAACCAAAATCAACCTGAGGAGATGAGAAGACATAACCTATTTGTCACGAAAATTGTTCACTCGCAAAACTGATTTCTTGTTTCATTCACGCGCAAACAAGTAATGAGGATAAAGGTATAACTCTGGTAAGTCCGTCAAATGAATGAATTCGTTGAGTTTGAGGCTAAAGGAAACGAAAAGGAAGCAACAATGGATAGGATTGATTGGAAAAAAGGGGAAAGCAAAGGAAAGTGAAGGTAACAAAAGAAAAGGAAACCAAACGGAGCCCGTTACCCGGAGCCTCCATCTCTTATACTAACCCTGTGAGTCAACTCTTTCCCGTTTCTTTCTATTTTTAGAAACAGCTCTTGTGGGAGTTTTCATATGACCCTTTTTAATAGCCAATGATACCCGAGCTAAGACCAGTCTTTATTACAACAAATACTGGCCCGGGGCGCTATTTTGCTTCTTTTATTGGCAGAAACAGGTTTGTATAACAGCAACTGTATTCCTTAGTTCTCCGGGGGAAAACGACGTGAAATACCCGAATATCAGAGTCCATTGACCGAAAGCCCATTAAAAACGTCGATCAATTTTTGTAATTATCGTTTCAACGTGATCTTTTTCTGCTAAGCACAGGTGACAGTGAATGGCTGAATTGGCTCACTGAACTGTTGGACTGAATACAACTCAGAGAAATGAATAAGAATGTCACTCAAGCAATACGATGAATGAGAGCCTCGGTCATTAATGAATTTTCTTTGTTATTGTTGTGTGCTTGTTTGATTGTTTGTTTTTCACGAATGTTATTTTAAAATGACTACCTGCAGATAATCTAACTCCTCCAGTGCAGCTTGCCAGCCGTTGGGGAATTCGCTGATGTCCTTGTTAAGGCGGATATCCGAGGGACTCGACTTAGTATTGGCCGTGTTTACACTGTGACTGAGTGCTTCATCCGGGATATATCCAGACTCCAGACCGAGAGGGTAGATACAATTCACTGTAAAAAATGTAACAGTTACGGCCGGTTCAGTTCAAACAAAGAAAACATGTCCTACAAAGGTTCCTTCCTTAGCAGGAGAGAGTGTAGGGACCAACATGAGTTGGGTTTTATCGGAATATCACGTTATACCTAAGACAAATATGAAAAACTCAAGAACTTAAAGAAGACGAGTTTTTATTCATTAATGAACAATTTGTTTACTTCCTGCTTCTCGATCTCAATCAAGATGTTTTATTGCGAACGCTTGAATGATAAACTTGAACGCGGGCAATCACTGCTTTAAGAACTATTTTAAACTTAGGAAGTTCAGTTACTTACGACGTATGCCTTTCCATTGCCTCAATGAGCTCAGTAGAGCAAAGACGCATTGAACAATCGGGAGATTGGGCGACCACTCCCACGTTATCGACAATGAAAAAAATTAAAAAATGAACTCTCTCCATTTCACTTACCAGGGGAACCTTCAAAAGAACAGCCAAACACCTCAAACCGCATACAAATTAGTTTCGCCCAGGCCAGCGGTCTCACACGAATGCTGTAGGCCTCGCTTTCGTTACTCAGAAGATGGAAAACTGGGGTAGACTTGTCATAATTACCAGAAAATTCCTTCGTGAAAAGAAAATGATAAACTTGAAATATCTGTAAGTACCATGCTTTCTACAACAATTGATTGCATGCAGTCAAAAGGTTTGCGATGGACGGAAGTGCCACAGGCTTTTTGCAACATTAAGATGGTTTGTGAAAGCAGAGCCTGATAGGCCGCAGCGAATTTTTGGATTAAACATAAAAATTGACTATAAAATGTTTTAAAAGCAAGCAACCGGAACGATGATCCTGCTCGTATGCGTTGGATCAATAGTGATCTAATCGGCTTCACAAATAAAATGAAGAATATAAAGGCAGAAATCAAAAAATGAAATGAAAAATATAAAGGCAGAATCCAAAAAGGCAGAACAATTGTTCCTGATGGTCTGAACATCCGCGAAGAAACATTTTAATCGTTTCCTTTTACTTTATTTTGTTTATTTACTATTTTATTTCTTCATATGTTTATCTGTAATTTACACTGTCAATTATTTTTACGTATTTCCGGTAATATGCTACATAAAAACACGTCCCGATGCAAAATTTTTTCATTGTACCTGAAGAAGGCTGGTTTGGCCAGCCGAAACATAGTACACGTTCAAAAAAGCATTCTACGTTGTGTCGGTTTCTGCCTTTATATTCTTCATAAAAATTGACCCGTAATTTTTAAGCATGAAACGCCAAGAAGAATAACTGAATTGGTTAGGTGCGGGTCCTTGTTAGTTTGAAAACTTTACGCCACTTTTTCTCCTAATCGAAAGTAAGATCAAACTCAATAGTGATCAATAGTCACTCCCTCGCTTCTATCTACCCGCGGTTTGCGATAGCTACATGTATTCATTTCGAGTTTTGATTGGTTCACTGCTTTTCCTGTGTCCTTTGCCAGTGGCCATACGATGCTTAAAATGAGAACCTCTCCGTCTCATAGTTACCTTTATGAATCCGTTTTCCATGTAGTTGTGCCATATCACCTCATCATTGCTAAACTGTAAGAGATATCTCGTTACCCAATGTTGTTTCTGGCTTCTGCCATACGTGACGATTCCTGTCACACGTGTTTTCCTGGTGAAATCCAGCTGAATGTATTGTTGATCGTTCGTGGTAAACGCACACCACGCATCATAACCAGGACCTTGGGTAGCAAAGAGGAAATCGTCAGGATCGATTACAATTTGTCTACTTCTTCTTTTTTCTCTTTCAAGCTTCCCAGGTGTCTGTTCCGACTAGCATTTTTTAGTTGTCCAGGACCGGATGCTTGTCCATCGTAGGGTAGCCCCCCCCCCGGACTAACCCCCCAACATTACATCGCAGGCAAGAATAGTCTTAAGAGTCTTGGCCAAAAAAACGGAGCAGTATTATCCAGCCATGGCTCAAACCCAGTCCTCTCGATCCTGAGTCTAGCGCCAGCGCTAACAATTTTAAAGTTATCTCACTACGCTCCCTCATCAACTAATGGGTCATACGGTTATTTGGTATGATAGTTAATGAACAAATATAACGTCTTATAAGCCCTCAAGGAAGTAACAAAAGCATAACAGAAGTGTAAAGGAAATCACTAGCCAACAATGCATGACCCAATAATATTGAAGATACGTTATTAGAGTTTAGTATACAATTTCTGTTATTACTACAATCTCATACAAATAGACTCAGAGATACAATTACATAAATTAACTATTATTATTGTTATTATTATTATTATTTTTATATCGTAGAGCTAACAGTACAAAGCTTTCGCATTTTTCGTTTTATCGCGATATTAAGATTGTTAGTCTTCAGTCTCTTCGTGCTTACTTGGTCGCGCTTGATATGGCTGTGAATCTGAATACATAGAAGACGCTGTCAGTTGGTAATCTTTGATTTCACCGGACGCCATTCCTAGAGCAGAGGAACATCCTGAAAACAAGATTTTGCCCCGAGTTAGTCCTCGTGTCAGAGTGGTTTACACTTGGGAGTCGAAATTAATTCGCGTTTGCTTGGATTTTTCATTACTGCGATACGTGATTGGCTTAAAAAACTCGCGCCACTTTGTCGTCCAATCAGAAGTAAAAACAATCCCAATTGTCACACGACTCGCTCTCGTTTTCCCGCGCTTCGCGTCAGATAAATGTATTACATGTATTTGTTTAGAGCTTTGATTGGTTCGATGGACTGTCTGCGTCCTTTGTGATTGGTCAGTTTTCATTTTACACCGGATACTCAATTGAAAACCGCTCTAAATCTTATTGCTGGTATAGTTGTGATATTGATGTACTGCTGTGATATCAATGCAACATTCCCACCTGGTATCTCGATGTCAATAGCAACTGTCTGTAGAGGACTGGAGAAGGGAGCTCCCTTGGTGATCACGTCACCATCTTTGCTGTAAACCTTGTAGTACAACAGTTGTACTGGAGTCACAATATGATGCCTGCCAGTCTTCAGCGAGTTTTCGCTGTCAAATATGACGCTGAAGTTAAAGTTAACTTCTTCCGACCATTGAATTTGATCAATCTAAAAAAGCAAAAAAGTTGAAACAAGATTGAAGTTAAAGTCGTGGTAGCGATGTTAACTGTAAATCCGGGAAGACGTTATTTGATAACAATAAGATATCTTTCCAACAATTGAGATTTAAGAAGATAAAAGAGTTTAAGAGTTAAAATAAAATCAATATTGCGCAGGCTTTCATGGAGCGCGTTCCACAGTGCAGGCGCAGCTACACTAAAAGATCTGTCACCAAAATATTTTTTTCATTTTCCCTGCTGGATGTAATGTATTGGATGTGTGGGCTTTTGCTTTTAGATTAGATTTAAATCAGGTTGCGTAACTGGTGAGATTTCTCATTCAAGTGCTCTGTTTCGGCGGCGGAGCCTCTGGTGAGAGAGTCCTTTCCCCTCGCGAAAATTCCCTCGCGGCCTCGCCTAAGCGTTCGCTAAGGTTCCGCCGCTGAAACCAAGCACTCACGCAAAAAAATCCTGCCAGCTAAGCAGGCTAAATTTAAATGTTTGGGTGAATTTTCCATAAATGTTGCGATATCATTCAATCAGAAAACAGTCCAGTGAAATTTCCTTACTATGAATGTCACGCTGTCTTCTTTCTGGTCAATTCTAAAAGATCCTGTCATCAAGGATGGCGTGACATCGCTGAACTTGATAAATGGCGTCAGCATCCAAGTCACGTGAACACCGCGTGCATTTGCCTCGGACTGAGAGGAATGTTTCAAGGAGAAGCCGTATTTATATTCCGACCTATGGAAAAACCAGAGTGAAAGAGTAGCAAACTTAGCTTTTAGCTGAGTTATGATGTCAAGCGATTTTACATTTGACGTCATATCAGCTACTTAATTACCTCGAACGTTCAGTCTCCATTGTTTATTTCTAGTAGCTGAGGTGTGAATACTTTGCCGTAATTGGTTTTCAGTACTTGTTCTTTGATATATTTTCCCTAAATGGGTTTCTTGATTTTCTTAGTGCGATACGTTATTTGACAGCTGAAAAAAGTAACATTCCCATATAAAATGGAACGAAGAACGATTCTGTGCTGCATTGCAATTGCGGGACTAAAAAACAAAGAAAATTTCGCGCCGCGTGCTAGGACTGTTGAGTATAAACTCTGCTTCTTCCAGTCTCCAGCAGTGCACGGATTGAAGTTCAAAATAAAATGATATTACGGCAATTTCTCAATTTCGGCTTGTTGCAGCTTTTATTATATGGCTAGCTTCATGAGCGGGCACGATGAACAAATCCTGCGCTGTGATTGACTACACGAGCAGGCAAGATGGAGCTATCTTACGCTGAATCACGCCAAGCTGCTGCGTCGATAACACGCATTAATGTATAAAATGGATGTCAGTTCAGGAAAATACAAATATATGAAAAATTGTAATAAATTAGGACGTGACGTAAGCGGACGGAATTATAACGCTCAGGCTTTAGGCGTCTCTCGCCCCAGGATTAGGCTGAGGGCGGGAGATGAATGACATTCAGGCTACCAAATCCTGCTCCGTGATTGGCTACCCTAACGGGCGAGATGGCGCTATCTTGCCCGCTCGGGTTTACGAGCTGTGTTTTTTCTTATGCCGTATATATAATAATTCTTTAATGACCGAGCTTGTTCGGTCAAGATGGCTGGAGATTGGCTTCGTTTCTGTGTGTGTGTGTTCATAGACTTCGACTCTTTCTCGGAGAACGATTTCCTGGAGAATGAGGTCATATATGGGGGATTAACTCTATTAGGATTTATTCTCTCTTGATTGATCCCAAATCATATGCTCTAACTTCTGATTTCAAAGAAGTAATTTAACTAACATCACCACAATCTTAATACCCTTATATTCTTGGACTAACCCGTGGGTTATAATCATACTGTTGTTGAGGGAATGAGCGACTGACATCTCAAGTTGCGGATTTCCCTGAAACAAAAAATACAGGTTAGTATGTGATTATGAATGTAGATCTAAACCATATAAGAGCCGACTGAACCGAAATTTTAATCGGCCTCAAGGATATTTTTCATTCACATTTAGGATATTTGGAAGACAAAAGATTTTATTATCAGCCAAGGAATAGCTATATATTAACGAATAAGGCTCCTTCTTACATTGCTTGACCTTCGTAGTCTTTGATCTCCCTCGCTATAAACTGCAAGAAAGCAAAAGAAAATAATCATTGTTGAAAACCGCTATTGGAATACAAACCCCTAAGCTATCAGCATTACCTTGGCAAGGTGCACTACAAAGTGGCTGTTTCAAGGCATATGACAAGAATGAAAATCAGAACTTCCCAGGAAAAGAGAGAACAACAAATTCAAGTTTCTGGTTCTACTCAGGTCCAGGTTGACAAAAAAAATCTTGTGAAATAAACGGAAGTTGCTATGAATTCATATCAAATACTAAAATACTACATCATGGATGGAGACACTGCTGCATGACACACTGTTCCGGAACGCGAAATTTGTGTGCATGTGCAGTACTGTGAAACGTGAGACTCAAAAATGTGAAACGCGAAACGTTTCGATCGCGCATAAGACGGTATGTTGGTAAGTAAGAGAACTTGATTGCCGTTTACAATTCTGAAAAGCAGCAAGGCGTTTGGGATCTGTAGAGAAGTTGGTGAATGTATGATCAAGAATCCTGTAGAAAACACGCTATGATTATAAATTTCCTGACTATTTCGAAAATGACTCCCTCAACCCTTAAAACCGGTCTTGTGAATTTATAGCAGGGCTTGGTAAAGTTCGTTCTTTATTTTAATTAATGAAAATGTATAGGACAACCATGTTTATAAGCCGCTCAGAGTGAATATGTTACAGCAATGAAACGTTTGTAAAAAAAAATGTGAAATTAATATGGTTACAAAAATGTTAAAGTATTTTTATTTCGTTTTCTTTATTTTATATAGGTTAAAACTAAGAAACTACGCATTTTATTTGAAGATATCGCTGAACACACCTTCTCCCATCTGTAATCACTAATCGAACTGCTGTAAGGCTTTAAAGACTCTCCAGTTTAAAATGAAATTTTAGAGCTCGTGTATTTCTTTTCACTCGTTTTCAATAATTCGTTACCTGATTGTAGAAGTCTTAAAAACAGGACAGCACTAAGCACAATTTTTGCTTTCATCATGAATCGGTTCTTCATGTCTCCGTGTTCGTGGCTGAAACACTTCCCGTTGGCAACAACAGCTTGGCAATGAAATATTTTCTTAATAGCAAGTTGTAAGACAAGATAAGATTTTTTGTCACTGAAAAAGTGTTCCAAACAATCGCGTTCGGAAAATGTTTTTACACCTTTTAATGGTAAAAAGAACACTTGAAAGATAGCATTATAGAATCTTTTATCAATTTTCCGTGAAATATTTATCGTGTGAAGAGATTCTAAGGTATTGATAATTCTTTGTATTTGTTCATATCGCGCTGTATCCAGGTCCAAATAATACTCAGTTATTGAACGATGTGATGTTTATAGAAACTAGCTTAGTAAACCTTTCCTTATTTCGTGGAACATGGCAGTTATGCCTGAGATGAAAAAATAAAACAACTACTACCTAATGCTGAAGCAGATGAAAAATAAACAAAAGTTTGCACTAAAACACACCAATTAAAGGTGTTAATAGCTTTCAAATCATTAACAAAGTTTAAGGAATTTTAATTTATTTAGCAACACACCTCTGACCAATCAGAAGTCGTGAAAAAAGTATTATAAAATACGTTTTTTAGGATAACAGCAGAAATTCTCGCGCGCTCATTGGCTAATTTTCATTATCAATAAGCGGACAGACACATGAAATTTTAATTTTTGCGATGCATCAACAAGTAGAGAGCGGACAATAGACCAATTTCGATATATTAAAATTCAACCTAAAACAATGGACCTCAGCATGAGGCTCCGGGGAATAACTACAGAGTTTGCGAGGTTTATTCCCCAGAGCCTCGTGCTAAGGTCTATTGTTTTAGACTGAATTTTAATATATCGAAATTGGTCTATTTGTTATCGTAAAAACAAATTGGCTTCAGTTTTTCATGCGTCTGCGCTGTTATTGACAATGAATTTCGTCATAACATTGTCAAGTAGTCTGCGGATCCACTCGACTATCGCCTCGTGGATCCACATGCTATGACCCCGAGTTGGGGGGGGGGGGGTACTCCCTTATAAGGGCTTAATGGGGACGTGCGGCCAGCCAGAGTATGTTTTTCGGGATTTTTGTCTTAAACAGGGTATCGAATTTATCATTTTTTGTCTTAAACAGGATATCTTTTCTTGGACGACGAACAGGAAAATTTTTACAAGCTCTTGTTAAGGTATCAGTGTACCCCAAATTTGATCGTTTTTCCAAAAAAAAATTTTTCGCTTTTTCAGATAGATCGTATTGCAATCTTTCATTTAAAAAAAGTTCTATGAAAAAAGATTGATCCTAAGCAAAGTTATTAACAGAAAACGTTTCTTCCATTAATTATCTCTAATTGATAGCTGTCAACACGTTGTCACGAAAAGTAAACTTGCATCACGTGACAGACACTATGTTCGCGAGTTTCATACGTTTGTGTTTGTATTTCTAAAATTGGTCGTCGACGTGCTGCTTCGAGTGTTTTGCTTTTGTATATTTTAGATTGAATAGTTTATGGTATTTCTATTCCATGTCGTCGAAGAAAAAACGAAGTCCGTGTCCTTTTGCAAGCGCGAAGGAACCTTCAAAGAGGAAAAAGGTTTCGAAATCATTCGATAAGGATTTCTCTAATCATGAGTTGTTTGGCGCTTTCGCCGTTCGAAGTTGTAACTTCTTGATCTGCACGCGTACGTGCCCGTTCGTTTCCTGTCCCTTGTTTATGAGAACGCTTTTTACTTGTCTTCGGCATCATTCAAACTGTTTCGTTAGATGGATGGTGAATCTGCATTAGCAAAGACATTTAAAACATGGAAAATGAAAAATTAAACGAAAATTATTTCCTCACTAACCTTATTTCCATTTTATTAGTCTGAAAAAAGAAAATACAATGATAATCCTGCGCAACCCGCAGATAGCAGAGCTAATCGAGACGGGTTGCGCCTCGCGAGCGGCGGAATCCAGATCTTCCAAAGGATATTTCCCGCCAGGGGTGTAGGTAAAGCGAGGAACCCACCCGGAACCTGCCGGAACCACCCGAAACCTGCCGGAACCACTCGGAACCACCCGGAACCCACCCGGAACCTAACCGGAACCTGCCGGAACCACCTGGAACCACCCGGAACCCCACGGAACCTACCCGGAAGCCCCCGGAACTTTGACAGAATAAAAAAAAACGAAATCAAAGTAATGAAGAAACAAAATAAAAATTATTATTAATATTATCATTATTGTTGTTATTATAATCATAAATGCTAGAGATGATAATTTTAATAATAATAATAATAATAATAATAATAATAATACTAATAATAAGCAGTTTCAAAAAGAACAGCACGGCACGTGACTTACGGAGTGTTTGCCATGCCAGGGGTCAAAGTACAAAGAAGTTTGACTCAAAACCACGCACGTTGAGTTTAAATGAAGCGAGAGAGATGGCGGGCGCAATCCATTGAACCAAAATTTCCGGTCTTAGGTTCGAAAATTTCTTGGGGGGAATGGATCGCGACGGGTCCGAACGGTCTCGTTCCATTCCCCCTCGCAAAGTTTCGCGCTTTTTTTTAAAATGGGGGGTCTCGGATCACTGTTGCTTATGTTGGAATTTGGAAAACACTGATATTGTGGAAGATGATGATGATGTTGTCTTGTTTAGTGCCGCGAGCTGTTTTATGCGCAGAAATTTAACTCGCATAACAGGTTATTTTGAGCAGACTATTCCTCGATATTTGGTGGATGAATTTAGGCAAGACTTTCGAATGACAAAAGAAACATTCGAAATTCTCTCCAGAGAGATTATTGGAAGGGGGCGTATTCCATTGGGCAACCCTTCTGGAAGACCGGTGATTCTACCTCAAAAGCAAATATTAACTTTTTTGTGGGGCATGGCCAACCAAGAACCAGCAAGGGCCATAGCAGATCGTTTTTATATTACCAGGAGCAGCTACAACAGGGTGTTCCGAAGAGTTGTTATGGCAGCTGTGGACCTTTGCCGTGAATACATCAAATGGCCTACAGGTGAGTATTATAAATCTCTCTCGAAATGTTTACCCCCTTTATCTCTAGTTCACAGGTATTCATCGTTTGTTTTCTGTTCAGATTCACATCACAGGAAATAAATTACTTGAGATCAGTTCGTCTTTTGAAGATGAAGGGAGATTTCCTGGAGTAATTGGCATAATAGATGGGACCCATATCAGGATCAGGGCACCTGAGAGCGAGCCAGAAGCTTATATTAATCACAAGAAATTCCACTCACTGAATGTTCAGGTAAAATCAAAATATGACCACACCAAAAGATTATCGCTTGCTAACTTTAAATATTATTCTATTTTCTTCAAGGTTGTATGTGATAACAACATGTTGTTTACCGATGTTCTTGCGGGATGGCCAGGGTCTGTTCATGACTCGAGAGTGCTTCGCAATTCTGTGCTGTGGAATGCAAGTGCCCACAAATTCCCTGGTGATACTTACTGGGTGATGGGGGATATCCATTTTTAAGGTACAGTAAAACCTCCTGAATATATCAACCCTTCTGTAAAATTAAAGACCAGCTTTTTGCAAAAGGTGTGTCAAAAGCATTGGGCTAATTGGGTTTGTCATGTTAACTTTGTCTGTTGTATTTAACATTTTGCATGAACGTTAACCCTTGCAGTTGCTCAAGCTCACAGTCCAATTTTGAATTCTCAATTGCTGCTGAAAAAGCACCAATAGGGTTAGCCTCCATCTAATGTAAATAAAATTTGAAGCACTTTTCAGCCATTGTTTACAAGTGCATATTTTTCTTAGGTCAAGACTAATCCTTTATTAATGCATCACTGGTATTGGTTTTCAGCAATAAATTTGAAACTGAAATAGGACTGTTTTCCAGACTTCAACTATCTGCTGTGCACAAGAAATATTTAAAAATCAGATTAAGTTAAACCTGCTATTATAACATATGGAAGCATAGCCACAGATTAAAAGCTGTTTCAAATTTCACTGTTTCAGCTGGCTCATAACTCCCTTCAGGAACAATGGTCATTTAACTGCACGGCAGCCTAGATTCAACAGAGCACTTTCCACACTTCGACAAAAAATTGAAAGGGCAATTTCTCTGCTCAAAGGAAGATGGAGAAAACTCCTCCTACTTGATCATCTTGATGTAGAGCTGGAAGTTTACACAATAGTTGCTGCCTGTGTTATTCACAACTTCTGTTTACTGCATGATGATTTTGATGATATGTATATGCACGATGGGCAGATGATGATGATGACCATGATGGACACCATCATCCTGCAGATGGCAGAGCAGAAGCAAAAATAAACCATCTCATGCACATTGTTTGTCCTTGAAATAGATACCAAAAATTCTGTAACAAAGCTCAAATTTGATTCAATTCGAACTTTAAAATCATTTGTCATCATAAAGAGAACATGTCATCATAAAGAGAACTAACACAAATTAAATAGTACTTGAAATATAAACATGTGATGTTATTTGTTTGTTCTACCCTGCTGACATTTTCAGCAAAAATGATGAGGTTATGTAACTTGTAAAAAATAGTGTTAATGTCAAATGAACAAGTGCAGGCCGACAATGGCCAACAAGGTATACAAAAAACTTACAGTATGAGAAACTTGCCCAAAATGCACTATCAACTGTACATGTGACTCTACTGCTTTCAAAACTACAAAATGTTAACAGTCAACATTGATATCAAGCTTAATATCAGTGAAAACATGTTCCTTTTCTAGCTACTTTTTATCTTTAAGAAAGCTGAAACAAACTGACCAAAAAAATCTTTTTTCTCTTGTTACATAGTCTTCATTAGGTTAAGTTTTTCTTCCTCTACCTTTTCACGCTTCTCTCCATACTCCCTCAAAAATCCCAACATCTCCGAAGCTGATGAATGTGACTTTCTTTTTCTTTTCACTTGCCGGCTTTGCTTCAATTCTTTGATGTCCTCGGAATCCACTCAATCATTTTCAGCGTCAGAGCTGTCTTCAAATGTCTGAGGTGAATGTGAACGAGCACTCGAGGAAGCACTGGAGCCTGAATCAAATGTAAAAGTCGGTCTGACACTTGCTTTATCGCCTATGCACTGCTCCATTTCCTTGTGAAATTTCCACGTTTTATGCGCTCTGCCCGTTTGCCTGTTGTTGTCTTCGATTTCTCTTTGTTTTGTTTCCAGTTTTTTCCACTTTCTTAGGCACTGCTCCCCTGTTATCTTGTCGAACACACCTTTCTTCGTGTTATTTCCCTGTCCAATTAGGCCTTTGAATTTGAGGTAACTTTCTATTAACAACCGGACGTGTCTGTCTTCCCACCGTCCAAGGGTTGGCTGAGATTGAACGCTATCGGGAGCTAAAGTAGAAGTCGAGTCTTCTGTACCTAATGAATACAGATAAAAACCACAAAATAAAATTGGCGGGATTTTTACATGTGCTCGTAAACAGCCAAAACAAACACTTAGCTTGCAAAACAGCTACATACCTGTTGAAACTGCGCACGGGTGAACAAGTAGCTCTGACAAATCCGTTGTCAACCATCCGCAAAGACTGCACTGATAATTAGAAGTGCAAGTGCCAGCTGAAGTGCTTTGCACACTTTCCTCCATGTTGAACAGAAAGTACCGAAAAGCGAGATACTGGGATTGAGAATGGGTCGGAATGGTCAAATGGAACGGTCAATTTTCGATCGGACCGGTCCAACCGAGAAAAGTGGTCCACCTCGAAAGGTGGGCCAGTTTTTTCGAAACTTTTCTGGTTGGACCGAACCGATCCATTCACTTTTAGACCGAAATTTCCGGAAATTTTGGTTGAATGGATCGCGCCCGGCACATTTATGTACGATCATGAATGAGGCGACTATCATCATGGAATCTGATGACGATGCTGAAGAAGAACTATATAAGTCAGTTTTTACCAAAGCCGAAACCGAAACCAAAACCGAGGAAACTTGTCCTATTGCCAGGTAAAAGCATTTTCTTCTACAAACAGAAGTTTGACTGTTTCCTGAGCAGGCAGGTTCCGGTTAGGTTCCGGGTGGGTTCCGGGTGGTTCCGGGTGGTTCCGGCAGGTTCCGGGTGGTTCCGGCAGGTTCCGGGTGGGTTCCACATTTTACCTACACCCTCCCGCCAGGAGCAACATTTGAGCCCGCTTTGTTATTGATATGAGCTCTATTGTTAAAGTAAACTGAGCCTTTACTTGGTCTATCAACGGGTAATTAACTTTTACACGTTTTGTGTAATTATCTCATTACACCGGAAGAACGCCCAAAAGTATATTTTTCTTCGTATCTCGAAACGAAAATTTCAGCAAGTGAGGCGCACATTTTGAGTTCGTTTCCGGCGAGTTTTCAACGTTTTTCGCTGAAATTTGGAGAGAACGTTGCCCGATAATCAGGCAAAAAAACGGTGTCGGGGAATTTTCATTTTTGGCTTCTTTCAAAAGTTATGACCTTTTTAGTGAAGAGAATGCATGTTTTATCAACTCTCAAAGTTTAACTGCGTGTCAGAAACAAACCAGACAAGTAATCATAATTTCCTGACACCGTTTTTTAGAGAAAGGTGTCAAGAAGACATAGCGATGTTGATCGCGTTCTCCCGATCAAATCTGACCAGAAACGAACTTGATTAGTGAACCTCTGTACTTTGGGAAATAGCGCGCTATATTCGGAAAACCGTACATTTTTTTATGTCGATGAATATACCTTCGTAATCTAGTAAGCTCTCAGAAAATATATACTTTATTGGGGTTTGCGTCAAACGTCCGACTGTAAAGCGGGGCCAAAGAATGATGGTCATTTGGGGTACACTGATACCTTAATATTGACTTCCATTGACTTTGGCATTGACACCAGGCACATTAAATTTCCATTGATTACACAACAAGAAAGCCACACAACTTGTAACCGCAACTTTTAATCTATTATAACAATATCCCGGTAACCGATTTTTTATCAGTTTACAAAATGTTTCCTGTCACTCCCAAAAAAGTGGGCAAAAAAGGTGGGTGGTAACTTTAATACTAAAACTACTACCCGGGAATTAATTCAGCTCAGGTTCTTCCAAACACCACTGAACAATTTATACTTAAAGTGCATATGGAATAAAATTTTTGGTGCGCTCTTTTGCAGTTTGCTATCTAAAGAACGAAAATAATACTTTTCGCAAATGGAGAAACTCAAACGACTGAATTTTTTTCTACAAAACTACCGTTGTTTTGAAACGGGAACAGTGCCTGCATAACGCTTT
The DNA here is from genome assembly GCA_964020085.1 of Micromussa lordhowensis. Taxonomy (NCBI): domain Eukaryota; kingdom Metazoa; phylum Cnidaria; class Anthozoa; order Scleractinia; family Lobophylliidae; genus Micromussa; species Micromussa lordhowensis. The sequence goes on from OZ026598.1 coordinate 27,663,462, forward strand.
GGTAAATTAACTGAAAAGTATACTAAATTGTTCATGTTGCTTTTTTTAAAAAAAAGACATTGGATAATTATTTTAAGGGTAACTTGTGTAAGCTTTCGCTATTTTACTAGTGTTATGATAGCCCTTTACTAGACCCTAAAAAAGGCGTTCAGTGCTTAATGTAAACTACGCATACTTAGCGTAAAGAGCTCCTCGTTACTCTGTTGATCGAGCTGTAAATAGTTTTGTGATTGCCAATGGATTAAATAAGAAAGAGTTTCGATATTTATTATTGTCTTACACAGGGTATGGTTTTGGGTTAATTGTCTTAAACAGGGTATCAAAAATCGGAATTTTGTCTTAAACAGGGTCGGAAAATCAGCGATATTTGTCTTAAACAGGGTCAGGGTATGAGGGGCCGTACCGCACCTCCCCACCCAGGGATATAGGGAGTAGCCCCCGGGGCTATGACGAAATTCATGATCAATAACAGGACAGACGCATGAAAAACTGACGTCAATCAGTTAAATTGGCATAAGACAACAAAATGAAATGAAACTACGGACTTAGTTCTGTTTCTACATTTAAGACTGTTTGTAAACAAGTTTAAAGGGCCATTGTCACGATAAAGCGCATGTGTGGTCTTGATTGACACAAATTTTTTTTTAACCAATAAATATCCTAATACTATCACGTGCGCCACGAATTCGCCGCGAGTCAGCTTGGAGTTTCACGTGCCTTTCGAAAATCTCTTAATCCGCTGGCTTTTGACCTTTTGTTTGTAAAGAATATTTATCATGTTTTTGTTGTGTGAAGGCCGTGTCCGTTGAATACAAGCCCCCTGCACTTTACTTTCTTCCAACTTGCATGCACATCTGCCGCTATATAGTTTCTGATGTTCGTCCTCCGATGTTTCATTCGTTGTTTATTTCTTTTTTCTTTCTACATTTTCGTCTCTAGCCGCTTCGAAACCCCCTCTCGAGGACAGCGCAAATCTCGACGGTATTCAACTCAAAACACAAAATATGCCGTCGAAATCTTTTTTAGATGACTAAACAGTCCTCCAATAGCGGTATTACTCTTTTCACAGGCCTCGCAAGGTCGATGGAGAAGGATTTTTCTCACAAATATCAACTTTGAAAAGTGTTCCGTCGGATAAGAAATCAAACTGCTGCACTTGCGCAGAAGGGTGTCAAATGCCCTTTAAACCTAAAATCAGGATTACGAAAGCATTTTTAGCTGAAGAGAACAGAAACGTTAACATTTCCCATCACGGGATACATCAACACAACTATACTCTCACCATGTTTAATTCAGTTGGAAAGCCGCGAATTTGATTGTTTCTGCCATCCAAGGCTAATTCTACCTCACGAGGATGATTGCGTGCAAGTCTGCTTGCCAGTACCTCGTTGCCTAGTCGCCCGTAGAAAACAATGGCTCCTAGTCTAAATTAGCTTCTGTTAAAAGGCAGGTTACAAACCCAGTGGAAAGATCAATGAACAATAATGCTGGGTTGTCCAGTGCAGTTTTGAAAAGCTTTATCACTCCTGTCTGCGTCCTGTTATAATTTTAAAGTGTATATGACATATTTTTTTTTATTTGCTCGATAAAATTTCCACAATGTACTGAGAAGAATAGCAAAACAAATTTTTCGATAGCGATTTTCTTTGCTAGTGTTTTAATGTATCAAAAGCGTCAAATTTCACTTCCGGTGGGGTACAAAACCGCGAGACCAAAACCAGGAGACTGGGAATGATTGTGACGTCATTTCAGGACTGGAAGCTTTGCTAAAAACAGATTCCTTCGACATTTTCTGATTCTGAGCTAATAAATTTGCTAAAAAATGGTACAAAAGTGCACTGTTCATAAGAAAATAAGAAAATGACGGAGAAATCTCTTTTTATCCATGCTTCAAGTTCTGAAATGACGTCACAATCATTCCCAGTCTCCTGGTTTTGGTCTCGCGGTTTTGTACCCCACCGGAAGTGAAATTTGACACTTTTGATACATTGAAACACCGGCAAGGAAAATTGCTATTGAAATATTTTATTGCTTTCCTTATTAGTGCATTGTGGAAAATTTATTGAGCAAATAAAAAAAAACTGTCACATACACTTTAATAGTTAAGAAATGATCCTTGCTGTTGCGTTTGCAATTCAGGCTATTGCGAAGAAGTTTGAAAAAAATTACATGTTAGTGTCACAGAGTTTACAGAGCTCTCCCTCTTTCCTGGCCTTGTCTTCGTCTCAGTTATTCTGAGAATTTGAGTTGTTTCAGCATTGTGATTCTCATTGCTTTCGTCGGTCAATATTTGTTGCTACGATTTTTTCATAGTCCTACTAGGTCCGTGTTCAGGAGGTTGCTAAGGTCGTCCTTGCATTTTTCTTTTAATTTTGCGTCGCGGTGTTCTGTTCACGGCCTTTTCTTTTGTCCTGGTTCAATTCCCGCAACCTTGTTTGCTGACACAAACAGTCTAAAACGAATGTAAAAGGTGTATACATCATTAAGCCTGGAAGGAGAAATAAAACGCGCGGCCTGAAGCGAGATACATGAATATAAACGTGATCCCGCGTGACGTTCCCGCGTAAAACCGTCATTCCCGCGAGAACTTTTCGTGACGCGAAGGAAACTGGGCCAACATGGCGGTGGGATCGCGGTTTTGAAGATCTTTGAGGAGGTTAAAAACTTATTTTGGTGCCAAATGTACGATGAATACCCCATCTATGGCATGATTTGCCTTTTTTCCTCATCTGGTTAGGATTTGAGGGAAAGAAAAATGGTTTTGGTTATCTTTTCTCCCGTGTTGTTTTATTTTGCAATCCAACCGTTTGTGTGAACCAGATTAACTCTTAGACTTGCCACAAGTCAACTGCGAATGCGAGACAAGGAAAGCGAGGGACGTAGTCCCGAGTCGAGCGACGAAGTCCCGAGTCGAGCGACGAAGTCGCGAGTCGTCCGTTTCCGGCCGGACCACCTAATTATCTAATCTAGTGGAAACAGGCTTTGAGAAAGTCTAATAAACTCCCTAAAATAAGCTAAGTTGTGGAGAAGTCCCAAGAAAACTTAGCGGTACGATTAACGCTTAGTTTTAGTAAACAGCTTGTTTCTCGTGTCAATGTACGCCATAGATAAGTCTTTCCATCGTTTCAAAACGCACGATGTATATTTTGTTACAATGCATGCTAACCCCAACCTGAGGGTCGTCACGCAAGGGACAAGCGTGACAAGATGTCTCGTCCAGTTACGTGACGATCCTTGCTGGTGGGTCGCTTTTCCATATTAAATTTTAAACGTACCAGTGGTGTACACTATAACAGAAACAAACCGCTTACTAAGACCAGTCTGTAATCGCACCGCTTAGTTTTATTGAGACCTCTCAATTACTGTAAACATAACCGTCACGGTATTGGTTATAAGCTGGACACATTAATTCTCCTTACTAAGTCCCCAACGCTTTTGATCACAGCTGGCCGTTTTTTTACTAGAGGACGCATTATTCGTCCAGAAGGATAATGCGTCCTCATCGTTTTTATACTAAAGACGCATTATCCGTCTGAACGAACTTGAGCAAATATTTGTAGTTCGTCTGGTTATGCGTCCCAAGTATAAAGACGGGCACAAGACGCATTAGGCGTCTAGACGAACTATCCTTCGAAATGCGTCTTGAACGACGCACTACGAGAGATAGTCCGTCTAGATGCATAATGCGTCTCGTGCCCGTCTTTATACTAGAGACGCATAACCAGAGGAACTACAAATATTTGCCCAAGTTCGTCCAGACGGATAAAGCGTCTTTAGTATAAAAACGACAAGGACGCATTATCCTTCTGCACGGATAATGCGTCCTCTAGTACAAAAACGGCCAAATAAATAGTACATAAAGGCAATATTGCGAGTTAAAAGTATCTTTTGGTTATTCTAATCTCTGCTCGTTTTGAAAATCTACTGATACTGTAAGAAGAAAAAATATGTCTACCTTTAGGACTGGCTCAGAGTAAGTTTCTCAAAAACCTCTCCACTAAAATTCCATTGTGGGTTCGTTTCCAAATAAATCGCTGGTAAATCCGAGAAAATTCGATTTCCTGCTTATATAAGCTATCAAGAGAAATCAGAAAAGCTCTGAAAGAAATTTGTTGCGCGCAAGTCAAATAAAAAAAAAAACAAAATAAACCAACTCTACCGATGGTATCCAAACAAACCTTTCAATTTAACTTTCAAATTTCTTGCGCGTGACTTTCATTCCAGATTTCTATACTGGTAGCATCAAGAAGTTCATTCGTGATAGCAGCCTGTAAGTTGTCACAAGAGTTGTGTCATCGTTTGCGCTTTGGTTTACCGAAAATTTAACTAACAGCAAGTTTTCAGCCAAGGGACTTTTAGTCACTGCGTTTCGAAAATCCTGCTAAGTCTGCATCTGCAGGCGCACAGGGGAAGAACTGAAGGATGGTTTGCTTGATGCAAAGTTTCTTATTACTTTGGGCTCCGGGCTTTGGCAGTGAAATGATCGGGCTCTGGGCTCCAAAGCCAAAAAAAGAGTCTCAAAGCTCCACGCCGCCCCCCGCCCTCTTGCCCCCCCCCCCCCCCCTTTGGGACCCTGCAGTGTGTACAGTAATGGGGAAGACGGCAAAAAGTAAATACTCTAGGTTGTAATTAATTAGTAACTTTTTAGCCATGTATATTTTTTGTTGTTTGTAATTTTTAGTTATTTGGAAATTGTGGTCGATATACCATTTATTGTATAAGACTCCAAATAAAGCATATCTGTCTGTCGGTCTGTCTGTCTGTCTGTATATACAATCCCCGGCCCATCTCAGATGTGAAAATTTCCACTTTTTAATGCAGCTATATTCTAAACCAAATGAAACAGAAAATAATGCACTTTTGAGGTCTAGAAAAAAGAGTTGAATGCCCTCACACTCCGTTGGTGCATCCACTAGCAGTTTCTCTAGACCTCAAGCCTGCATTATATTCTTCAACAACAGGGAACACGATCTCCTGTTTGGTACATGATGCACTTGGTAGTTTAGAGAGAACTTCAAAAGCTGGCACTGCTCTTAGGTATGGGTCGAATAACTCTTTCCCATTGTCTATGCTCTCGAAACTCAGCCTACATCCAAAACTTAAAAATATTCACTCAAGCACGAACCAACTTTTAAAGTCAAGACATGCGTGCATTGTGCGGTTCCAAAAATATCCATACCCAATATATGGAATGTCATAGTAATGTTGGACATGTAGGGCAGGGGTCGGGGGCCTTCGTTGATTTATCTGAGAACTAAGAATCTGTATTACGGTGTTCCACATAAGTGGAGGTCTTAAAACAAAAACACTAAAAATGACCGGAATATTCCGACCGAAATAAGTGGACCACCTCCAGAGATGATCCCGAATATTCCGGAAGAGGAAAAAACCCAGACCTTCCAACCCCCATCACATCCAAATCTGGAGGTTTTGAAAAAAAAAACAGAAAAACCTGGAGATTAGGACCTTCAAAAATATGTGTCAAATAAAAACAACAACTACAGATTATTTGTTTCAGAGTATTCTTTACCTTATCAGTGCTTTGTTGCACTCTTTTGCTGCTTTTTTCGCAGAGCTGATATTCCTTCATACCTTTCGGAATTGTTTGGCAATTTTAAGGCTTTCTGATTTGAATTCCATTTGAATTCCGACCGAAATTTCCGAAACACGCCGGGTCAGCTGTCATCAAAAAGGGATCACTTTCAAACTAGTTTTTCAATTTTCAACCGTTTGAGCTGAGACTTTGCATGATAATAGAACTTTGTATACCCGACAATCGTATGTTTTTGAATTTTTGATTTTAACGGTTTTTGGCGCGAAAATGACGTCATAAGACTGACAGTAAAATATAACTTTTAAGTAATGCCATAACAAGTTCGCAATTTTGAAAGAGTACTCCGAGGAGAACTTAAATGTGAAAAAATTTTTTGAAAACCTCACTTGGTTAAGAAGATATAACATTCTAAAGATCACCAAATTTCTAAAAATAGTAACAAAATGGCGGAAAATACGAAATTCACAGCTCAATAACTTTTCAACCAATTAAGCTTTACAAATATTTTTTTCACATTTGAGTTCATCTCTGTAAGTTCTTTTAAAATTTCTAGTATTTTATGCCATAAGTCGAAAACTACTTTTTGCTGTCAATCTTATGACGTCATTTTCGCGCCAAAAACCGTTAAAATAAAAATTCAAAAACATACGATTGTTGGAAATACAAAGTTCTATTATTGTGCAAAGTCTCAGCTCAAACAGTTGAAAATTAAAAAACTAGTTTAAAAGTGATCCCTTTTTGGTGACAGCTGACCCGGCGTGAAATCTTTGGCATAATGAAAGCACCCAAAGATCATGCCAAAAAACTGGTATCCCAGCATTAATACACGAGAATAAGCAAGGCTGATTACACAGTATTGGGATATATTTTCCAATATTTCGGAAGGCACGGCCTTCCTTCCTCAGGGTGTAACAGAGAATGACTCTAGTTTTAAACGTTACAAATTTAAAATATGGGAAATAAGATATAACTAGTGAAAAGATAAATGTAACAAAAGTTTGATAGACAGGGCTAAGTAATAAATAACGATGAAAAAAGTAACGTAAAAATTTAAAAATTTGAAATTTGAAAATATGGTAAAACGTTACAGCCTGAAAAGTAGCAATGAGCAGCTATAAATAGTACAGGTGACCTAAACATAGAAAGCTAATACAAAAGAAACGTACTAAGTTTCATCTTTCTTATTGAGACCATGAGGTTCAAGGGTTTGACCTCTTTCAATGAGATATGCTTCTCTTGCTTTACGTACACCGTCACGATTAGATTTAACGAGTTCTAGGGGAATAAGTTGCATGTCAGTAGCGTTATGATTGTTACATAATAAATGTTCGGATACCGTGGTGGGCTTAGAGCTGTTAGTTCGTTTGTCAACAGGTCTGCGATGTTCGTTGAAGCGGTCTTAAAGTCTACGTTTGGTTTCTCCTATGTATTGTTTGTGACAGTGGTTACATTGTACCATGTAGATAACGTTTTTGGAGTTGCAGTCAATGTGATGATTAAAAATCTAGTTTCTCCTGTAGAATTAAATGTATACTTAGTAAGTCCGTCGTTTATGTAATTGCATGTTAGGCAGTTGTTGCCACAACGGAAAGAGCCGCGAGGTTCGTTAGCAGTGGTAGACGGTTTATGAAGCTTAGCACTAACTAATATATTACTAAGGTTGTTAGATCGTCGGAAAGCAGCAAAGGGTTTAGCTTTGAAAACGTTAATGCAACGGGGAGATGAAGACAGAATGTTGAAGTGTTTGTTAATGATGGATGATACGTAGCGAAGAGCTGGATTATATCATGGTTATGACGAGGGGTACCCGTTGCGGCTGATTAGTAGTGGGAGTGTCTTTGGGGGTGAGTGTTTGAGTACGAGTGATGTTATGTACGCGTGCTACTTCTTGATTAAGGAAAGGTAAATTATATTTGTTTGTTTGTTATAGCTGCTCATTGCTACTTTTCAGGCTGTAACGTTTTACCATATTTTCAAATTTCAAATTTTTAAATTTTTACGTTACTTTTTTCATCGTTATTTATTACCTAGCCCTGTCTATCAAACTTTTGTTACATTTATCTTTTCACTAGTTATATCTTATTTCCCATATTTTAAATTTGTAACGTTTAAAACTAGAGTCATTCTCTCTGTTACACCCTGAGGAAGGAAGGCCGTGCCTTCCGAAATATTGGAAAATATATCCCTATACTGTGTAATCAGCCTTGCTTATTCTCGTGTATTATTCAACTTATAGCTGATTAGATTCTCTACAGCGAGAGGATCCGGTACTTCTGTTTTGTCACGGTGGTCCTTACAAAAATTAACGTTTGAAATCCCAGCATTAGCTAGAATTTCCAACAATTTAATGATGGTAAGCAGGTTAAAGAGGGCAGAGAGAAATTTTACGTCTTATTTGAATATAATCTCCTCCGCAGCCGTTTTTGGGGGTGAAAGAAAGGGGAGCGTTGCGTGACATCCCAAGAAACGGCTGCGAAGGAGACTAATTTGAATATTGCGTCTAAACAATCTGAAAGGATTTGAATGAAGCCAGGGTATTCCTTATGTACTTATATACTAAGTGTCCCACTTTTCGCCGATGAAAAACCACCTAGGGATGACGGGAAGACTTACTGGAACGCACGTCATAACGTCACCATAGAAGACTCCGTGGAACGCACATATATTGTCGAAATCGCCGCTACAACACACTGCAACGATGAGCCACCGCAAAAATAAATTTTGAGCATTTCACAACACCTCTTTTATCTGGTTAGCAAAACAAGAAAAAATGTCATCAGAAGACGTTTTCGGCTCATCTTTATCTCTGTTTTTCGCGAAAGCCCATATAAGCCGTAAATCACCGTAAATTCTCAATATAAATTGCTGACCTTATGAGGTTAGCAATGAGCGAGTGTTAAGGAGGGGAAGGTACTGCACAGCGCAAAAAAATATATATCTGCTATCCTACTTGCCATACTGATATATGTACGCAAAGGATGTCTCTTCAAGTTATTTTTCTTACCAGTACAGGTATGTGGTATGAGAAACGCCGGAAAGTTGCAGGTCAATTACAATCTTGTTCATTTCACTTCCACATTCACATCTCGTATATATATAATAAAGTTTTCCCCCTCCCTCCTAGCCTTCTCAATAGAACCACTAGAAAGTGAAGAGTGGATCAAGTTTTCTCTCAAATCTGTGTTGAGGCGATGTTGAGCGAAAGCGAAAATACCGCGGCATATAATAATAATAATAATAATTATAATAATAATAATACTAATAATTTATTTACTTATAACGCGCAAGTATCAATATACATTTTCACCTGCGTCATGTACATGTACAAGCCACGATCGAGTAGCCCGTGGCCTCCCTACTGAGACTTCGATTGCACGCTTGTCTATCTTTCCATTCGCTGCACAAAGAGAATAATAAAATGTTAAACTGGGCAGCTTCTTGTCCTTTTATTTTGTTGAGTGCCTTTCTTGTTTTTGCCTTCGTAGCTGTCGTTGCCCTGTAGTACCTGGAAAAAATGCGAGATCAAACGAGTGACGGGAACTAACAAGCGCAAATGCACTACAAACATTATAATAATATATAATTATTAATAACGTGGAGATGACGCACGAGGAAACCCGGGAGATAACGAAATTGGAATCAGACTGCCATATGCTGCTTAGAGTGATTTAGGGAGGTTAAAGTTTTCGAATCTCTTTACGGTGGCCAATTCACATTATCAACTCAGTTGATAAAACCAAATTATCTTGTGATACTCCCCACCGACACAGCACCACAGTTTCTTTAGAAACTTACCTCCTTTATTATTTTGGTGGTAACTGGTGGAAATATCACCGTGCTTAAAAGTTAGTTTATTTCGGTAAGATTGGAAAATCACTGTGTTGAGAAGGTAAAACATTTTGGTGGTGATTTGTAGAAAACTTCACGGTGTCGATTTTCAGGCCGTTGGATTGGTAGAAAAATGGAAAAGAACTTTTGGTGTGTACTGGTAGAAATATGATCGTGGTGGAAAGGAGAGCCGTTTCGGTGCTGATTGGCTGCAAAATCACCTTGTTTTAAAGGAAGTGGGGTCGGGGAGTAAGAACATAACTTTATATAGGTGTGACCGGAGAAAAGTTACTTTGGTGAAAAGCAACAAATTTGGGAGATTCGGCAAATGGTGATGTCGATCATAGCGATGATAAAAGTGTTCGTCGATGGCCGGCACCGTTAAAGAAAGATAACATAACGATTTCAACAATTCTTTGGTTTGTTGCTACTGAATTGTATTTTCTAACTCCTTTAGCAGTCACAAGACCACATGTCACGATTTGTTTAAAACCCGCGATAATTTAAACCCCAGTAAAATTGCTATGAAAGTCAAGAGGACTACTAAAGGACGTTTAAATAATATAAACATAGTAAATTTCAACATTTGTTGATTACCCATGCAAAAAAACAAACAACGTCATTCATTGGTGTAAATTGCTTACCCTTGGCAACTTAAAAGCTCATCAGGTTTTCTGCTACAACATGTCTTTGATATAATAAAGTGAAGTACATGCCTAGTAAGTGAAAATAAGGCTCGCTAGCTAGATTCATGAGTTAAGGACGCTCGCGCTTATTGTTTCTGCGCATCCTTACTGCGCACGCAAATTCACACGCCAACTCAGGCGCATCGAGCGCGTGCTAAGTTTAACAAATTGACGTCAGTTTTTCATGCGTCTGTCCTGTTATTGATCATTAATTTCGTCATAACATTATTAAAGTAGCTGTGGATTCACATAGCGATAGCCGAGTGGATCCGCAGACTACTTTGACAATGTTATGACGAAATTCATTGTCAATAACAGGATAGACGCATGAAAAACTGACGTCAATTTGTTTTTTACGATAAAAAACTCTCGCTCGTTGACGCATCGCATAAATTATCAATTCATGTGTCTGTCCGCTTGTTGATAATGAAATTTAGCCAATAAGCGCACGAGAATTTCTGCAGTTATCAGTGATAGGGCACAATGATAGGGCATGGTCATTGCTATACCTTTGCCTGGATTTATCGATCTGGGACGTTCGGTGACCCCTAGTTTTTTTTTTTTTTCGATGGATCATTTTCTCTACTGATTTTCGCGCGAACGTCCTTACGAAAATTCTAGATTAAATTTCGTAACAAACCATTGTCACAAATCAACGGTGCAATGATTTATAAAGCACACATTTATAGCGTGAATAACAATAAAAATTACAATTCTACATTCTGTTCTTGTTGTCCTATTTTTCCTCCCACTCCTTAGGCAATCAAGTCATTTAAGGTCAGTTCAGTGTCCGCCTTTCACAATCTAACATATTTTTCACTTTACTATGTAGAATGTTAACTTGGTAGAACCCTTGCATGACAGGAATAGCAAAGCGCGCGAGTGACGTCATGACTCAGGCAAGACTCAGACAAACAAACCGGAATGGCCTGACGATTTTCCTAAAACAGTTTCTAAAACAGCCGATGTTCCTAAAACACATTTTTAAAACGAAAACTTCGCCTAGATCCTATCTAGTTCTCTCAGAATACGCTGATGTTGTAGGAGCCTATATAATCATATTCATTTGCATTCTATTTTTAGGTCTCGCGCGCTTCGCTATTCAATCTAACTCAGTCTCACTTTCTTTTCGTGGGACAAATATACATATTATCATTGCATAGAATGCTAATTTCTAAACTACTCGCGAATCTAATGGGCCCCATTGCAATAGACCGCATTCGTATTGTCGGTATAGAGGCTAGTATGGGAGTCTTTTCAAATGAAATTACATTTATCCCTTTTTTATAACATTCCCCGGCATGAGCCTCCATTGCAAGCTAGTTCCAGTCCAATACCGAGATTACGAATATGGCGTATTTCTGTAATATTTACTTGACTTGGTGATAGACTGGTATAAAAAAGGATTATGCGCCTTGAGAAGTAGTCTCTGAAGGCTTAATAAGTATGTACAATGTCACATGACTCCTCTAGGGCTTCGAATTACTGGCCGCAACATTTCCATGAGCTCACCAGGCTCCATGCATTGCTTCCAGCGGTCATCACGTGAATTCCAGATCCAGAGACTACAAAATGAAGTTAAACAATAAGAGTCAATTTTCTTCCCAACGTTCATTCACCAGCAGCAAAGTGGGTCGTTGTTTAAGTGCCACTATGACGAAAATCGCATCCTTCAAATCTGAGCTATTTTAAGACATGAACAAGTAGTCTGTACAAGAGTAAAAATGCTGTTTACTTTTTTCAAATATCTCTTTTCGTTCCAGAGATATTCAAGTTTTTAAAATAGTCAAATTAGCCAAGTGACGACGTCATACACTCAACCGCATTTTGATCAAATATGATAAACAAGGATATCTCAGTCAATTTGTATAAAAAATGTTTGCATTTTTACAGTAAGATACTACTAGAGGTGCTCCACAATATGGGCTTAACAATTTTTGTTACCATGGCAACATACTAGGTTCCAGACCTCCCCAATGTTAAAGGCTTTTCTGACCACTTTTAGGGTTCTGTATTGATATTTGCCAATGGTGCCTCATCTGCATAATCCAGCAAGCATATAAATACATTAGGTTGAGTTCATAGCCTTGTTTAATGTTTTCCAAGCTTAAAATCACTAAAATATTGATATCAGGCTAGAGGGGACTGGAAAAGAGTGGGTTGCCATGAGAACAGACTATTAGCCTACCACGTTTCAATGGTTTCTGCTGCAAATTGACCGAGATACCGCTATTTGTATACTTCATGTAATATTTGGTTGAGTGTATGACGTCATCAGTAATTTCATTTGCATATTTTACTCATTTTTCAAACTTAAATATTTCCTGAACCAATGCAGATATTTGTAAACGATGAATGGCGTTTTTAATCTTTTGTAGAATTCTATGTGATTGACCTAAAAACTCAAGGGGTAAAAATTTGATCATAGTAGCACTTAAGGCGGGGGTACACGTGAAGGCTGTTTTGACGTCGCTTAACACGGCCTTTCTGCCAATATCTCGGTAACGTTTCAAGCGACACTAAATCCCTCTGCTTATTTCATTAACCACTGTTTGGTGGTTTTGTGTAAATTTTTGGGCATTTTGGGAAAGAGATATTTTTTTCTCAATGGATAGGTTAAATTGAGGAAAGTATGAAATGTTGAAGATTTGATGGATTTGGAAAATTGAAATTTGCCTCCTCCTCCCCTCCCACACATGTAATTAGTAGACGGATACCAAACAGTCCCCTACCAACCTGGGGCTCTCTTTTGCGGGGGTCAACTTTCTGGTAGTGTTTCCAACCCATCTTAATCCTAACAATTTCCTTTTAATATTACTTCAAATTTCACTCCTATTCATGTTTACCCCGCCTTAAGCTCCACAAAGCATAATACAGCGATACGTATTCAATAAAATGTCATAGCATTTGGCAACTCGCAGATAGAGTGGTTTTTACTTGAGTGTCGAAAATAACTCGCATTCCCTTTGGTTTTGCATTACAACGCTACACGATTGGCTTAAAAAACTCGCGCCACTTTTTCATCCAATCAGAAGTAAAAGAAAAACACTTGTTGCTCGTGCAGGGTACTTTTTATTATACGTGGCCAAAAGATCTCCAGATAACGCACACATTCTTCATAAATGAGTAATCCACAAGGATCTGAATGTTCCCTGACTTTTCACTGACTGTAAAGCAATTTTCACTGAGCGTGCAGAATGATTATTTTGGCCATGAATCATCAAAAATAAGGATGGCTCACATAATTTTCAAACATAATTTGCGATGACCTTAAGAAAATTTTCCCTGGCTTTTACCTGACCGTGGTAACCTTGTAAATCGAAAACGTTCACTATTTAAAGTTAAATATTTTAACTTAAAACAGTCATGTGACGGCTCAAATTGAACAGGTAGTTAGCATGTCGATCGCCTTTTTTACCAACTCTATCTAAACTCTGAATTTATTGCATAGTAATGCAGTACATGTAATGCCTTTGTTTAATAATTACTTATTAACCGAGAGTGAGGTCTTTACGGGAAAATCTCGGACCGAAACCTTGCCGTATTGACCGAGCGATAGCGAGGTCAATACGGCAAGGCCGAGGTTTGAGATTTTCCCGTAAAGACCGAACGTTCGAGGTTAATAAGTTGTTTATTGTATGGCTTTTTGCTTGGCTTTTGCAGGCCCGTAATCGGCCCGTGGGCATTACGGGAGAATAATGCCCTAGTATTAGCCAATCAGAGCACGCGTTAGATCGGCTACAAACCCAAGTCATATAATAATACACAATAATACCATCTTAAAACGAGTTACACTTATTCAAATACACTCACCTCCCCAAGTTGTTCCGGTAGAGTTGGAGACCACTGTCAGGTTAGCCGTAGGTAAACCAGCCACAAGGTTTTCAGGGAGAGCCGTGGATTGTATCAACTTAGCTTCTTTTTGTACTTCGTTCAGATAGCCATCCGTGATCTGCCTCCAAGATTCACCGGAGTCGCCACTGCGATGGAAGTTCATTTCTCGATCCAAACCATAAATTTCCTTCCGATAGGGATTAGAATATACCACACTGACTATTAACGGTTCTACGGCTAAAACAAAAATTGAATTGGCTTTTAATTTTCACCCTTACATTCGTAACGTTTGGTGAGCATATAGCATATAGGCAATTCGTGCGAAAGATTGTAGCTATATAGCTTCTTATGCCTCGTCACACACTCCTCCCAAACGAAAACAGATTTGTTTCAGCGAATTTTCGTGTGTTGGGAAGATCGCGTGGCGAGCCCAAACAGCGTCTACCTAGGAGGCAAGCCAATCACTTATTATTTGCTAATTCCTACTTATTAAACACTCTCAATAATTCAAATTCAAAATAACACAAATTAGTATCACCCAACTAGTGGACTCATGCAAATCATGCATTTTAATTGGCTACGCTACTCGAGGACTATTAGCAATAGTCCTCGAGCGCCATCGAGCGTGACGCTTTCTTTCGTTTTAGTCCCAAATAAATATTTCTTCAACTTACATTTGCTAACTTTCTTATTGCCATTTCTGTCCGACTAGTTGGGTGATACTAAAACAATTAGACCCTTCGCCCTCAAGGGCCACGGGTCAATAGCCCATCAGGCTTCGCCTCATGGGCTATTGACCCGTAGCCCTTAAGGGCTACCGGTCTAATTGTTAAATAGCGAAGCAAATTAAAGAACACACCAGTCCATTCCACACCGTCAGCGGTTGAAAAGCAGCTGCTTTCGGTTCTACGAGAACAAAATGTAATTCAGTTCATGTTGTGTTAGCGTTTTCTTAGGTAAAACAAAAATATCGAGTTATTACAGTGCATTTCTATCAAACTTCATTGGTGCAGAGTGCATTATTGGGATGGTTTAGGGGGCTACCGTCGGTTAAGGCACTAAGGCCCTAAAAGCACCCAGGCACTAAGCACTAAGGCACTAAATCGCTAAGTCAATAAAATGCTAAGGCAATAAGGTGTTAACTGAAATGTTGTTTAATTAATTAATTTCAATTAATTAATTAGCCTTGTTGCAAGGGGGTGGGATGGGGTAGGCACCTGTGAGCATTACGTAAAATGCAGAGTACCTACCTCACTTTGTTGATAACTTCACAAAGCTATATATTTGTTTCAGAAAACCCCTTGCTCTCCTTGTTTAAACACAATTCAAAATTTAAGCCAATCTTTTTTTTCTGAGCTTGCATGTTTCTGCTTCGAGATATGATCAGCATATTTGTGTTATGCTGTGATTGGTCAGTTGAAATACCGCTTCGCGTAACTTGGTTATCGTTGTATAGCAGTCACAAATTTCTAAGGAAGGGCAAGGACTTAATGGAGAGACCATAAGACTCACTTTTCAGCGGTGTACATGCAGGCATAAAACCACTCAGTAACAGGATCCAATAAGAAGGAACGCCTTGCGTACTCAGGAACACCTGAAGCGAAATAATCGAAGTACACGGAATCAGCGTTCACTGAAAAACTGTTGTAGAGTTTGCTTACATCGTATAACGCATAGCCGAAGAACCAATTGAATAAAGGGGGCAAGTTTCTAAAGAAACTGTGGTGCTGCGTCGGTGGGAGTATTACAAGATAATTTGGTTTTATCAACTGGGTTGATAATGTGAATTGGCCACCGTAAAGAGATTCGGAAGCTGACGTTTCGAGGAACTAAATAACTAATTGACTGAACTTGACTTATTGATCGATCGATCGAACGATCGATGAATGATTGATTATTCAGCGTGATTTCCCTACGTCCCAGACTAACAATTGGCCATTAAAAGAAGTAAGACGATGTCTACATAATTTCACAGTATTTTACCAGGATAGTAGTCTAGTTGTATTTAGAAGCAATAATGAGTAAAGCTAACTGAGAGGATCGAGGCTGGTTCTGCGGCATTATAATCTACGAAGTTGGCGGCTTCCGTGGCTTCATTGTTACATCGGCCGTGTGCTCCCTGTCAAACATTCACGCAACTTAGTTTGCACCGGCCATGTAGTTTTTCTAATATCCACTGAAACTGCACCCAGCAAAAGACCTCCGAAATCTGCTGCCTGGAGCATTCCTTATGTCTCTATATACAGGACGTAACATGTCGATAATTTCGATAGTCGATAAAAGTCGATCGTTGTCGATCAAATTCGATACTAATCAATCGACAAATATCGGATGTCGATAAAAATCGATCACACAATTTTTTGTGATTATCGACTTTGATCGACTTTATTGCCATACGGATTTACTTTAAAGCTGTTTACAATTTCGCGGCCGATTGAAAAAATGTGTCTGCATTTTTGTCGATAAAATCGATAATCAGTTGAAAATCTTGTGATTATCGACTTTATCGACAAATTAAACTTGTCGATTGACAATTATCGACAAATATCGAGTATTATCGACTCATCGACTACGTTTTCGATGATCGACTTTGATCGACATGTTACGTCCTGCTATATACCATGTGTTTGCCACAATGACGCCGGACCAGGCTTACGCTTCGGATAGGGGTACCGCGAAGGGTCTTAAACCCTGACCCTATTTAAGGATAAAGGTTAAGGCCCAAACCCGAAAAATGACACCCTATTGAAGGGAAAATCAAAATTTAAGAATAGCGTACACGGGTCGGCTTTATTTCGTTTGTGTAACGCTGGAAGTTAACCGAAGGTTCAGTTTTAACAGATCATTTGTTTTTCGTTTAGCTGGGCATTTACCTACTGCAATTTTAGCTGGTAGAATTTAGCCTAAGGATCTCACTGGGAACACAATGCCAACAGGGGCAAAAATGATACCCGATTTAAGGATCAAGAATCTCAAAAACCCTACCCTATTCCGCGGCATATACCTATATAGCCCTTATATGGGAGTACCCCGGGGGGGGGGGGGGGGCTGGCGGCAACTGGAACTGCAGGAATGGGGAAGACGGCAAAAAGTAAATACTCTAGGACGTAGTTAATTAATAACTTTTTAGCCATGTATATTTTTTTGTTGTTTGTAATTTTTAGTTATTTGGAAATTGTGATCGATATACCATTTTATTGTATAAGACTCCAAATAAACATGTCTGTCTGTCTGTCTGTCAACTGCAGTCCCGTTTAAAGGTCAACAGCTGATGAGGGTGATGCCGCTGAGCCTTGCCGACACTTATTTCTCTCTCTCCATCTTGTCTCTCCCTTCTCTCTCTCTCAACTGAATAAGCGTTTACGTACCGTCATAAGGGGGAAGCTCTTCAGCAAAACATCCGTAAATTTCCGCTCTCATAACTTTGAAGTTGGTGTCTTTATCGTTCGGGATAATTCGAAGATACCGCGCCACAAATGGTTCGGCAAGTTTGGCGAGGACTAGGTACAAGGATTCTTGTTTGCTCTTCGGTCCTTTTAAGTCCTACAGAAACAGACCGTGTTCGTATTCTCGCTGGTGGACTGGAACTAGCTTGCAACACAGGCTAATGTGTGGAGTCTTCTCAATGCTAATGGCATTAATCTCTTTTGAATGATATTCTCCTGCAAGAGCCTCCATTGCATAATAGTTGCAGTCCAATATCGAGAATAAGAAAATGGTTTATTATCAGACCAAAGATCTGATATAAGACTGGCTGTTCATAAACAAGTGACGAAATATGATGATGTTTAACAAATTGACCACAGCTATTATTGTTTACCTCTTTTAGTAGCCACTCAGCTAAGTTCTATTAGAAATCCGCGAATATGTTTGGTTCTTTCATCGTTTTCTATTTAACAAATAGATTACATGTTGCCGTGCGTCTGTTCAGTAATTGATCCCAGATGACGTCACAATGTGGTCAGATCGAAAAAATGCCACACGAGCCGTAAGTGTGTCACTGATGGTCTTACCACATTTTGACGTCTTCTGTGGTTTATTAACGAACGAATGTACGGAAGCAAAACGAATGTTACTTACGTCATCCATACCTCTGTATTCCAGTAGATCATAAGTAAAAACCAACCAAAATGCGAGAATAATTTGCCTCTTTTTATAAATGTTAAATTTACAACCTTGGGTGTGTCAAAGCATGTTCGGATTTTTCGATTATTACAGTGCGACTACTACAACCAACGCCACTTGTCGGCCACCAAAGTGTTCGGCAAATTTAACGAACGAAGATTTTGGACTTAAAACTATAGATTCCCATAAAATTTGTGGTCCTTTTAATCATTGTAACACTTATAGAGCGGTTTTCATTTGAGTGTCGAAAAGTAATTGGTTTTGGATCAACTACGCTTCACGATTGGCTTATAAAACTCGCGCTACTTTTTCATCCAATCAGAAGTAAAAGGAAAACCAATCGTGACTCGCTCGCATATGTTTTCCCGCGCTTTGCGCCCGCTACATGTAATTACTTCTGATTGGTTCACTGTATTGTCTATGTCCTTTGTGATTGGCTAGAGTGATTACTTTGGTTGAAATTGAAATGCGCTCTAAATGCCATTGGTCAGTATTGGTTCGAGTATTCCTACTGTTATTCATTAAAATGTACAGGTGAAAAAAGATTTAAAAAAACCCTCACTTTAATTTGCCCATTTTCGCGATATTCCACCCAGGTCAAGCCATCCTTGCTGTGCGAAAGCTGGTAAGTTGCAACGTAACGGCCGGCAAGATGCGACTGATATCCCCCCTTAGTGGATAGCCTGGTCACTTTCCGCAGTGAGCCAAAGTCGATCTGTAAATAATCTGGGGGGGTCTGGATGTGCCGCGAATACCATCCGAATGGATAAGCCTTCACAATCACGTTGGGCCGAATGTACTGTGGTTTGGAAGCATGATTGGCTGGAAGACTGTGTGACAGTGCTTCGTCCGGTATTTCTCCAGATTCAAGGCCCAGTGGAGACACGCAACTGGCTGAAAAAACAGGATAAAATACTTCATGGAGGATTAGTTCCTTGAGTGGTCCGAGGTTTGCAAGAAGAGTCGCTAACATGGACCACTCTTGAGTACTTTTGTCGATGCGCTTTGTTTTTTAGGACAACACACAAAAGAAAACTTCGGAAAGCTAAATCCAATAAAAGACATAAAGTGTTCCCGCTTGAGTTGGAATCTTTTTAAGTCATGGCTAATGGTATGGTGTTTGTCTTTTTTAAGATGATTCTTGCTTTCCGCTTGGTCCGCAAACGTGAAAACATAGACAAATACCGTAAAACTGCCGCTTATCAGCCCTCCCGCTTATAAGACCCCCCGGATATAAGCCCCATCTAGTTAAAAATAAAATGAATTGATTTACTATGATATTTTAAAGCATATTCACAAGGAGCTCACGATCTTGCTGAGTAGGAAGAGAGTAAATAAAGGAATGAAAAGAATGAATAGTTTACCTATAAATAATCATAAATAATTTGACAAGGGTGGCAACTCTTTGCAATCCGAAAATTGGCTTGAATCTCTAAATTTCCTTGCTTTCACGAAACCAAACAAACGCAAAAAGAAGTCGAAAGGTTTTTCTACAACTTGGCCGAATTTGTTTTCGAATACTTTTGCGACAGTAGGAGAATTTTACCGACTTTTGCAAAGTTTTTTCTCAAATCGCTTTTCGCAACATGATCGTACCGTTATCCCGGTACCATACAGGTCATCCAGCGCGCGCTCGAGCTCCTCTCCGTCTCCCACACATTTTTTTTTGACACGACAAATCTTTACAAACCCCTCCACCGGTTCGCTTCGCAGTCTTTCTTGCGCGTACGAAGTCGTCCGATCTCCGCACTGAAATAAAATGTCGCGAGCTAATACCTGAAGCGTTTTAGCGAGATTCCGCGATAACAACTGGGAGAGGAAGAAGGATTTTGCAAAGATTTGTCGTGTCAAAAACCATGTGTGGCTTTCGACTTCTCTCTTCACGTTTGTTTGGTTTCGTGAAAGCGAGGAAATTTAGAGATTCAAGCGAAATTTCGGATTGTGTTCAAAATGTTTAGGCAAAGAGTTGCCACCCTTATCAAAAAATTGCAGAGTGCGAAAGGGCCTAGGTACGAGTTCAGCGCTACAGTGTTCCGCAGGACTTGTAGGTAGCGGTTTTCCCCTTAAGGTCGCGTAAGAAAAGACAACAGGAGACAAAGGTAAACTATTCATTCTTTTCATTCCTTTATTTACTGTCTTCCTACTCAGCAAGATTGTGTGCTCCCTGTGGCATAATTAAAAACCAGTACGCGAAAAACGTATTTCGATCAACACTGCTGCAGCTCATTTCGAAAGGTTTTTTTTTTTAATTCCGCTTATAAGCCCCTCCGTTTATACATAGCTGTATAAGCCCAGGGTCTATGACGTCATACCTGGCGAGCCGAGTATGTCGCAGCCATACAACTCGAGTCGCATACAGACCAGTTGTTCAGATTTCCATGGAATGAAACGAATGCTGTAAGCTTCGATTGGGTGGCGGAGACGATGAACGATCATGTCAGTGTCATCTTTAGACTGCGGGCCTAGGAACAGCTTCATATAAAGAGAATGAGGAGTCTCGTTAGGTAAACCCTAGAGGGTCCCATCCCCATGTAAGAAGGTATTATCTCTGACGCTTATCCAGGGTCCCTTTACTCGGACTTGAACGACCCGGCCCAGGAGCTCCGCTTTTAGGCTTGGCCAATAACTAAAATCAACCAATCAGATTGCTCCATTTCTTGTCCAGTATTTTCTTAGTATTAGACCTGGCACTGTCTTGAATGATCCTTCACGATAAGTCTTGCAGATTTTCTGGGAGTTTTATGACTTAGGTTAAGTCTGCATACGAGCCTAGTGGCTCATCAGGCCGGAGCTTATCCCGGTTTCAGTAGCATGAAGTGACTAGCAGTGTTTCTACTCCCCACTGGATGGGATGCTAGTCCATCGCAAGGTTACCCCCAGCATCAAATTCGCCGGTACCCGGATCAACCACTAAACCGCTGCCTTACATTACCCCTACACATTAACCCTACAGACCCCACAGTTACAGTGATTTGATAGTTATCGCTCACCCTGGCGTGACCGTTTTCCTGGTATTCAATCCAGTTGACGTCGTCGTTGCTGTACTTCAAGTAGTATTCCGAGACCCAGTGGTCCTTGCTTCTACGCCGCATGGTTCCTACGCGTGTCACGCGTGTTTTGAGTAAGAAGTCCACTTGGATGTGTTGATTTCGGTTGTCCTTCTCAGTTTCCGTACACCAGGCATCCTCCGCTGTAAAGTTCAGTAGCAAAAGTCAAATCAATCAATCATTTTATTTAAAATCTCGGTTCGAATCTATATCAATCTAAATACAAATATTACATTCATTAAAAACTACCATTTATTTTTTTCTCCATCTTCTCAGCGGTCCGGAATCCTGAATCCTTCAATCTTCTTGGCTAATTGCGCGCGCTCCAGCGGTCCGTATTTTCCCATCCGGACCCCGAGTTTACACAAGATTGCCCAGTGAGAATCCGATGACTCAACTGACACACGATTTATTTGCGTCTTGAATTTCGCAATTAAATTAATTTCTCTGATGTTTTCAGGTAATGAATTCCACAATAAAGCACCGCTTTAACTGAAACTACGTTTCAAATAATTAGTACGCGGCTTAGGCAATGCCAATTTACCGAAAGAATTACGCAAATCATAGTCTGTGCTTCGTTTGTTGAATAGGTCCTGCAAGTACACTGGAGCTAACTCGTTAAGGGATTTAAACATCATCATTGCTTTTTGTTTTGTTTAACTTACCACTAGTTTGTCCCATTTAAGTGTTTTGAGAAGGAGGCTTGAGCTAGTTTCATAATTGGCCTCTAAAATTACTCTAGCTGCACGGTGAACACTTGAAAGCATCATGGGAAATACAATGGAGAAATACAATGGAGAAAGAGAAGTTGTTCAACATAGTGACGTCCAAGATCGCTTCAGTGTACAGTACGGTGTGATTGTTATTGTTTTGTTCGTGGGCACGGTACTTACTCTCTCTTGCTTTGGAAGGTTGAGCCTCGTCATAGCTTGAAGAAGCCGTGATTTGATAATCCTTGATCTTCCCACTTTTCATTCCCAAAGGCTCTGAGCAGCCTAACATTTAAAAGTGAAAAGAGAAAGTTCAAAGGGAAAATCGAATTCAAATTGAGCTAGCCTTTGAATTGAAACTTTCAATTGATTTTTTTTCACTCGTCGTAAAACTCATTAGAGTTTAATTACAACGTTTACTGATGTTTCATGTAATATGTGAACTTTAGAAAATCTCGCCAAATCCTTCATTTTCCAGGACTTTTCCTACTGTTATACTTTGACGAATCAATACTACCACGCTACAATATTGGTATTACATAAATGCCCAGCTATTTTTGAACCAATAATGGTAGTTTTTAAGGCATTATAGGTTACCATAGCAACAGTACAACGAGTTCGAAAACCCAATTTTAGCTTTAGGTACTTAATACACAAAATTCAGCTCGGTGACTTCGAATTGTGGTAGCCTTTTGCAAAGTTTTTTTTTAAATGTGTGTGAGGGGTTCAGAGCCACCTTAAATTTTCCAAAATTTAAGGTGGCTCTGAACCACCTGCACATATATTTTTTGCAAAAAGGCGCTATTGCTCACGCATTATAATATCCCACCTGGTAGCTCGGCGTCAAAAGAAACTTTATCCAGTGGGTTAGAGTACGGCGTTCCCTTGCTGACTACCACCCCGTCAGAGTTCTCGACGTAGTCGTCGTAATAGAGAAGGTGAACAGGAGTGACAATGTCATAATGCTTCGGTTTTAAACTCTTCTCTGGATCAAACAAAACCTTGAAAGAGATTTTGCTCTCAAATCCCCAGGCTAACTCGTCAATCTGATCAAATGCAAAACAATTAGCAGGAAAATTAACTTTTGAAGTGGAGGAAAGACCAAGCGACGAGTCTTCTAAAAGGAACTCTACCTTCTTGTTATACGCAAGTCTTCTTCGAGTGTACTGAAACAGCTTGAACAAAGTAGTGCTATCAGCCCTCCAGGAATACAGAGTGGACTTTTTCTTATAAGTTGTAATTGAACATAAAAAGGTTCCAGATTTGCGCATCAATGTTAGTAGCAATTTGAATTCTCACTTAAACTTCGCAAGATCCAAAAAACCGTTAAAATTCAGCAAATCTTAAATTTCGGACGTCCTTTACTTGACAGAGATTACAAGTCTACCTTGCATGAGAGGCGTATAAGAGTTTTTCCTCTTCCACCTTGATGGAATCTCCCCCTCCCTCCCCACCCCTTCCTTGCAAGATTTCAACCAGTGCTTGATTTGTTTGTACCCATTTTAAAATACACCTGGGTGGTGAGCGGCACTCTACGGCTATGTTCACACTAGGCGAACGAGCACGTTGTTTAAGCGCGATTCTCGCTAAGCACTTATTTGAATACACCTTTTTCTCCAAGTATCGGGCACAGTGCCCATGTACAAGGTCTAGAGCTTGTACTCGTACACTAAATGCTACTTGGATACTTGGGGTACCAGTGTCAGAACGCAACACTATTTTGTGCCAGTGACCAGGCACCAGCTCTCGGACACCAAGTGTGAACGCAGTCTAAGAGTGCCGTGTCTTTCCTGGACCCGACCACGACTCAAACAGGAACGCTCTATCTGGACTTAACGCGCTAACCAATAGGTCACTGTACCGCTACCAAAATTAGCATTTTAAGCTAGCGAAGACATTTTTCTTGTACAGCTGAACAGATTCTGCAATACCTTAAGAGTGACACTGTCATCCTTGTGCACTACCCGTGGAGGACTGGGGCCTTGAGGATACGACACCAAATTACTAAACTTGACGAACGGTACTAACATCCAAGTCACGTGCACACCCTTGGCGGAAGTCTCTGAGTCATGTGCGTGTTTAAGGAAGGTGACGTACCCGAAATGGTCGCTATAGTGACAAAAAGAAAGCACTATAACTTCTCATTGTACTAACAGAGCAGTTTTCAATTGAGTGTCGAAAGTAATCAGGCAACTACTTGTGTTTTGGTTTTGGTTTTACTACGGTTTGAGGTTGGCTGAGTAGTTGAGTGGTAAGTAATTGGTTTGGTTTTCGGTTTAAAGACACTCGATTGAAAACTTTTCTATAACAGATAGAACCGTTAAATAAGCTTAATATCTTCAACTGTTTGGTAATGGATCACGGGAAAGCTCCGTATCAACGAGGTGTCTGTTTCAAACGGATAACCCATGAGTTAGGGGCCAAACCTAATGTCCGTAAAACCGAGATCTCACTTTCCGCTGAAAGGAGATTAAGGAGGCTCGAAACAGTTCCAGCAATTTCCAGGACGTAGATTTTTATAACCACCCTATATCAGTTGATGCCAAAATCATGGTATCAAAAAAACTACCTAATGATTGGAGAACATGTTGCTTTCAATTTTGGGGCATAATAGGTTACCATAGCAACAATATGATCTGCTAAGAACACCTTTAATTTTAGGTTTAATTGCTTATAACTAAAAAATGAACTCAGTGACTCCCATTTTTTATTATCGAATTGTGATAAGCATGATAAGATGCAACATTTTGCAAAGTTAAAAAAAAAGGTGGCTCTGAACCCACACTACAGAATTTTTTTAAACTTTGCAAAAGTTGCATCTTATTATCCTTATCACAATTCGATAATGAAAAATGGGGTCGCCCAGTTCGTTTTTGAGTTATAAACGCTTAAAGCTAAAGGGTGTTTACGCTTAAGGGTGTTTTTAGCAGGTCATATTGTTGCTATGGTAACCTGTTATATAAAAAGGATGACCGCAACTTGTTTACCAATGATTAAGCATTGGTATGATACCGTTATTGTAGTACACTTGTTAAACAGTGGTAGTATTCATCATTCAAAGTATAGCTGATAGAAAAGTGCTGGAATCTGTTGCCAGCTTTCTGTGTTTAATACTCCGTGCACACGTGTGTTAAGAGTATTCTTAGGTTTGGATAAATTCATGATTGGCGCTTCGAAAGATCACTAACAAGTCATGATCTCAGATAAGTATAATAGACTAACCATTATGACCAAATCGATATTAGCCTTTTAAATACGATTTTCAAGAAAGTGCTTCACTGCATGTTCTTCGCGCGCTATTGAAAAAGAGTATTTTTTTTTTTACTGTGATGGAATACACCCCCTCTCCTCCCCTCCCCCATCAGACACAGGATAGATCAAGTTCTTACCCATGCCTCAAGACATCCGTCACGTTCACAAAGGATATTTCCATCACAAGTTTAGGAGTCTTACTGGCTACAAGAGATGGACATAAGATGAAATTTGAAAATAGAACTGATGAAATATCTTGTTCATTTGCATGACTTAAAATGACTTTAACTTTAACCGGCTGTGCACTATACTGATGGATACCGTAAAGCATTTTTCGGCTCGTTTTGAGCATTATTTGTTCTCCACTAGAAATGAAGAAAAAACAAATCTTATTTTATAGTGGTCTTGCACTTAGCTATACAAGCACTAAGCTTGTATAAGGAAAAACAAAATCTTATTTTCAGTGCTTTAGCCAATACGTAACCTTAGATTGCTGGTGATTGATACAATGAATACGTGAATGAATTATTTACACATTTCCAGAATATTCTTGTCTTTAATCGACTTTATTAGGATGTTATGCAGGGAGTTTAATTTCAGAAAAGATAGAAAAAGGTGTATTAGCTGACATGTAAAGCAGACTGGTGCTTTAAATAACGAGAAGTTTGAAACTGAAGATGAATTGTTTGAAAAAACTCTTAGGGACAAATCATATAGTATACTACTGATTCCTTTACTAAACTCTTGCTAGGAAATTGAAATACCGCTTAAAAATTCAGGATATTATCTTTGTAATCTCAGGGTAATGTTCCTATGAAACTAGACGAGAATCTGGGCAAAGAAATCATTAAACAAAACCGTGAAAGACTGCATATAGCAAATGATTATCACATTACTTGATTCACCGAAGTATTCGATAACTTTTTACAAGTGTTAAATCTATCTAGAAACCCAGGGACGCTAATTAGGCCAACGATTAAAATCAGTGCAGCGGCGAACACTTATGCAAAGAAGATTTTGGAAAATTTATTCTTACGAATCGTTATACTTCTAAGCTCTATCAACAACTGATGAACTGTGGAAGATTCTTAATCCAAACCTCATTTTTGATCAGATATTTTCTCCTAACTATTGTCAAATCCCTGAAACATTTTTATAACAAATAAGTTCTTGGTTGCAGTTGCATCGCGCTGTTTATATAAGTTTCGAAGAAAAAAAGTAATCTTTGTGCAGACTTGCAAGTATAGCCCTAGATCCTTCTTTTTCTGAAATGTGTTATTAATTGCAAGAACCTCTAACTATGTTAACACGTTTCAAGTTTCTTGATGTGATTAAAACTTGGTAGTTACTCACTATCTACATTGTTTAACGCTATAATGAGTCCTTACCTGTTGCAGAAAAAATGGCGCAAAACGCCACCTGAAACAACCAGCTCTCAAGCGTCATCTTATTGGAAAACCTTTATATCCTTGAAGAAATCGTCAGGGAAGGAACTATATAATTACTTTGAACTTTCCAAAGATGAGGCTTTTAAATATTTATATCAAAAACAGGATACTGAAAAACAGATAAGAAAGCTAACCGCAAGTTATTAGATAGGGTCCTTGCTGGAAAATTTGGCCAATAGCTGAAAAGAGAGATATTTAACGAGGCCTCAAGCTGTCTGCGTCCGTCGGTGCAGTTCTGATTCAACTGGACGAGATCAAATCAGTGATGTGTATTTTTTTAACTGGGCCAGTCACCGCTATTTATCGAGATAACATTACGAGTTTGAAAAGCAGAAGTTTCTTTTCCTTTGCCAATGATATCGATCGCGCTAACAGTCATTAAACTGTAAATTAAGTTAGAAAAATATCTACTATAACTATTTCGAAACTATTGTCCTCAAGTGTTCAATCAACCCCTCAAATGCGTTCACTTAAATATATAATGAACTATAGGTGTGAGTACATATGAAATGCTGAAGGGCTGATCATATTTTGTTCCCAATATTAAGGCGAAATTCAGAACAATTGTGTTAACCTTTTGCCAATATATATATGCTAAACTCCGAGTCCAATGGATTGCAGAAATAAAGATTTCTCTTGATGAGGGAGAAGCTCAAACTTAACATGCGAACTATATTTAAATAAGATAAACAGGATGCTAAGTCGAACCGGGAAAGCATGGACAGATGTAACCTAGCGCGCAGGGTTTTCTTCCTGATATTTTTGGGGGGATTTTTCTGCCTGGTCGTGAAAGGGTCGCGCAGGATTTTCTTCCTGGTTTTTTCTTCCTGGGCGTGAAGAAGAGAGACCTTGGTAACGACTTTGGAACAGACGTGCTTCTTAAACCCTGGTTTACACTTGTGAGGTAAGAACAAGCATAACCACAAGAAAAAGAAACACGTTCCTTTTTTTTCTTGTGCTTGCGCCAATGCTTATTTTACTAGTGTTAGGCTTATCTTGAGAACACCCGAGGAAAAAGGGGCTTTGTAGGCCTTTACATAAGTAATCAATTCTGACAAACTCAACAGCAAGTTTTTTAAATTCACAGGAGCGTCTAGTTTTGTCATGTTTACAAACAAATGAATGAAATAGAGCATCTCTGCATTTTACCGGCCTCATTTGAAGGTGCAACTAAACGACCATCCATATGTTTTTGCCCTCATTTCTTGTCGCCAAGATGGGAACAGTGCATTGTAGGTTTTTCTTCGTATCTGATAAGCGCCCGTCGTTGTAGGGTATCTTTGAAAATCCAGAGGAGGCAGTCCTTAGGGAACTTCTGCGTTCTTCCTCGCACTTTTCGACTACATCTTCATTGGTGCTCACTGCAGTCGAACTTCCGGCTGGGACTACCTCTCGTAAGCGACCACCTCTCCTCAGCGACCACTTTTTCAAAATACCAAAAGTTTTCAATCCAAATCACTATATTTGGAACCTCTTGTAAGCGACCACCGCTCGTAAACGACCACGACCACTTTTAGAGCTAAAAGTTTGAAATGTTTTGTTTTTAACCTCTTGTAAGCACCACTTGACAGATAATAGAGCGGGAATTGGATAATGTGGTGTGGTAACATTATCGCATTCCTGGATAGTACAAGAGACGGAAACTTCTCAAAGGGACGTACCGTATTTTTTCTCGAAATTGGCTTTTCATTTGAATAAAACATTTAAAACATGGGGTAAGTCTCAGCAGTTTCCATAAGCTAATGATGCAAACTTTTGACCCAATATGGTCGACTGAGCTCTCATAAGCGACCACCTAGGCTTGACATTTTGAGTGGTCGCCTGCCTCTGGGCTCTCCGAGCAAACCTTACCCCCGTTCCCAACACCCTCACTTTAGCGCTTCCTGCTTGTTTACCCCAGTCTTCCATCTTTTTCCGTGTGTGCACTGGCATGGTGTCCTCTAAACATACGCTGGCTTGAACTGTTTTGACAATTTAATGTTTTCTATTGATGTCGGTTTACGCTTGTTAGGTTTTAGACCACAATGGATGTCTTAATTAGTTCCAAAGCTTTTGTTTTTACAAACAAAAGACAAGAAATATAAACTGTGAATTCGGCCGGTACAGCATTCTACTCATGAATATGCCTGAAACAAACTAATTTCCATCATTCTAACCCAGTGGCTGAAATCCCTGACTCTTCTTGTCTGTGGCAAGTTGGCTTCGTAGGTTAGAGGGTTTTTGAGCGTGCGGTTTACATCATTGGCAGAAAAAGTATTGTATAAACAAGACTGTCATTGTATGTCGAAACGATCGGTCATTGGGTTATCACAAAACAGTTTAAATGCTCCGGGTTGTCCATGATTGTTTGAGGTTTCGCTTCTGACTATCAATCGTTTGATAGAAACACTTCAAGAGTGAGGTGCGGGATTGCGGAAAATTATATTAATTCAGTTCTCCAAAGAACGAGGCATCATACAATGAGCTCTTTTGTTTTTTAATGAGGTGCAAATGAGATGCAAGGTGGTTTTCTGCAATCACGCTCCTTAGAGCACTTCAAGCACATGGTCTCATCAGTGTTGTTAATTTCTTTATGTTATGCAAATTACGCCTAGTACAACCAGAAAGTTACAAGTGGTTTTGGCGAACTTCATCTGCGGAAAAATTCTCCCTCTGGTGTTCTCTCACAGCATGTTACACACATTGCTAAGGCTCATTTACTACCACCAGTCGTTTTAGTATTTACCACAAGTAAAGGTGTTGGCTCGTAGTTTTCGCTTACGAGCAAATAAAACTATGTTTTGTACAATGGAAAATGAAAATATTATTGCCTAATTGCACTCTCACAGTAGTTATTGAACACCAGGATGCATACGCGAGGCAACTGGAGTACTTTCGAATTTTGACGAGGCTTTGATGAATTTTGGAAGCGTTTCTACTAGTTCTTGCACGTGGTTTTCAGAGCAAGAGACACGTGGTTTGAGGCACCTGTCGATTTTATTCAAGACTCACGTCACTAGAAAACAATGTTCTCGACAAGCAAAAACGCGCCGGTCATTTTGTCCACATGTAGTTTGAAGAGCTTCCAGATTGAATAAGAAGAATTGTTTTTTTCAATAGCTTTTGTTTACAGTCACTGTTCTATATGCCGACTACACTAACACGAGACATTCAATGTGAATAGTTTATTGGGAATGTGTCAGTCAATCATGTGATATAAATGTATCCTGCAAAAACACGCAGTCCATTTTGTCCACCTGTAGTTTGAAGAACATCGAACTTGAGCAAGTAGATGTTTTACAGCCTTTTCAATAGCTTTTGTTTATAGTCAGCGTTCTATTGTGAAAAACGAGTCGCTAACGAGGCGTTTAGCATGCATGGGTCAGCACATTCTTGGAATAATAGGAAAGTGTTTTGCTTACACAGGAGCTTGTGAACAAAGCTTAGCTTTAACTATAAATTTGATAGGGGCACATGTCTAAACAGGAGGAAACAAAAACAGTGCCGTGTACTCGAAACTACTGGAGGCGTGGCTCAAATGTCAAAAATTTCAAATTCAAAGCAGTTAGGTACCGGAAAATAGCGATGGTGTAAAATAGTGTGATTTAAATTAACATCGACGTAAATTAAAATACATTAAATTACTGCGGTTTTCTTAAGATCGCCTTAATGAAGTGCATCGTTAATTTCCTATAATAAGGTGGTCGCAGGGCATTTTGCTCCGCGTTTTTCACTCAAATTTCTCAGCATTTCCGTGCATTTCTCAGGCTCCATTGAGCCCAACACTCTGAACAGGGTATCACTGGAAACACCTGTCCATCCTGCAAAACTTGAGTATAAAGGATGCCAACTTAGGTCAAAGGTGATGACGTCATAAGTAGACCAAACGCCAACGCCTGTTACGGCGGGCCGGTAACGGGCGGCACGGGGGTCAATGGGTTAAGCACCTTAAGAGGTACCAATCGACAAATCGTATTCCCAAATAGGTACCACGAGCACCCACGTCATTTTTATAGGTCCCCCTCCCCGGGACACACAGCTACAAGACATTCTTGTGAAAAGCTCTGCCTACCCACGGACTGACAGTAAACACCTTTCGATCTTAACCGCAGCCGACGAGTCCTTAAAATCATGATCTGGCTCAAGCGACTGACTACAAATGTGGTGTTAAGCTTGTCCACCACACTCCATTATTTCGTGAGATTAACCTTACAATTCGCTTGGAGTGGAGAGAAGCATCAGGAGGGTCGAGTCTTGTAGTCTTATGAGGTGCCCTCCACCGTCCCCTCGCCAATTTGTTAACAAGATTACTGTGCGTGATGTATGACACAGGCCTTCACCAGTTTCTATTCAAACCCAAGCCCTAGGATTTCAAATTTCTGGTAACACTTTTTCTGGTAACTGGTAACAATTTTTCGGTTCCGTGTCCAGTGATGGTGGGAAACGATCGGTTACGGACATTTTTTCGACAAAATTTTACGCTTGATTTGAACGCAAATAAAAGAAAAATAGTATTGGAGAATAGAGAAAGACATGAAACCAACACTATACATAAGCTAACATGTACTCAGTGACGTGGATCTTGGCTAGTGAGGTGATGTTCTCCGTAACGTTGTCGAAATCAGTACAAAATTACCTCTTCCAGAACGTTTTTTTATTTATACAAAGTCGACTTTTTGCATTTTAGTCACCAGTGGATGCCATGTAAACTGATGATTTGCTGGGTTGAACACCAACAATTGTCGCTGTTCTATATCAGTCGTTCATCTACCATCTTAAATCCGTCCCAGCCTGCATTGCACACACCGTGCGATGCACTTTGGGATTGATACAAGATGGCGAACAGGTGACGTAAAAGAAAGTTTTAGTTTCATACATAATCAGAGCGCTATAATCAAAGGAACTACTCTAATTTTTGAAAAGTAGAACAGAAAAAAAAAACTTTTGTCAAATGACTTTTGATAGGCAAGGTGTCTGTGGAAAACAATTTTTCGGTTACTTCTGAATCACGGTAACAACACGGTACCGGAAACGATCGTTACCGTGAAATCCTAGGGCTTGCAAACCATTCTTTTCACTTTTGTTTTTGGCTTGACGTAACGAGCACAAATGTTATTCCAAATGAGATGTTCAAGTTTTTCCCTGAACTCCAGTTTCAAGTAATATATGCAAGTCTGGAAAAAGATCTCCAGCAAACAATGTGTTCTAAATACAGTACACTGTTGCTTCGTTATGGAGGGCGAGTGGAGCGCGCAATCAAAGGAGAGTGGATGCTTTTAGTGTGCTTACACATTTAGCTCGAAACGTCTTGAACACTGTCGCATCCATATCAGAATATTGTCAATCTCTCTCGTCATTGTTTATTACCATTACATAAATATATTGGCAACACCTACTAGTACAAAGAACACATATCAGTGCAATGCTAATTTAAAAAAAAACTGTTTACAGTTTTAGTTTGCCTCACTAGTACAGGCACAACAAGAGGGAGTTTACAGTTTTTATGACTTCGAGTCTGAATTTTGAGTTATAATTTGAGGGTCAACAACTAGGGGATGAATCTGCATTTGAAAAATTTTTCAGAACGTAATGTTAAAATTATTTCTCAAACTCATTAATAATTCATCAAGTTAAAACAAAGAGAATCACAACCGTGAAGGAGGTTTGGATACCCGATCTTAATTAGCATAGATTTTGACGATTTTACTCCTCCGTTTTCTCTTTAGTTTTTGTTTCGATTGAGAAGATATATCAAACACTCGAGTCAGTGTTTCATCGGCTATCCAAACACCTCGAATTTCGTCAAAAATACTCCGCTGCGCGTCGTATTTTCAACTCTCTTCTCGGTGTTTGGATATCCCGATGAAACACTGTCGCTCGTGTTTGATATATTACATATAGCATAAACATAACCATATAGTGCTACCCTTACTACAAGTGAAACCTAACCATTCTCAGACTAATCAGAGCGCTAATTGAGCTAACCAGAGTGCTAATTAAGTAAACCAGCGCCGGGTTGTTCGAAAGCCGGTTAACACTAACCCAGGATTAAAAGTTAATCGTAGTATGTATTTTTCTTGTATAAAAACGTTTTTCACCGCTTATGTTTTGGTAGTTTGAAGTTATCCAAATTCAAAACAGAATGACAAAAAATATAAACAGAAAACCTCACCTCAAAGTTACAAAACTGAAATCAAATTTCTCGCTAATCCTGGCTTTGCTTAATCGGGCTTTGAACAACCCGGCCCAGGATGCTAATTAGGCTAACCAGACTGCTATTCAGGCTAACTGTAGTGCTCAACGTATTCAGGCTAACTGGAGCAGTAATTAAACTAACTAGGATGCTATTCAGGGTAAAGAAAGAACATTTCAACTCGTTCTCAAGTAGGCTATACTTGTATTCTCGGGATTGGAATGGAACTAGCTTCATGCGGGGAATATCATTACAATGTGACACATGTCAATTGCATTCCTACATTAGCCTCAATTGCAAGCTAGTTTCAGTCCAAAACAATAATAATAATAATACGGTCTATTCAAAACTGCCACTCAAAGAATAATAAAAGCCAATCATTACATTGCATGTCCAGGTGTCGTTATTTCCTACGTTATTTTGTCACGCATTCACATATAGTTGCATGACGAGTCAAAAGAAAATGTATTGGAAATTTGTTAACTGTATGTCTTTTGATTAGGCACCGATCACACCTATCAAACGGAGCCCCAGCTTTACAGTGCACCCTAACAGAGTGAAGAGACCAAGGTAGCCAAAGCTTCCTCTCATACGCTTTTTAGGATCTGGAATAACAAAGAATTCACATATTTTAAAGCATCAGTCAGTGTCTTTTTTAATCAAAATAATGGGAAAAAGCAGCAATTGTGGTTTGTACTGGAAGAGGTGAACAGTGAAGTGCAAGCGTGATGTGATATAGATTCTGCTAACAAATTACCACCTACATGTAGTTCTTTCTTTGATAAAAGGAGAATTTGACATGAGATTGAGGGACTCTTGGGGTTTTTCTCAATACACCTATTCAATTAAATATGGTTAGATGAAATTAAACTAAGTTAAAAACTAGGAGCCAGTTTGATCAGTACCTGGCATGGTGTTACTGATTATTAGTGTATTTTTTGGTACATTGGCCGTCTTAGAATTTTAGGGATTTCTGGGATTGTATTACTGTGTTTGGCCTGCTTTTCATGGCCTTTCAGCGGTTGGTGGCCGGCTGTACTCTCATGCGGTGCTCTTACACAATTTTACACAGCTCAGCTTTCATGGTGTTTGGACCATACATTAAGTGTTTTTTCCCTCTCTCCTTGTCAAGGGCGCCATGTCAAATAATTCGAGTTCATCCACCACCAAATTTAACTTGTTTAATCGTTCGGTTCACATTCCACCATAAGTAAGCGAGAATCATACAAGATTTTTTGAAACACGAAAGCTAGCTAGCTTGCGAAAGCATGCGGTCCAAATCACGCGACTATAACTTACACTCTTCTCCCTTTAGCTTTAGTGTTTATCTTTGTATTTTCTCACCATTATTTATTCTGTAATTTTTCCAACAAATTTCTAGTTTCAGTGTGACAGGTGCTAGGGCTGGGGCTGGTTTTAGTGGGAGGGACTTGTGACTGGGGTGTGGGTAGGGCAGGCTTTTGGAGAGTTATTCCGATCTGGGTTTGGTTAAGCAGCCTCAAGGCTCTTGGGCACCCAACCCAGAATGCTCCAAGCTGCGACCATTTTGGTCGCCATATCGAGTAAAACATTTGGCGACTGAATTTTACGGACAGGTCGCCAGTTTGGCAACTAGTGCAGTACAAAAGACTGACTCCAGTTTAATGCACCACTTGGCCTGATGCAGATACCTTTTCATTGACCTACTCATTCACAAGACAGGGTCCATGCCATACATTCTACATGAACTTAATTTACCTCCTGTGTAGTATCCATGGGCATAGGACAAACGGGAAACAACCCACACTGCTCCTGCTACAGAGCATATAACCTAAACATAAATGGAAAGTAATCACAAAATTATGACAACAGACATGTTAACATGTAGAGCAGCAATGATACAACAATGCAGCAATACCATGTGATCTTTTTTGTTGTGTGTGAAAACTGATAGTTGAAGAGAATACTGCGACATTACAATACAATAAATAAGTGGTGATGGGTCAACAAGTGTAGGAGTTTCTGCCTAATAACTGTAAAAAAGTCCTTGCCAAAGCACATCATTTGATCCATTGACTAGCAATTGTGTTATAAACAGAGAAACAACATACAATCTGCATTGGTTTCACTTGTTTTGATTCATTCATTCAAGATGGAGGATTAGATATATTATGCTGGAATAATTTGGGGCTTAATGCTAAAGTCAGAGCATCTAGCATAATGCTGGCATAATGGACATTTTTTTCAGCAAAAAGAGAATAATAAGAAAAAAAATGAGAAGTTTTCACTTTCAAGTGCTTTTAGTAAGGATTTATCATATTCACAGGGTTCGTTGCTACTTTCATATTATGTGCCTGCTACAAAACTGATTGGAGAGTGTAACACAATGGGAGTTCCATTGAAATAAGACAGTTTGAGTACTTTTGAGTATTACTTGTTGTTTATTGCTTGTAAAGTTGTGATTGAGGCAATAAAAATGTTGTGTTTCTGACGTGTGGATGTATATTTTGTCTGCAGGGATGGAAAAGGGCATCAAATGTAACCAAGATCAGTTGAGCATATTGCTACTTTTCAAGCATAATTTTTGGCATAATGTTGCATTTTTGAGGGTGACACTCGAAAGCATAATGCTCAAATTTTCGAGCTAGAAACGCACCCTTTGGTTGCCAGCTGTACATCACTCTGCACCAGGCATCGAAATTCATTTTTTTTCTGAGTCATCAGCCAGGCGAGTAAGTCTGATGGCCTACTTGCCCGGTTCCAATTTAGGTCGTCCAGACAAGAGTGCAGAATCAAAGAAAGAATATTTTTCCTTGTGGGCAACGGCTCCTGTTTGAGTTTCACTTTACAAACACAGTTTTTTTTCTTTTTTCCCGGAGGCTGTGACAAACCTTCAACGAAACGGCAAATCTTGGTCACTGTCACATTTTCTGTGAATGGACCGCTCTAAAAGACGCCAGTGGTTAACAACATGAAAACTGAGCCAATCATTTCGTGGAAAATACTGCACTATCAAAGATGGCGCCCAAACTTAAGATCTCATTACAGACAAAAAGTTATTCTTAACATCTTAAGTAGATGAGAAGTACCCAAACACAGGTAAAATGTACATGACAAAATAGAATAGGTATTTTTGGAAATATTTTGTGTTTGAGCAAAACCTCACTCGTCCAAAAGGAGACTTTTGGAGTTACCTCAGTCGTCCGTGCCAGATTGTAGTTGTCTGGGACGACCGGACGACTGCGAATATGGATCCCTGGTGCACAGTCATCAAAACACATGGAAGGCCTATGACATGTGTTTGCTGGTTTCTCTAACTTGTTGCAGGGGATTATTGCATGTAACACATTGTATTTTGGCTTGTGTATTGAGTTACGTAAAATATAATGGGATGAATACATCTACAAATTCTAACTTGAGTTTATAGACATCCTAAGGGTTGCAGAGTGTACATGGGGCATTTGATCTCTATTGAAATTTCCACCTTTCAGCAATTTTACTAAGAGACTGGGTTCCCATGTAAAAAGATAAAGTCTGCATACAAGCCTAGTGGCTCATCAGGCCAGAACTTATCCCAGTTTCAGTAGCATGAAGCAACTAGGAATATTTCTACCCCCCCCCCCAACCTGGATGGGATGCTACATGTAGTCCATCGCAGGGCTACCCCCAGCATTAAATTTGACGGTACCCACTTATACACCTGCCCAAGAACACAACACAATGTCCCCGGCCAGGGCTCAAACCTGGACCGCTCGATCCGGAGTCAAGTGCACTAACCATGAGGCCACTGCGCCTCCACCAGGGTTCTCAACAGGCCATGTAGGTATTTTCTAAACATAAGTAACAAGGAATCGTCCCACCCACTCAATTTCTTTATTTCCTCGAGATAACAAAATCATTACTCACTCCCCCCACACATACAATAATAATTCACTATTATTTTTCTTCTAACTTACAGGATGTTCCAGACCTCCAAGCAGCAGAAAGGACAAAAACTGAGTGTAATTTTCAAGCCTATACAGCAACAAAAGGACAAAATTACCAAATGAATGCATTAAACTAAACAGAGCATATACATGTAATTCTTGCAGTCACACACTTTGCTCCTGTGGATTAACCTTTCCGAGTGAAGGTTCAATTCCCAACTGGCAGAACACGGAGCAACTGGCTTAACATTATTACAGAGTATCACAAAGAGTACAAGTCTGTAATATGGTAATATAATGAACAAAACCAGCCAGTGATATTCATACACCCTCCATGTAGTATTGTCCAAAAACTTAGCAAACTGCTCTCCTTTGAATTTACAGACATTAACTGACTCTCACAGAACTACACTATCTCCAGGATCATCATTGCTTTCCAGGGCTGTTCTAGTATCATTTAACTGAAAATCTCATGTATACATTTAATGTGACCAGTTTAGGCTAAGTTAAACACAAGACAATATTGCTGGCCGGTCAGTTTGTGCAGGGGCTCCTTGAAGATTACAGTTCTGCTTTGGGTGTCAAGCCACCCCTTCCTCTTCTTATGGTAAGTATGAATTTTCTTTCCACTGTTTTTTTCAGTGTGAGGGTACCCAGTGGTTCCCATTCACAGGGTTATCAAGGATGATGATGATCACTAATGTCTATTCATTTCTGTTTTTTCTAGTCTCCCATCAAACAAAACAATACTAACAATTTAAAGCCAAATTATAAATGGTAACCACTCTCTCTTTCCATTGTTTTTGCTGAAAAAAAAAAACACCATTATCCAACAATAATCTTCACTGACAGTTCTTTCTGACAAATGCTCAACACCTCTTAATTTTAAGAAATTTCAACGCAAACAAAGAATCTTCATTTGATTTACAGTCAAACTAAGTGAAGCGTACCCCTCCAGATTGCATTAATAAACTGATTATTTGAAACTTGAACCCGCTAGTCGTTTCAAGAATGCAATAATGAATTGATTATTCGAATATTGAACTTGCTCATTCGATCCACTGTTGCATTCTAGAAAAGACTAGTAGGTTTGAAACCTACTAGTCGCAACAGTGAATTGATTTTTCGAAAATGGAACCCGTTAGCCGTATTCTTGGATTGAGCGAGGAAGTTCAATGTTCGAATAATCAATTCATTATTGCATTCTTGAAACTTAATGAGAGTATGGACATTTTTTAACTTACGTGTTTAAATGGGCTCTTTGAATGCAGTTGAAAATGGGTTTTTCTTCATCATACATCTTTGGATACTGTCAAAGAAAGTAACAAACACAAGATATTATGGAAGATCATCCAACAACAGACAAGCAAGCAACTGAACAAAGTTATGGATAGAATACAACACTTGTACATAAAAATGTATGTATAATTAATTTAATTTTCACTGGTTGGAAAATGAAGGAAGATGAATTTTATTTTGCCATCCTGTCATAGATTAAAACCAGTGTTTGATTCAAATTTCTCAAAAACCTACATGTACATACATCCCATGGCAAACTTCCAATAAAAAAACAAACCTGGTGTATGGTGTCAATTTCAACCACACTCAGCTTATCAGTCTTTCAACAGAAACTGTACCACATTTACAAAGGTACATTGATATAGAAAGATTATCTGACAAATTACCATTTTATCTTTTTACTTAGTCTAGTAAAGTATGTCTAAAAAAATTGCTGTATGTTTTCTTAGTGCGTATCTTCAGAGGTTACAATTGATCCAGAATAAACAGGAGTGACTTGCAACATAGACGGCATAGTGATTGGAGTGTTTAACTTTAAGGCATGTTATTGCCAATATGATTTTTCCAGAGGGTATGGGGTGTACATAATACTCTTAGAAATTCCGGAGGGGTGGGTGGGGGTTATCTTAGCGTTCAGACAATGGAAATTGCGTGGAGGTGGAGGATCTTACTTTCCCCTCCCCTCTCGTGTTTACTCTCCCCTTTCCCCCTGGAGGGGGTATGTGTATTTTCTGGAACTACACATTTCAAGTAAAAAAATACATCTGACATGTTTCTTCACAAAAAGCAAATTATGCTATGAACAACTTACAAGCATTATTTGCAAAAAAGAGTGAAAACAAAAAAAGAGAAACATATACGCTTGATGTCTGTGAATAACAATGTGCATTACCAAATATGGCAAAAATGTTACACACCTGGGAGGAAATTTATAAATAAATTATAATAAAAGGTAACTGCTTTGGAATATACAGTAAATTACAAATGAAAAATATGACTTGATTTGAATATTAAGAAGTCACTAAGAACCGAACATGTCTTAAGGTCTTTGCTATGAAATTGGAGGAGGATCACGGGGGTTTCATCATAATATAAGGTTAGATTAGAAAAAACAACCTTGAAGTGCACCTAACCCCCCCAATTATTTTTTTTTTTGCTTAAACGAATCCACTTGTTATTCGAAGCACCTGGGCGAAACATTTTTTAATTTGGTTGAATCCTCGATTTTCTGTACTCTTTCAAAGTAGCGCTTGAAGTGTTTTGCGACCAAGTTTTAGGGAGTCTGGGGCGACGGTCGCTGATGACGTCTACCCAGGAACCAAACACAATAGCACCTCAGTCAGCTCTCTGTATTTGCTTGAGAAAATGGAAAGCAAATCTAATAGTTCCAGTATGTTTTGGGACTAAAACAAGCAAGTTTTGTTCCAAAATCATTTCTTTTTCATCACTAGAGTCAGAGTTAAGTTTCGAGTCGGGAGACTTCGATCGAGCACGCTTAACAACTGTGAACTCACTGTTCGGAACTTTGAGAGCAATTTGCAATATTCAACACAACAGGAAAGTTTTATTTGTGGACGAGCTGCTTACGAATGGAAACCTAGCCGATGCGAAGTGGAGTAACAGGAAGACGAAAAGCAGGAAAGAAAACTCAAGGACTGCTTTGAGTCAGTTGGATGGTAATTTCGTCACCTAAACACAAGATTCCTACGCCTGTTTATAGCCCGTTTACATTTGTCCTTAGCGAGAATGCATTTTGTCAAGGTACGGTTGTTTTATTAAATCTAGTTTGAATTTTACTGTCTGGAATGCTTTATGCTTATAGGAGCGACTTAAGTGTTGCAGTTTTCGAGACTTGATGACCTCCACATATAGGTCTTCTTTGAGCGTCTCTTTGTTCTAAAACTTGATCCTTTCGCAGAAGCAAGCTTCTATTTCCGGCCGTGCTTTTTAACATTTAGTCCAGCAACTCGATGGAAATAAAGCTTGTTTTTACTCAGTTCTGTTAAGCATTGGCCTGGTGCATACTTTGACCGCGATTATAGAGAGCTCAACCAAAACACTGGCTTCGATCGATTGAAAATCATAGAATTGTTTAGACATGTATTTTTAAAGCTGCGGGAGGCAAGGCCGAAGGAAACATTTCATGCAATTGCCGATTTCACATTGTCACACGTTTTAGGTTGTAACTCCAAATAACCAATGCAAATTTCTCTCAAAGTTTGCAGTGAAACATATCGGATAAGCGAAATGGATGTGTTTCGTAAGCGGTCCGCAGATGTTACGCGGTCATATTTTCGATACTATTGCACAGAATGTCACACTGCTGATGTCCAAACCTTCGAAAAATTCTGTGAGTCTAACAATTTTGTTATCACGTAATTCTAAAGAATTAATCTTCGACT
The DNA here is from genome assembly GCA_964020085.1 of Micromussa lordhowensis. NCBI lineage: Eukaryota > Metazoa > Cnidaria > Anthozoa > Scleractinia > Lobophylliidae > Micromussa > Micromussa lordhowensis. The sequence goes on from OZ026598.1 coordinate 27,703,724, forward strand.
TTTATCTAAATTGAAAGAGAAATAAATGTTGGCTGGTGGCATATACAGCATGTAGCTGCGACCTATTTACATGGCAGTATGTTGGTCGTGACGCCTCTTCAATGATTGATCACATAACTTTGCAGGCTATGTTATAAATACTGCGGGATTAGAAGATTAGGTTGTCGGTAGTATTTCTACAAATTGCTGGTTGGCTCTAAGCACAATATTTTGAAAATAGCGTTTGGAAGCCTGTGGAAGTAATTCCAGTGAGGGTTCTTCAATGGTTCTCACAGATTCACTTCGGTTCGACAAAATCAACCGATCGTTTACGTCTTTATTGTATCATTGACCAATGATCGCTAGAAAATTGTACAGTATATCTTTCCTTTAATCTGGGATATTGCTGCAACAGTCAATAGCAATTCTGGAAGGCATTTCTGTGCACTTTTCGGATGTGTACTGCACCATTCTGAAGGAAATGAGAGGACGTGAGATGTTCAAGCTTCCTGGGTAGATGTCACAACAGCTGCTGGACCCATTTTCCTCAAACTAGGTCACGAAACAAAATGGCGGCGTTTTGGTGCTATTTTCGAGATTTCGTCGCGGCACACAAAATCGAGGATCTAACCGAAGTGAAAAATTTTTTCGTAGAACTATTTCAAATAATAAGAAGATTCGTTTCAGCGAAAAAAAATTTGGGGTTAGGTGCACTTTAAGTTAAACTTATGTCACCTACTGTAGGCCGAACTGGGATTTTAGAAGTCAGTAGGAATGAGCAGAAAACTCATAAGATGCTTGACACTATGCCGAGAAATTGAATATGAGGCTTAAAAGTGTCAAATAGTCCCTGTTTAACTAAACGTTTGGGGCTTAGATCTTCTTCAGTAGGTCTAGGGATTTTAGAAGTAAGCTTTGATTTATATGAAACTTTGAGCTCAAGACAAGAACACGCAAACATACTCCACGTGCTATGCAACACTACAAGTAAGTTTATAATATACCGCCTGTTAAACTAACATTACAATGAATATTTACTGTACAGTGCTGGTAAAAGGAACGTTGACCAGCTAGCAAGTGGAATATCAGAAGCTGTATAAAAGCACGAAACTTGCTTTTTCCGCGCTACAAGGGAAAATCAATCAGAAGCTACATACATACAGGTACATTGTACTGCTTTCGTGCTTTCCCTACGTTCATCGCCAGGTAAGCAATCATGAACCCAGAGGAAACGGTTGTAAGAACAACATATCCATACTCCTTTGCCACAACTAACGACGCCATTTTGGATCCCAGCTGCTTGGAACTAAATCGAGGCTTAGACCGCATGCTTACCGCGTGCTTGGAACGTTTTGATTGGTTGAAAAATTGAGACAATCAAACAAACCAATCAAATTTATCTTATTATGACGTAGGTTGTCTTCCACGCTATATTTTGACAAGATTCCCTCAGTTTTACCCGCCGTTTGACGTATTTGAACTGTTGAGTTCTTGCAGAAGGTGACACTCCGAGTCGAAGAACCTACAACAGCAAACGAAATCAAGAATGAAGTGCTTAGTATTTCTGGTTGCCGTGGGCCTTTTTGCCATGATGGTTGGTTATAGCAGCGCCACAACCACCGTTGCTGTTGCTCCCTCAAGCGTTGTCGCAGGCGTATCTGCTAGTCAAGCCGCCGCCAGCGTGAACGTGAACGCCACCACTCCTCCACCAGCGCCAGCGACGACACCGGCTACAACGGCGGAAAGCCTTGGAGTTAACGTTTTACCATCGGCTTTTATTATGAGCGTGGCCATCTTGGTAGCTGCTCTCCAGTAAACTTTCTTTTTCGCATCACTTGTAAATGCAGTTGCCGCCACACCTACTTACACTGAAGAACTTACAACGTTTAGTTTGGTTGTTGCCTCAATCTTTTGGACCACTTCCTCAATACTGTGATACATAGACCGTGGATTTCATCATTTCATCCTGACAAACTTCAATGTATTTAATTCATGATTTCTACCACAACAGATTTCTGGACCACATGGTGCTATTACAAAACTGAAAAACTTTACGAACGCATGAAGATGGCGTGGCTTTCCACAACAGTATGCGACCTGCAAAAAACTTTGCACAACTGTAAGCTTTTCTTCCCTTTTAATACTTTTATACAATGAACTGTTATTTGAGGTTATTTATTGTTTTGGCATTTGTGCTAGTTTCACAAATTTGCATTTTGTGAGGAAGAATTCCCGGCTTTATCGTTTTTAAAACGACACATGAAGTTAAGGTGATGTTTGATCTGCTGTGAATAATCGCGGAGACCGCATGTTTTCCATCTTTCGTACTTGTAATTTTCATTATTGTTTTTGTGAAATTTGAGAAAATATTAAAAACTTGCACATTTAGAATTTGGGCGCTGTCAAGCGCCTTTCAAATCTACTGTTTTGAGCTTGGTAGAGATTTTTTCCGATATGAAGATTTTGTTCTAGTTATCTAATTTTTCTTCTTGAATGCAATAAACTTTATCGCTTTTGACTATCAGCAGGAGTAATTGGTTTCTGGTGTGATCTGACAACCCCGAAATGTTCGATTTTAGTGAAAATTTAGCTTGAAGAAAACCATTTCTTGACCATCGAAAGGTTTCCTTCGGTTGAATACATCTTTTATGGTCACTTTTGGCCTTTGTTGCCGACCGGAGTGGTTCTGACTGTAAAATGCGAAGATGATGTGGGAGAGAGCAATGGCTATCCGAAATGAAATTGAAATTCCCTTAGCAGCGCGAGTTGTTCTCAGAACGCATTGTCCGCCATTTCGGAATCAACAACTGTTTGGTTTCGAAATCATTTCCAGTAATTAAGGTGGCGCTTTTCACAAAGCAAACGAATACTGCAAATAGTTTTGAATTGCCAAATTCCTGCAGGAAGAATGTTTAATTTTGTTTCAGTAGCATTTTATTGCCATTCTAGCTTGAAAATGATCGAAGGAATGAGAGCGAAGCGGCGCTTGCATTTATTTACGATTACTTTTCTGCCGTTTATTTTCAAAGACAATCTCCTCCCACCATTGTATTAAGATTTCCTTTAAGAAAATTACTTCGATTCTGTAAGTTGCGAAACAAAGTATTAGGCGAAAAAATGTGATCAGAACGCCCCGCGTGTATTCCAACATTAGTAATATGCAAATTTTCAGTCGCGAACTTTGCATTGGCATTTAGTCAGCATTGTTTCAGGTGTTAGCTGCATTCTTCTGGCATTTGAAAAGAAAAAAGTACTGTTTGTCACAATTTGCCTTCAATTGTGTGCTGTCCAAAGAAGTGCACCGCTCGGCGAATAGAAAATTTGGAGCAAGAAAGCGGAAGAGGCGCTACACAAAGAAGTCGCACCTGAGAATGAGTTTAGTTAAGCTTAACGCGCAGTTTTGCTGGCCATTTTTTAATGCTGCTAGTTTGTTGAATTGGACTTGGGGAATTAGGTAAAATTTCAGGCAGTGAATCGGTGAAATGATCTCTCGGAGTTTCATGGTTTGAAAATAGAAGTGTAATTCCAGGTGATCTTAATTTGTTTTGATTCCCAGTCATAATGAGGCACCTGCCTTCATTAAGTATTCATGGGTTTTGTCTTGCTTTGAGTTGAGTCTTCAAATAAACTTCAGCTCCATGTTAATGTTACCAAAGTGACATGAAGTCGACTCTGTAAACAACAAGCAAAAAAGGATGAAGATTTCTGTTCTTATTAAGGGTCTGTGCTTGCACTACATTTTGAAATTAAACAGCAATCGATTTGACAACCACTCAAAAGATTAATTCTGCCAAAACCATTTACATTGTAATTATTTTTTTGTTGCTATGGCATTGTTTTTTCCCACTGAAATAAACTTCAGCTCCATGTTAATGTTACCAAAGTGACATGTAGTCGACTCTGTAAACAACAAGCAAAAAAGGATGAAGATTTCTGTTCTTATTAAGGGTCTGTGCTTGCACTACATTTTGAAATTAAACAGCAATCGATTTGACAACCACTCAAAAGATTAATTCTGCCAAATCCGTTTACATTGTAATTATTTTTTTTGTTGCTATGGCATTGTTTTTTCCCACTGAAAATGATATTTTCACTTACTGGTGAGTTAATAAGTAATGGTAATAGGACTGAGTGGAGTCCAATAGGCCCTTTGCAGGATCCGGTCACATGGTACGGAATAAATTACGCTGGGACGCAAATGATGCAGTGGGACTTCCAAAACAAAGGAAAGTCGGGCTGGACTGGTACGAGTTGTTTTGTTTTGGAAGTCCCACTGTGTCATTTGCGTCCCAGCGTAATTTATTCCGTACCATGTGACCGGATACTGCAAAGGGCCTATTCGGTCTGTAATCATACGATTAACAGACCAGTATTATTATAGACCAAATTGGACGACACAAAGTCTTATTACCAATTAATCATAAAAATTACAATTTCTGAGAAAAGAAGAATAACCAAGTTATGAAAGAAAGGGAAAATTTGCATTAAAAGACTGACAAAGGAGGAGTAAGTTGTTTGATGTCGCTCTGAGTCAAAGTTAGGAGTCTGTGCACTGTTTCTATGGTGATTGAAACCAAGGCTGTGATTGGTTGAGTTAAACTAAAACTTTGAATGTGATTGGCTTTTTGAACTGTCCGATAACAAACTCTGCAATAACAACTTGGCAAGTGAATTAGTAGAAAATAGGAGTTTTTTTAAGGTAATTCCTTAGTATTGCATTGCGCACGATTTTCGCGTCATTAGCGCGCGCATATGAGCGCATGCGCGTACAAAACCTAATAGATTTCCCTCAAATTAAGCTCGATAGCGAAATAAGTGCTATTGGTATTTGCTAAGAACAGTCTAATAAAGAACATATTTGAAGGAGGAAAAAAGTTTGATAGTAGAACATGGGTTTGTTTGCAAAATAATTCCATACTGGGTGTATTTTGGCCAAGGCGAGGACTTCAAGCTGACCACAGAACTGTCCGAAAGAGTGCAATATTCCCGCAACCAGGCAATCAAAAACGGCTTAAATGGAGAAATACTACTTATGTGAATAAAAGAAGCTTTACTTTCAAGATAAAATTTTGTGTCTTTCAAGTAAGAAGATGATTCGATTTTTTAACGCGCAACCAGTAAAAATACCCCATTTTAAGAGCCTGCTGACGCGTAAACAAGCACGGTGACCCCATTTTTTATTGCATTTTTTTAATGGTCATATCATGGATGTTAACTATGCCAAGTTTCAAAAAAAGTTTGATAGTAGAACAATTTCAAGGGAATTACCTTAAATCAATCACAATTGAGGAATTCTATGATTATATATAAAAAAAGAAAATTAGTAGTTCCCTCGATTTTAACTTAACGATCATAAAATCAATGGCAAAAGTAATCGTTGATTCGTTGTCTCACAAAAATATGTAGGATTCAGAAAGCGAAAAGTTCGTAATTTTTCTCTGACAATTAAAATTTGCACATATCAATCTTTTCTGTTGAATGTTTACAATGGCACAAAAAATTGAACTTTAAATATTCGTATTCAATCAAATGGTGAAAAGGTTGCGTAAAATGCTTGCTTCATTCCATTGCAAAGATTTTTGGATACATTTTTTTTAATTTTCGTTATTAGAGTCAACAGATTTCGGCCATTAGAACACGTACAGTGATGGTATGAAAATCTTTGGAAAAGAGTTCATTCAGCCAGCGACTTCAAAGGCTGAATAATTTATCTCCTAAAAAGAGAAGTTTATTACTTTTTACATACGCACTCAAATACCAATTATTATTGTTTTGATATAAAGCTCGCTTTATTGTCAAAATTCATTTATATTGTAGTCTCTTGAGACCCGGGTCAAGCGCCGTACTTCACATGAGCCGAGCCTAAATCAACCACTTTGGCTCCTGTGAAGTTCGGCGTTTTACTCAATCAAGTTCGGCTGATTTTATTTGGAGCGGCTGAGCCGGCGTTCTTCACGCCTGGCCAGCCGTGAATAACGCCTGAAGACCGACTTTGTGTCAAACGCCGATCTTCCCAGCAAACGCATAATCAATGGTCTAAAGGCGCCACTTTGACCTTACCTTGACTTTAACCACTGACCAACAAGATCGCTTTAATTTGTTATTTGTTTGGGGCACAGTTACGTTCGACTCAAACAGGCGTTCTTTTAATTATTTAAGTCGACCCAAAATGTCAGTTAGGTTGGGCTCACTGAAATGCGGCGTTTGACCCTCAGGCATGGGTGAAATGCCGTACTTCACATGAGCCGAACCTAATAACGGTTTGATAAAAAGGAATTTTAAAAATAGTCAAAATCGTGCGTCTCTGGGTATGGTGTTTTAACTGGTAGTTAAGGACACCTTATCTCCTGGAAACCCAGCTAAGCGGTTGCTAGCTATACTTGCTGCAGCTGGCTGCAGGATCGTAAAAATTTAGGCATCAACACGAAAATAAACCGCCTGGTGAGAAAAACAATATATCCCAACATCCATCACCAGCCGTGTTTGTATTCGTGAGAACTGCTGGACGCAAGCCTGATTTCAGACAAACTGGAATCGAGTTAATATTGAGCAGCACGATATCAGTCCATACTCTCAGGTCGGAAAATTATGGAAGTTGACCAGCTAATTAAGAAGCTTGAGTAAAGAAAAAAAGTTGCTTTCATCCGCTTGGCAACTGCGTTCCTTTGTAGAGAAACGACGCCCGAACGAGTGGGCGAGAGACAATTCAGCTGTTTAACATCCCCTACTGCCAGTCTAAAATTAAGATGTTTTGAAAAGGTGACAGCCCCTGGATACGTTTGCGTATTTCTGCGTTCAAAACAATTTAATTGACCATTGTATGAAGTCGGCGAGGAAAAACAGTTATCGGTAAACTCCTTCGAAAATTAACACGACAACCTTTGCGAGATTAAACTGAAATGTTTTAGTTAACCTGATTTTTCGAGTCTTGGCGATTTAGGAGGAAAACAAATGCTTGTCGTGTTTGTCGGCTTCACATCCATTATTTATCAAGATAACAAGGTCTAACAACGTAACAGCAAGACTGCTATAGTTTTAATTAGTACAAATAAAGATATGGGTAAGTTCCAATCAGTTGCACTGAGGTGCTTTGGCAGATGTTTTAGGTTTTTCTTTTACAAGTAAAACAAATTACTTCTACTCCAGCGGCGTAGCTAGTAACAGGCCAACCGGCCCTGTGCTCCCAATGTCAACAAGATGAAGCTGCCCTTGAACAGTACAGTACAGACGCAATTATATGGGAAGATCACTAAACATATTCTCGATGGAACATAAAAGAAATGCAAGATAGTACGCCTGTGTGGTCTCTCACCTCAAGGGCCATTACGCGCCAAAATTCAGATCCTGGTGACAACCAATCAGAAACACAGCACTGATCTGCAGTGTTACGTCATCAGTTTGGAAATGACAAAAACCAAAAATAGGAGGGCCTGGTAACTAGCTCCACCCAAATATAACAAATGCGCTTTACTTTGATGTAGACTATCGCTTAACCGCCGCCTGGTTAGCTCAGTTGGTAGAGCGCCAGTCTGCTGAGCGGGAGGTCGAGGGTTCGAGCCCCAGACCGGACCAACACTCAGGGTCTTAAAATAACTGAGGAGAATGTGCTGCCTTTGTAAATTCATCTGCAAATGGTTAGACGTTCAGGTCTTCTCGGATAAGGACTATAAACCGTAGGTCCCGTCTCCTGCATCTTCAATGTTACACGGTTTGCAGGGGACGATAAAGAACCCACACACTTATCGAAAAGTGTAGGGCACGTAGTTCCCGGTGTTGTGGTCTGTCCTTGTCTCATGGGTTGGTGCTTCACATAGGGTTAACCTCACTGCACCTTTCCCCCTTGGACAGAATTGTCCAAGAAAAATTGCTATGACTATGAAATAATAGTGTTAGTGAAGTTGCAGCCTTATCGTTTGGTATCAAAATAAGGCGATGTGTTTACCATATCATGGTACACGCGAGTGTTTTCAAGTTTTTTCAATTTGCCCCAGAATCTTGCTCCCAAATGTTTAACCGGTTTAATGTTGTGGAGCATTTTTCAGGGTGGAAATTCTGCTCTTGAGAATGAATTACGCCCATGAAATCGTTGGTACACAGGAAGGAGCTTTCCTCCCGAAGCGTGCCCCTGGAGCCTAGTGTGCATCAGCCTTTAAAGGGTAAGAGAGTCTATCTTCTATATATACATCGTTCTCAAGGTAATCCCTCTCAACCAATTATTAGATATGTTACCTAGTTTGCGAATAATGATACGAGCGTTGTGCAGACGTTTTATTGGAGTATGAAAAAACGTGCAAAGCCGCTTGGGTTATCCACGTGAGGAAAATCCCGGTCATCGGATTGGCTACGTCTGGACCCTCCTGAGATTTCCGAAAATAGGAGTGATCTACACATAACTTGAGAGAGTACATATAAGGTCTATAAAGGGGATGAACTCTCTTACCCTCGTCCTCTCTTGCTGTATAAACCGCAATATCAGTTTTGCTCTGTTTTCGGCCTGAAACGAAAACGGGGACTTCTGGGAACGAATTAGTGTGGACGGTACTTTGGAGAACTTTTACAAGGACAGGACATGAGGATGACACGAACTGAGATAGCAAGACGGAAATGGTCTTGGATAGGCCACATGCTGCGTAAACGAGCCACTGAAACGAGGAAGCAGGCCTTGAAGAGTGGAATCCGCAGGGCCAAAGGAAGTTGGGAAGACCTGTTAAGACATGGAGAAGGTCGACTGAAGAAGAGATGAAGATGGCCAACATCTCCTGGAACGCAGCTGAGATGGCACCAAACAGAGTCCGCTGGTGCATTGCTGGCGCCCTTTGCTCCACTGGGAGCCTAAAGGATTAAGTACTTACAGCAATGACAATAAAAAGGTTTCTAATTCTGTTGTACTTTATTTCCTAGCATTTCTCTCCATATTTTACTGTCACCAGTCGAACACGATAAATTAAAAAGAATGTTACAAACTAAACTAACAGAAAAAGGACGTAGATGGAAATAAAAAGTCGCAATAATCTTGTTAAAAATATCTCTTCATTCAGAAGATCTATTGCAAAAATGAAGTACAAAATATCACTTAAAACATCAATTGAGCGAAGATTCGAAAAATATAAAAATTAACCGCATGTTGAATGTGATGTTGAAACGAATAAAAAAGAGAATCAAGAGGCGATTTTGAAACCAGCCAACTCTTTAATCCCTTCCAGTAAGAAGAGTTGAAGCATTAATCTGTAGGGTAAATCCCATTCAATTTGTTCTATTCATTCCTAATTTTAGCGATTTTCATACGTTCTCGAAATCCACTCCACGCCTAAATCACGAGTAAACCACGCGCATTTTCCTCGTGGCACATACGCGTGGGACACACGTGCATTCTATGAGCTTTTCGTTCCTTCTACCATAATCACCCGTCAAATGTTTCACTCTGTAAACTACTGACCAATGAAACAATCAAAACTAGAACAAAGCTGAAGGGTAAATCCAAGGACATAGGAAAACCGCTTTTTAACAAAATAGACCACGTTTAATTACGGTCACGTTAGACAGACCACGCGAAAGACGGATTACCAGAAGGTAGTCCTCAGGAGCAGCGCTGTATGTCCTGTGTTGTTTCATGTAGCCACATTTCTGAGACCAATCAATTAACAATTATTTGGCTCCCAAATGGAATCAGGTAGCCTACGAACAGGCTCTTGTTGGAGAACTAGTGCGCACGGCGAATCCGCGTGCGCGAAATCGACTCCTGTGCCGTGTTGTTCGAAAGGCGATTAACGCTAACCCAGGATTAAAAGTCAACCGAGTAATAAGTTTTCTTGTATAAATATGTCCTTCACTGCTTATGTTTTGTGTAGTTTGAGATTATTCAAACTCAAAACTGAAGGAGAAACAGTACAAACAGAAAAATTCACCAAAAAGTTACAAATTCACAATCAAAATTCGTGCTAACCCTGGGTTAGCTTAACCGGGCTTTGAACAACCCGGCCCAGACTCCTTCCCGCAGGATCGCTTTGCTCTTCGCCGCTCGCCCGCGTGACTCCAAGGTGAGCCTGCTCGCGGACTAGGAGTCAGGGCTCCCAGGCTCTGGTCTAAAAAAATAGAGCGTTAAAATAAAGCACAATTGTGCTCCGGAGACCTCACTTTTGTGACCTGGACTACGATTTAGTTACAATCTTTTCGACTCATTACTTCTATCATAGTTAGTTGAGATTATGTTGTATATAGTTTCTTATTTGGAGTAAACTTATTACGTTTCCCAAACATTCAACAGGCTCACGGTACAACCGGTATATATTGACTAATAATTTGGTTCAAATTCTTCTTTAACATTCAGCAAATAAACCATTACTAATCCCACACTGGATCAATGTTCGACAGAAAGACCAACAGAACTCATAAGTGAAAGGAACACTTTTATACACACATTCCTGACAACCAAGAAAGTGCTGTAAACGGTAATTTAAAAAGCCAATGAAAAAATATATATTAAATATCAATTTGATGTCTGAGTTAACTTCAACATGGTAACAATTCAGTTCTACAGTCTTACGGACACATATTCACGCCAAGTTTCTAAGTGAGGCGATGCAACTTCACTTAGGGACGGACTATTACTTTTATGGGGGGGGGGGGTGGGGAGGGGGAGGGTTGGGCAATTTTTGGCGACACGAATTGTTTTCCCTCACCTTTAGGTTGGGTATGATTTTTCTTTGGTTAGCAATAGCTTGTGCAAGGCAAAAGTAAAACAAAGGACCTGGACAGGAGAAAGCACTTACTCGAGTTTTCTCCCATGGTTTCCCTTGCACGATTCTTTTCAGCAGTATTTGCTGTGGAGGATTTTTTTTGGAAATCCCCCCCCCCCCCTCCCCTCAAAAACATAATGACCGTCCCTTGTTTGTGTCTGTTGCAACACCGCTTGATTTCGCGGCACATAGCATGCGGAATGGTTCAAATTCATTGTCGTACATTTTTCTACTATTTACCAGGGTTAATGTTGATTTCTACGGCATTCCTCCTACATCAACTTTCCCAAACGTCCGCAAGCCAGACCAAAACAACGGACTCTTTCTTCAAGGTAGTATTTCCACCCCGTCGACTTGGGTACGAGGTGTGACCGTAGAGACTGGCCCCAAGACTGCGGTAACCTCGCCCGCAACTCAGCACCAGTGCCTTTGTCTGTTCGCTCGCCGAGTGCGAAGTGATTACAGGCGTGGTTACCAAAGGTAGAAGGTGTCTGACCGACTCGTCATGGCAGCGTATAATTGTGTAAACCATAAGGGACAGGTTATTGCAGATGAGAATACATCCAAAGCTTGTACCAATGTACAGTTCTTTGTCCACCGCAAGGAGGGAGTTCACTTGGGCGCGGGAAGCTAGGGAAAAAATAAACAAGTGAAGTAAATACCAAACCGAAATGGCAGGGACTATTCAACAAGGGATTGAAAGCAGTCTGGCTTTGAACAATGTTCACTGTTTTGCTTAGTTAATTGAAACACCTCGCTAATTTTCAGCCCTCTCCTCTGGTCGCACACTCCAGGTATTCTTTTTAGCTGATATCTCTCTCATAAAATGAATGGCCTTGACAAAATGTCTGACAACAATCTTGTCGCCGGGCAACATGAAGTCGTTGTCGTCGATGCGAGGGCGCATTTTTCCAGGAGTCCTGAGGGATTGTGTGGCTCGAAGAGAAGGCTGAAATTCAGGCTACGAAACACCATTTTCCTTTTTTTTTCATATGTCCGTTTTGGTCAGCACATTTTATATGTTCCCAAAGCCTTATGGACGTTATCTCAATGTTGCCAGCAGTCTAACCATCGCAACTTTTTAAAAGAGCCATTTTTTCTTTTTTCATGTATTCGCAACATATCACACGACTCTTCGTCTCTAAAAGATGGCAGAGGAAAGTGCACAGTTATTTACTTTAGTATTCACGTATTTGTTAGTTCGCTTGTTGTTGGTAGTTATCCTAATTTGCCCTGCAAGCTATCACAGTTAAAGGCCTTCATCAAACCCAATCCCGGGCCCTCTCTTCTTCTTGGGGGGGGGGGGGGGGAAGAAGAGAGACACTGGGAACAAGGTTTGCTCTTAATTTCTTTGTCACGCATGCTCACCACTCAAAGGATTCGGATCCGCTCCTCTCCTCACGGGCACTTTGCCTTTTGGACCTCCAAAGAAAGTAAAACAGTTAAAACCTCTCACGGAAGTAATAGAAAGAATGCAAACCATCAAACCCACTTGCGAGGGTGGCGCCTAGCTCGTCTTGCCGGCGGCTGATCTCGTTTTCCCTATCATTAGCATGACATGACAGGTAGTGTTGGTACTTCCCTTAATGCGACTGTAGCTCAACCCTTCACAGTACCACCGTTAGCATTTTTGACTCATCGGAGAGGGGTAACATGACAAATAAGTGTCAACGTACAAGAAAGATTTAAAACTATGTAAAGACCTCGCAAACTTCAAGAAAACACTAAAGTCAAGGATGTTGAATGAGTTTTTAAAACAAAAATAGTTTTAACTCATAGTTTTATACATTTTACTGTACATATATATTTTCTTTCTGTATTCTTTTATTGTACTGCTCACTGAAAAACCCTATTCGCGGGAGTGTTCAATAACGTTAAGTCAAGTTAAACCCTTCACTACCAAGGGGTCTCCCTTTGACGAGTAAAATCGTCTGGCGTTAGACAGAGTAAAATCTATAAGTGGGTCTTGGCAGTGAAAGGGTTAAGAACACCTCATCTAGGGTCCAGGAGGTCGTGCTATGCGCCAGCAAGAGATTTATGACTACCTAGTCTCTTGGTGCCAGTAAAATTGGAAGGCGAGGACGGAGATCTTGGGGGAGGCAGGAGGAGGGATGGTTTATTAATCTTCAGTCATCATGAGCATTCCTCCTTGGAGAAAAGAAGGGAAGGAAAGCAGGAAAAAAAAGGGAAAAGGAAAGGTAAGGTAAGACAAGGAGAGGAAAAGGACTGGGAAAAGAAGAAAAGAGAAGAGAACGGAAGGGAAGGGATAAAAATAGAGATAGAGATTGGGTTATTACCTTCAAATCTTGGTGGATGCTGTGAGCAATCCACGCTGCGTACGATCTTCTTTTCTTGGGCATCCCACCGGAACACACGAGTGGCGGGGAACAAAGCCACCCATACGGACCTACCGACGGGGTCATCTCCGCTGATACTAGTCCCGGTAGTCTGGCAAGTCTCAAGATGAGACACGCTGTGTTCCCTTTGCGAGGAAGCGTCCGGCTCACTGTCTTCAGCTGATTTGGTGCAAATCCTCTGAAGCTCTTCACCATCAAGGATTGTTATTCTTCCTCTTTCTTGCCCGCACCAAATTTCGCACACGTACTCGTCGCACGGACTGTTCCGATCATCGGAGTCCTCCGATGAATCTCCAGCAACAACCGGTGGGGCTTCATTTCCCTGGGGTTTCTTCAACAGCAGAGCTGCCATGCAATGAATGGGGATTCCGTTGCCGGTGTACACTCGGTTGGGTAGGAGCTCGTGAACTGGAGTCTGCCCCGCTGAGTCGGAGTGATGATAGTGATTAGAGATGTTGTCGTCGTACGCCAAAACAGAACCATCCGCCAACGCCACTAGAACCCAGTTCGCTCGCGGCACATGGATCATGCTCAAGATGTACCTATTCGAAATGCATACAGGATGAGCCTGGGACATTTTGAAGAGTAGCGTTTCCATACATCCACAAGTACTTTTATTAAAACACAAAAGACCCCGGTTTACCTTCCGATGGGGAACTGCCCCTACTCTGATTTGCTAATATTAAAAGTATGTTGTTCTTTGTTTTTCATCAACGGTTACTTCTCATCATTCTCTCAGGTTGCAATCGCTGCTAGTTCCTGGTTATAAACGTGGGTGGAGAGAGACACTGCGAGAGGAAAGTGAAGATTGATCCAGGCCAAGCTGTAGCCCAAGCATCTCGATCCGCATTCCTGGCTTATTTCGTTAACATGATCGCTTTGACACTTAATAATGGGGCTAGGTCACGCTATTTTAGGTAATTTTGTTTAATTTTGTCAATTATTAGTTCTAAACGTGAAATTGCAAGGGCAAGAGTCTTTCATTTGCAAAATCACGGCCACGTAACAAATGAGAAGCTGTGTAAATGACATTTTGAGATAAACTTGCAAAAAGAGTCGGGCCGACGTTTTTCTAGTTTACCCAAATGCAACCCAGTTTAATTCTCTCCAGTTTTGTCCATCCTTGTCTGTTCTTGGCTTTCCTGTGTTTTGTTTGAGTTCTTTTGTAGTTTTGAGTTGTTATTGTGCTATTTTGGTTAATTCTATGACCATTTGATCAGTGCTGAAATTGCCTAAAATTGCGTGACGTAGCCCCTTTTATTTCAAGTAAATAAAGACGGTTCAGAAACCTGTTGGACCGGATCGATCCTTTGCAGAGTTGTTTGTACGTCATTGCACAAAAAACGTGCAGCGTTCCTGACTCGGTCCCAAGCCACACCGTGCTTCCCACAGTGCAAGCAACCCGGATGCAGGGCTTGCCAACAAAAAACTCCTGAAGAACGAAGAAGATTCAGATTTAGAATTAAAAGAACATAGGAGGTGAGGCTTGTAGCTGAACCCTAGTGTGTTATCATTCAAACGAACGTTACGTATCATAAAACCAAAACCACTCTGTGGACCAGTGGACCAATCACAGCACGAAGATACATGTAATTGACAGGAAGCGCGAAAAAACGTTTGCAAGCCAGTCAGGATTGGTTTTGGTGTTACCTCTTATTGAATGTCAAAGTGGCAGGAGTTTGTTAAGCCAATCACCTAGCGTTGCAGTCAAAAACCAAAACACGTGTAAACAAAACACGTGTAAACAAAACACGTGTAAACTAAACACGTGTAAACTAAACACGCGTTGCTTTCAACACTCAAGTGTAAACTGCTCTACGACTATCACATTTAACATGTTCTGTTTATTATTCTTTATATAATAACCAAATCAATGCGCGCGCTCTGATTGGTCAATCAGCTATGGGTTATTGTGCCGGTAAACCTATGGGAAAATCGTGCGTCTTCTGAATTATTATATAAAAGCAATAGACCACAAGTTTCTATGGGTTTTAGGCTGATAAACCACGCGGGATGTTGGTAGAACACTCGAAGAATTCGTAAACCACTCGCATGCGGCTCGTGATTTACAAA
The DNA here is from genome assembly GCA_964020085.1 of Micromussa lordhowensis. Classification (NCBI taxonomy): domain Eukaryota; kingdom Metazoa; phylum Cnidaria; class Anthozoa; order Scleractinia; family Lobophylliidae; genus Micromussa; species Micromussa lordhowensis. The sequence continues at coordinate 27,718,869 of OZ026598.1, forward strand.
TTCTTCTCGTGTTCTATAACCCATAGAAACTTGTGGTCTATTGCTTAAGTGTCAGGTGGTTCTAACTTTTCAGTCTGTGGCCAAAACCCTAGTACGTGACCTATCAATTAAACTGAGCTGTTGAGCAGTACGTTCATGTGGGACTGTTTACAAAGTGATTCTATGAAAAACTTAAGTTTCAAACTTAAAAGGAAAGCTTCCCTATTGTTCTTCTCTGTTGTTTTTGAACGAAAATAAACCTGAAAGAACTGTGTACGCCTATGGTATCATTTATTACTACAAAGATAGATAGTATAATGTTGTTAGAGTTCATAAATTGAAGAGTGTGACGAAAACTGATCTTAAATAAAAGCAAAGGCGTCTAGTCTTTGCTTATCTTATCCTCCTCTCATAACACATTGGGTATGTCAACCTTAATTAATTACCTAGCTGTTTCCGTAGACTTAACCTGTTCTGGTATTTACTAATTTTTATTCATATGTAGTCTAAAGTGTGTACTTCCTGGCCCGCCTCGATTAGCACTGCTATCTGCGGAGCCAGGGGATTAACGATTATTTACCTGTAAACGAATAAAAGATTGTTGTTGTTGTTGTTGTTGTCTTATAGAGGGATGTAAAAGTCTCGAAAAAAACATCAATAGGCCATTTCCGAGTTCCCTTGTGCCTCCGTATCAAAACGAGTCTAAGTGCGAAACCATTCAAACGAAAATGAGTTCCGCCTACAGGTTCGTTTTCATGCAAATTGAATGGTTTTGCACTTAGACTCCTTTTGAAACAGAGGCACAAGGGAACTTTACATACCTTTTTGTGATAACACCGCCCGCGACTATATCCAAGGACGCTAATTTTTCCGGTGACTATCCCAGCGTTCAGCTCGCTCCGACAGAGCCAAACCTCAGAGCCCACGCTGGACCTGTCGTCCGCCCCGTGGCTTTGACTGACACGTGACCCAGCGGTGACAGCGCAGTTCAAACCCAGCTATAGACAACCAAGGAAGAAGGAAATCAAAATCGTTATACAGTGTGAAAAAATAACAGCCATTTCAATGGCAGTAAAAGGCAATACGGCGATGAAACCATACTGCCTAGGCGTTGCTAAACATCTCGTGGAGGAATAAACTAGTTGAAAGATGCCTTGCTTCCTCTCTGCATTGCAGGGAGAACATAAGGAGAAATTAGAAGTATATCTTGCTAAGTCAGTGTATCTATGATACTGGCTGTGCGAGTGCTGTGTGTGTTGTGTAGGTGTTTTGTGTTTAAGTCAACCATTTCAGTTTATTCAACCTATAGGCTATATAACATCGTAATTGACTGCCTGGTTCCACTAGCCCCTCCCCCTAGCCCCATTATTTCAGGCAGCCAGTGCTCCACTTGTTAAATATAAATTTTTCTCTCTATAAAATGTACGCTTTTGTAAGACTTAGTACAAATAAAGGTTGTTGCTGTTGTTGTTGTTAAGCTGACCTGCTTGTCGAAGGTAATGACGTCAGAGAGGCGAGGGAATTCAGTAGCTGAAGCCAGTAGCGAGATGTGATGGGAGGGCGGCCTCTTGTCCGCGTCATGTTGCCAGCACCATGCCATCAGATCAAGAACAAACACTGGAGCTTTCTTGTCCTAAAAAAGATCATCACCTCCGTATTAGTTGGACAGTTTGTCTTCAACTCTGTTTGCCTAATCAGGCGGGCACTTTTACGTGCCTTGAGTAGCATTCTATGCCTCTGTTTGGAAATAAGACCTTAAGCAGAACCTTTGACATCACAGCAGGTTAAGTCCGAGTTGCATTTTACCTCTGATTCAAAACGAGTCTTTGCGTGAAAACATTTAGTGTATAGAAATGAGTTTCATCCGGACGTCCATTTTCAAGAAAATAAAATTCACTTTTAGGTGAAACGTATTGCGTAAACAATCCTACTCAAACAGAGGGAAAAGGTATCGGCCTATTAACAAATGGCTATCAGTAAAAAGGAAATATATTAGCCCTATCAGAAGTGACGCAATATTGCACTAAAAACAATAGGTTGACCTCCAGGCCCGGGTTGTTCGAAAGTCGGTTAGCGCTAACCCACGATTAAAAGTTAACCTTTCTATTGATTTTTCTTCAATAAAAATGTTTTCAACTGCTAATGTTTTGTGTAGTTTGAGATTATTCAAACTAAAAAGAGAAGGAAAAGTGAAAGTGAAGTTTTCTGTTTATATTGAGAAGGACAAACAATATAAACAGAAAACGTCACTGAAAAGTTACAAATCTGAAATCAAAATTCTCGCTAATCCTGGGTTAGCTTAATCGGGTTTTGAAGAACCCGGCCCAGGCAATCACGTAAAAATCATCTTGGTGATTTAACGTCATCTATACACCTTATTAAGAGCGTTACATCAAATCATTTAAAGCATAAGCCAATCACAAACCTTGGCAGTTAATGGCGGTCGGTGACCCTCCACAATAAGCTGTTTCACCTGAGCTGGGTTGAGGTCATTAAACGGCTGATGCAGCGTCACCAGCTCATAAATGTACATTCCAAACGAAAACGAATCCACCTTGTCCGTATACAACTCCTTCCCGACATACTTTTCAATCTCGGGGGCCATAAACCCGGGAGTGCCGCCCAGGCCCTTCATTCCCGCTAGGGCCGCTGACCTGCTGATACCGTAGTCGGCAAGTTTGATAGTGACTTGGTGAGTCGATTGTGATGGACCGGTGGGAGCTGGGAACTGCCACACTAAGATGTTTTCTGACTTAAGGTCTCGATAGATGATGTGATGGCGGTGTAAGTACTTCAAGGCCGAAGCGCACTAAACGTGGAAGGAAGAAAAAAGTTAAGGCCTGTTTTTGTGGAGAATAGTTGCCCCTGATAAGAGGATTCTTCTATCCTCGTGCCATCTTTTACCTCAGCGTTCATATGAAAAAGTTGTCCCTCCTGACTGACGCCAAAAATTAGCCTTCCTGGTTACACGTAGTTATAGATTAAGAAAAAGTGAAATGAGGCTGGCTGTTCCTCAACCTCGCACCGATTATGTTCGAAAACGTTTCTCTTAAAGAGGTGCCGCGTTGTGGAATAGGCTTCCAATTGATATCAGAGTATCTAAAAGCAACTTCAGTTTTGAGTGAACTAACAACACGGCGTCCCTGAAAAGCATTACTTTTGTTTTGATTTTGTTTCTATTTATTAGGCAGTTAGTTTAGTTAGTCTAGATTAGACTTCTAGTCATTGTAATTACTTTTATAATGATCGTATTGTTTTAATTCTTGCATTTGTAGATAGTTTTGCTTGTATATTTTGCTTGGTGTATTGGTGTGCCGTGTAGTAATAAAGTGATCTATCTATCTAACTACGCGTCATTACATGGAACACTTTGACTCGCTCCTCCCCCCTCCTCCCCCTCCCCCTCTTCCTCCCCCCTACGGTCATCTCACTTCAAAGCGTCACCGTCCAGGGTCACGCTAGGTCCCAGGCCTCATATTTATAATGAATTGTATGAAACGCTCTCTCGTCCAGGGTGGCTCGGTATAGAGGGCGAGACTGCGAACAGTGAAAATCTTACTCCATGGAGGCCCTTACTGATCAAACAACTGAAGAATAAACTACAACTATCTACTGCGCTACAACATCGAATGCTGGCCTGCGTTCGCAGTTGTTTCCTTTCCGATACCACAGCTTAGGGGTGTGATTTTGGTCTCTGTTATGATGTGCTCTCACTATCTGTTACATTAAGGGCCACTCGAAACATTACTTCTGTGGCCGACATATCAGTGTGTGTATTTTCGTTTTGATTTAAGCCGCTGGATAATTCCAGGTGTTTGAATATTGCAATCCATACCTGCACGATACATTTCTGAATGACGTAAGCACTGAGGCGAACTCCAGCTCTCTTGTAGCTGGCGAGGATTCGGTCCAAGGCCCCTTGCGGTGCGAATTCCAAGACCATACAGAACGGGTTTAGACAGTAACCTAGCAACGAGACGATACTCTGATGTCTCAAGGGAAGCAGGATGGACATCTCCTGACGTACAGTCCTTTAAAGAATCAATCAGTCAATCATTCAGTCAATCAATCAATCAGTCAGTCAGAAAATCGATCATTGGTCAGCGAGTCATCCAACCAGTAGGTCACTCAGACAGACAGTCACTTCATCACCCGCACATTTGGTCAGTCAATCACTAAAATTGATCGTGAAATTACTACTCATAGAAGGATCGTTTAACATGAATGATTTCCCAGTCAGAGATTCACGATCGAAACCAAAGAGTCTGACAAATAAGTAATGTTCTTGGAAATACAGTCGAACTTCCGGTTGCGACGACCTCTCCGATAAGTGACCAGCTCTCCTCAGCGACCAGTTTTCCAAAATACCTACAGTTTCCAATTCAAATCACCATATTTGGCCTCTCGTAAGCGACCGCGACCACTTTTAGGGCTAAAAGTTTGAAATTTTATTTTGTTTTTAACCTCCTATAAGCGACTATTTTGACTCAATATGTCTAAGCTCTCGTAAGCGACCACCTTCCGTAAGCGACAACTTAGGCTTAACATTTTGGGTGCTCGGTTACGGAGGTTCGACTGTAGTATACTTAAAAATAAGAACTTGTCCATTTCAAAGCGTTTTCTTACCTATACGCGTCGTTCAGTGCCATAGTTGGATTTTCTCTCAAAGCTCTCATGGCCGCTGCAGCCATTTGCACTTCTTCCGGTCGCGCCTCGTCGCCCACTTCATTGTTCAGCGGCATCTTCATGGCGATCGTTACTGAGTCCCCGGATGTCTGTCTCAGTTCCCCGCGGAATACTGAGCCGAACGTTCCTTTACCCAGGAATTTACCTCGTGTTATGTCGGACGCTTGAATGTTCATATTGGGAGCGATGTCTTCAAACATCTGAGGAAGACGAAAACTAGAGTTAAACTACAAAAGACACTAATCTTACTTGTAGCCCAGAAGATAAGCTAGCTTTTTTACCCAGTGCAAAATCTTTCGTCTGGTGGTGAAGGCTTGCTAGAAGTCGATACATCTCTGAAATTTTTCCTGTACTCCGCACTTCCACTCGCGTTGACACAATGCTTAAGGAACACATAAAGTGTTACATATTACTTGACTGATGCACTTCTGCATCGTTTAACTTCAACAGAGTGAGAATACAACGCGAAATAGCGTGATTGACCAATCAAAACTTGAAAGAAACACCAGTAGCGCGTGGCAAGCGCGGGAAAACGTGTAACCACTGACAAGGGCGGGAAAAGTCATGTAAGCCACGTCAGGATTGGCATGGGTTTTGCACCTGATTGGATGAGAACAGGATATCTGCGCTCTGATTGGTTACGGTACACTCCACGAAGTGTGATACTGATTGTGAACTCACAAGCAAAAGTATTAAGTCACACATAAGTCACTGGAATTCAACTGAAATCCATCTTAGTCAATTACAATCCAATCTTTGCTTGGGAAATTTGTCAGCAAATGAACTGGAAAAGCATTTAAAACACCCAAGTACAAGGTGACGGAGGTAAGAGCTACAACGATTCAACACTTACAGCATCCGGGGCAAGTTCTTTGAGCTCCAGCTGACCATGTACGGTGCATTCCACGGGCTCAGAATTGTGGGCAGCCAGCACACATTCTTCAAACTCAAATGAATAAATCACCATGTCATCCTTGGTCGGGCGCTTTCTGAAAGAACCATATTTACCAGATCCACGTTTAAAACTTTCCGTGCTGTCAGTGCTCCCTGGGGAATTAAAAACAAGACAAAATCATGACAGGAACACACTCAGTGACAAAGAACAATTTAATTATCGCCACAGTTCTTTGGCGAGAAACTCGTAGGTAAAGGTAAAGTCTGCATACGAGCCAAGTAGCCCATCTGGCCGGAGCTTATCCCGGTTTCTGTAACGTGAAGCGACTAGGAGTATTTCTACTCCGCGCCCCCCGCCCTGGATGGGATGCTAGTCCATCGCAGGGTTACCCCCCAGCTCGCAGGTACCCATTTATACACCTGGGTGCAGAGAGCAACAGTGAGAATAAAGTGTCTTGCCCAAGAACACAACGCAATGTCCCTGGCCAGTGGGCTCGAACCTGGATTGCTCGATCCGGAATCCAGCGCACTAACCATGAAGCCACTGCCTCCCTAGAGAATTTCGCGGTGCCACCTCTCGTCTACATTTTTTTCCTAGTTATGCCACTCAACGGGACATGACGATTTTTGAAAATCTGTCCCAAGGAGTTTTCACAAATTAACATAGGAAGGGCGAAAGCAGAAATAAATGATCGGGCCGACTTGTCGGATTTGAGTTGGACGGGCGCATCGCCATTCACACGCGCCGATCAGGTTCCCGAAATGTCGTGGTCGGCAAATCGGACCGACAAATCGTAGATATAAATGAATCTTAAGAACATAAAAGCAAGACCAACACAGCCGCATTACGCTCAAAAACATTGCTTTAGCTTCTTTTGCAGAAAGCAATTAATGTTATTTTTATTGACCAACATAAAATAACACTTTTTTCCTGACTTTAACAAACAAAAAAAAACCGTTGTCTTTGCCTGATGCTTCTTGCCTTGCTCGTAACAACAATAAAACGGTCAGAACTTCATGCTAGCACACATAACCATATATGGATATATATGGATAAGACAATATGGGAGTGTGCTCTATATGTGGGCTAGCATGAAGTTCTTGCCAATAAACAATGCTTGTGACTCTTTTAACATAGCAGCTTGCTTTCAAAACAAAACAAATTGTGTATGTAAAGCATATGTAAGTACCTTTCTTGGGTTCGTCCAGACTTTTCTTATCCTGAGCAGATTTCTTGGTCTTGGTGTTCATGTCGGCGACGTCACTCTCCTCACTGTCACTACTGCGCCGCGTCTTGCGGCCCTTCCTTCCCCTACCACCCCTGTCTGGGGAGAATGAGTGGCTGCTTTCACTACCACGACTGTCTGTGCTCTGGAAGAAATAAATATTCGCATTCAGTCGAACAAAAAAACTTCAGGACTGTGGCAAGACAGAAATAAACTATAGGCAAAATGCTGGTCTTTAAACTCGATTTCGCTTGAATGCGGATCGGCGGAGCAAGTCGCGAAAACAAGGACGCCTGATTTGAAATACACTTGCAAATACACTATTTGAATCCGGCCTATTCTTCTAAATTTAGCTTCAATACGCCGCGTCTACATTCTTGAAAACTCTTGAATACTAAAGGTTTACGTCACGTTCTTCGTGCACCTAGCCGGAATACTCTAGAATCCTACTGCCCGCATTCGACTTGAACAGATCACGTTCACATGCTTGAATACTCCAGGTGAACATCACTTACAGAGTGATGGTGTGCACCTTGATGACTCAAGGATTTTATGCGTGACGATTGTGTATTCGAGGCTAGAATACTGTAGGATAGTTTCGATTTGGCGCAATGGGAAAACAGTTATCTTTCTCTCTGGTACGTTTCACCACGACATTTGAAAACCCCGGTCAATCGGGAAGTTCACTTCTTTTGCGGTTCTTGGGAGCCCCGCCAAAAGGCAGGGCAACGAAAAATTAGTCTATAGACTCATTCACTTGCTCTCCTCCACGGAAATCTTTAGTAAAAGGCGAAAGATTTATGCGTGTTGAAGGAAAACCAGAGCTGCTAAAAAAGTGGGAAGTTCGATGGTATCTTGAACGTGATATGGCAAGACATGTGGGATAATGTAATTCGTCTATACGATTAGTCCTTCGATAACGCATGCGCATCACACAAAACCGAAAGATTAAAAATCAATCTTCAATAGACCTCTTTACCGATAGGGCGGCCATTTGGAATTCTATTGTTTCAAATAGCTATTATGGGATGCTCATGGGGCACATTATTATGTATTCGCTCCCTGAGTATCCCATAATAGCTATTTACAACAATAAATTCAAAAGACCGCCGGAAATACACTAATTCTGACTACACTCACACGAGACATTCAATGTGAAAAGTTTATTGAGGATGAGTCAGTCAGCAATGAGCCGTGCGATTCAATGTATCCTAATGTATCCTAATATCTATTAATTATTCATATGTTTACCTCACAAAATTAGCTGAAAATTCCAAGAATTCAGAAACTGTACTACGCCAGATACGAAAAACCACCAAAAAACCACCCTTTAGATGTGGCCAAAAAATATGTGGAAACGTATTCCTCATCTAATGCAGCAGTACGATGCCCCGAGGAAAGGCCATTCTACAGTTAATTTACACGAATAGATCAAATCGAAAAATCATCCTAAAAAAAAATAAAGCGGGCGAACACTCGGACTGACCGACCTAGAATGACTTAGATCTCCCGCCAAAAACCTTAAATAATCCTTAAGTAACCCGAGATGCACCGCGAGTCTCTCCAACGTGCCGTCAGAATAATAATAGTGACATTTAGCACCAAGGTTTTGAGTGGAAACGTCAAACGGCAAACCGCTAGAAGTCACGTGTCTAAGCGCTGCGGTCACGTTTGGAGTTCTCAACGCGGGTTTTTTAACGCCGAGAAGTAGGTTTTCACGTGAGTGATTTACGTGAACGTTTTTTATTCTGAATTTCTGTTTATACCACGTGCTCAGTTAGAAAATTAGTAAGCCAGTCTTCTTAGTTCATGCTTAGATATAATTTTTAGCCAATGAGTGAAAATAGGACTTTTTGTTTCCATTTGAAAATCAACACTGCCGCTGTCTGGAAATTCAATATGGCAGCCTCTTCAAGTGAAATAGTTCTTTCATGTTTTCGTAGCTAAACCGATAGAGGTCACAAACGTCTAACGCCAGACGCCTAACCTGAAACTGCCGTTTCCGGTTTGCCGTTAACATGAAAACCTTGGTGCTAAATGCCTCTAATTTCCGACTAATTCGTCCCTCAAACGTCAGAAATTACATTTTGAATCCGACCTATTTTTCTGAATTTAGCTTGAATACGTCGCGTCTACATCATTGAAAACTCTTGAAAACTCCAGATTTACGTCACGTTCTTCGTGCACCTAGCCGGAATACTCTAGAATTCTACTGCCCGCATTCGACTTGAACAGATCACGTTCACATACTTGAATACTCCAGGTGAACATCACTTACAGAGTGATGGTGTGCGTTGATGACTCAAGGATTTTATGCGTGGCGATTGTGTATTCGAGGCTTGAATAGACCTTTTTCGCTTGTACATTTTGTTTTCCCAATACAGATCATGTGATGATACTCAGGAGATTAGAACCTTTGTCTTGTTCATTAAAAAGAGTACATGCAGACATATTCATGCTTGCATGCACTCTTTTTAATGAACAAGACAAAGGATGAAATCTCCTGAGTACCATCACATGATCTGTATTGGGAAAACAAAATGTACAAGCGAAAAAGGTCTATACTGTAGGATAGTTTCGATTCGGCGCAATGGGAAAACAGTTATCTTTCTCTCTGGTACGTTTCACCACGACATTTGAAAACCCCGGTCAATCGGGAACTTATTTTATTTTGCAGTTCTTGGGAGCCCCGCCAAAAGGCAGGGTAACGAAAAATTAGTCTATAGACTCATTCAGTTGTTCTCCTCCACGGAAATCTTTAGTAAAAGGCGAAAGATTTATGCGTGTTGAAGGAAAACCAGAGCTGCTAGAAAAGTAGGAAGTTCGATGGTATGTTGAACGTGATATGGCAAGACATGTGGGACAATGTAATTCGTCTATACGATTAGTCCTTCGATAACGCATGCGCATCATACAGAACCGAAAGACTAAAAATCAATCTTCAATTCGCTACTTGCACATGACCCATAATCCCTTGCGTTTTGGGGGGGTAACCAGTTGAAGAAATGTATGGTATCATGACAAAAATTAGTTCGGTGAGCTCGCAAAACCAGCTACTAATGCTTACACATGCACCAGAATTTACCAAAATCACGATAGGAGAAATTTGTACTAGTTTATAACTAAATGTAGAGAATTTTTTTTTTGTCCATACATCGTCTTGTAATTTTACAGACGATGTATGGACAAAAAAAAAATTTCTCTACATTAAGTTATAAACTAGTACAAATTTCTCCTATCATGATTTGGGTAAATTCTGGTGCATTTTTAAGCATTAGTAGCTGGTTTTGCGAGCTCACCGAACTAATTTTTGTCATGATACCATACATTTTTTCTACTTGTTACCCCCCCAAAACGCAAGGGATTATGGGTCATGTGCAAGTAGCGAATAGACCACTTTACCGATAGGGCGGCCATTTTGAATGCTATTGTTTCAAATAGCTATTATGGGATGCTCATGGGGCAAATTAGTATGTATTCACTCCCTGAGTATCCCATAATAGCTGTTTAAAACAATGAATTCAAAATGGCCGCCGGAAATAAACTATTTCAATCCGGCCTATTTTTCTGAATTGGCTTGAATACGTCGCGTCTGCATCCTTGAAAACTCTTGAAAACTCCAGATTTACGTCACGTTTTTCGTGCGCCTTGCCGCAATACTCCAGAATTCTACTGCCCGCATTCGACTTGAACAGATCACGTTCACATACTTGAATACTCCAGGTGAACATCACTTAGGCCTAGGGCAAACGTCGAATCTAAGTCGAAGTTAATTCGTCGAACCTTTTTGAAATAGGCGCATGAATGGTGCCACGTTTGCTGCAATTAAATTCGACTCAAATTAATTGGTTCGACTTTAGCATAGGTTCGACTTGCCAAGTCGGATAATGCGACAGTGGTTCGGCGTTTCAGCAAACGTCGCTCTAGACTCGCGCTGAACTCAATTCATAAATCATGCAAATTACAAAATAATTGATTTAAATGTGATGGACTGGGCAAATGTCATAAAAATACATACTCCCCCCATCTGTCAAACGCTATTTTCCCCCCTGACGAGCATGCGCTGTACAACGATAATTTCGCGACCGGAAATCGCGAACTATAGGGGAAGCCTTGTTTACAATATTTGCCTAATTAGCATAAGCAATTCGGTTTCCAATGGAGCTACAAATAAATCAGTTCTGAATATTGACAGGTCATAGTACGGTTAACTCTGCCAGTGAATATGAGCCCGATGTATTGAATACTTTTTGTGCAACACAAGTTTAAAAACTCAAAATTTTATAACGAATGTATGAGCTCATTAGCGCTTTTGCCACCCAGAAATTTTGCAGTTTTTGAAAGACAATTTCTCCTTGAATAATTACACCCAAAGAGCTAAAAATTTCACCATGTATTACGTTTCACTAGCTCTTTTAGCTACATGGAGTCAATTCATATCTAACATGTTTTCTTCCCTACGTAAAGCCGTATGCAAATGAGCAAAACTGTAAACAATGACGTCAGCATGAATCCCCCTATAGAAAGTCAATTGCTGACATGAAGACCGCTGCTCAAGACTGCTTATCCATTGTTGTTCGCTAAAAAAAGCACGGCCAAACATACCAATTAGACCAAAACCTGTCGTTTCTAATAAACTGTTTTCAGAGCTCTATGAAATAAGAGTCTCTATGAAATAGTTTTCTAGTCTCTAGTTTTCTAGTCTCGTTCTAGCTTTCGCAATCAATTGTACGAGCACTGTATTTCTGCATTTTGCTAGCAGCAACTAGCCGCGCATCGAGTGAATAGCACGGGCGACACGTACAACTTGTGAAATAGGATCGATGGAGGTTCGACGTTTGCTACCACGCTGAAATTAAGTCGACTCTTTGTCGCACCTATTTTTAATTTATTCGACGCGACTTGGATTCGACGTTTGCCCTAGGCCTACAGAGTTATGGTGTGCGCCTTGATGAAACAAGGATTTTATGCGTGACGATTGTGTATTCGAGGCTAGAATACTGTAGGATAGTTTCGATTTGGCGCAATGGGAAAACAGTTATCTTTCTCTCTGGAACGTTTCACCACGAAGTTTGAAAACCCCGGTCAATCGGGAAGTTCACTTCTTTTGCGGTTCTTGGGAGCCCCGCCAAAAGGCAGGGCGACGAAAAATTAGTCTATAGACTCATTCAGTTGTTCTCCTCCACGGAAATCTTTAGTAAAAGGCGAAAGATTTATGCGTGTTGAAGGAAAACCAGAGCTGCTAAAAAAGTGGGAAGTTCGATGGTATGTTGAACGTGATATGGCATGACATGTGGCACAATGTAATTAGTCTATATGATAAGTCCTTCGATAACGCATGCGCATCAGATTAAAAATCAATCTTCAATAGATCTCTTTACCGATAGAGGGTGCAAGTTTCTAAAGAAACTGTGGTGCTGCGTCAGTGGGGGAATTACAAGATAATTTGGTTTTATCAACTGGGTTGATAATGTGAATTGGCCACCCTAAAGAGATTCGGAAGCTGACGGAGCGAATCGAAAACTCCACATTTATGTCACGTTTTTCGTTTTTCGTTCGCTCCCACGAAGGGCTAACGCTCGAAACGTCAGCTGCCGAATCTCTTTACGGTGGCTAATTCACATTATCAACCCAGTTGATAAAACTAAATTATCTCTTTACCGATAGGGCGGCCATTTTGAATTCTATTGTTTCAAATAGCTATTATGGGATGCTCGTGGGGAAAATTAGTATGTATTCACTCCCTGAGTATCCCATAATAGCTATTTAAAACAATGAATTCAAAATGGCCGCCGGAAATAAACTATTTGAATCCGGCCTATTTCTCTGAATTTGGCTTGAATACGTCGCGTCTGCATCCTTGAAAACTCTTGAAAACTCCAGATTTACGTCACGTTTTTCGTGCGCCTTGCCGCAATACTCTAGAATTCTACTGCCCGCATTCGACTTGAACAGATCACGTTCACATACTTGAATACTCCAGGTGAACATCACTTACAGAGTGATGGTGTGCGCCTTGATGACTCAAGGATTTTATGCGTGACGATTGTGTATTCGAGGCTAGAATACTGTAGGATAGTTTCGATTTGGCGCAATGGCAAAACAGTTATCTTTCTCTCTGGTACGTTTCACCACGGCATTTGAAAACCCCGGTCAATCGGGGAGTTAACTTCTTTTGCGGTTCTTGGGAGCCCCGCCGAAAGGCAGGGCAACGAAAAATTAGTCTATAGACTCATTCAGTTGTTCTCCTCCACGGAAATCTTTAGTAAAAGGCGAAAGATTTATGCGTGTTGAAGGAAAACCAGAGCTGCTACAAAATGGGGAAGTTCGATGGTATGTTGAACGTGATATGGCAAGACATGTGGGACAATGTAATTCGTCTATACGATTAGTCCTTCGATAACGCATGCGCATCACTTAAAACCGAAAGATTAAAAATCAATCTTCAATAGACCTCTTTACCGATAGGGCGGCCATTTAGAATTCTATTGTTTCAAATAGCTATTATGGGATGCTCATGGGGCACATTATTATGTATTCGCTCCCTGAGTATCCCATAATAGCTATTTAAAACAACGAATTCAAAAGACCGCCGGAAATACACTAATTCTGACTACACTCACACGAGACATTCAATGTGAAAAGTTTATTGAGGATGAGTCAGTCAGCAATGAGCCGTGCGATTCAATGTATCCTAATGTATCCTAATATCTATTAATTATTCATATGTTTACCTCACAAAATTAGCTGAAAATTCCAAGAATTCAGAAACTGTACTACGCCAGATACGAAAAACCACTAAAAAAACCACCCTTTAGATGTGGCCAAAAAATATGTGGAAACGTATTCCTCATCTAATGCAGCAGTACGATGCCCCGAGGAAAGGGCATTCTACAGTTAATTTACACGACTAGATCAAATCGAAAAGTAATCCTAAAAAAAAAATAAAGCGCTCGGACTGACTTAGATCTCCCGCCAAAAACCTTAAATAATCCTTAAGTAACCCGAGATGCACCGCGAGTCTCTCCAACGTGCCGTCAGAATAATAATAGTGACATTTAGCACCAAGGTTTTCAGCGGAAAAGTCAAACGGCAAACCGCTAGAAGTCACGTGCCTAAGCGCGGCGGTCACGTTTGGAGTTCTCAACGCGGGCTTTTAACGCCGAGAAGTAGGTTTTCACGTAAGTGATTTACCTGAGCGTTTTTTATTCTGAATTTCTGTTTATACCACGTGCTCAGTTAGAAGATTAGTCAACCAGTCTTCTTAGTTCATGCTTAGATATAATTTTTAGCAAATGAGTGAAAATAGGACTTTTTGTTTCCATTTGAAAATCAACACTGCCGCTGTCTGGAAATTCAATATGGCGGCCTCTTCAAGTGAAATAGTTCTTTCATGTTTTCGTAGCTAAACCGATAGAGGTCACAAACGTCTAACGCCAGACGCCTATCCTGAAACTGCCGTTTGCGGTTTGCCGTTAACATGAAAACCTTGGTGCTAAATGTCTCTAATTTCCGACTAATTCGTCCCTCAAACGTCAGAAATTACATTTTGAATCCGGCCTATTTCTTTGAATTCAGCTTGAATACGTCGCGTCTGCATCCTTGAAAACTCTTGAAAACTCCAGATTTACGTCACGTTTTTCGTGCGCCTTGCCGCAATACTCTAGAATTCTACTGCCCGCATTCGACTTGAACAGATCACGTTCACATACTTGAATACTCCAGGTGAACATCACTTATAGAGTGATGGTGTGCGCCTTGATGACTCGAGGATTTTATGCGTGGCGATTGTGTATTCGAGGCTAGAATACTGTAGGATAGTTTCGATTTGGCGCAATTCTTTCTCTCTGGTACGTTTCACCACAACATTTGAAAACCCCGGTCAATCGGGAACTTACTTTCTTTTGCAATTCTTGGGAGCCCCGCCAAAAGGCAGGGCGACGAAAAATTAGTCTATAGACTCATTTAGTTGTTCTCCTCCACGGAAATCTTTAGTAAAAGGCGAAAGATTTATGCGTGTTGAAGGAAAACCAGAGCTGCTAAAAAACGTGGGAAGTTCGATGGTATTTTGAACGTGATATGGCAAGACATGTGGCACAATGTAATTCGTCTATACGATTAGTCCTTCGATAACGCATGCGCATCAGACAAAACCAAAAGATTAAAAATCAATCTTCAATAGACCTCTTTACCGATAGTGGGGGCAAGTTTCTAAAGAAACTGTGGTGTTGCGTCGGTGGGAGTATTACAAGATAATTTGGTTTTATCAACTGGGTTGATAATGTGAGTTGGCCACCGTAAAGAGATTCGGAAGCTGACGTTTCGAGCGTTAGCCCTTCGTCGGAGCGAATCGAAAACTCCAGATTTACGTCACGTTTTTCGTTTTTCGTTCGCTCCGACGAAGGGCTAACGCTCGAAACGTCAGCTTCCGAATCTCATTACGGTGGCTAATTCACATTATCAACCCAGTTGATAAAACTAAATTATCTCTTTACCGATAGGGCGGCCATTTTGAATTCTATTGTTTCAAATAGTTATTATGGGATGCTCGTGGGGCAAATTAGTATGTATTCGCTCCCTGAGTATCCCGAAATAGCTATTTAAAACAATGAATTCAAAATGGCCGCCGGAAATAACATTTTGAATCCGGCCTATTTCTCTGAATTTGGCTTGAATACGTCGCATCTACATCATTGAAAACTCTTGAAAACTCCAGATTTAAGTCACTTTTTTCGTGCGCCTTGCCGCAATACTCTAGAATTCTACTGCCCGCATTCGACTTGAACAGATCACGTTCACATACTTGAATACTCCAGGTGAACATCACTTACAGAGTGATGGTGTGCGCCTTGATGACTCAAGGATTTTATGCGTGGCGATTGTGTATTCGAGGCTAGAATACTGTAGGATAGTTTCGATTTGGCGCAATGGGAAAACAGTTATCTTTCTCTCTGGTACGTTTCACCACGACATTTGAAAACCCCGGTCAATCGGGAAGTTTACTTCTTTTGCGGTTCTTGGGAGCCCCGCCAAAAGGCAGGGCGACGAAAAATTAGTCTATAGACTCATTCAGTTGTTCTCCTCCACGGAAATCTTTAGTAAAAGGCGAAAGATTTGTGCGTGTTGAAGGAAAACCAGAGCTGCTAAAAAAGTGGGAAGTTCGATGGTATTTTGAAGGTGATATGGCATGACATGTGGCACAATGTAATTAGTCTATATGATAAGTCCTTCGATAACGCATGCGCATCAGACAAAACCGAAAGATTAAAAATCAATCTTCAATAGACCTCTTTAGCGATAGTGGGGGCAAGTTTCTAAAGAAACTGTGGTGTTGCGTCGGTGGGAGTATTACAAGATAATTTGGTTTTATCAACTGGGTTGATAATGTGAGTTGGCCACCGTAAAGAGATTCGGAAGCTGACGTTTCGAGCGTTAGCCCTTCGTCGGAGCGAATCGAAAACTCCAGATTTACGTCACGTTTTTCGTTTTTCGTTCGCTCCCACGAAGGGCTAACGCTCGAAACGTCAGCTTCCGAATCTCTTTACGGTGGCTAATTCACATTATCAACCCAGTTGATAAAACTAAATTATCTCTTTACCGATAGGGCGGCCATTTTGAATTCTATTGTTTCAAATAGTTATTATGGGATGCTCATGGGGCAAATTAGTATGTATTCGCTCCCTGAGTATCCCGAAATAGCTATTTAAAACAATGAATTCAAAATGGCCGCCGGAAATAACCTTTTGAATCCGGCCTATTTCTCTGAATTTGGCTTGAATACGTCGCGTCTACATCATTGAAAACTCTTGAAAACTCCAGATTTAAGTCACTTTTTTCGTGCGCCTTGCCGCAATACTCTAGAATTCTACTGCCCGCATTCGACTTGAACAGATCACGTTCACATACTTGAATACTCCAGGTGAACATCACTTACAGAGTGATGGTGTGCGCCTGGATGACTCGAGGATTTTATGCGTGGCGATTGTGTATTCGAGGCTAGAATACTGTAGGATAGTTTCGATTTGGCGCAATGGGAAAACAGTTATCTTTCTCTCTGGTACGTTTCACCACGACATTTGAAAACCCCGGTCAATCGGGAAGTTAACTTCTTTTGCGGTTCTTGGGAGCCCCGCCAAAAGGCAGGGCGACGAAAAATTAGTCTATAGACTCATTCAGTTGTTCTCCTCCACGGAAATCTTTAGTAAAAGGCGAAAGATTTATGCGTGTTGAAGGAAAACCAGAGCTGCTAAAAAAGTGGGAAGTTCGATGGTATGACGAACGTGATATGGCAAGACATGTGGCACAATGAAGTTAGGCTATATGATTAGTCCTTCGATAACGCATGCGCATCACACAAAACCGAAAGATTAAAAATCAATCTTGAATAGACTTCTTTAGCGATAGGGCGGCCATTTTCAACTCTATTGTTTCAAATAGCTATTATGGGATGCTCACGGGACAAATTAGTATGTATTTACTCCCTGAGTATCCCATAATAGCTATTTAAAACAATGATTTCAAAATGGCCGCCGGAAATAAACTATTTGAATCCGGCCTATTTTTCTGAATTTAGCTTGAATACGTCGCGTCTACATCCTTGAAAACTCTTGAAAACTCTTGAAAACTCCAGATTTACGTCACGTTTTTCGTGCGCCTTGCCGCGATACTCTAGAATTCTACTGCCCGCATTCGACTTGAACAGATCACGTTCACATACTTGAATACTCCAGGTGAACATCACTTAGGCCTAGGACAAACGTCGAATCTAAGTCGAATTTAATTCGTCGAACCTTTTTATTTTGAAATAGGCGCATGAATGGTGCGACGTTTGCTGCAATTAAATTCGACTCAAATTAATTGGTTCGACTCTAGCATAGGTTCGACTTGCCAAGTCGGATAATGCGACAGTGACGACACAGAGAATTAACTCTGAAGTGTAAATTTAAGTGCTAAGTAAACCCGTGAATAACCCACTGGGCGTTAGCCCTAGTAAAGGGAATCGGGGAACCACACGAGGTAAAGAAAAAATCTTTTGACCTCGGTGGGAATCGAACCCACGACCTCCGGATTAGATCTACCGTACTCTGCCGACTGAGCTACGAGGTCAAAGTGGTTCGGCGTTTCAGCAAACGTCGCTCTAGACTCGCCCTGAACTCAAACTGAAATTTGGCTTGAATACGTCGCGTCTGCATCCTTGAAATTCTCTTTAAGCCAGCGTAAAGAGATTCGGAAGCTGATGTTTCGAGCGTTAGCCCTTTGGCGGAGCGAATCGAAAACTCCAGATTTACGTCACGTTTTTCGTTTTTCGTTTGCTCCGACGAAGGGCTAACGCTCGAAACGTCAGCTTCTGAATCTCTTTACGGTGGCCAATTCACATTATCAACCCAGTTGATAAAACTGAATTATATCTTTACCGATAGGGCGGCCATTTTGAATTATATTGTTTCAAATAGCTATTATGGGATGCTCATGGGGCAAATTAGTATGTATGCGCTCCCTGATTATCCCGTAATAGCTATTTAAAACAATGAATTCAAAATGGCCGCCGGAAATAAACTATTTGAATCCGGCCTATTTTTCTGAATTTAGCTTGAATACGTCGCGTCTGCATCCTTGAAAACTCTTGAAAACTCCAGATTTACGTCACGTTTTTCGTGCGCCTTGCCGCAATACTCTAGAATTCTACTGCCCGCATTCGACTTGAACAGATCACGTTCACATACTTGAATACTCCAGGTGAACATCACTTACAGAGTGATGGTGTGCGCCTTGATGACTCAAGGATTTTATGCGTGACGATTGTGTATTCGAGGCTAAATTACTGTAGGATAGTTTCGATTTGGCGCAATGGGAAAACAGTTATCTTTCTCTCTGGTACGTTTCACCACGACATTTGAAAACCCCGGTCAATCGGGAAGTTAACTTCTTTTGCGGTTCTTGGGAGTCCCGCCAAAAGGCAGGGCGACGAAAAATTAGTCTATTGACTCATCTAGTTGTTCTCCTCCACGGAAATCTTTAGTAAAAGGCGAAAGATTTATGCGTGTTGAAGGAAAACCAGAGTTGCCAGAACAGAGGGTAGTTCGATGCTATTTTGAACGTGATATGGCATGACATGTGGGACAGTGAAATTAGTCTACTTGATTAGTCCTTTGATAACGCATGCGCATCAGACAAAATCGAAAGATTAAAAGACCTCTACCGATAGGGCGGCCATTTAGAATTCTATTGTTTCATATAGCTATTATGGAATGCTGAGGGGGCAAATTAGTATGTATTCACCCCCTGAGTATACCATAATAGCAATTTAAAACAATGAAATTCAAAATGGCCGCTGTATCGGTAAAAATGTCTATTACGATTTAATCTGGAGATTCGATATCAGTTTACAATCTTTCTGCTTCTTATTCGGTTGAAGAAAAATCAAAGCATGCGTGCCGCATGATCATGATTAACAAATTTTCTCACCTGATCAGAAGTGTAATCAAAACAACTCGAACTCTCTTCCTCAGTCTCCCGCTCGGTGCTCACGGATCCGAACGTAAATCTCTCAGGCTCCGACAAGAAACGTTCACGTGGAGGGGTCTGGGGAGAACCGTGGCTAAGTACATATGGCATATCAGAAGAGCCAGTGTTCTGCAATGCTGGGTTCACTAAAAGCAACAGAGATGAATTGTTCGTACTTTATACACAACTAACGTTGGTTACGTTGCAAAAGTTTGCAAATACCTAATAAAATCACATACGTGAGTTACCTTCAGCTCTCCCCACACTACCACACAGGAAGGCTGTAACGTCCCTTCGCCCACTCCCCACCCCTCCCGGTGTAATATCATATCGTTGAGAAGTACCTTCTTTCTCCCTCCCACAAAGGGGGCTTCTTTTACCCCACAGCTGTATCCATAAGAGGCTCCATTTTACCTTTCTTCAAGCCAGAAATTTCGGTTTGGATTTCCGGAAATTTGCAATGGGAAATGGATTAGCACTTTCCGGAATGTCCGGGTAAAACAAAAGAAGGACAACCTCAGGAGCTAAACCCAAATCGGGAAGTTTACTTCTTTTGCGGTTCTTGGGAGCCCGGCCAAAAGGCAGGGCGACGAAAAATTAGTCTATAGACTCATTCAGTTGTTCTCCTCCACGGAAATCTTTAGTAAAAGGCGAAAGATTTATGGGTGTTGAAGGAAAACCAGAGTTGCTAGACTAATGGGAGATCGCTGGTATTTTGAACGTGACATGGCAAGACATGTGGGACACTGTAATTAGTCTATATGATTAGTCCTTCGATAACGCATGCGCATCAAACAAAACCGAAAGATAAAACCGATAGCTATTATGGGATGCATGTGGGACAATGTAATTATGTGTGTATTTTCCGGATATTTTGCAGGGAAATTTCCGTACCATTTGCCAACCTTTTTTCGAAGTTACTCAATTTCTAATTGAACGGAAAGCGCACATGATCTCTTTGGGGAGAAGCATACCTTCTCCATTAGCTCCAGGTTTTCTTGAAACATGTACAGGGCTTGGCCATGGCGAAGCGCTCGTACTGCTTCCATCAGTCATGGACAGATTGATGCCGCTATCTGCTCCAGAGGATGATATCAGAACATCTATCGCGACACGATCACTTTCCTTTTCATTTTTGTCGGTCTCAACTCCACACACCGCCATGATGCACTTGGGACACGGGATAATCCTGGTAACCAGGCGATAGCCATGCACCGTGATGGCGTCAAGGCCTGGGAACCAATCAGTGATGAGTGTGTCCATGTGTTCCACAGTTATGGCGATCAGCCGAGCGGCGGACTGGATAACACAGTCGGAGACGGACTTCACCTTAAAACCGATCAACTTGGAGCCCTCGCGGCGGTCTGTGAAGACAATTCATAAAATCACAATGTTATTCTGGAAGATTTCTTGCAGGGAAAGAAACGTCTTTGTCTCCAGATAATAAGATAAAATACATACTGTTTAAGTTTCTTCTTATATTTGGAACGGCTATCCAGAAAACTATAACGGCGTGTTAGTTTCCCGTTTGCTAACAAGCAGCCGATTGACCCGATACGAACGAAACGATTCCCCGAGATTGGAGCGCAGAAGACGTTGTAAGGTGTTTACTTGCACAAACCACGTTTTATTTTATCTTACAAAAAAATGTTGACGAGGAAAGGTGGACCCAATTGGCTCCCCTTGCTACATTCTTTGTCGCTGTGAGTACTGACCTTCTTCTGACCTTCCTCTGTTCGTTCTTTTTGAAGACAGTTTCTTCCGCTGTTCAAACTTCTCCATTCTAATACAGACACATGGCGTGATAACCTCAATGGTGGAATACCGAGTTGTGTCGTGTACCTCACGTCTGTAGTGTAATGGATTAGCGATGCCATCTGAAACAGAAGTATAATTTTCGTACATTTCATACTATACTCTCATTATCTCTGCGAGGTTTCACGGAATGCGCATGAGCAGAAGAAGGTTCCAAACAGTTTGAGAACTTTAATGATCTTAAGTTAGTGTCAAGTAGCAGTTCTCGTAAGGTCAAACATGAATGGCTTGTTACCCTTTGAAAGGACAACAGAAACAATGCCCCTAGCCCTAAAACAATAACAGCTGCTAACAAGGAAAAGAATTACAATCTTACGAGAGCTGCTACACTTCTGCTAAGTTACTGATCACGAATATTGCTATAATTTTTAATTACACAACTACTGAACTGTTTTATTCGGATGATTATTGTAACGCCGAGGACGACGCGCGGTAAAAAATAAATGTCTATTTTATCTTCGAAAATCGCAATTATCTAGACCTGTTCGGTGTTCCTCTCGGTCAACAACTTGGTGAACATAGACAAGTGATGACTGGTTTCAGTTCCAAAACGAATCATCAAAACTTAGCAGTAGTCTTTCGCGTTCTCCAAAATACCAATACTTGGCCAGCCATTTCACGTTGTTGTGCAGAGGACGACTAAGAAATGTGCAAAGATCATTTATAACGCACGTGCACAGCCATTGTTTAGCGACGTTCTCGCGTCCTTTCCAAAGTCTATCGAAAAGCGCACAGTATCAGGCTACAAGCGCCTTATGGAAATACCAACAAAATTCTATGAGCGGAACAAGCCTCACGACCAACGGTATACAGATGTACCTGGTGCGCCATAAAAAGGTCTTCCTTCTAGCTCACAAATCCTGAGCAACTTTACACCAAAACACGACAGTTCAACCCCAGTCTTCCAGCATGACCACTCTGGCTGCGCTACAGAAGTCAGTTTGTCTCTGTCACCTTCCTGCACTGGCCCATCAGGAGACAGCTGACAACATGATTTCACTGCATCGCGGATTCGTTCGTCTGGTATCACCCTGGAAACAAAACAAGCTTTAGTATCTTAAAACTTGTGAATTGAAACCATCCTTACAGAAATTTGAACCAGTCAGTAGGGCGGCAATATGGTTTGTATCCGTTTTCAGAGCGGAAATTCAAAGACTTTTCAAAGATATGTCACAGAGAAATCTCTGCTGTTATATACACCGGTAACTGAAAACGTATATGGCAGAGTTGCGTTATTTTTTAAACCATTAATTAAATAAGAGTTCAAATTTAGAAATCATTAACAAAAACGCTAAAAAATTTAAAGGAAAAGTTGCATACAGACCAAGCATTTTAAAACAATCAAAACTCGAAGCGCGGGAAATTATGTAAACGATATCAAACGTCGGAAAGCATGCAAACGGTGTAAAGCGCGGGAAAACATGTATGCGGTTCCAGGCGTGGGATGCAAAGAGGCGGGAAAATTCACGTCAACCAAATTACGATTGTGGTCTGGATTGAAGCTCATTGGCTGAGAGAACACCTGCTTTCTGATAGGCCAGAGAATGGTGATCGATTTTTTAAACCAATTACAAAATTCAGCAAACGTGGAGTCCAAGAAAAACTAGGAGAATCGTAAAAATATCTTACCAAGTCAACATGTGAAAACTGCACTAATTTATTTAGCTTAGGACCGTTTCTCCTCTACCGCTCACCTAGTGATCAGTCTCGGCCAAAATCCACTGGGCACATATGACATGACGTACTGTCTTCGCAGAACCTTGCTTTTCGTATAAGTAGTCGTGTTCATGGCCTGAGCCACTGCAGAACTGACCCCGGCTGCCACGGGCTGGTTGGTCTCTTGCTGACTGTCTGGGAGTAGGGAGGGGACGAGTAAGAACTCCGCACTCCATGGCAACGCCACTTCAAACTTGCTTAACAGATTGATGTACTGGCTCATGAGATTGGCTGGGAAGCGCTCACTCCGAAAGATTTGAGATAAGTCGGACCGCTTCATCACACCTACAACACAGTAAGAAGATAACGATTAAATTCTGTGCTCAAAAAAATTAGACCTATATTTGATCCCCGCCCCCGACCACATCCTTCCCCTCCCGGATTAACCGAAAGATGGGTTATGTTATAAGAAAATGTTCCTGCCTAAAACCGCGCGCTCAGACAATTGCCTCTTACCATTGTTGATGTGAGGGTTAACTTCCCTGACGGTGACAACGTGCGCTAACATGTCACACAACCACTGAGGGTCCAAGAAGTACAAGTCACGTAACAGTGGGTCGTCATAATGCAACAGCACACCTGTGACACAAGGCGAAAAACAATTACGGAGAAGACAGGTAGATAAAGCTAGACGTTCCCTTGGCTTCATGGCAACTAGGTCAACTATTGTAGATAAGTTCGTAGGTGCTAATGTAATGATAAAAAATCCAGAGTTTTCATTGCGACACAGACCTGTCCATCTGGCATCATAAGGGCACCGCGTCAACTAAACCTCTAAAAAATCTCTGTATACCGGCATCTGTGATTCAGTTTCATACAACTTTCCCGCTCTCGTCATCTGACTTATGTGTTTTCATTGGGTTATGCACCTGTGCGCTTTCTGTTTATTTTCATATTTCTCGTACCATTGTCATGTAGAAATCGTGTTGCCTGTTGTAGCTCCTCTGGTCCCCTCAAATGAACCTTTTGTCTCGCAAGCTCCGCTTCGACGGCAGCACTATCAAAGAAACACGACGACACAACAAAAGAATGAGCTTTTCATGGACTTGTGACCTTGAGTAACTGATAAGGTCTAAGTTAGCCTGCTGCGCGAACGTTCTAATGGTTTGTCACACACTCCTCTCCAAGGAAGATTGCGTGGCGAGCCCAGAGGACATCTGCGCAGTAAGCTAGGTAAATTGAGAGCTATAACGATGTGCGAAGTTGAAAATCATTGCATCAATTTACAGCTATGTGTGCAAAGAGTGTAAGCCTGCATGTAAAACAACGACAGCGATACCTGAATTGTTCGGACTTAAGGACAGGAGTCTGGTCGTCACGGTAACATCTCTCACGAATCACGCTAATAGCCTCCTCCACTGCGATGTAACTGGCGGGAATGGGAGTTTTCAGCAGAGGCACGCGACTTCCTGTTGAGTGAGAGACGTAAAATCGAATCAGAGGACAGCTGCAAGAGGTTGCATGGTCGACACCTAGCTCATTATAGAAAATTAACGCAAAGTCAGAAATATGCGTAAATGGAAGTCGTTTTAAGTTAGTGGAGCGTTCCCAAGCCATTAATAAAAAAAGTGTGTTAATTTCTGCAACGCCGGCTTCCACACGCAGAAATCCTCTAGTATACCAATGTAAATTCAGCAATCTGATTGGCTGAGTTATAATCCTTTAGTGCAGCTCAATTTTGAGTTATTCAAATTCACCCTGTCTTAACGAGGTAATTTAAAAATAAGGGGGAAATATCTTTCTCTTTTAGATCACCCTTAGAGAAGATTTCTTCTCGTAAATAGAGCGACGAGCCTGTTTTGTTTTGCTCTGTTTGTTTCTGTAGCCACCACAAAAAGTTCTCTTTTTTCAAAAGACGCCTACTAGCTACATACAAGAAGGTCTAGCTCTGATACCTTTCTCTTTGATCTCAAATGACGTGCTGTAGATCAGCTGTCGCAATTCCCGGATGTGGTACCCAGTCTTACAGCTGACCTCGATCATAGCCATCACCTTGGGCAAGCCTCGTTCCCGTGTGTTCTGGACTCTTCCGCCAAACTCGGTGGCGATGTAATTGTCTGATATCATGGTTCTCAAGTTTGTGAGGTAATCTGATCGTTTGTCAGCCTCTAGCATGTCGTAATGTGTTCCTACAATAATGACTGGGGAATCTGGGGCACGGGCCTGTTGAAATATACATGGTCAGATTCGGAACGGGAGTGTGACGAAAAATTGAACTGAAGACTTTTCAGTTGGCAAACACCTCGACACAAAACAGCCCGGAACATCCCAATACAGGGTTAGATTAGGATTCGAGGACAGGGTTTGTTATTAGATTTGATAGGTATAGCTTTTTTAGAGGGCTCCGACTTTTCTTACTATATTTCGATGTTTTATTAGTTGGTGTGCTGGCTTTTAAAGTCTGCAGTAATTTTAAGAAGCGTAATAATAATAATAAGTGTAATGATATATGCATTGATCAATGAAATGTGTGAACTAAAAAAAAAATACAAAACTCCTGTAACCCATTTCAACCATTCCCAAATGCTATCACACAATCAAGGCGAAAACACAGACAAGACGTTCTGCAAGAACTGATGGTAACGCAAGTGACAGGACATCATAAAGAATCGAGACAACAAACCTGTATATTGAGCAGCCAGGGTTCAATTTCATTCACGCCTTGTTCGCCATCTGTGACTTTCCACATGGCGATGTACAGTGAGCGATGAGACAGGAAACACTGATGTGTGGCGTAATACTCTCGCTGGAAGACACAATGTGATTATTGCGTTCGAAGTAAGCTGTTGCAACGCACGCAATATACTAGTTAGGCAATGCTTTCGAGTAGTATATCGCGGACTATTCCACGAGTCACTTGTGTTTTCTTGGTACATTTTGCCACGCCATATAAAATACAGTGGCCAACACAACCAAAGCCGCATACGAGCGGCGCATGATGGGAAGGTTGGATGCAACACCGTCGAATATACAACGGCTTTCCTGTATTCTGATTGGCTGTATTGTCTATGGAATGGTATAAATACCGATATAGACTAAACTGTTGCTGTCTGGGAACAACCGAAACGGTTTTTAACGCGTTAATCACCAGTCTTCATCTTGTTAGGCACACGCCCAAAATTCCCTACTACATCCTTGCGCTCCCTAGGTAAAGTTACCATTTCACCAAAGCCAAACTGATAATGAGATGCTTGGCTAACTTCCCTGGCATCACCCAGCCCTCCCCTTCCATTCCCTCCCCTCCTAAGTCTCACCTGTCCACCAAAGTCCCAGGTGCTGAATTTGATGCTTGTTCTGTTGTCTGCTCGTCCAAAGGCAAAGTCAGTTTTCTTCGGATAGATCCAGTCACATACATCAACACCAACCGTGGAGATATTCACCTCAGCTTTCTTAGAGCGACCTGACAAGGTGGGATAGTTTACTCATGATTAGACGGGTAGAAAATAAGCAGGGATGTGTAAACTGGAGTACATAATAAAAGAGTAAATCAGGAAGTAAGGAATACGTAAATATGGAGTAAGTAAGTACGCATATATAGTTAGATGTAAATAATAGAAATGAAATACTGGTAAATGTTAAAGGGGGCACGTTTCTAAAGAAACTGTGGTGCTGCGTCGGTGGGAGTATTACAAGATAATTTGGTTTTATCAACTGGGTTGATAATGTGAATTATCCATCGTAAAGAGATACGGAAGCTGACGTTTCGAGCGTTAGCCCTTCGTCGGAGCGATTCGCTCCGACGAAGGGCTAACGCTCGAAACGTCAGCTTCCGAATCCGGTAAAATAATGATAAGCTGCCAATCAGCTAGAATGTCACGGGCAAACAAAGCGAACAGACAGCACGGAGAGTAAGAGCTGCTAGCTCTACCACCCAGCCACTGAGTGATCCAAAGTGCACAATCTGGACAGGGCAAATAAATTGACACAAAACTCGAGTCGCTTATTTTGTCAGCAGGCGACCGTCTGAGCCCACAGTTTCTATCACACCCGTTGCTAAGCAACAAAAACTTCAAGGTGACGTGGTAACTTTGCCGGAAGTGTTCCTGGTCCCAAAAGCTATAGTAACAAGAATGGTACATTCTTCAAGCAAATGCCGGTTTTGCAGCAAATAATATAATAATAGAGTTCAGTTACCGGCGGTTGATCCAGCCCGCCTTTTCTTGACCTTTCTCTCTGTCCATCCAACAGGAGGAGAGTTCTGGTATCTTCCTGTTCCCTCCTGTCTCAGCTGGTTCAATAGTGTCGTCTTGCCAATGTTTGCAACTCCAACAAACATGAGTTTCATGCTTGGGTGAGGTTCAGACCTGACGAATTAAAGAAAGTTCTTTAAAGCACTCTAGGTACTGAGTGAACGATCCTCTTTAGGATATTAGTTCTGTCATTGAAGGACAATGATCAGTTTGAAGCATGAACTTCTAAACTTACTGGTAAATGAAAGTAAAAACCCACAACTGATTGTTTGAGTTGCAGAAACGTAGTCAGCAAATGAAAAGGACCCTCTAAAAAGTGAGGATGACTAAAGATTGCGAGGAGGGAAATGGTTTGTCATTAACTAGATTCTCTAACTTGAGGGTCCATCTTCCGTATTCATGACAGTTTCGAACAATAGCTGGCCCGGGTTGTTCGAAAGGTGTATAACGCTATCCGCCGGAAAAATCACTATCCAGTGGATAGCGTGGTTTGTTTTGTTAACACTTGTCCACTGGATAGCGATTTATCAGGACCGGGTTGTTCGAAAGGTGGATAACGCTATCCACCGGATAAATCACTATCCAGTGGATAGCGTGGTTTGTTTTGTTAACACTTATCCGCTGCATAGTGATTTATCCAGTGGATAGCGTTATCCAGCCTTTGAACAACTGGGGCCTGGTGGATAGCGTTATCTAAACGTTCAACAAATGTAAACTCATTTAAAAGACACTTAATTGAGCAAATCTTGGAATCTCAAATTGTCTATTAGTCTTAGATCATACTTTGTTTATTTTTAAACATTGCATGCATGATTAATTTAACTTAGTTAGCATTTGTGACTGAAAAGCCCCTTTCGGAGTTACAAATAAAGTATGATGTATGTATGTATGTATTATCCAGCCTTCGAACAACTTGAGCCTGGTGTTTAAACCTTCCCAATAAAACTCAGATTGTTAGAGACTCTTACAATATTGGTTTGGTGTTGAAGAACAGTATTTGATATAAGAAACACGTTGGGAAGTGAGAATGACTGAAGATCGTTGGGATAGAAACGGATTAGAATAAGCAAGATTCTTTAACCGCATTCATTTGCTTGAAGCATTGCGTGACACCAGTCACGAAACAGATAGGTTGTGAAGGTGACTGCAGTGATTGTATAAATCAGCTACGATATCTCAAACGTCAGTGGGCACCTTACCTTTCCAGAACTGATCTTAGATATCCTACAATATCTTTGGTCTTCTTCCTTTCTAGTACACTGGGCTCGATATCCTGTAGCTGCAGTCCCTGGTACTGCAAGTCCCACAGTTCGGACAGAAGCCCAACTTCTGCGGGTAGGCGAGTGATTTTAGTGTTGCTCACATGCAGTGAACCAAGCTTCGAGAGAACCCCTACATCCTTGGGCAGACTCCACAGCTCATTGTTGCTCAGATTTAAAGACTGTAAGCTGGGAAACAGTATGCCTGGGCTCCGTGTGTTCGCTGGAGATGTGTCCGCGGTAGACGCAACCGACGCAGGCCGGTTCCGAGGAAGCACAAAGTGAACTTCTCCAAGCTTGTTGTTGTTCAAGTCGAGCCGCTTAAGATGCGCGAGAATTCTGTGCTTTGAATGCCGGCAGAGTCGCGCTCTACCGACCTGCAGTCCATTCTCTGCACTAATTCGCCGTCTCATGCTCGGCCGTTGACCTTCGATGACACTGTAACATCGACTCTCTACCCCATTTCCAAACGGGATATTTTCAGCTATGGGATGGAAAGCAGTCAGGCTATTGTGAGACAAATCTAACGTCCCAAGCGAAGTTGGAAACAGAGCTAGTGAGGGGACTTCAGAAATGCTATTGTTTGATAAATTCAGCGTTCCCAGGTTGGTGGCCAAGCAAGACAAGCCTAAAGGAATCTTCGTTATTCGGTTGGCTGACAAATCAAGTTTTTGTAAAGAAGATCCCTTTGTGGGATCAATGTCTTCCTCTTCTGAATCAGAGTCCTCTATTTCGTCGCCATGTCGTGTTCCCCACAGTTGACTGTGATGATACATTTTCAGGGGATGACTTATTTTGCCGTTAACTCCATTAGTTGTAGTTGGCATCTTGGCTGTTGTTGTTTCCAAGGTTCCATTCACTAGGCTGTCAAAACAAAATACGTAAACAAGTAAATAAACAAACAGACAAGCAAATAAACAAATAACAATTGAGACATTTGTATGCGTGATAGGACTACAGCCTGTCCAATTCGGTAACTGGATGATAAAAATTCAATATTAGACTTAGATGAAGTCGTATTATCTGTTCATTATATTGCGCACGGAACTGTGCAAATTACTTGTTACTTTGGACCCTACCCAAATTAATAATTGGCTTAAGCAGTTAGCAAAATGAACAAATAATCTTGCACAAATGTATGTGACTTGAGCTAGCAATATAATAATTGCATAGGTTAAGCATCATAGCGAAAATTACCAAGGCCGCAATTTGTGTTATCAGCTCTAGCTACAACTAGATGGCTCAGATGGATAACACAAAGCAAGGCCTTGATACCGTCGCAAGCATTTGAAGCCCTAATTCATAAATTTGGGTTTAGCCTTCCATCAAGTACGCTGGTCCGAAGCTACATTACATTAAGCTTAAAACACAGGCACGCAATGTGTGCAGAGAGCCATAGATACAGGACTATCATGTTGTAGTTAAGTCTGACCTCGTGTCTACGGGCAAGCTGTCTTTGCTCAAAGACAGGACTTTAGCACGAGGAAGACTTGATGTTTTTCCATTTCCTCCACGCCCTCCTTCTCTTGTTTTCATAACTGGCAACTTCCTCACAAAATTTCCCTTCAGATCTAGCGATTTCAACACAGGAGCAGTCCACATCTCAAAGGGAAGAGTCTCTATATCATTGTAGGAAACATTCAGATATTTCAGCATCGGCAATTCAAACAGGCAAGTAGGAAGGGTTGTTAGGACATTGTGATGTAGCTCAATGTCTTCTAAGTGGGGGCAGTTCCAGCCCGATTCAGCATAAGTGAAATCCTGGTGGCCTTCTTCAAAAGCAAGATTTTCCTGGATGTTCTCACAAGAGCTGTACGGTTTCCTACCAGCCTTTAAACTATTCTTTTGTACCAAATCTTTTTTTCCTCCAAGCCATAGACTGGGAAGACTAGAAATGGAGTTTTCAGACGCATTTAGAGTTTTCAAAGAAGGCATTTGAAATAACACAATTGGCAGCTTCACAAGCTTGTTGCATGAAACATCCACTCGTGTTACAGTTTTAAGTGACGGGTGTAGTCCAGTGATCATGCCGTCATATGGATTTATTGTGCTAGCAGCCAAAAAAATCCACTGATACTCCAACTTTGGAAGTGTCATGTTATTCCAGAGTAAAGAGATAGGTATCGCCGACAATCTCCATATCTCCTCAGGACTGTTGCTTGTTCTTGATGGGTGAAGCTTATGTTCCTGATCATCTTGAGCGCCTATAAATCAAAAATCGAACACATTAGGAAGATTCACCTTTCCATGAGGGTCACGATGGGTTTTACTGGTATCTGAGATTTGGTCAAAAGTCTGACTATCAGCTGACAAATGACGTGTCTTTAACTAATAGCTGAGATCTGAGAACTGCAAAACTTACATACAAAGCTGAGAAATGGACTGAAATCTTAACTCATGGCCCAAAAATCACTGAAAACTGAACTTGAGTGAGACAAGATAGGATGAGCACTTACATGTATTATAAGGAGGCGTCTTATTCCAGGATGGGAGCTCAATTGAGGGCATATGGTGCCCCTATTGGTCTTTCCCTCTTTTCAAATAGTCTCCCATATCTTTTTTAATATCAACCTGTGGACCAGCTGATTTATGATTTGAATTTATCCCCCCTACCCTGTAATACACCCCACCCTCCACCCCATCAAAAGATCTTGTAAAGAAATAAGTCCCCTAGGACTTAATAGTCAAGATAGAGTTCCTGCTACGTTTGATAGTTAAGAACTTAAGGGTCCTTGGGATACCCAGTTCCAAAGATGCGGAGGTTGTTTTGCTTTTCAGGGGTACTTTGCCTATTTACTAAAATTTTCAGAACTTTTTTTCCCGTGTCCCAAGGATGCATCCTTTTCATTTTTTGTGCAGTTAAGCCGCAGACCTGTGCGTTAATGGGAACTCTGTCAAGAGCTTCAATGGTATTCACAGTGGTTCAGCAAACATACTTGATAAAAGATTTTGCGGTTAAAATTTTTGGACTGTATATCCAACAAGAAGCAAGATATCCAATTTTTAGCTTTCAAAACTGCGTGGAAAAGAGAAAATAAAACTGCCTCTTTAAGTTATACACACTCTCACAACAGATTACCTCGTTGAAGCAGGATCATTATCACTTCGATATTATCAGCCAATATGGCAGAATTCAGGCACTTGTGATCAATGTCTTCAGCTCCGTTACTTAACAGTAACTTCAACATTTCCAAGTCCCCCTGATGACAGGCAATCTCCAGAGGGGAAGAAGCACCAGCAGCAACTAGATTGTCCTGTGATTGAGCCATGTCTTTCTCTCCATGATGACTTTCCGCACCAGCAGGAAGGTTGACATCTGCACCATGTTTTATGAGTATACTAACAACGTCTCTATATCCAACCGTGACGGCATTATGTAAGGCTGTCTGCCCCATGATGTTTCTTGCATTCGCAGATATTGTTAAGTTTGCCTGGCAAGGCCCAGCACTGCAAAAAGATGAAAGGTAAATATCCCATTAACAGCCACCATTCTTACTTCCAAAGTATCTGGAATTGAGTCCCAGTAAGGTCAAAGAATTGTTCTTTTCTTCACATGGTCCCCCGTATTCTTTTTAGGGCTAATGCTGAAAAGCTTAGGTTCCAAATTACTGTTGGTAGAGTTAATTTTCTTCTTTCTAGGTTATAAGATCAATGCTGTGCAGCATGGCATTGTTTTTGCCTATGCTAAGCAGGCATTTCCCATTTAATAACACCAACCCTACACCAATTAGCACACCAGCCCCCTCCCCATGTGGACATCCTCATGTTAGACAACTCCCCTTTGCCGAAACTTCTAAGCTGAAGGACAGCGACCTCCCCTAAGTCTGCAAAATCCCCATGTGACCCAGTTCCATATTGTCCCTATAATATTACCCTCTACATTCAGGACTGTCATAAAGGCCTGTAACCTGTAACCCATAACACCTGCAAGGGCTGAGTACGCTTGACGGACCCTTGATGTTACAGGTGAACTTGCTTTTGTTGATACAATTTCACCCACAAAGTAACAAGTTTGTTACAGGTATGAAGAACAAGGCTACAGGTGACTCAAAACTTAATGACAGCCCTGACATTCTTGAGTTAGAAGTAAGAATTCTATCCTAAGATGTAAGAATAAATTATTACATTATATCATTGTCTTAAGGTTTTCTTGAATTCTAACCAGGTCTTACAAAAATTATACACCCAACAGAAACATCCCTTGTGTAGACCCCTCTCTCTAAAGAAATTTAAGCCACTCACCACCTGTGATGACAGTCTAAGAGTTGCTCAACAACCTTTACAAAACCTCCCTGTGCAGCGAGGTGGAGAGCAGTCATGCCACTTGATGTACGGAGGGTCATGTCAATCTTGTTGCAAGCAGTCAACTCTTCACCTTCTCTGGGGACCAAACAAAACAGCAAACATGAAACAGTAGTACATTCGGGATATCAAAGCCGACGTGGTTGAAAGTGATTCAAGAGAAAACAATAATTTTTTTATCATTTCTTATAAGTATTAGCCTTGTATATATGTTGCAGGTCAAAACCAAGTTCAGGTTAAATGATTTTAACCTAGTTTGATTCTTTATTTCCTTTGTCTTCTAACCCTAATTATTCACGACCATGAATAATTGTAATGGTTAATAGACAACGGAATTTCATTTCAACATATACATAAAAAATTAGCAAACAGCTCAGATATAATTTGGACTTGCAATAATAGCAATACATATTGCTCACAAAACCACTGACTTTCACCCAAGGCTTTAGACTTTCAGCCAAGAAAACTAGCACTGTGATTGGTTGATTCTTGGTCACATGCCCCTGATCAAATTCAAATGTACATTTGTAGGGACACAATTGCGCAGTTGTTGTCCGTTTGCCGTCTTTGTTTGCTTGTTTTTCCTATATGATTTTTTAAGGGAGAGTCTAAATATATAACAAAGCACTCAATGTATGGTCCCTCGGGAAACTAGTTACTTTTGTTTTCCCTCGAGTCCTGATGTCCATCAGGACTCTTGGAAAAACAAAACTAACTGTTTCCCTCGGGACCATACATTAAGTGTATAATGTATTGTGCCTTTCATCTTTTCTGAATAAATCTCACTGCACACAATTGTCACCCTGCCATGACCTTAAGGGTTAATAATATTCTTCCAGTGTGGCCCATGCCATTTGCTTAGCTAGTAAGATACTTATTGACTCACCAATAACCCAAGTAAGCTATCGGAAGAACACTTAAAAAGCTCTGTGTCCTTCCAACACCCTGCACAGCTGGTAACTAAAACTATATGCAACATCACCACTTACCTAGGAACTTGCAGGACACTCTTAATAATCTCCTCATTCTCTTCACCTGCCGCCACATGAAGAGCTGTGGAATTGTCCATTTTACTGGGAATATTGACTGTGTGAGGCATAGTCTGCACCATGAGTCTCACCAGCTCAACATTCTTACTAAGGCAAGCAGCATAGAGAGGAGCAATTCCTGTGATAGTGTTTGGGGAGCCATCAGCACCTCTGTCCAATAGGAGTTTTACAACCTCAAGATGGCCACCCTGACAAGCCCTAAGCATCACAAAAGTTCTCAATTGAATGGAAGGAGATAGCCAACTAGTATTAATAGTGATTTGAGTTAGTTATCAAGATTCTCCACTGATGAGTTACATGTAGGAAGGGCATGTTCTATGAAGAACTGACTGCAACACTGCTGTGCAAGGAAAAATTGCAGAGAGGACCTGATTGAAAAGAAATTGAAAAATATACCCAGCGATGGCAAATATCTAATATATAATTCTGACTTAATCACCATATTTCCTTCCACTCCCTGAGGAGCTTAGCTTGAAGCCACCCAAAATATATAATTTTAACAAGCAAAACTGTTTATAACATAACTTGTCAAACATTAGGCTGCAAAAACAGCCGTCCTTCTTCGCTCCCGGCCCGAGTGGCGTTCTGCGAGAAGGATGTCTGCGATTTACCACCGAAAATTCCATACTGATGACGTAAGTGTGAACTTTGTAATGTTGCCTCAATCTGCAAAATAGGCATAAATTAACATTTGCGTTTTTTTCCAGAGGAGATGAATATTCATGATCAGGAAGAGACTGGCATTCTTTGCAGAAGAGGCGCTGAAACGGGCGACAGATACTATGTGAGGACTCAGTGATGTAAAGATCACTGAGCTCCTGCAAAAGATACCGCGATATCTCGAACATTTGTTCAACTTTCTCCCGTCGAACTCGACAAATTCACTTCTTTTCACGTTTCCGTTTTGCTGTCTGTCATGTAAAAAGCAAATTGAGAAGCGACAGAGGTTAGTGCTTAACATTATTACTGTGGAAAATGACTTGCGTAGTCGACAATTTCTTGATGAAAACTTTTTTCAGATAGCTGCAAGATGCATAATATCTCTAGACAAACGTATAGCTTTCTCGAAGAAAAGCTACGGTGTCTCCGGAGAAGAATGTACAACGACAAATATGATATCCGTGATAAGAATCTACCTACTGTGCTTGCAAACAGTTCTAATCACAGCCGCGCCTGGTGTCGCAATATCGAAAGCAAGTAAGCAACATGTTCATGGTAAATTTCATTTTTTGTCGCTTGAAAGCAAATACTTCGAGACTTAAAAACACATCTCTTCTTGCAATAGAAATGAGCCTGAACAATGCTTATATCACGGGGCCAATTACAGAGGTGTCAGACTCGACGAAGCGACAGGGAGATAATAGCGGAGATCGTGCAGACCTGTGACCTCTAAAAATTTACCATAGCACGGTCTAACGGCTCAACTCTACAGGAAAATCCTCCTTATAACACAAGATGAAGTGTCCTTCATAAACAAGAGTGAAGCAACAAAAACGGTCGAGCAACCGAAAAGAGAACGGCAAATGTACAAATGCCACGAACCGTAGGAGTCGTGGAGGTCTGTCAACCCCATTTAATAAAACATATTTGTTTTGGTGAGAATATTCAATGTCCTGCATATTTACGGACTTATTATGCATAATTACCGATCAAACCAATCAGCATTCATGACCAGATTCCGGACAGATTTGCGTCATCAGTGTGGAATTTTTGGCGGTAAATCGCAGACGTCCTTCGCGTGAAATGGCACTCGGGCCGGGAGTGAAGAAGGACGGCTGTTTTTGCAGGCTAGTCAAACATAAATTAAATTAAATTTTTACATACTTGTAAAGAAGTGTACTCCCTCCCTGGTACAACTTGTTGATAGTAACTGCACTAGCTTCTTCAAGCAGCTCTTTCACTCTTGGTAAATCACCAACCGTGCAAGACCGATAAAGTTCTGAGAAAATGCGAAAAAAAACAAACAAGACAATAAAATACACTTCTTTGTCACGAAGGAAAATCTAATTTGTCAACAAATGAGTCGGAAAGAAGCTAATAATATTTACTGAAAAAAATATTGAAACAGCTTGTTGTTGTTGTTTTTTGCAAGTTAAAGGCCTTTGTCTTAAGTTTGTAAACTCATAAAGAAGGGAACTTGATTCAAACATCCTCCCATTATAGAACCCAATATCGCTGTACACACCTCGAGATACTTCTTCTTCCCTTGCAGCTCTTCTGATACCTACAAAATAACAAGGGACCTGTTAGCTGTTAGTTATCACACACTCAATAATATCTTATGAAGTCTCTTTTCAAGTGTACTACTTATTATAAACATGAACTGCTCATCACAGACTTGAAAAGAAACACCTACAAAGATACTACCAGTAATGTGTGATTCACACATTCTCATACTCACAGATTACCATATTGCAGTACACCAGGATATTATCTTTTGGGTGTAGTTCAAACTTTATTTTTCCTTCTAAGGGACACTTCAGCCCAATTTGGCCTTGTTTGACTGTTTACTTAAACTGACTTCTGGCGTCGGAAAGGGTGATGTGACAAGTGCACACACATTTGGTACCATGCTACTCACTGTTAGGAATGTTCAGTCTCAAATGTTCATTGTTAGGTTACATTTTATTTGTACAACTAGTATTCCTTTTAGCCTTTACGAGGCTAAGGGTGTGTTTGGCCTGACAAAGTCTTCAGTAATATTTATTGAGTTGTCTGGGAAGTTGCATAAACTAAAATTTGTAACAGAGGAATTTGACCTTACTAGCAGACTTTTGACTCAAGTTCAAATTGACAAGACTTTGAACTATCTTTCAAAGAATATTCAACAAGGAGAGAGAGCATCACGGATTCGGAGGACGGAGGGAGGCATAGGTAGCAGCAAAAGATTGAGTTGATTGGAGGACAGAGATTTATTGCCCCATTCTCCACGAGGAGAGAAGGGAAAGATGATGATGATGATGAACTGCAAAACATTAAGAGGTTATAAATAGCAGTATACCTTCAACAGTCTTTAGGTATTCGCCACACTCATATTCACCCTTTTCATATGCTATCTGCCTGGCTGTCTTGCCTTCCTTGTTCTTGATATCAGCTCTCGCGCCTGCATCAATGAGGACTTTAAGACAACGGCGGTGACCATTACGAGCAGCATGATGAAGGGCAGTCTGTCAATCAAACAAAATTAAACCTTAAGGTGTTACCTAAGAATAGCTATATATAATACTGGTAAACTAAATAATGTACCTATGGACCAGTTTTCAATTGAGTGTCATAAAACCAAAACCAAAGTAATAATGCTCTAGCCAATCACAGAGCACACAGACAATACAGTGAACCAATCAAAACTTGTCATAGTCACATGTAGCTGTTGCCATGACAATAGTTTTGCCATTGGTCCTGTTTTAATTAAGACAGATATTCCCAGTTTTTGTCATACCTAGGGTTCATCCACTCCCAACAATCTAATAAGGAGAGGTAAGACAATACAGGCACAATGTGTGTTTCTATACTAATTGTCTACTTTAAAGGGTTGCAAATGATGGTATTTGGTTTTAGACAGAAAAGGACTGGAGACCAAAGTGTTGCCATAGTGAAAGCCTGGAAATGGGACCTTGATCAATTATAGGTATAATGGGCCATTTTACCACCATTTTTACACCAAAACTGATAACACTGTTTTTCAATTTGCTACGTCACAATGCCATCAATATCCAAAACCAACTGTTGTGCAGATAGATCTATCCTAGCTCTACTATCTGCTTATCAAGAACATCAGGCGACATTTAAATTTACGACGTCACAAGTGGTACAAAGAGCACGGCCACTGTTTACAACTGAAGGAGTTACCCTATTAAAATAAAGGTTTCTAATAATAATATATGCATGCTTGGGAGTCAAAGGGTTAACTGGTGACATTCTTAGTGGATGCCTAAGCAGTGGCTCAATGTAGATATTGTTCAGCAGTTAGCATTTTTTGTTGACTTATTTTAATCGCATTCTGACAAAGAAAGATAATTTGGTAAAAATGATTAAAACAAGGTTTGTCCCTAAACCTACAGAGCAGTTGTCCTCTGGAGCAGATTGTAAGTTTGCATCGCCTGTTGAAAATGAACAAAATTCATGACATGTCAGAAATGTTTTCATTATATATTTACAAACTCATAACTAGAGAACAAGACCCTAAATAATTTAGCATTTTTAGGCCATGTGTTCTAATTAGCAGTAAGTTCTTTCATTTAATTAATTTATTAATTAATTTATTTATTCATTTACTAGGGTGTGCATTTAAAAATAGACTGTACCAAATTCACAATAATTAGCCAATCAAGAGCCTTGTGCACTGTCCTGATATGGCTATTTTGTCATGGTCAAATGGGCGAATTTGGGTAGGATAAAATACCTAATCATACGTTTCTTCTTAGTACAATTTGTCAGCATACAAGGATCGTTTGGTCTCCCCATAGGTACCATAGCACGACCAAACTCGCCTAACATGGCGCTGAAGCATACCAAAAAAGTCTGATTAGGTATTAATAGTACTACTCAGTATGAAGGATGGTCACAAACACAGATTTCATGTACAGACTTGCCAAATTACTAAGAATGCCAATAATAAGTCTATTACATAGCAGGCACAGATCCAGGATAAATGGTGACTGGTTTACGAAACAATGAGTGCCTTCTAGAGGGGTTTAATTCCTGAAGTCCCCTTTTTGAAGTTTCTGAGTAATTCTGAAGTATCTGACCGATTTCTGTAAAACGGTGGAAACCGGTGTGGATCCGCGCCTGCATAGAGTACACCTGAGTACCTTTCCAATCCAACAACTCTTTCAGACAATGCACACTGTCATGGAGAGCAGCAGTGTGTAGAGGAGTTAAACCACGAGGATCTGGACTATTAGCCTCTCCATGGACTCCAGCTTGAAGAAGAGACTTCAGGAGGTCACGTTGATCGAAGATTGCTGCCTGATGTAGCAGCTCTCCTTGAAAAACAAACACTGGTGCAGCCATTTCAATAAACTGCAACTCTTGATCTCTACAAAGAATGACAAAACCTGGTTGAAGTCACTGTTATTAATTTCCTCCCTCTATGCCCTGTCCCTGGAGGTCCGAAGACAGTAAGTTTCACAGTCTAAGCAGACTGAGGCACTTGCTTGGGACTCAGGTGGGGGCAAAGGGTATTATGTAAAGCGCTTTTGGACAACTGGGAATTAGCGCTCTATAAATACTGTATATTATTATTATATTACAAGAGGAAACCAAACATCCAGGGTGGGAGCAGGAGAGGGGGGGGGGGGGGGTGTGAGTAGAAACCCAGGCAGCCGAAAAAAGTGTCATGACAAATAAATGTGACTAATGAAGTGAGAAGCATGAATCGAAGGAAAGTGGGTTAATTACAGAATTCCCGAGAGGATTTCTGCCAATTTTAATTAATTTATCACAGACTATTATTATAATATAGACCAACAAATGCCACCTTGATCAGGAACATAATGGAGAAATATATTGTATTTCTCCGTTATGTTCCTGATCAAGGTGGCATTTGTTGGTCTATATAAAGGGACGCTCAGCAATAAAATTTAAAAGCAAGGCACAATAAAATCCTAAACCAACAACTAGCAATAACTGCCTGATCAAAGAAGAGATTGACAGTCACCAGTTACCTAAAAGCTGCTAATTACACATGAATGTTAAGTTCCTTCTGTCTCACTATCCTATTATCTCTAGAAAACACTGCTTTACTGGCCACACTGTTACTGATCCACTAACATATTTGAAGCTCAGTTTACATAGTCACATAGAAATACAGAACACAATCATGGACGTGACTTGTCAAAAGCAAACAATGAATAATTTATTCCCATATTAACCTTTTTTAAAATCCCATATTCATGACATTATACTTCTTTTATGGACTGACATAGCCAAAACACATGTCAATTATGCAAGAGATGCATAGTCAACAACGTTGTTCACTCATGAGTACACAGAAAGCATCCTTCTCCACTACGACGAGTTTATCCATATTGATCGGTATATATATTTCATTAAAAATTTACCAGATTCCATTATACATTAATTAAGATTGTACACAGTTAATTGAGGTTTTTCTAAAGATGATTACCATGACATACTTTATATACAACAAAACTTTTCTTGCTTAAGAATAGTAATCCAGGGTTGAAGTGTATGGGAACTAGTCAAGGGATTTTCTTTTTCCCTCTCTAGTTATACCTGGGGAACATCAGTATCACAGAATATTTATTTTGCAATTTTTTTTTTTTCTCAATTAAATATTTATAAAAACCGGCCTGATGAAAATGCCTTGATCATGTGCAAAACAAGATTATGATAAAAACAGGGACAAAACGAAATTCAGTTCACTCCATGAGCATTCTTTCCCATTTGAAAAGAGATATTTAAGACTGCTACACTTTTTGTATTTTTTTTTCTACCATTTAGAAATAGATATGGACATTGAAAAAATGAATTAAGCCTTATTTTATATTATCCAGCATCGATTACTAAGACTTGTAACTTATTTTTATATTGAGCTTTTTAATTTGAATTTTCGCAGGTTTGGGTATAACCTCATGCATGTAACTGATCAATCTCGATTCCGCTAAAGAAGACGCCGGGGTTGAGAAATTGCCATCTCAGGGATAAACTGGGATCACAGATCAAACAAAGCACTACGATTACGAGATCAAAAATCTTTCGATATGAATTTAAGGCTTAAAGAAAGTCGAAAAACGAAATAATCCCATTATGTGAGTTACATCATGCAGCAGTCGGGGTATTTTATTTTAGAATGTCAGAGTCATTTTCGTCATTCAATTTACTTTGACAGTACTACACCCTGTGTTCAACAATTCGCCAGTACAATTGGTTGAAAATAAAATTTCCATTATACGGTCCTTCGAGCCTCATCTTTGTCAGAGATTTGTCCTTGTTGGTATGAATGGATTGAAATATTATGCATTAAAACCATCGAGTGTGATGTTTGTTTACAACTCGTGCGGACTCATTGAAGATCGAAATGTCTATGTAAGTTAGGTCTTTTGCCGACGGCTATAAAAACAGATAATTTTATAATTTTGATACAACATCAAGAACACTGCCTTCCTAGATTATTGTGGAAGAAGCAAAATAATTCTACTCACCTCTTATTTCGATCGATAGGTGGGGAAATTTCACGTCAACTATATCCACCAGGAAGTGAATTTTGCCTCGTTGACCGCATTTTTACGTCTTCAATTATCTTTTTGGTGTCGGAAAGTTATTCCACTGTACAAGAATATTACCAATGTCACCCTTGCGTGTTTCTGGGAGGCATTCTAAAGTCTAAATCAGCCCACTCGAACAGAAAGAGCGCTTCTCGAAAGAGGGACACAAGCTAATGTGAGCGAAGGTTGGGGATAGGAGAGCAAATTTTAACTTGGTGGGGGAGGCTGGTGAAGCGAAGCTCACAATGCGAAAGCTCACGAGAAACTGAAATAAGAGAACATTTTTCTTAATGCATTTATTCAAATATTGGAAAAACTTATTCTTAAAATGACGCGAAAGAAACGACCATAAAAGAATATGATCGATTTATTGACAATTTTCGCATCTTCCGGCTAGCCCACCGGAAAGACAGAAACAAACAGGAGCTAAAAATAGAAAGAAGCACAAATATACTGCATATACAACCGCTATATTAATTTGGACAGGAATTCCTTATCCATCGTGATGTATTGACAATAATAAAACGTTTTTTAGAAAAAATTTCCAGCTTGATCACTAGAACATTCTTATTATTTCTGCCATCTGACTCCGACTTCCGGTCTACAAGAGAACATCGCTTGCGCTGTGAGGTCTTGAACCAAAATTTTGTTCAAATATTTGGAAGTATGGAAGACGAACTCTCTCGCTGGATTCAGGAAACTGTTTTTGCTTCTTACATGGAAGAATGTCAAATTTTTAACAGATTGGATAGCTCATACGGCTATGATTACGATTTTCCCCAGGAATTTTCTGATAACGATTGCTCCGAGAAGAAAAGGAAGCTCGCCTCCTGTGAAGATGTCGACACGGTTTCGGCGGGAAAACAAGCAAAGAACAGTTAAATTATGAAAGTCCTTTGGCAAGGCATTGAGATTTCTTCAAACGATAAAGAGTAGGGAATACGTTCTAAAAAGAGTTCGCAGTTTGGAAACGGTGGAAAGTAATCAGCTTGGGAACCTAGTTCTGAATTGTGGATACGCGCATTTTCAGAAATTTGACCTGACAATTCAACTGGGACCACTTCTTCTTCGCGAACGCGATTCTTCTTTAAAGTAAATATTTTATACTGCATAGACTGCAAAGTGGCGCTTGAAATTTGTGCTCCAAGTTTTAATTTTGGTGGGAAATTGCAAGAAGCAGCGGACCAAAAAAAAGTATGCCTCCGGGAGACGGAAGGGCAGCCATATTGCCAAGGCAACGCTCAAGCGACGTGCAAAGGTTCACGCGAAGAGTAAAAAAATGTCAGTAAGCCAAATGAGATGCTCGATACTGATTCACTGTTATTC
The DNA here is from genome assembly GCA_964020085.1 of Micromussa lordhowensis. Taxonomy (NCBI): domain Eukaryota; kingdom Metazoa; phylum Cnidaria; class Anthozoa; order Scleractinia; family Lobophylliidae; genus Micromussa; species Micromussa lordhowensis. Next base: position 27,761,044 of record OZ026598.1, read on the forward strand.
TGCACCGTGGAGAAAAGCACTTTGTTGTCCAATAAATCGTTTTCATGTTTGTATTTTTAGAATCTATTTTCTTATACTGACTCAGTAAGCTTAAGTATAATTTCTTGTTTAGATGTGAAGTGTAGGTTTACCCTTCTTTTTATTATTAAAAATATTCAAATTGATTATGTTGCAATAACTTGAAGGAAACAAGTTGAATGTGTGGTTTATGAAGACTCATAAATAAGCCATTTCAGATATTAAACCCAGGGGATAAAATATGGGAGGATCATCAGCCTCCAAGCTGATGGGAAAACTAGGTCATATGACATGAGAAAACTAGGGGAATAATTTTTTGTCAAAAATTTGATAGCCTGATTAATTATTCAATTCATCTTTGTGTTGAGAGTAATCTCTCTCTATGCAAGTAAACAATACGACACAGCTGAAATACATAATTATCTTCATAAACTCTTCGACTAATGATTCCAAAATGAACTCTTGAGCATGTGCTTGGAAAGCCTGTATAGCAGCAAGAGAGGACAAGGGCGTCAATCCTCCATATATGCCTTATTCCAAAAGTAATTGCTCTCAAGGCGGCCTTAGATCACTCCTGGCTACAGACATCCCTGGAGGGTCTAGGACTACTCAATTGTGTGATGTGAAATTTTATTTACATGTTAAGCCTGAGCCGTGTTACATATATCTTTCTCCACCAAAACAAAGTGATCTACGTGGCGCAGGTGGTAAAATCCTTGGGGAGGACTGGGTACCCTATGTGAAAAGAGCTTGAGAGCGATTACCTTAAGAATACAGAAGTAGCAGCTCTCGTAAGATTGTAATTCTTTTCCTTGTTAGCAGCTGTTATTGTTTTAGGACTAGGGGCATTGTTTCTGTAGTTTGTTCTGTTGACCTCTCAAAGGCTATCACGCCATTCATGTGAGACCTTATTGGAGCTGCTAACTGACCCTGAGATTAAAAGAAACCAATAAGGAGGAGCATCTTGGTAGCAGATGTTCAAATGATAAGAGACGGGAAGTTGTATTGGAGTGCAAAGCACAGGGGCAGTGTGGGAATGCTATTGTTTTCTTCGTTATCCACATCCTCCAGATGAATGAAAAAATCCTGATGCAGTCAACTCTTTCATAAGCGAACACTCTTGGAAATTGGAAAAGGTGTCCCCTGCTAACCATGTAACATTGAATGCAGGAGACAGGGCCTACGGCTTATAGTGCTTATCAGAGAAGACATGAATGTCAAACCATTGCAGATGAAATTACAAAGGCTGCACATTCTACTCAGTTACTTAAGACCCTGAGTGTTGGTCTGGTCTGGGGCTTGAACCCTCGACCTTCCACACAGCATACTGGCGCTCTACCAACTGAGCTAACCAGGCTGCGGTTCAAGGCCCTTGCTTGTTTTGAACAAGAGGAACTGGAAATAAGGAGTTTGTTTGTTTGTCAAAATTCTCAATACTAGAATTAATTTGTGTTACACCCTATCGGGGAGACTCCCAACCTTTCTGTTATACCTATAAGCTCTAAAACACATTAAATCCTAGAGATAGCATGAAAATGATGACGATGATGATGAAACTTTATATGAGGGTTGAGTTTGTTGTTGGTTTTCGCCTTGCTCCAATGGTTTTCTCCTGTTTCCTCCTTCCACAAAAACCAATATCTCTAAATTTTGATTCGACCAGGATGGAGGACACACATGAAAAACAGCTAAGGCTGATGTGGCTTCCTCTCTAAATACTGCAATTTATTTATTTATATCACTTATAATGGCAGTGTAGCTGAGGGGAAAAGTCCCTTCTATTATTATTATTGTAGACACCTAAAAGTTGGCCAGAAGGACTAGCCTTCCTTTCAAGTTTGAACAACAAGGCAGCCATGTGACCCAAATATTGACCCAAATATTCAAAACAACTGTCTTGGTAAGAGAAGCATTATTTTAATCAGCAACACTTACTTAGTATGGTAATAAACGAAATTAATTATATATTTCAAAAAATTTTACACTTGAAAAACATGACATGATACATAATTTACATTGTAAACTGCGAATATTAAATCCCAAGGATTTACCAACTAAAGAAACATCCCAAGTTTAAAAATGCAACTTATTGACCACATCCACTTTCCAAGCCCAGCAGAAAAAAGTTTCTGAAGAAACAACAAATGTTGCACTTTTCAGATGGTGATTTTTATTTGCCCAAGTGGTGATTTTTATTTACAGTACATATCACACTTGGCAAACACCACACATTTATATTGCCTGGATTCTATTCAAATCCACTAGGCAATGGTGAAAGTTAAGTTTTCCACGTTCTTCTGGGTTTGAAACAATAAGTTTCTACTATTTCTATAAGTTTAAATTGCAGTGCCTCTTTCCAAGTTTTGCTTGATTTCGGAAGTGAATGGGTCATAAAATCTTGCTAGTTTCTTGTTGAACTTCATATTGCGTTCATTAATGTAATCAATGTCGGCTTCATCTTGGTGAGCTCGGCGACGGCTGTACTTCTCACGCTTTTCAATTCTGTAAAAAAAAATCCAAAATAAGTGACTTGGAACTACCAATGACCTTACACAATCACTTTTGTCTCCTGGTTCTTTCTTCACACAGCACTGCCTGATGAGACCAGGCTAGGAATGAGCTAGGTGTGCAAAACAAGAACTTGCTTGTTTGAAATATGGATTATTTTTGCCAACCATTGATATTTCAAACAATGAGTAGACACTGCTGAGAACATAAAAACAAATTACATGCCAGTGACAACAAAAGACAAAGATTGGAGATGTCTAATGGTATATAATGGTTAACTTAGTTGGTAAAGTGCTAGACTAATGAGGGTTCAAGCCCTAGACTGGACCAACAATCACGGTCTTAAAAGAACTGAGAATGTGCTACCTTTGTAATAATAAATATGTCTTCTTGGATAAGGACTATAAACTACAGGCCTTGTTCAGTGCATCTTCACTGTTACATGGTTAGCAGGGGATGTCAAAGAACCCAAACACTTATCGCAAAGAGTAGGGCAAATAGTTCCCAGTGTTGTGGTCTACTCATGTCTCACAAGGTTGGTGTTTCACTTAGAGTTAACCTCATTGCACCTTTCCCCCTTGGACAGAATTGTCCAAGAGAAATTGCTCTGTCTGCGTCTGTAATTGCTGGCACTTAGCTGTAGTAAGTGTCATCCCCACACATAACCCAAGGCAAGCCTAAAACTGGCCCTCTCAGTCTCAAAGAGACAGTGCATCTCGCACTTTCAATAGTGATTTTCTCTGATGTGTCTGTTAAACTATACTTACTGCTTTTCTAGGTCAGCAACCATCCTGTCTACTGCAGCCTCTGGTACCTTCCCCTCTCCTCCATAATTAACATCATCAACACTTCGGTACATTCCCTCCCCTCTACAATAAAACGTATAGTGTTCATAGAAAACAGTGTTTTAGATGTTAGAGCAACAAATTGTAAATGTACAACAATATTACCAATAGAAAAAATATTATTATTCATGAAACAACAGCAGTGAAAACAACTCCACAAAACGTCAATGTGAAAGAATATTTAATTAACTATTCTTGTTTACATATGAAGAATAAAAAACGCTTGTCGTATCACCTGCTGAGCACTGTATGATCAAATAAAGCTTTTGAGGCTACTTGTGTCTAGTTACCAACATAGGCAGACACATTTTTAAAACCTTGGCACTTACTTTTGCTCCTTTTCTCTCTTGTAATCTTCAGCATTTGGTTTCATCTGTTTGGTAAGGCGTTGATATTGTCTATATTGAGCTGCAGCAAAGCCTAGAACATTTTACAAGAAAAACTACAATCTTAGAACACATGGAATTTTTAATATTTAACGCTTTGTGAATACCAGCTACACAGAAATTGTCAAATGGAAAGAGGAAAGTGAAAACACCTGGAAAGGGGGCTGGAAACAGAAACAAAGGAAGATGTCGTGTAACCAGATCTAGAATCTGTACATAAACAATAATTGTATCTGAGACTCCATAATATTTGTTTAAAACTAAAACTTCTGGTAATTGATTACATTGTACCTTCAATAGATAATAGTCTGAGAGGTACAATATCTAACAAGTTAATCATTACTACTGTACCAGAGAAGCCTTGATCAGGATTTTTCTTCTTTCTCTTCCTATCAAGTCTGTCAGCATCATCAGCAGACATCTCTAACAACTTAACTCTGTCATAATCTTCCCCACAAGATTCAGCTTCCTAACATCAAATTATCAGAAGACAAGCACAAGTTAATGAAAAGTCTGTTCTGGGCAAACTGCCAGGGCTTATCCTAGTTCCCATAGCACTGGGATTCAAGTCCCAGGGGTTTCAATGACATTAGTTACAAGCAGTCACTGAAGGTGTAATAGGCGGCTGTCACCACTAAAGGGGCATGCCCCCCCCCAAAAAAAAAAAATTTGAAATCTAGAAGCTCGGAAAGGCGATTTCCAGTGTTCTGGGCATCAAAAAGGGTATTTTTATTGACCACAAAACAGGATTTTTTTGTAGCATTTCAGCATTTCACTGGCCATCGTTGTTGTTGTATTTGCTTTTTTTATTAATATCATTTTTATTTTCATCAATGAAATCCAAACAGACGGCGGTAAGAGGTCCTACAGGCAGCGGTAGACAGCCGGTAACCGGCTTTTATTGAATTCCCTGAAGTCCATCAGAGGGTTACCCCAAGTATCTATTTGTACAGCTGGATTGGGAGACACAATGCAAGAGTAGAGCATCTTGCCCAAGACACAATGACCCCAGCCAGGGCTTGAATCTGGGATGCTCAATCCAGTCCAGTATCCTAATTATTAGGTCTCCCATACTAGTTAATGACCAGACATTTATTGACTGATATGTAAACACTGAATTTTCATGCAATGTTTCTAAAATATTTAAGTTCCAATCACAGGCATCCCAAGCTCACGTTTAGAGAAAGATTATCTATTTATTCATATAGGCGTCACGCAGACGGCTGTGCGAGTTGGAACGTGACCTTTCATCTTACGCGGTGTTTACACGAGAACCGTGATATTCTGACGGGACATGGCCGCGGAAGAGGCTTGAGCCAAAGGTCAAATTTCGCACTATCCACGGTGGTACAGTCAATTAATGTACATTACTTACCCCATCCCCTGAGTGAACTATCACTTTGCTCCATTGTCCCGATCAACCAATGGCATAGCGAGGTGATGCGACGAGAGATAAACAACGGACACAATCAAAATGGAAAAGCCATTTGAATGTTCGCGCCATTTTCCTGCTGCGTTGAGTTGCTTTTATGCTTTAATAAAAATGCTCCTAAGACAGAGTACACTATACTAGGAGACTTCATTGCTGTGTTGGGGAAAGAAATGATTGCGCCATTTTCATGCTCGTAAGTACCCGCAGAATATTCAAATCGTGTCCGTTGTTTATCTCTCGTCGCGTCACCGCGCTATGCCATTGGTTGATCGGGACAATGGAGCAAAGTGATAGTCCACTCAGGGGATGGGGTAAGTAATGTACATTAATTGACTGTACCACCGTGGATAGTGCGAAATTTGACCTTTGGCCCAAGCCTCTTCCGCGGCCGTGTCCGGTCAGAATATCACAAGGTGCCAAAGAAAGAAGCGATCGAGGAATCGGCAGTGGAAAATGCTCATTTTCAGCGTAATGCACGAGGATTTTCGAAGAAGAGACATTTGTGCGGGTGCAAGGATCATAGAGTCTTGACTGTGGGCGAAAAAATTTCCGATCGGATGGATTTTCTGGGCGCAAACGGCCTCCGAGTCGGAAACGGTCAAAATCCGAGTGTGCAGCCTTGACTCCGTCTTATGAAGGGAAGAACAGTGGTGGCATAAAAAGCCCAAAACAAACTAAAACAGCGAAAATAACGAAAAAGCACAACGGACACTCAACAGGTGAGTTTGTTTTAATCATCTTACTTAAGAAACGTGGATATTTCATAGTATTTAGCGTTGTAAATCAACGATATTTTTTCCCCATACAACGTCTTATAAAGCGTTCAAATTCTCAACGGTTCTCGTGTAAACACCGCGTAAGATGAAAGGTCACGTTCCAACTCACACAGCCGTCCGCGTGACGCCTATATTAATAAATAGATAATTAATTCTTCGCTTTCTCTAAACGTGAGCTTGGGACGCCTGTGTTCCAATGAGACAACAAAAATGGATATTGACTTTATTCTGGCCTGAACAAAAGCTCAGTCATTTATTTTCTTATTTAAATAATCCTGTTAATAATCCTAGATTTTTATGGTACGTCATAAAATAAATAATTTCCATTTAGAGATTTATAGTTGTCTACCTTCCTAGCCTCTTCTTCCTTATTCTCCCATTCTACTCGACGTTGCATGGCCTCCCAATTTGCAGGCAGCTTCTTTTTTCTATCCTCCTCTGCTACTTCTTGATGATTCAATTTACGTGCCTCATTCTGGAATACAAAATACAAAATTAAATTTCACATGTACAGGATTGTTTAAGACCGGAAGGATATTGCAAAACTTACAGTTAGGACATACAAATGACAATCATACCCTTCTAAGATGAAGCTCTCGCAATCGTTTCATTCTTTCTGCTCGTTTATCAGCGGCCGAAGATGATGATGATGACGGGCCCGCTTCTGTATCATCTTCTTCTACAACAGAACTTCTACTGGCTTGGCCGTTCATCGCAGGTGATTCCGAGCTCTCATGCTAAAAAGAAAAAAAACAAAGAACCTTCTATTCAATCTGAGTACTTAGAAGTAGAGGTCAGTGGCCAAAATAAAGTTAAACGAAACGAAAGAAAGGAATATTTGTATACCAACTATCGAACGTACATGATCAACTTGTGACGCCATGTTACTTGTTCCCTCACTGGTTCCCTCACTTGTTCGCTGAAGAAAACTTGAGCCCACAAATATAGCAAAACAGTGGAATTCTCATCTTAGAATACCATGTCATGTACAAGGGCACGTAAAGCTCCAACCTGGTGTGTCCTTCACTTCACAATGGCGTCCAGTTCGGGATACAATAATTCAGATGTTGTAATTGTTGCTGCAGGGAGAACTCCAATTGGAAACTTGAACGGATGTCTTAGCTCACTTAAAGCACATGAACTTGGCGCCATAGTCATCCGAGATGTTTTGATGCGCGGCAAGACTCCTGCGTCTGACGTGGCTGAAGTCATCATGGGACAAGTTTGCACTGCAGGTACGTACATGACAAACACTCGTTTGAATCTTTTCTGTTTTTCCAAATGTGCAACAATTGCCTTGGCGAAAGCAATCGAAAGTGTCTTTCTTCAAAATTCTGGGATTTGAAGAGGAGATGAAGAAAGTCACGTGGCACCATTGCGGTCACGCCCTCTCCCCACCCTCTGCCCAGATAATTTGCCATTTTAAATTTCTAAAACAGGGGAGTTGCTCATATCCCATCAGCTGATCAATATTTTGCAACTGATATAATTCTTTTGTGTGGACTTAGCCCTGCAAAAGCATAGCGAAGATATCTGTTTACAAACATTGACGTCATTTTCGATCACGTGGATCAAAATCACTCGTGCGTGTGGTTGGCAAAAGAGCTTTCGAGCCGGTCAAATCCTTTGCGCACAGACGAATTTCCAACATGATTTTCGGCAGGTGTCGATACTCGAATTTCCTTCAGCCTTTGACAGTGAAGCATTTTCATAATATTCTAACTTTCATCTTGGTTTCAGAATGAAATCTAGCATATAAGTGAAGCGACAGTCATTTGAAATACGCTTAAACTCAGTCATTTCTTTTGTTTTTGTCGCTTTTTGCCAACCACGAATATTGCGTTACAGTGCTCGTGACGTCACTGATATCTTCGCTATACTTGTACATCCTAAATTCATATGGAATAGAGCAACTGAAAAATGTCTGAATCTGTCTGCCAAATTGAAACATAGGCACGCAAGGCGTGCAAGAGTTATTTTTTTAATTAAAAGGTTCTGAAGATAGGAGCATTTAAGGGAGTGTTTACAGTGACAATTTAGTTAACCCTTTTTACACAACAACACTAGTTTACCGAAAAAAGAAAGAGAAAAAAACACCTCTGACACGTTGACAGTCTAATTTAATTCATTCCCATATGAAAAACAAAAGTGTCAAATTACCATTTGTAACTAAAAATAGCAAGCATCTCGTGGGAACAAGTGGTGATGATTTGCCAGCTCTAATTGAATTTACTCCCTTGTGGAAAACAGGTGTCAAATTACCCTTTGTAACTAAAAAATAAAATATCTCGTTATATTTCCATGCAACAACAACAAAACAATCGTTACCTGTACCTATTGTAAACGTTCGAACTCTTTCAAATCAAAATAGTCTCGTCTCCTCTAAAACATTTCGTAAGAACTAGAAGCAACGATGCGTGACGTCTAATTGAATTTACTCCTTGTGAAAAACAAAAATATCAAGTTACCATTTGTAACTAAAAATAGCAAGCATCTCGTGGGAACAAGTGGTGATGATTTGCCAGCTCTAATTGAATTTACTCCCTTGTGAAAAACAAAAGTGTCAAATTACCCTTTGTAACGAAAAAATCAAAACTAGAAGCAACGATGCGTGACGTCTAATTGAATTTACTCCTTGTGAAAAACAAAAATATCAAGTTACCTTTGTAACTCAAAATAAAAACATCTCGTCCATTTGCATACAACTACCTCACGCACTGTTTCATACCTCAAGGCTCATCTCGTCCATAACTAAAATCCTAAGCCTAACTCACAGAAAATGCCGAAGTAAACCCAATATATGAATACTTCCTCCTCTTTTATAGAAGAATAAATATGGCAGTTCTGAACTGTATTGGGATCAAATCTTCTCATATACCATTTACTTTTAAAACAAGAAATTTGATTGGCTGTTTATAGTAGATCCGATCTGATTGGTGTGACATACATACATCTCTCACTGACTCACTGACTCACTGATCCATTGACCCGTCCACAACATACTCGTCGCGCCGACTAAGAGATATTTTTGTTAGTGAAATGTAGCTTTCGATGTTGCATTTTTGATGCATTTTTATTAAATTCTCTACCTTGGATAATGCAATTCTAGCTTTCTGATTGGTTCACTAGATCTCGGTTACCAGCCATTATACCTGCATTTGACCTTATATGGAAATGGACGCGGCAAATGTCACTCAGCATAAAATTTTCAGCATTTTGTTTTGGCGCCTGGAAGTCACATCACTTTTCGGTCATTTAGACTTTAATAAAATTTAGCAAAACCGAAGGTTGAAAATTTAAAAACAATTATTCCATTCACGCTTGTTGGATATGAGATTGGTTACAGCCAACTCAGTCCTATGGGCCTCTTTGGCTATTTACCATCTCATATCTAACGTGTGCTCATGGAATAATTGCTAAATATTCTGTGACTTTTTTAGGACAGGGACAAGGACCAGCACGGCAGGCGGCAATGAATGCTGGTGTCCCATCATCCGTTCCAGCTTATGGAGTGAACATGCTGTGCGGCTCTGGGTTAAAGGCTGTTGCATTAGGCTACCAAGCTGTTTTGAATGATGAGTCAGCTATCATTGTTGCAGGAGGTCAAGAAAGTATGAGTCAAGTAAGTGCCAGTCTCTTGTGCAGCCATTATTTGATAGTCACCAGGGCTGCCAGTAAGTTTTGTTTCACCTGTAGCCTCGATCTTCACACCCACAACAAACTTGTTACTTTTTGGGTGAATATTGTATCAACTACAAGTTCACCCATAACATCAAGGGCCCATCAAACATACTCAGCCATAAACAGGTGTTAAGATTACAGGTCCTGTTGGCAGCCCTGGTCACGCAACAGTCTTCCCCACTAGTGGGAAGGAGCATTCTATTTTTTGTGGGTCTTAAAAATGTTTAAAATCTTTTAATCAGATCTTGTTGACCAGATTGAAGCTACAGCTAAACAAAGATGTAAGACTGAACAAAGAGCTTGGCTGTCAGTTGATACTGTATCTCCCTTTGCAGTTTGTAAAGTAATGTACCTAGCCAGTGACATCAATTGCACCACTAATGATTAACTACAATAGATCTGGAGTGATTTATTGTCTTTTCCAGGCCCCACATTGTTGTAACATGAGGTCACCACTGAAGATGGGTGATACTAAACTTGTGGATTCTATGATGTTTGATGGGCTTATCGATGCGTTTCATGGCTACCACATGGGAATAACAGGTAAGAGCATTGATCATATTTCCTTCCCTATTGGTAGATAACTAATTTCCATCAGTATTATACACAAGCTATTCAATATTAATCCACAAATTTTTCCTTTTGTTCTTCAATTTTTTCACCAATATTGTGATTTGCATGATAAAGTGTTTTATGTGGTAAATTTTCAAGAAGTGCAAATGTTTACCTAACCCTTTGCTGGTAAAAGCAAGAAAGGTATGTTAGAAACTTAAAGGATGATAATTCTTTAATATTTTATTACTGACCACAGTAACTTTTCTTTTGCAGCCGAGAATGTTGCAAAACAATGGCAAGTGAGCAGGGATGACCAAGATCAGTTTGCAGTTGTGTCTCAAAACAAAGTGGAGAAGGCACAGAAAGATGGTTATTTTAAAGAAGAGATTATCACTGTTCCTGTTAAAACACGAAAAGGTAAATTGATGTGATGTTCGAAATGTGACGTCCATCTGACTAGGTGCCAATCCCAGCTTTTGTTTTATCACAAATTATGCCTTATTACAACCATAGCATTGTTAGATGCAAACATAGACATGCTCACATCAGCTAAGTGTGAAAATGGACTTAACCTTATCTTGTTTCATAAACTTACAGAGACAATAGATGTCACAGAGGATGAATTTCCAAGACATGGCACTACTATGGCAGGCCTTGCTCGTCTTAAACCCTGTTTTCTACAGGATGGCACTGGTACAGTAACAGCAGGGAATGCTTCTGGGATTAATGATGGTTCTGCTGCAGTAGTGCTAATGTCTTATGCTGAGGCTACCAGGAGGGGTGTGGTCCCCATGGCACGCATTGTCGCTTGGGGTCAGGCTGGTGTTGACCCAGCAGTAATGGGTATTGGACCTCTCCCTGCAACTAGGAAAGCTGTAAGTATAGCCTGCATTAAGTCAATTACATACAGTTAGTCTTAAAGTTAGGACAGTTAGTCCATAAGTAAAAATCAGCGCTTAGCTGCAACATTGTAGCATTTCAAAACAACTTTTTGTAAACCTCAGAACTTTATCATGAGTTTGGGAAAAAAATTGTAAATTAACAATATTGCAGCAATTACTGTGTACCTGTAGAGACTCGGAAATTTATAAAAGTAGCATCCAACATTCACTGTCTTATAGTTCAACAGTTTATATTTACTGGGAAGAATCGTAACTTCAAAGTTAAATTCTAAGCCTGTTTAAAGTCTAGGCTTCCTTTTTAATGATAACTTGAGCTTCAAAATTACTCAGAGACCTCATGAAAATCTTGGGATGACATCAAAAGTCATCACTTTTCCAGTACAGTCTTGAAAGCAAGGCATTATTATTAATGGCAGCAGTGTGTAGATTCAGTTAAATTTATGCTTGTATGAATGCCCAGGTTAACTCTTTTTTTCTTATTTTCTTCAGCTCCACAAAGCTGGCTGGAAGATTGAAGATGTTGACTTGTTTGAACTAAATGAGGCATTTGCAGCCCAATCATGTGCTGTTGTTAAAAATTTGGGACTTGGTCCAGACAAGGTGAAAAGCATTTTGAAACTTGGTGACTTTCTTTGACTGTTCCTTTTCTAATAAATTGATTGTTAACAGATAGATATGATGAATATTAATTACTGATGATGAAAGGTTCCGTGGAGCACTTTAGAATAAATATAAGCGATATAAAAATAGAACGACGTTTCGATGACTCCATATCATCATTATCAAGTTCAAAGTACATGATAGAATTAATTGCTGCGGAGCGAGCGTAGCGAGCGTAGCAGCAGTTCATAGTCTAAATATAAAAGAAAGGTAGGAAAATTTGAGATTTTGCCATGGTTTTTAGCCTCGCTTTCAGCGGACCACAATGCTTTGCGCTGTGGTAGAGCCTCGTTTTCAGCGGACCACAATGCTCTGCGCTGTGAAGAGCCTCGCTTTCAACGGACCAGAATGCACTGCGCATTGCCTCAATTCGAGACCAAGACAACAAGCAACTGAGAAGTTCTAACATACCACTAGTGTAGCCAAAGCTATGAAAGTGCTGCGGAAATTGGGATGTTGTTTGCAAATTGAAGTAGGGATTGTATAGAGCTTGTGTAGAAATGGTTGTCATCATGTTATTTTGTTTGGTCAAGTCCCAGAAATTGTTGAGTAAGATGTGGTTATATTCAATTCATGATGTCATCAGTTACAGCGTTTAATTTCTGAAAGAAGTAATGCAACAATAAAGTTCAGTACTAAACATGGCAAAAGTTCTATGGCCATGCTATCGTAGCCGGTCAAAGACTGCAGGAGAAGATCAACGAATCGGTGACCTGTCGCTTTTGTCAAGAAAGCGTTGAATCTGTGGAGAATTTAGGAAGTAAAAACGGACTTGGTTCCATTTGGATGTTTCAGTGCCAGAACGAAAGCTGTCCGTCGCACGAAACTAATCTTCCATTTCCGACGATGGAAAAAAAGCAGGGCGCTCGCGATAAATTGTGCATCGGTTCTTGGCTTTCGAGCTATCGATGGCAGTCACGCGACAGTCTCAAAGGTTTTTAGTTTTCTTGGTCTATCGCCGATAAAAAGAAAATGCAGTGTATTCTCGCCACGTCACGCGTAAAGATTTGGCCTGCTGCATATCACCTGTCAAATGCCTATTGGTGTTGCTAGATGATCCCTCGCTGGTAAACATCAAAATGGAGGATTAGGTGTTATAATCCTATTGCGGTTTAGATGCCGCAAAAAAAATATTTTTCTTGTTTTCTCGGAACGAAAATTTTGGAAAGTTAAGCGTACGTTGTTAACTACAAGTCGGCAGCCCCTGAACCGATTTAGCTGAAATTTGGCCAGCTTATATTTGTTAAAATTTCTTTTTTTTTAAGGTGAATGTCAGTGGAGGTGCTCTAGCTCTTGGACACCCAATAGGAGCATCAGGATGTAGAATTCTTGTCACTCTGCTGTATGGTTTAAAGCGAACCGGGGCAAGACGAGGTGTGGCAGCTTTATGCATTGGTGGTGGAATGGGTATTGCTATGTGTGTGGAAAGATTATGACATATGTGGAAAGACTTGATGTGAAGAGTATTCACACCTACTGTGTTTTAATTCCAGAGATCATGGGACATAGGAGCGAAATTACAGAAAGTGTAGACGTTACTACTATGTTTCAGTCATTTAGAACTGAGACTGGGTTAGAAGAAAAATAATTTTTTTCTACTTGTAAGTATCCAGGGCTGTCACTGTCATAATCTGTAACACCTGTTATGGCCGAGCATGATTGACAGGACCTTGATGTGATGGGTGATCTTGCCTGTTGTCGATATTTAACAATTAGACCTGTAGCCCACGAGGCGCAGCCAAATGGGCTATTAACCCGTGGCCCTTGAGGGTGAAGAGTCTAATTGTTTTAGTATCATCCAACTAGTCATACAGAAATGGCAATAAGAAAGTTAACAAATGTAAGTTGAAGAAATATTTATTTGGGACTAAAACAAAAGAAAGTGTCACACTCGAGGACTATTGCTTATATTCCTCGAGTACCAATTAAAATGCAGGATTTGCACAAGTCCACTTGTTGGGTGATACTAAATTCAGATAGAGCAGGTATCAAAGATGACTAATGTGGTAATTTTCAAACTAAGTACAAATGATAAAAGTATGTGGATAATATAAAATGTTATTATATGACTTGGGTTTCAGCCAATATAACACACACTCTGATTGGCTAATTCTAGGGCAGTATTCTCCTGTAATGCCCACCAGTTATGGGCCTGCAAAAAAAAACAAGAAAAAAGCCACATAATAAACAACTTATTAACCTCAAATGTTTGATCTTTACAGGAAAATCTCAAACCTCGTCCTTACCGTATTGACTGAGCGATGGCAAGGTCTGGGTCTGAGATTTTCCTGTAAAGATCTCACTCTTGGTTAGTAAGTAATTATGGGCTTTTTAGTATGGATTTTTTAAATATGAGCGTTTTGTGGCAAACATGGTTTGCCCACATAATACCAATTAATGAACTAAGTTTGAAGAATTACTCAGGTACCCTGCCTGGGAATTTGGCAATCAGGGCCAATGATGTCACAAGTTAGTCATCTCTTGGCAAATTGGACCTACTTTGCGAAATGTGAAAAGTGTACAACAGTGAGTAAAAACCATCAGATTCCAATAGCGGATTTTAATTTATTACATCCATACATGTATGTATAAAATATATATATACTAATTAGTGGCATTTACAATGGCACAAGGATTTCTACAAGTGGTTTTATAACAAACAAATTCCTACTGGATTGAATGACTAAGTTTCCTAAGAATGCTTGAATGTAATAATATATTATCGTATTTAAAAGAACGGACGATTATGTAATAAAGTTTACATGAATCATGATTTTAGTCTGGATCAATCCTCCGTAGAAAATAGAACAAAGTAGTAATTAGCCTGTAAAGAGGCCCTCTAGCAGCATATGCGCTGGATTATTATTGATGAATGGAGCGAGCCTAGAGCAGTCTTGGTTTAACTCTGCTTATAGATTTTTCTGTCTGCTAGCCCCCTAGGGAGCTTGTTTACAGATGAAGCAGAAATTATTACTTCAACCCACAGGACGTTTCACAGCACACATGCTTTTTGTAAGCTTCAATGAATGTTAAATTTATATTAAAATAACATTTTTAGAATTGCATATGCATCTTGGTTTTACAAAATTGTATAAGTTTTTTCTAAGACCAGTAAATATCAAAAATGCGTTTTCGTTGCTAACGATTCTCAACTCTCAATCTTATCAGGACAATAGTGTATAGTTGCAGTTCTTACAAAATATCAAACAAAATTCATAAGATTAAAAAACAGACTGGAAAATGACAAATTTACCAATTGTATCCGACAGCTGTATCAAGGAAAAACCATGACATAATAACAATTTTATTTATAAATATTATTGACAACAAATATTACGTTTTTAGTTATTGACAAGAAATATTATGTTACTAGTGAACAATAATTAAACCTGGATACAGACAAAAAACAAGTTGACTTTTACATCTTTTTACCTTAATGATAATACTATTAAAATCATGGTAAATAAATCAAACTACGTAACTGACTTCTCATTGTCCAAGATTGAAGAATGTAATAGGTTATTTCGTAGTCAAAATCAGGTTATTTGCTAGTCTTAATCAATAAACTGCATAACTGACTTCTCATTGTCCAAGATTGAAGAATGTGATAGGTTATATGCTAGGCTTAATCAATAAACTGCATAACCGACTTCTCATTGTCCAAGATTGAAGAACGTAATAGGTTGTATGCTAGTCTTAATCAATAAACTGCATAACACTTCTCATTGTGCAAGATTGAAGAATGTAATAGGTTATATGCTAGTGTTAATCAATAAACTGCATAACTGACTTCTCATTGTCCAAGATTGAAGAATGTAATAGGTTATATGCTAGTCTTAATCAATAAACTGCATAACTGACTTCTCATTGTCCAAGATTGAAGAATGTAATAGGTTATATGCTAGTGTTAATCAATAAACTGCATAACTGACTTCTCATTGTCCAAGATTGAAGAATGTAATAGGTTATATGCTAGTGTTAATCAATAAACTGCATAACTGACTTCTCATTGTCCAAGATTGAAGAACGTAATAGGTTATTTCCTAGTTGCCTTTTTGCCTCTGTTAAAACAAGTCCGTTAATTTTTGGCCATAATATCCCAAATCCTGTCAATTCTAGTAGGTAAGAAAATCGACATATACCTTATCCCATTATTTTTCCCCCAAATATCCTTTACCCCGTTAATTTTCACCCAAATATTTCGTATCTCAAAAATCCTAACAGAGCCTCACAAGTCTTCGTGCGAAGCTCTTGTTACAAGAATGTGTACCCCTACAGGTTCATTTTCATGTAAATCAAACTCATTTTCATATGAAACATTTTGTACCAGAATTCGGGTTCAAACAGAGGCACAAGTTAACCCGGAAATGACCTATTTTCTAACTATTCAAAACGTTTATCATATAAACCCTAAAAGCGCATTTTGAAATAACTGTCTTTCACTTTGGTGTATATATTATATACGAATTTCCTTCCCGAGGTATTCATATTTACAGTGTTTCTTTTTTGATAATAAATACTATTGTTTACATTTCTTTGTACTTTCTTGCTCGCCACATTCATCGTCGACCTCTTCATTGTCGTCTTCATCGCTGCTCTCGCTATCGTACTCATCTATGACTTGAATTGTCGCCTGGACAGGAAAATTCCGCAATAGTGTTTCACCCGAGGCATACATGTAATCATACGCAGCTTTCGTCCAAAGTAATCTAGAAGGGAAATTATACGGTCAGCTAGGCGGAATTATCTGTGTTTTACAAACCTAAGTTTGAAAAAGCACTGCTACAAATGCGTTGCTATTCCCCCCTACCCCACCCAATACAAAAGTTTCCAACATTGTAGTTACGTTCGCGCGCGAATGTTTGTTTGGCGCGTGTGAAAAAGCGCCACAAGTGCAAATTTTTAAGGTCTTTGTCCATTTTTTGTTTTCGTGTGGACAGAAAATATTTTAAAAACGGAGATAATCATGGGATTTCCGTGATCGAGTTTCCCTCGAACACAAGTCCAAAATGAGCAGAAGATTGTTGCGTTTTTAAATTCTTCGGCGGTACTCTCGGGAGCCTGGAACAGGCTAAGTGAGGACGGGGCCTGGAACGCTTTGTTGTATGCCACGCTTTCACTCCAGTTTCAATGAGCTGGGCAAGCTTCATTTCGGTTAGCCAACACGAGTTATCTTATACAGTTTTGGCCATCTCTACATTTTAGTAGATCCACAGTATTTCTTTGAAGTTTTTCTACAGTTCCGTTGACAGCTCCAGAAAAATAATTACCCCATTTTAAAATGAGTCCCTTTTAATATGTTGATGCTAAACAATCGAAGGGGGTTCACACATCAGCGGGTGAAAACTGTTTTAAACGCTTTATGTTGGGGCGGATACAGGAGAAGGGAGTTCAAGATACGGACCGGGGATCGAGCGGGGGAGCATCCTCCCTTGGAATATTTTTAGAATATGGGATTTCCGGCATTCTGAGGCTAAGTTAGCGCCGATACAATGTCTCATTTTTTTATTTAGGGGCTTGGAACGAAACCCAGTAGATCCGTCCTAGCTATGTTGTGAGGAAGGGCTATCCAAGCATTCTAAGCTTCCCCGTTATGTGCGATCCCTCCGATATATATATATATTTTTTTTACAATATACTTATAACTTATTCAGTTCTAGGTTCCTGCTAAAAGCTTTTCAATTCCTCCGATTGCCATTACCCGCCCAAATTTTGCCGTTTTCCCACAAGCGTTTATTAGAGTTCTCGCCCGTTTCAAGAACGACAGATAACGTCTGCAATTAAGTTTTAATGACTATTATTTGCTGAAATTACCTGACTGGATGTTTAAATTGTGGTTGTTGTTGTATATTTCCTGTTGTATTTGGTTGTCCATAGGGCTGTCCAAAAAAACAAGAAAAATGCACGAGTGTTGAGCGAGCGACAGTATATCAAAAGGTCATTTACTGGTAAATAATTTATCAGTGTGAAATCAAATGCCGTCAGAGTCTTTATAAATGTTCAGTTCGGTAAAAACATTTTTTGGATAATTTTATCCAGGAGTTAAGACGTTAGATCTAAGCGCAGTAAATGGATGTTGGACCGCACCACAGAAACAAAAACGTCTCTCCAACGATTAGTATGTTA
>OZ026598.1:27779132-27881632 GCA_964020085.1 Micromussa lordhowensis
ACCACAATGCTTTGCACTGTGGTAGAGCCTCGTTTTCAGCGGACCACAATGCCCTGCGCTGTGAAGAGCCTCGCTTTCAGCGGACCAGAATGCACTGCGCATTGCCTCAATTCGAGACCAAGACAACAAGCAACTGAGAAGTTCTAACATAACATAACATAAGGTCTTCTACACTGTCATCTTGCTTTTTCGAGTTTCGACGTCAGTTCAGTTGAGTGCCAGTGCATGATGATGATTTCATTGCAATGTTAGGTATCAGCCAGGGTTCAGAATGCGAATTTTCGAAATTTTTGATTTCGAGCCGTTCAATACCCGTTGACAAGTCCTGTCATTCTGGATTAACTTGTAGGTCAACGCGTCACGAAATAATTACAAGGTATCGTGGTGTCATTTTATCACGCATTACATACCGCAAGATTGATTCAAATGCCTGCGAAAATAAAGAAGAGGTCGTGTTTGTTTTCATCTGCAACGGCAAGGCGGAAGAAGTCGAAAGACTCGTTTAGCTCTGATTGGGCTGAAGAATTAGCGGAGAGTGACAAAGGCTCTTACTTCGACCAGGAGCAATGGCTAAAGGAGTTGACCGAGCCGCCAAGCGCCGAAACTGTAGTGCAAGCCGGTCAAAAATTACGGTTGAAGAACCTCTTACAGATCTGGAAAGCACTGAAACATGGCAAAAGTTCTATGGCCACGTTATCGTAGCCGGTCAAAGACTGCAGGAAAAGATCAATGAATCGGTGACCTGTCGCTTTTGTCAAGAAAGCGTTGAACTTGTGGAGAATTTAGGAAGTAAAAACGGACTTGGTTCCATTTGGATGTTTCAGTGCCAGAACGAAAGCTGTCCGTCGCACGAAACTAATCTTCCATTTCCGACGATGGAAAAAAAGCAGGGCGCTCGCGATAAATTGTGCATCGGTTCTTGGCTTTCGAGCTATCGATGGCGGTCGCGCGGCAGTCTCAAAGGTTTTTAGTTCTCTTGGTCTATCGCCGATAAACAGAAAATACAGTTTATTCCCGCCACGTCCCGCGTAAAGATTTGGCCTGCTGCATATCACCTGTCAAATGCCTATTGTTGTTGCAAGATGATCCCTCGCTGGTAAACTGGATGAATAATCCTATTGCGGTTAAGATGCCGCAAAAAAATATATCTTTCTTGTTTTCTCGGAACGAAAATTTTGGAAAGTTAAGCGTACGTTTTTAACTCCAAGTCGGCAGCCCCTGAACCGATTTAGCTGAAATTTGCCCAGCTATTTGTCAGATTGTTTTTCTTGAGAAGCGTGTCGGCGATTTTTGTTTTCTTTTTCCGTTTTCGAATAATCGTCATTTTTTCGAAGGAAGTGCTGATGATTTGTCCCCTCTGACTTTATCCTATTGTCACAAAGAAGCAAATGAAAACTGAGACACGGTTTTTTAGTAGAACGTGTCAAGAAGCAAATGCGATGTTTATCGTTCTCTTCCGACATTCTTAGCGGGGACTGGAGTTGACTTTACACAGACATATGCTTTCGCAAAAAACGTCTCAATTGCGCTATCTCTTACGATTTTCGATTTTTTTCGATTTTTCTATTTTTTCGATAGTACTGTCGTCTGCCAAAAATTGAACGTAGTTTAAGTATTTTTTCTGATAGCTTTGTCGTATACTCCTGTAGCTGCCATGTGCTTCTTGCCGAAGCTCCTCGGCAAATTTGACAGGCTTTCATGTGTTCGCACTTATGCACTAATTCGCACAGCTACATTCAATATTTTTTAACAAGCCGTTGCATAAATTTATCGCACAAAATCAGTTAATTTTGTTCATGAAATCTTAAACTTATGAACTTTATTGTTACATTATTTTTTTCAGAAATTAAACGCTGTAACTGATGACATCATGAATTGAATATAACCACATCTTACTCAACAATTTCTGGAACTTGACCAAACAAAATAACTTGATGACAACCATTTTTACACAAGCTCTATACAATCCCTACTTCGATTTGCAAACAACATCCCAATTTCCGCAGCACTTTCATAGCTTTGGCTACACTAGTAGTATGTTATAAGCGAACTCGACCATTAAACTGCCTGTTTCAAGGAAAGCCACTGAGTAACTGCTTTTAGTTACTGTTGGTGTCATCTCTTTTCTGAACAAAACATTGAAATGTTTCGTTTCGTAATTAGTTCTGGTATAGAACGCTCAATGATTTCGTTAACCCCGAAAATTCGCGTTTTTACTCAGTATCGTTAGCTAGGGTGTTTTTTTATACATACCGGAAGTTTTTTCTCGTCTATTCTCAAATTACTCAACATTTTTCAAGGTAAGTTATGAAAGTGGACGCAGTACCCCGGCAGTAAACCATCATCAAGAACAGAGTCCATTCACTGGACGAGTGCTCCATTCTTACAATATTAAATCGCATTTGCCGTGAGAAGTGTTTCGGGTGAAACACGGTTTAATCGACAGCTCTCGTTATTCGGGCGACTCTGGCTGTGAAACCCAACAGATTTCAAACCATTTCATTAGTTTGTTTCAACGTTCATTGTCAGGAAAATTGGTTTGAAAAAATCAGGTAGTTCGAGAAAACAGGGGTAAAATTACAGTGTTTGACAGAGGGAAGGGAAACGACTTTTGGTTCAAGCTAACGGGAGGTTCGAAAAATCGAGGGTTTGAGAAATTGGGATTCCGGTGTATGAACAAAGTACATACTCGCCGCGTTCTATAGAAGTTAACTCCAAGTTTCCTATACAGTAACTGCATACACTGTTTTCAAGAGTAAAAAAAAATCGATCGGCTCTACTTTTTAAATTTTCCTAGAACCGAATAACATAATATTCAGTTGTTGAGCTGGTTAAGCCCACGAGTCGACTCCGTTCAAAACACTTTTCATCAATTCAAAGTGCTCCTAAATTGGTTAACACCTTTATTTTCTTGCGGGCTATTTTTTTCGGGCTTTGGCCGGAAATTTACGACACCTTCAATATATAGAGTTTGTTTTGTTTTTGTTTTTGTTTTTTAAATTTCCCTTGCGATAATAAGATCTTGCGATCCAATAAAGTTCAAGAAAGGCAAAAATCAAGAGTGAATCAGGGGAAGATCTCAAGTCCATTTTTTTCAAACTCAGTTTCGAAGCAGGTGTAGGAGGACTGTTTCTTGAAGAACATCAAACTGACCCTATCAAGTTATGCCGGTACTTGCAATTTCTTTGACAGTTCTTAGCAGCCTAACCTGCTGAGAAACACACGAAATATAGCAGTAAACTGCTTCCAAACTCTGGACACGACTGGAGATCACTAGAGAAAAATGGGAAAATCTATAGATAAACATATGAAACTGCATCACAATCAAAACATCCATAGTTCGATGGAAAACGACTTTCATTTCGACCGAGTTATCGAAGCTCGACTTTATTTTTTTCTTCTTTCTTTCTTTTTTTTTGCCAAAGAAGTGCCAGGAATGATAAGAAATGTCTATTTAATAGACCTGTTTCACGTTTAAGAACTAAAAAGACCGATTTCGTCGACTTTTTTGTCCGATTCTCGGCCGCCCCTGACAAGCACAATTCACAATAAATTTCAGTTCAGGTTTTTGTTTGCATTTTTCGTTTATCAAGAAACGCAAATTTTTCCGATGGAATTAGTGCGTCCTTCATTGGCCCGAGTTTTAAAATCAGAGCAATATAGAAAAATTAAGCCAAATTAAGAGAGAATAATGATTTTTTTCAAAGAAAATCTTAATTTCGTTACCGTGGAAAACCATGGATAGGTATTGAAGAGCTTTCCCTCACCGCCTTGTGTAAAACACGAAAGCTTGCCCAGAAAAAGCAGTTATAGAAAAAATCGACGTAACTGCTGATGAAAAAGCGGTCAGTTTTTTCTTTCTTGAACTAACAGGGAACACAGAGATACTGAGCGCGTGACATATTTTGGTGAAAACCGCAGCAAAATGTACAACCTTCGCCGAATATTTTTGTAACCCGACAAATGTTTCTTTTATTCTGTTATCTACATGCTGCAAAGCCGCAACGAATTATGTTGTGAAATACATCTCCACGAATATACATTTTAAAGTTGTCGAAATTGAATAACTTACCGTGTATCGTGTTCGGTGCTTTGTCTGATAGTCCTGGGGACTCTCTACCCAAGGACGCCAAATTTTGCTGAAATGACCAAAAACAGATGACATGAGAAAATATGTCATTTTGCACGAATGCAAAGCCACAGATAGTTTCAAATGCCCAGATTCATAGATTTGGCTGGTTTACATATGTACGAGTAATTAATTGGTTTTTGTGTTTCACCGGTAAAACATGGCCACTGCATAAGAAACCCTTTGTAACAAGTGATTCTGACCCAGAAAACATTTACGCATGAAAGTCTCTTCGTATAGCTCGTTCGTGCTTTCTTCTTAGTAAAACATTTAACACGACACTGACTGTTGACACAGGACTTTGTGAAATTCCTGCTTTGCATTGCTCATCGTCAATCCAGCGCTCACGAAATATCTTTAGCCGATTTGTTTTGAACGCAGTGGCTTTCTTAATACACAATTTACAAATCACTTGTAACAAAGAACTTACTTCATCTTGTGGCCTCAGTATAAAAGATCCTTTCAGCTTCAACGGGTGTTTCTTTTTGGCTTGCTCAGTTTTCCTGTCAATCCGAAGAAGAAAGGAGCGATGTTATTATAATTTCAAGAATTAATGAGCTAACCTTGTGTCACGAAATAATTCTATAACGAAATTATGTAGTCATGGCTGTAAACTGCTGTAAACTGACTACCTTAATATGTTCGGTGCACGATTAGGATTTCTGCCAAGCTCCTTTCAAAGTCGGCACATAGGCCTTCAGGATGATTACGGCATAGGCAATTTAACAGCTTTGTCAAAATTGCTACTGAACAAGGTAAGAGCTGAGGTGTTAATGGCTAACGAACTGCTTTTTTTCGAGTTATCTTATGTTGTATAAGAGTTAGCCCGCGTAAACGTCTTACCATGAGTCACGTAAAGATCTTCTTGCCTCGCAAATCGTATTTGAGCTTTATCAAGAGGGAAGAGTCCAGCAACGTGTGAAAACTTTAGCAAAATGTTTGAGAAACGCTCAAAGCGCTAAAATATAGTCCAGACGTGTCCAGGGTGTCGTCCAGAGCCAGGAAATTTTCACACCTTAGGGCTACACTCGGCCAATCACTCGAGCTTTCAAAGACAACTTATTGTTTTGACCGTCAAAGGGCTTCCACGATACCGTGTGCGTCGCGCTGCTCGTGCCGTAAACTTGTAAACACTGGGTTTGAATTCACACATTTATAAAGCAAATTAGTACTTTTCAGGCGGCAAAACTAATGCAAATTTCGTTGCTGTGACATGTGTGCTGTCGGAGAAGCAAAAGATTGTAAATAAAAAGCGGAACACACGTTTCGCGAAGACACGTGGCTTATTGGTCACGCCAAACAATTTAAATCATGTTTCTTTGTTTCGCCCGACTCTATTTTAAAATGTAAATTCATCTGTATTCTGTATTTTGCGAAGCCTATTTTCCGATCTTTTGCGGCCGGCTTTTGCTTTTAATCATAACCTGAGTATCAGGCTTTTCTTTTTCTTTTTCTAAAGGCAGATTTTTTTCGCGCTTGGTGACGACTTTTTCGGGGGGCAAGGAGTAAAGCAAAATCTTTAATATACCTGATAAATTTCTTAATACCCAGTTAATTTGTCGTTTTAGTCGTAGAAGTGGAAAATACTTCGCGAAATATTTTCACCGAATTTCACGATTTATTAGCCATGTTTCCACTCTACCCCCAGTGAGTGGAGCGCAGGACGACCCTCTCGGGACGAGAGACTTGAACTTTCCGCCATGTTTTTGCGTCTTGGAGGTCTTATGCTTGTTCACTTATGGTAAGTGCGATGTGTATTGTTTTAAGATTAGCCAAAGGTGTTAGAACTCCAAGGTATTAAAAACAGTAATTTTCCCTACGCATTTTTTTTTGCGGATTTTACAGAAGATCGAGGAGCTTTCGGTACAGATCCGCGTCAAAATTTATACACTTTTGTTCGAGGAAACCTCAACAAATTCAATCTGCTGCCCATGAAAAGAGAAATTCAATACGTTTACAGGCCGCTAATGCTACAAGTTAATGGACTATTTGAACAATAGAACGAAACAGGTGATTCTAGCGGGATCTTTTTCTCATAATGGCTTTAAACAATTATTCTTCCTGGCGGGACCTTTGTGGTGATGGAACCGAACATTTACAGTTGGTTATCATAAGTACTTCTTTTCCTGTACATAATGCCTAAAAGCTCTTGCCACTGAAATGAATTTCAAAATGTGCCACTCAAGGACTTGAAAATTGTCATTGGTTTAATTAAAAATATTGAACAGGTAAGTTCAGCTGGAAATGGTGTTTTATTCTTAAAAGTAGGCAGGGCAGTCTGTCAACATACAATTTTACAGCTAGTGTTTCAATCAATCAATCAATGTTTCTTTATAGTACAAGAACTTAATGTTAATGAAAATGCATGGTTTACGAATCTGAAGGTTGTTTGGCATGGAAAATAATGATGAAAGTTGTAGTCCATTTAGGGATTTCTGTGCCAGCCTCCCCAGGACGGAATTGACTAGCCATTATAGGGAAGTGGCTACCCTGGGATCATTTCAATAAATTAACTGAAAGTGTATAGATTCATGCCTGATCATGTAAAAAATTCCTGGCTTTTGTATGTGTTTTCCTCTCTAGATCTCCCTATATCAACATTACTTTTCACCCTAAGGCAATCGGGACAGTTTTCAGTAATATTTCCTTAAATAGAGTTTTCTTGACAACTAATGGGTCTATTAAATATACCATTTGTCAATATATTAACTCATTTTAAAGGACTGTTTCTTCAATGGACCTTTATAATATATAGTCCATTTTCTGATTTTAGGAAATTGTACTATAAATGTATAAAACTTTGGTGAATCAAAAAAAAATTCTTTTGTACATGTCAATTACCTCCAAATCTAATGCATCATAATTATGTGGTATTTTAAAAGGGTACATTAGCTTTGCTGTTTTCTATTGGAAGTTTTTAACAAGGGACTTTACCATCTTAATTCCTAAAAGCTGACTTCCAGTTTTGTAACATCTCATTAGAAGTCCTTACAGCTGACCTTTTAACTCTGTTTTTTGTGTGTCTTATTCTGATATACCATTATTTAATTCAGGTCAACTGCCTTCCAAATCAGCTAAATTTAAATTTTACAATTCTAGAAAATATGTTATTTTTGCAACATTTTGTAGCAAAGAAAATCGTATTAACTTTTTTTTCTCATGAATATCTTAATGCTATTTTTATCACTGATTTGTGATCTATAAGTACGATAAACTTGTTTTATTTTATTCTTTCAGTTGCATAATATTTCTCCATAAAAATTATGCTGGAATTTGTAATCCTTGTTTTGAACTGACTTGGACTCTTTTTTCAAGACTTAGCAAAGGAAAAAAATGCAAAATATGCATTAACCACAACCTGAAGAAGCCTACCCCAAGGACCATTCAGAACGTTATCAAATAACAACTTTAGTCTTGGCATTAGCACCATCTATAATCCCGGACAAAAGTAGTTGGGACAGTTGATCTGGATCACATATCCCTCATTCCTCCTAATCAATGTTGGAAAATGTTGTGGGTTTTTTTCAGCAGAAAGGGGAAAAAAAATCACCTGATTATCAACATTGTAAGTGGGTGTAGGGGAAAACCTGCCTGGTGTCCCAACTTTTTTGTCTGAGACTGTAGAACATGAGGTCAGGTGAAAAGTGAATAGTTATGCCTTTGAAAGTTAATGAATTTAAAAATCTTCAAATTGTATCCTCCTGTAAAATGATTCTTTCCATGTGAAATTGGCGATTTTTAGTATTCTTTTGTGGACAGGCATGAGGTGTCATTTTTAGTTTTTCCTTTTTCTGTGGGAAACACCTAATTAACATATTTTATGAAGTCCAGTACCCATTTGTTAACCAGGCAGGAGAGAGGCACTGTGAGAGTGAAGTATCTTTCCCAAGAACACATCACAGTATCCCAGCCAGGTCTCCAACCTGGGCTGCTCAATCTGAGGTTGAGTGCACCAACCATGGGGTCACTGGGAAAAGAAAAACCTATATTTTAACATCGGCAACTTAAGGCTTAATAATTTGATAATGTTGACACATAAAAACATACAACGGAAAAATTATGGGAATGTTATATGATCACCTTTCTGTCATCTTTTTTGTTTAGGGGGCAGGAGCATCAGTTTCCAGTGAGGATGAAATAAGAGCGTTGGCATCTAATTCAAACTGTATGTACATGTTACTAATTATAAAATGAGAAACGTTTTGCTAAAAATAATAATAAAAATGAATTTAAGACTTGATGTTCAAGAAACTGCAGACGCTATGATTGATTACTCAGAGTTCATTTAAGATCTCCATAAAGCACACAGACTATTATACATACATGTACATCTTGTGTGAATTACATCCAAGAGTGCTGTATTCCGCAGAAGTTTGTGTGCTTGTGATTTCTTGATCATTTTGTACACTAAGTAGTCAAATTATATGCTTGTTGTATTTTGTTGATTTACAAATTTTAAGTAGACCACTAATTTTAAGACCACTCAAATTGTCGTATTTAAAATTTTTTGCTTAATAATAAAGTTTGCACCTTATTTGGAAACACTGCGAACTTTTTTTTTTGCCATCCTTCTTCGCTCCCGGCCCGAGTGGCGTTTCGCGAGACGGACGTCTACAATTTACCGCCGAAAATTCCATACTGATGACGCAAATCTGTCCCGAATCTGGTCATGAACGCTGATTAGTTCGATCGGTAATTATGCTTAACTAAGTCCGTAAATATGCGGGCCATTGAATATTCTCACCAAAACAAATACGTGTTATTAAGTGGGGTTGACAGACCTACACGACTCCTACGGTTAGTGGCATTTGTACATTTGCCGTTCTCTTTTCGGTCGCTCAACCGTTTTTGTTGCTTCACTCTTGTTTATGAAGGACACTTCACCTTGTGTTATAAGGAGGATTTTCCAGTGGAGTTGAGCCGTTAGACTGTGCTATGGTAAATTTTTAGAGGTCACAGAATTGCATTATCTCCCTGTCGCTTCGTCGAGTCTGACACCTCTGTAATTTGCCCTGTGTTAATGCATTGTTCAGGCTCATTGCTATTGCAAGAAGAGATGTGTTTTTAAGTCTCGAAGTATTTGCTTTCGAGGGACAAAAAATGAAATTTACCATGAACATGTTGCTTACTTGCATTCTATATTATGACACCGGGCGCAGCTGTGATTAGAACAGTCTGCAAGCACAGTAGGTAGATTCTTATCAAGGATATCATATTTTCGGAGAGGCCGTCGCTTTACTTCGAGAAAGCTATACGTTTGTCTAGAGATATTACGCTTCTTGCAGCTATCCGAAAAAAGTTTTCATTAAGAAATTGTCGATCATGCAAGTCATTTTCCACGGTAATAATGTTAACCACTAACCTTTGTCACTTCTCGATTTGCTTTTTACCGTACATGACAGACAGAAGTGAATTTGTCGAGTTCGACGGGAGAGAGTCGAACAAATGTTCGAGATATCGCGGTATCTTTTGCAGGAGCTCAGTGATCTTAATATCACTGAGTCCTCACATAGTATCTGTCGCCCTTTTCAGCGCCTCTTTCTGCAAAGAATGCAAGTTTCTTCCTGTTCATGAATATTCATCTTCTCGGGAAAAAACCCCCGCAAATGTTAATTTATGCCTATTTTGCAGATTGAGGCAAGATTACAAAGTTCACACTTACGTCATCAGTATGGAATTTTCGGCAGTAAATCGCAGACGTCCTTCTTGCGAAACGCCACTCCGGCCGGGAGCGAAGAAGGACGGCTGTTTTCGCGGGCTAACAGTAAGTGAAATCTGCTTTTTAAGCCGTTCGAAGTTGGCTGGTTGAGCCCAAAATTGGTGGCCATCTTGGCGCAGCCAAAACAGCCTTGTGACATCACTGGTTGTATTACTCTCATGCCATGCTGAAAATTCAGAGTGATTATGGGAGAGGAGCCCCCCCAAAAAACATCTTTAGGACATCTCAGAGCTGTAAAGCAGTTAACAACACTGGCCTAACACATCAAGAGGAGGAAAGCCCTTCAGTCTATTTAATTGGATATTTCCAGGATATTTTATTGAAGCCAGCAAATGAGTGCAATGTATGAAAACAGTTCTAGTTCTTAAATTGCAAAATGATCAGGATCGACACTTAGTCAAATGGCCAGCGCTCAATTAAACAACATCTATACTTATTAAGTAAAAAAGATATGAATACAAGGGAAAGCGGCTTTTGAAAATATTATCTGGAGTACTCCTGCACGAATCGCAGCAACAAACCTTTGAGTCTTGAAAGGATTGCCACAATCCGAGGGCCACAATCTGCGGTCTTCCATTGAACGGGACAGGTTTGGCAGAATATTTAATATTCTGCTAAAGTTTGCAAACCTGAATTGCATGCAGCTTCACTATAACATTTTGATTAGAAACTTAAGAAAACGCTATTAGATAACTGTTCAGTGGTCGACTGCATTGGACACTTCAAGTCAACAGGAACCGGGACGCTTTCTGGGTTTCACCGCCGACAAGATTGTACTATAGATATCAGTCTTTCCTTCAGTTATATTCTGCTACATCCAACTAGTTATCACAACAGCAACAATTCAAGAAACAATGTTCTGTATGGAGGAAAGCTTAACTAAGGGCCTGATTACATAAGCCAGGCTATTTCAGTGTGCCAAAATGACTTTCAGCCCGGTATTACATGCGAATGAGCTTGATTTTGGCCCAGAGAAGGTGCGAGCCGCTCGATTTATCATAGCAGGAAGTTGTAGTTTTCAAAATGGACACTATAAGAATGCGTGATACCGGGCTGGCCTGGTTCGTCATGTAATTTGTGAAGTTGATTTTTGTTGCATTTAACAAATGCACTGAGATCCTGGCAAACTGAGACCAGCCCAGCTAACCGGGCCAGCCTGGCTCATGTATTCAGGCCCAAAGCTGCCCTTTGTTGACCTTTGTATCAGGAAATGAAAGAAAGTGTGACAGTGTTGTGGTGAAAGTCATATATGCAAATTAGTCCGAATTCTTCTGGAGACTAAACAAGTGATGTTCTTACAAATTGCTTTGCACCTATTAAATAAAGATCATAGACATAAGTTTATGTTAAAGAACTTAAAGCAATCCATCAGCTGTGAAATATTGGTAGATACGTATAAAATAAGTGAAATTTTGTATTAGTGGCACTTTAACTCCAGACTCTAGGGAAAGACATACTGGTCCAGTACAGTTTACACCATTCTGTCAGGTTTCCCCAACAATTCACTACTGGTAAAGCGGCACTGTGAGAGCCAATAACATAATGTAGTGAGCCCTGCAGAACTCAAATTCAGATCGGAATCCAGCACACTTTAATCATCAGGCCACATACCTCACCACAACTTGACTTTGCTGACAGTAAAATCTCTGCCTGAAACTATCTCTTTTGTTGTAGTCACAGCAAAAGAGATACCCAAGCTGTTGAAGAGGTTTGCACGCTATGATCCAGAGGGCAGAAATGGTGGCATAACACTCAAACAGTTCCTGGATATACCAGAGATATCTACAAATCCAATTATGCCTAAATTGGCATCTGCTTATCTTGAAAGAAGGACCAACAGGTTAACATCTGAGTCATTCATCAACATCCTTTCTAGATTGAGTCCACGCAACTCACTGGATGACAAGAAACAATGTGAGTATTGTAACAACTATGTTGTAGGTCAATTCGTTCTTAAGGTCAGAGTGATTTTAACCTAGATTTATTTGATTTTATCCTAGGTTAAAGTTTTCAAACCAGTTTATGTTTTATTTTTCAGTTTTTGGGGGACTCTTGAAAAGAATAACATGTCCACCAACCACCTACCCCCTCAGCTTGAACCCCACCCTACCCTGCCAGGATCGCTTCCTTGACCTTAACCCCCCCTCCCCCTAGATCATTTTTTAAATTTCTACTCACCTAGATTTGAATATGTGATCACCGACTTTGTAGCCCACCTTCATCTCTACTAGGCCATGCAAGCGATCATTGCAAATTTGCACAAATATGTTGGTCTAATACGTTATTGGCCTCAGACCTCCCCTTATTAACCTAGGTTGAAATTTTTCTAACCTAAAGAACAAACAAATTGACCTACATCAAATACAATGTGAATTCCCCTCCTGGAAGGGTTTTGGAGTTCACTTCCCAGTACTTTCATTATCTGATTTTCTCAAAAATGTGCTGACATCCCTCCATCTGGGTCATCTTGACCTGAAATGCCTTGTGTTATTAGAATATGAGGGCTACTCAAGGGATCACCATGAGCACCAGACATCCTGGATTTCATTATCCAATTTGATGTTCATGACTAAAAGAAGGGAAAACTTAAAGATGATGTATTTCAGACCATAAAGATGGCTGAAGAAAGGCATCATGGTAGCATTAAATTATCACAAGAAAATATGTCTTATTTGAAAAGAAAATGTGTTATAAACCACCAGTGAAAATCCTTCAAGGATCTCTATCAAGGCAGATCCTTTTTGAGGATCTTAAACAAGATCCACAAAGATTCTAATAATGATCCTACTGTAGTTAGGATCTTAAAGATTTTTAAAATTCTTGCCAGGATCTTCAAAGATCTTTACCAATGAAGATCCTTAATAGACCTTTATCACGCAATGCTGAAACAATAGATTTTGCCCGTCCAACCTCTCATCCAGTGCAAGGCTGGACGGGCAAAAACAAAGCCTTTTGTTCCCCTGGGACTCAAAATGGCCGCCGTGTGATAAAGGTCTATGATCTTGAAGGATCTTCAAAGATTTGCTAAAGATCTTGCCAAGATCTTTGAAAATATTGGAGGATGCTTGAAAAGATCTTTTATTCAAGGATTTTCGTGAGGCCAGTTTCTCTCTCCAATCAAAGATAGTTTTAAAAGATCCTTGAAAATCCTTATCTTGGATCTTAAGAAGGTTTTTAAAGGATCCGGTTAGGCTTTTCACCGGGGAAGCCAGCTGAGTGTCCACATGCACTTCATGTCTCCTGTAATTCATCTTACTAATTTCTACCGGTTTCTTTTTCCTAGTTGCATTTCAGTTGCTAGACACTGATAATGATGGGTACTTGTCATGCAGTGAACTGTTCAGCTTGTTCAGAATGGTGACTGGCCCTACATTAACAGATGACCATGTTTTGGGAATTATAGCAAGCATATTGAGTAGGAGTGACCTGCAGCAACCTACGAGGTTGACATTTGAAGAATTCACTAATGTAAGTCATTGATCAGTGTTTTAAGCTATGCAGTAATGTCTGCATGGGGGGAGGGGGTTTGAAGTAATATATCAAACACGAGCGACAGTGTTTCATCGGGATATCCAAACACCGAGAAGAGAGTTGAAAATACGACGCGCAGCGGAGTATTTTTGACGAAATTCGAGGTGTTTGGATAGCCGATGAAACACTGTCTCGAGTGTTTGATATATCTTCTCAATCGAAGCGAAAACTAAGGAGAAAATCAAGAGGCAAAATCGTCAAAATCTATGCTAATTAAGACCGGGTATCAAAACCTCCTTCACGGTTGTGATTTCCTTTGTTTCAGCTTGATGAATTATTAATGAGTTTGAGAATCCCATGTGAAAAGTTCAGTGATCATTGACGAGGAAAGATTGTGTGTTAACCAAAGGACACCTGTATAAGTGATTAATAAATGGGCAGCTCCAGCTTGTGTTTTTAAGTGAAATAATTATTTGAGCATCAGTAAATGTTATCAATGGCTTCATTTCACTTTTGTGCTAGATTGTCTCTGATGAGGTTGTGTTTTTAAGTGAAATAATTATTTGAGCAGCAGTGAATGTTACCACCGGCCTCATTTCATTTCATTTTGTGCTAGATTGTCTCTGATGAGGAGATAGAAGAACTGTTTACTGTAGAACTGCAACTTCCATAATCAAATGGTTGATGTGGTGCAACTGGTTAGACCCCAAAGAACAACATTATTGTATGCTAGTGGGTTTCATAGGAAGGAGGGAAGGAGGCAGACCAAAAGCTTGTGATGACAAACAGCTGTCAGAAAAAGAAAGAAATTTGGTCTGGGAGGAGACATGAACAAGAGGAACAACAGTGTTCATGAAACCTTGTGTACACTCTGACACAATGTAGACAACCATTTGTAAGAACAGGTTGGAAGATGTTGCCATTCTCACTGCTTCACAATAGCACACAGACTGAACACTTTGATAGACTAAGAAATACTTTAATTAAGTGGCATACATTAAGTGGTAAAGGTAAAGAATCCGATCCTACTGACGCGTCGGCACGTTGGCCGACGCGTTGGCTGACAATTGGCCGACTGTCGGCTGACAGTCGGCCGACATGTCAGCCACTTTTTAACCTTATGACATACAGGATGCGTCGTTGGCGTGTCGGTGACTCATTTGGGCCTCGCGAACTATTACAATGCTAAACATACCTTTTTCAAACTGAACTGAAACGTCTTCGACGAAGAACTTTCACTATGTAAGTAATTTACTTTTCACCGCCATCATGTTTGTCGTATTATTAGAACCCAGTTTCCACTACGACCTTTACCTTTACCCATTAAGTGGCATAGCTTGTTTGTTTGCTATGGTTGGTAGTGAAGGAGGTATTTGTGTCCCAACTATTTTCTAATTTTTCAAATAGATGTAAGGGTAAAGTCTGAATTTGAGCCAAGTGGCCCATCATGCTGGCACCTTTCTCCAGTTTCAATAGCATGAAGCAACTAAGATTATTTCTACTCCTCCCCTAGATGGGATGCCAGTCCATCACAGGGTTTCCAGCATTAAATTTGCCAGTACCCATTTATACACCTATGTGAGAGTTAAGTGCCTTGGCCAAGAACACAACACAATGTCCCTGGCCAGGGCTCGGTTTATCTCTTTTATAATTTGTACATCTTATAAACGACCGCAGTTGTAGCAGCAGGGTGCTAAAGAGAAAAGATGGCTCCAGATTAATGTTTTAAGTAAAACCAAAAAACCATTTTGTGTTTTAAGCGATTTGTTTTATTCAGATTTTACATGGCCCCTTAAGCTGAAACCTGTGATATGTAATCGTGTTAAAATAAAGGTTATATTTATGTTGATGTATCTATCTCTCATTTACTTTCTACATTGTAATTGATGTAAGCTGGGTGTAACATGCATTGGTCTATTATCTTATATGCGGGAAGTAAACTGCCCAAAAGTAGATCTACAAAAGCTGAGCTTGGACTGACAAATGTCCGAGACACTGAGAACAAAGGAGAAGAGCAGTACAAGGACTATGCACCACCACAAAGGACTTTGAGGAAGTCTACACCTCTGGTTGCTTCATGCGACAGAAACAGGAAGAGAACTGAATGTAATTTTTTTAACTTACAGAGAACACTGTTCATCATGCTTCATTCTGTCAATCAAATTTCCCAATGTCCTTGTTATAAACTGAAGATTACCCACATCAGAGAGTCTGTGATCTCCATCTTTAATGAGCATTACATGAACATCATTACTTTCAAGCCTGTTCACCAGATCAAGTGAAACGTAGTATGGTACATCATTGTCTTTCATGCCATGGATAAGACGAACAGGGCAATGGATGGGGTATAATTCATTCTCTTTTAAAATGTGCTGCCGCGCCTCTTCAATAACCTTTAAATCTAACACATATGGTTCTTCACTGTGCTCTGTAGGTATGATCCATTTTCCTGTGGACTCTATCTCAGTCTTAATAGCTTCAGGAAGATTATCATAACGACGTGACAAAAAGTCCACAGCACTAGCTATCCCAACAAGACCCTTTATCTGAGCAGGTTTCGTTATGGCAACTAGAAGCATAATCCACCCACCAAGACTTGAGCCAACCAGGATTTGTGGACCTAGACACAGTAAAAAATGGCATCTGTCAAGAGTTCAGTAAAATCAAGGAGCTTGCAGTTTACAGATAAAATTGCATCATTTAAGATGGACTCCTTTAGTTAAGAGAACTAAAGTTAAAAAAATGTTTTTCTGTTTCAAAAAATGGCTTATTTCACAGTGTGACAATCATAACCAAACTGGCATTACGGTTTCAACCATCTGTTAATCTCACTTCTGAAAGGTCAATAACATTGTTGCCTTCATACAGTGTATGATAACTTTTTAATACTGTTGAGGTACATTATGTTTAGTGATCTATGCTGCCTCAAAAATAGGAAAGTACCCAAAACTGATATTTAACAATTATCCTGCGAAATCACGCGGAATATCGTCTGATACTTAGCCGACGAGGCCATAGGCCGAGTAGGCTAAACTCAGACGATATTCCGCGAGATTGAGCAGGATAATTGTTTTATTATTCAACAAATTGATAACAAAACAGGCTAAATCATTGTAAATCTCTCTGTCAACATTTTCTCACTTCACTTTTTTCCCCACGTACGAAGCTACGTATACCGCCGGATATCTGTTACCTACGGATGACAGATATCGAGAGAATCATGACCATATTTGGATAGTGTTACAATTTGTTGAATAATAAACAGTTAGATTGATGACTGTGGCTCCCAGTGAAATAGAAGTTATTGGCATGATCAAATCTAGCATGTGGTCTTGTGGTCTTCAGAAATCTGAAATAATTATTGTTGCAAGGGCACAGCAACACATTTACATGTCAAATGATGTAATAATTTTGCTAGTCTAGACATTTGTCTTTTGCAATGTGAACATTCAGAACTTGAAGGATTTCTATTCCCACTCGATCTATGGGATGCTGGTACACTGCTGGGTTGCCCAGCATTTTATTCCATGCTGCCCATTTATACTCCTGGGTGGAAAAAACACTATGTTTTCCCCAGGAACACAACGCAACAGCTCGACCCGGGCTCAAAGTCAGATGGCTTGATCCAAAGACCACTCACTCACCACTACACCACTGTCATGGCCTCCCACCAGGGACAAGGGTTCAGGAGCGCATCCTTGGTTCAAACTGCTCAATATGAGTCTAAATTCACACTACTTGATATGAATCTTAGCACCCTTCACTCTTATGTTCCCTAGGTGCAATCTTGCAGTCAGTAGTTGTTTTTCAAAATCCACAAATGCGTGAAGGGTACAGATCATGCGCATAAATGTGTCCATGCCATAACGGTTTGTGTCCATGGCTGGTATGGCTGACACACCAAAATAGAGATTCTGTCCAAACTGTTTGTGAGTTGGGTGTTCAAATGAGCTGGAATGCTGGGGGGGTCCCCTTCTCCTTTTTGCTCATGGATGTTACGTAACATCCATGAGCTTAGGAGGCAGTCGGATGGCACTCGATCACTCACTCACTCACTCGATTCTGATTAATTTATTCATTAAACCGGATTAAATCGTTTCTCCCAACCCTCCCCTGCTTAGTATGGTTCTTTTCCTAGGCACTTCGTGGTGTAGGTTCAGCAGGTTTTAGCGGGGTACTAGAAAGACGAATTCTTTGTCCGACAACATGGAGTTTGTACATATGGCGGCTAACGCGGCACGAAGATGGTTTTTGGTTCAACTCGTGGAGTTGTAAAATTGAAATTTGTCAAGCTAAGCAGCAGTAGCTGTAACAAATGGACATGGAAAGACAAGAAGCATAGCGCTCGTCAAAAACCCATGTGTAAATTTATACTGAAAGGTCAAGGTGTTTTTTCATTAGACGTAAACAAAATTCTCCGATTACAAGTCACGCTAAACTCACGCTATGCAAAGAATGTAATCAGATACTCTTTTTTTCGTATATTTGCTGAAGGGCAAGAGAGTCACGTTTCGCAGACAGTGTAAGTAACCGCGTTTTTTTAAAGCTTTTGCGTGATCCGTGAAGAACCTGAAATATTAACCGATATTCGTGATTTTACCACACAACTCTACGTGATTTTGAGACACAAGTTCTCCGAATAGTTACAGTGGTCTATCGAGAGTGCCTTAGCCATGCAATATGCAATACGGAGCCTTGATTTAGCCATTCGCGATTTTGCTTCCTACAAACACTGTTTTTAATGTAAGAACAGGTCCTTACTTTCTTATTTTCGTAATTCGGGAATCGAAATTTTTTTATCCGTGAACCGTGATCCTCTGTATTTTAGGTTCGTGAACCGTGCCAGAGACTTCCCTGTACGACCCTCTTGATATCTAAAGCTTTTAATCGGACATTGTAAACAGACCACGAGAAGATGGTAACTTGTTTCTTTGTTAGATTATTTTTTATCAGTGCTGGCCTGATGGGCCGCTTGGCACAAATGTAGACTTTGACTTCCACCGTCTGAGTTTCTATTTGCAGAACGAGTGCTTGTGCCAAACGTCAGTTTCCCATGAAAATCACTTGATTAGTACTAGTAAAGCTTTTTAAAAACTTTGCAAATATCTGATTACCCGAATGACCGTGCAGGTGACATATATCGTCATACCAATAGTTTCGCTCAAAGACTCGTTTTGCCAAAGTGGCAAAAGTAAACTTGGCATTGGGCTATTCATCCATGAGCTGCTCAGAGAGCCTTTGATTTTGTTCACCCCTCCCCCTTTTTTTGCTCACCCCCTTCCTACTTCTCCCCATTTTTTGCTCACCCCAGGTGCACAATTGTTTGCTTGCTCGCTTCTTCTTTGGCCCATTCATTATGAAGCTCATATTTAAGCGTAGAAATTTTTGTACAGCTCTACGCCCCTACGCTCTTTTCACCAGTGTCTTCCTACATTTTGCATCTCACAACAGACCCTTGAATGTCTGAGAGAGGGATGTAGGGGAATAATTTAGCAACCTAGTTCCCAGGGTCTATCATCTTCCCACCCTTCAAGGGCGAGAGAGGAAAGTTGACTGTAAAAAATTCAGTCTAAAACAATAGACCTCAGCGCGAGGCTCCGGGGAATAACTACAGAGTTTGTGAGGTTTATTCCTCAGAGCCTCGTGCGGAGGTCTATTGGTTTAGGCTGAATGTTAATACAGTATCGCAGGACGTAACATGTCGATCAAAGTTGATCATCGAAAACGTAGTCGATAATACTCGATATTTGTCGATAATTGTCAATCAACAAGTTTAATTTGTCGATAAAAGTCGATAATCACAAGATTTTCAACTGATTATCGATTTTATCGACAAATACAGACACATTTTTTCAATCAGCCACGAAATTGTGAACAGCTTTAAAGTAAATCCGTATGGCAATAAAGTCGATAATCACAAAAAATTGTGTGATCGATTTTTATCGACATCCAATATTTGTCGATTGATTAGTATCGAATTTGATCGACAACGATCGACTTTTATCGACTATCGAAATTATCGACATGTTACGTCCTGAGTATCGAAATTGGGCTATTTAGAAGCCATGCAGCTTACCTTTGGCTACTTTGTCAAGAATTGCCAGCACATCAGCTTTCCTCATTCCAATTGTACATTCTTGGCTCGTTCCACTAGACATGCCGTGGCCCCTGTAGTCGAATCTTACGTACGAATGCCCAGTGCTTCTACAGTATCGCTCGAGGGCCAGCGCTTTCGTACCCTCCATGTTGGACATTAGTCCCGGCAAAAAAATAACCCCTGGAGATTTTCCCAGTAATTGTCGATATGCCACAAATTCTCCAGGAGCTAAGGATAAGTGCTGAACTGCTGATTCAACTGAAGAACTCATTCTTTTAAAACAAGCGGCTGATGTGCAAGCGAAAAGAAAGTTCTTCATGGCGCCATGTCCAGCAGGTCAATCAACCCATTCATTTATGACATACTAAGGGGCGAGGGGGTGGGGGTTTCTGGGGCATGGCATTTTCTCTCGCTTGTCCAGGTTGGGCAATGTTCTTTTTTTGGTGGGCAATAGCTCGTGCAATAATTTTTTGAGTTATTTTTTTGTAAAAAAAAATATCTCTTAGTCGGCGCGACGAGTATGTTGTGGACGGGTCAATGGATCAGTGAGAGATGTATGTTTATTATATAAACACCAGTGAAATACCAAGTGAGCTTTCTCGCGAAAACTTCATAGCGGAGCTCCGGCGGCCGAAGGCCGCCAAGCGGAGCCCCATACCCATATTAGGAAACTGAAGGGAACCCATGAACTGATTTTCTCATGTGTATCATGGCTAGCGGTATTGCTCGTGGGCGCGTACGCACGACGACGACGACGACGACGACGGCGACGGTGGTGGAGTCGCGCAACATGGCGGCCACAATTGACACGTAAACCAAAACGAGGCTTCAGTTTTCGCGGGCTTTCCTTGTAGGTTGACA
Source organism: Micromussa lordhowensis (assembly GCA_964020085.1). Taxonomy (NCBI): domain Eukaryota; kingdom Metazoa; phylum Cnidaria; class Anthozoa; order Scleractinia; family Lobophylliidae; genus Micromussa; species Micromussa lordhowensis. Next base: position 27,799,410 of record OZ026598.1, read on the forward strand.
GAGCACATGTACCCTTGGTAGCGTCCTTTGGACATCCATGTTGCAGTCAATTGACACCTGTCAAAACAAGGAATCCGCTGACCAGTATCACGTGACCATATCGCGGGCTCAAGTTCAGGGCTCATCGAGGTCACGTGTTTTTTTAAAGTTGACCGCTGCCCAAGTGCTGCTTTTTTCGATCAGATCGCGGGCTCATGTCAGGATTAACTTGCTGTAAACAGCGTAGGGTTGGTAGGAAGCCGGTTAACGCTAACCCAGGATTAAAATTTAACCGAATTATAACCTTTTCTTTTGTACAAAGTTTTTTCACTGCTTTTGTTTTGCGTATTTTGCTTTCATTAAAATTCAAAACACAAAAACAATATACAGAAAATCTCACCGTAAAGTTACAAAACTCAAATCAAAATTCTACTTTATCCTCGGCTAGTTTGATCGGGCTCTGAACAACCCGGCCCAGGAGCTACGCTTTTAGGCTGGCCTAAATCTATATATTATCTTCACACGTGAAGATAATATGTTATCTTCACACGTGAAGAGATCACCCTCGTTATGGCTACATAATAAATCGCGCCTTTTTCACAGGAGTTTATCCGGTGTTTATATAATAAACAGAATATTACATGCCCGCTTGTGGATATGAATTTTATCCTCTCGTGTTCGACTCGATATCTCACTCGTTCGCTGCGCTCACTCGTGAGATATCGAGTTGAACACTCGAAGATAAAATTCATATCCACGCGCGGTCATGTAATATCCTCTATATGTCACACCAATCAGATCGGATCTACTATAAACAGCCATTTTAAAAGTAAATGGTATATGAGAAGATTTGATCCCGATACAGTTCAGAACTGCCATATTTATTCTTCTATAAAAGAGGAGGAAGTATTCATATATTGGGTTTACTTCGGCATTTTCTGTAAGTTAGGCTTAGGATTTTAGTTATGGACGAGATGAGCCTTGAGGTATGAAACAGTGCGTGAGGTAGTTGTATGCAAATGGACGAGATGTTTTTATTTTTAGTTACAAAGGTAACTTGATATTTTTGTTTTTCACAAGGAGTAAATTCAATTAGACGTCACGCATCGTTGCTTCTAGTTCTTACGAAATGTTTTAGAGGAGACGAGACTATTTTGATTTGAAAGAGTTCGAACGTTTACAATATAGGTACAGGTAACGGTTGCTGTGTTCTTGTTGCGTGCAAATATAACGAGATATTTTTATTTTTTCGTTACAAAGGGTAATTTGACACTTTTGTTTTTTCACAAGGGAGTAAATTCAATTAGAGCTGGCAAATCATCACCACTTGTTCCCACGAGATGCTTGCTATTTTTAGTTACAAATGGTAACTTGATATTTTTGTTTTTCACAAGGAGTAAATTCAATTAGACGTCACGCATCGTTGCTTCTAGTTCTTACGAAATGTTTTAGAGTAGACGAGACTATTTTGATTTGAAAGAGTTCGAACGTTTACAATAGGTACAGGTAACGATTGTTTTGTTGTTGTTGCATGGAAATATAACGAGATACTTTATTTTTTAGTTACAAAGGGTAATTTGACACTTGTTTTCCACAAGGGAGTAAATTCAATTAGAGCTGGCAAATCATCACCACTTGTTCCCACGAGATGCTTGCTATTTTTAGTTGCAAATGGTAATTTGACACTTTAGTTTTTCATATGGGAATGAATTAAATTAGACTGTCAACGTGTCAGAGGTGTTTTTTTCTCTTTCTTTTTTCGGTAAACTAGTGTTGTTGTGTAAAAAGGGTTAACTAAATTGTCACTGTAAACACTCCCTTAAGGTGGGGGTTTACCTGAATTAAAGTGAAATTTGAGGAAGTTTAAAGAGAGATTGAAAGGGGGAGAAAAGGTTATGGAACACCACCAGACAGTTGCCCGACCCCACAATGGCACTCGGGTTGTTAGGCAACTGTTTGGTGTGTATCTATCAATTTTTAACTTCAAACTCTAATTTTAAAACAACACCAAATCTTCAAAATTTCCTATTTCCATAAATTTTACTAATCCTTTGAGAAAAACTATCTGTCTCCAAATAAACCTAAAAATCACCAAAAAATTTACAAAACGGCGCAAAACATAGATGTGTGTAATGAGTGAACAGATTCTTGATTGCTTGAAACGTAAACGAGATATTTGCATTAAGAACATAATACCAAGCCAAAATACGGCTTTCAGGTGGACCCCCGCCTTAAATGCTCCTATCTTCATAACCTTTTAATTAAAAAAATAACTCTTGCACGCCTTGCGTGCCTATGTTTTAACATTAGAAAGCACTTGCTTGATTTTTTCATTAGTTTTTGCTCAGTAAGAAATATTTTTGGTGATTACCCAACCCTTCGACCCTCCCCCCCCCCCTCCTCTAAAAAATAATGGTCCGTCCTTAATCGATGGCTAGACACTTTCAATAATCCAGCCATGGAAGGGTCATGGAACGCCTTAGCTTTGATTCTGCTTCCTTTGGGCTCAATCCAATCCAAGCGTGAGACGGTCCCAAAAAATTGCCCGCCAACGCGACAAATGAGCCAATAATACCATTTATTATCCAACTCTGCTTCCTAGAGTACAAATATCGCGCGAACGAGTACAAATAACAGATATTTGTACTCGTCTCATTCCTCCCGGCCGCGTGAAGTTCAAAACCTTGGCAAGTCAGAATGTTGGGAAAAGAAATCGTTGGATAATAAATCTCTTATTAGACGTTTTGGTGTGTAGTATCGCTGTATATTTTTACTCGTTGTTTGTATTTTGACTCGCCCTACGGGCTCGTCAAAATACTGCACAACTCGTAAAAATATACAGCGATACTACACACCAAAACGTCTAATAAGATATATTTATTATGTGGCTAGCTCCGCGAGCGGGCAAGATGAATCAAATCCTGCGCTGTGATTGGCTACCCGAGCGGGCAAGATGGAGCCATCTTGCCCGCTCGGGACTACCCGCCTTGTCCCGCAAGAAAAATTACCCCAAAAGCCATATAATAAATCCTTTATTGACCAAGCTTATTCGGTCAAGATGGCTTGATATTGGCCTCGTTCTTTTTTTTGCGTATTTATGGACTCCGTCTCGGTCCATAAACACGCAAAAAAAGAACTCGGTCAATTAAATATCCAGCCATCTTGACCTCACACTTGACACCAGAACCATACCAGGCGCCTTGGGCATCTTGTGTCAGCGGCATTACCCATTATGGCGGCGTAAAGTTCTTCAAAGATGGCGATCCTGCCAACTCACCACAACAGGAATTTTCACCCAATTCCCGTCCACAGATCGGGGCTTAGGCTTAGAGAAAAATATGTTTTAATGTTAATATTTATAGCTTTTCTTCTTTTATGTTTTGGGGCATTCTTTTTCGTGCCTGATTTGAGAGATAGGACATATTTAGAGGACGCGTACAAGAGGTTTGTTGGTGCCGGAGGCGACATATTGCCGATCAAGGCTCCCAAAACACCGATTGTTAAACAAGTAGCAGGTAAACACCAGACTTTTGTTACGTTGTAGGCTGTATGGTATCAATGAGGAATTCTTGTAGTATTTTCAATGTGGCATTTACTGACTGTCTTCATTCTCTTACTTGCAAGCAAATCCACAAGTGGCTGACGCTACAAAAAAACCTAAGATTACGTCTGAAATCCATGGTGAAGGAGCGTTTGGCGTGCCGGTGAAAAAAATACCAAATGTGGCTTTGAACCACAAGGAATTGATAGAAAAGATAAAGAAGGAAAAAGAGAAATTTATTCAAGAGAAAAAATCCCAGGAACATGCTGAAAAGCAAGCTAAAATTGAGAAATTAGTAAATAGTTCCAAAGTAGACGAAACTGGAGCGAAGGGAATTACTGGAGGAGAACCTCCGGACGAAATTACAAAAGAAAGAAGAAACTTTGTTAAAAGGGTGAGTAAGACATCCCTCTTGACGTGTTAACTTTTGATTAGTGTTATTCAGTGTTATTGTGCTCACTCACTTCGAGACACTTAAAAAGTTGCATATTAATTTTGTCGACCATTGATAAGACGAGTGCCAAACAGTAGGGGTCTTTAAGAGTTAAAAAATGTATACGTACATAGTCTATATTTTCTCAGAACTTAAAAGCATGTAAAAATAAGCGATAAACAGTTCGAAATAAATTTATTTTGCAACTGACGTCTTGACGACAGTTTCCACCAGTTATTTTACTATTTGCTAATCTTGTTTGTTCGTGTTCGTGAAACGCTTAATTAATATCTTAAATGAATCGCTTTGTACATTTTTCCGCCTTTTCTCTTCGAAATTGACGACAATCAAAGTAGAATAAAAATAGTTTTTCATCCATTCTCCAGGTCTTATTAAAAACTGTGATAATTATTAACTAAAGCTGAAATACACATGTATGTAATGTTTACTTAGCTGTAGTTGCCTTGTGAGGAAGGAGTTCGATCAGCTGCTGTCTCTCCGGTGTTGAAGATAAAGAGAATTTATGAAATCTGAATTTATCCTAGTTATACATATTTCCAATTTTGAGGATTTGATAAGTGTCAACTTCACCAAGAGTTATTTGCAAATTTCTGTGTTGTGTGCTGACAATATTCAAATTTCAGACAATTTCTGACAATATTCAAATTTTTTCTGTAAATTCCTTAAATATGTACTGTTGAAGGTGTCTAGGGAGTGTTTGATAACTTTCCAACACCAATATGGTCAAGGTTCCTGAATCTTGGATCAGTGTAAAATTCTGGACAAATTACTAATTTTTTCTAAAAATATGAGACTGGGGTGTCTAAAAGATAGTAATGCTGCGGCACATTCTGTTGATAGTGACATATTTTACGGAGTGATTTATCTTTCAGTGCGTTCCAAGACTTGCAGTAACATTTATTTCTCAAAGTAGTTTCAATTGTGCTGTGTAACTTCTCAAACTCATTAGTAATTCATCAAGCTAAAACAAAGAAAATCACAACCGTGAAGGAGGTTTTGATACCAGGTCTTAATTAGCATAGATTTTGACGATTTTACCTCTCGATTTTCTCCTTAGTTTTTGCTTCGACTGAGAAGATATATCAAACACTTGAGACAGTGTTTCATCGGCTATCCAAACACCTCGAATTTCGTCAAAAATACTCTGCTGCGCGTCGTATTTTCAACTCTCTTCTTGGTGTTTGGATATCCCGATGAAACACTGTCGCTCGTGTTTGATATATTACTTAAAATCTGTCCTTGTATGCATCAACTTCATGCATGATGATGCATCGATGGCGAGGTGTGACAAGGGATTGTGACAAAAAAGCACATAGTGATCTGAACTATGTTTGGACAAAAAACGATACATATCAACCTCCCCTTTATCAGATCGCAAAAATCGATAGATGTGGAAATTGTAGAAGCAGAAATCTAACTTCTAAATTCTGTACTGGTATGCATTAAATGTCTCTAGAATGTTGACAGACTGTGCCGAGGACGCATCCTTTGCGATGTGTGAAAATGCTTACGCTTCAGCTTAAATTCATGTTTGGTTGAATAGATCGCAGCATATATGAAATTAGCGTGTTGTATGCATTCTGGGGAAAAGTGATGAATTCGAGAATTCGTATCCCCTTCTATATATTCTTCTTAAAGCCTGTTTATGTTGCTGCTCGCTCGCCATGCTCGCTGCGCAGCAACAAGTGTCAATCAGTCAAGGAGACTTTTAATAAGGATATGTCAGCATCATTGACCAATAAATTTCAATAGCTTAATTTGACAATCTCTCAGGCCAATGGGAGTACAAATTCCACCAACCAGAGTACTATTCAAATTAACCAAATTGATGTCTAGGCTACCAAAGTGCTTTTAAGACTGATGTCGAAGGGCATTCGGGTTGATCAGTTTGACCAGTGACTCGATGACTTCAGAGAAATGGACTCATGAATTTAAGACTTGTGTGACTGATAAAACTTGGGACCTCTCCCAGAACAGAAGTTCTTCAAGTTATTGTCTCAAGTGATTAAAAAGTCTGAAATTCTATATATATAGTATATATATATTGGGCTTCAAAAACCTTTTTGAAGCTTGACTAGGAGTCACTTTCTGCGACTAGACGTCACTGAATTAGTGTAAGGTCCATTTAATTTGGTTTCATCAACCGAGTTGATGAAACCAACCGTGAAGAGATTCGAAACCTGATGTTTCGAGCATTAGCCCTTCGTCGGAGCGAATCCATTTGCTCCAACAAAGGGCTAAAGGCCAATTCACATTATCAACTCAGTTGATAAAACCAATAGTAATAGTAATACTCCCCACCGACGCAGCACCACAGTTTCTTTAGAAACTTACTCCCTTTATTCATAAGGTCCATTTAAGTAGGAAAATATATGATTCATTGAAATTCATTTATGGATGTTTGTGGTCCCAGTGAAGCAAAGTTGCTCATTAATAACAGATCAGTAAAATAGCGAAATGAATAATGATAGCAATCTACGTAATTGAATTAAACAGACACAATGAGCTTGAGCTGATTTTCTATGGTTGCGGTTCTTGCCCCTGATTACTTCTTTTGTACATTTTTTAGACAATGCAGCACACTTCTGCATTAATTCTACTAACAGTGTGTGACATTTCTAAATAAGATTTTGATAAATTTGTGTATATCCTTATGGTTAATCTCAGCACATATACAACCTATCAGAATGTTGAACTGTTATAAGTAAATCTTACTTTAATTTGGAAAACCTACTAGAAATTTAAAGTACTTTGCCTATCTTCACCGTTAGTATTGTTATATTAAACAATTAGATTATGAGCTTGAGATTTCTATCACATGATAATTGACGAGGGTGCAGGTGGACTCATTTTATCACAGATAAAATCAAGAGCAAATAATCTACAACATGTAATTGTTTAAGTATGAATCCACTAGTTGTTGAACAAAATTTAATAAACAACAATCCTCTTCACAGACACTTTGAAAGCGCAAAGAAGCGGCTGCCATTTTTTTAACAACCGCGCCCTGCTAGGCTACTTATCATGTACCACAAAATAAATAGCGAGTAGTGTAGCCAATAAGAGAACAGCACTTGTGATAGAACACTAGTAGAATTAAAATAATTGTTATTAAATCTTCTGAAATAGACTTGTGTGCATATTACAGCTAATAGTTCAGGCTTCCATTCTCTTCCTTTAGATGATGCAACATGCATGGACAGGATACGTTAACCATGCTTGGGGTAGTAATGAATTAAAACCAATTAGCAAATCAGGGCATTCTGCATCAATATTTGGGGCATCATCATCTGGTGCTACAATTGTTGATGCCTTGGACACCCTTTACATCATGGACATGAAAGAAGAGTTTGAACGTGCTAGGAAATGGGTAGCAATGTCTCTCAGCTTCAGTCATGTGAGTATCATCTAGTTCAGAAAAAATCACACTGTTTCTATAGGCCATTCCAAAATTGCGCAGGGAACTGGGGAGAGTTTCAAATTTTAACCAATTGATAAACTGACACCACCACATGTTTCAAAATCCATACAATTGTCTCTAATTTTGAGACAGTTACCATATAAACCTTAAATTGTTTTGATCTCTCTGATACTCTTTAAAATGGGCAAACCTACATGATTTTCATCTCAGCTTCTTTCAAATGGTAGGTGAATGATGGGATTTTACAGTTGTCACAAAACTGATAAACAATTTTAAGGGTTTATATGGTTTTGGGGGATGCTGTCTCAACATTTGAGATGTTTGTATGGATTTTGAACCATGTTTCAAGGTCCATAACTTAGTCTCTATTTACCTTAAAAGCATCAAACTTGGTCAAATGACTACCCTCGACATGATCTTTCATGTAGTGGTGTCAGTTTATTGATTGATTACAATTAAGTAAAAGATTAAAATGGAGTAAAATACACTCAAGTATGGAAATGAGTACTGTGAACGTCTTTTTATAGAGGGGTAACCTTGCAAAAGATTAGCGTCCCATCCAGGGAGAGTAAACACATTGTTAGCCACTTCGTGGTGCTGTAATCAGGCTAAGACACTTCAGCCTGATGAGGACTTTATTTCATGCTTAGAAGCAAGAGAGTTATGCATGAGATCTGATTAGATTTCAGTGAGCCAGTATGTTGAAAAATATAACACAGGACTTACCCAGTTGTCATGCATACTCTTCACAGGCATCAGATGTATCTGTATTTGAAACTACGATTCGATTTCTTGGTGGACTCCTGTCAGCCTATGCATTCAGTGGAGACGAGGTTAACATATCTTAATAAAATACTACTACCTAACATTGTGTAACAAGCTGACATCACTTTTAGTTTGTATGTATCTCTTAAAATTCAAAGAGTTCTAGCATGGTCTTGTGAGTGATTCTTCAGTCCCACATGGAAGTTGAAATTAGCTGTAGGATGATTTTGTCATTTATGGGTTATTGACCAAGCATGAGGTCAAGATGGCTGGATATTGGCCAAGTTTTTTTGTGTGTTTATGGACTGAGACGGAATTGAGGTCCATAAATATGTAAAGAAAAAGAACAAGGCCATTATCCAGCCATCTTGACCAAACAAGCTTGGTCAATAAAGGATTTGTTACATGGAAAAGGAAAACTATTTTTTTTGCAGGACTCAGCAGGTAATCCCAAGTGGGCAAGATAATGTCATCTTGCCTGCTCAGGTAGCCAATCTTTTTCATATCATGGAGCTTAGCCAGATAATAATGTCATGTGTTTTGCACCCTTTACTAATCATTAATGGTGTTAGTGATTTCTTTAACATGCTTCTTAGATCAGTATTTGGTGTAGAAGAATTGAATGGCAGAGAAATAACCAGTGTTTTTTTGCCAGCCTGTGGACATCAGCATTGAGTTGTTAAGCGTATGGCAATTTTCTTAAACAGGAAACCTCTAAGATGCGAATGAAATAAAACATAACTTACTGTATTTTATACTAACCTAAGTCATAAATTATTGTAATACCAGCATTATGTATTGTTAGTGTCTACAGCAATGAATTTTTTCTTATTTGGTCATCAGGTATTCAAGGTCAAAGCCAAGGAAGTTGGTGACAAACTCCTTCCAGCATTCAACTCACCAACAGGAATACCATGGGCCATGGTTAATTTTGCCAGGTTGGAACTGTGATGCAGTTGTCAAAATTACTCTCATTAGTGACTGAGGCTAGAGAGGCCAGAGGCTATTAGAAAACCTTTGCCAGACAATGGATTGCTGTTCTCCTCTTCTGCTACCTTTAAGGCACCTACTTTACAATATTTCAATTGGCTTAGAGTTTAATGAAAACTGAACCTTATGGGGCCCAATGGGCAAGTGTATTTTCAGAATTGTTCTGTTGCCCTGATGGATGTGCGTCTCAGGGGTTTTATTAACTTTTGAAATAGGAGAACATCCATAGATGAGTAGGCAGGAAGAAAGGGAGACTTGAAGAGAACTTTTCTAAGAATAATTTGAAAGAAGGGGAGTATTGACCCTTGTCTATACTCACTGGTGTTGGTACCCTGCTGTTTCCCTGTGCAAAGTTCTAAGATCTTAGAGAGCTGGTTTTGAATTGTCTTTTCATTGTGCTTTCCCTAGTGGCAGTGGACATAACTGGGGGTGGGCATCTGGTGGATGTTCCATTCTAGCAGAATTTGGAACTATGCACTTGGAGTTTGTTTATCTGTCAAAGATCACGGGAGACCCAATCTATGCTAAAAAGGTAAGCTGTGTGGAAAGCAGATGCACCTTAAAGGTTAACAGCCAGTTGGGCTAGTCAGTACGTATAAACCTCTTCAAGAATTCTTGGAAGTCCCTGGTGTTGTACTTTTGTAAAGAAAAAAATCTTATCTTGTGACAATGTTAGTGGAATAAACATGAGTTTTAAATCTAGTTTTAATGTTTTATCCCAAGTGGTTTCTTTTGTTAACAAAATTATAAACTAGAGATTGTTGTGAGTCCTTAGTATGTAGTTCATAGCCAGGCAAGTGACAGTAGACTGTAGTTTGTTCTATCTGGTCTAGGTGAACAGAGTGCGAGAAGTTCTTGATCAGATAGACAAGCCAAATGGATTGTACCCAAACTATTTAAATCCCCGAAGTGGGGTGTGGGGTTCACGTAAGTTTAATGTTTTCAGTTCTGCAACTAATTGTAAAAACTATTAACAGTAATATTGTTATATAAGTGTTCACAAGAGCTATTTGTGTTTAAGACGTCATGTTTTTGTGGCATGAATTGTCCAGGGACATTCTTACTAGCTTCTCTTGACAGGATACTATTTGAATTTCATCTCAGTTAACACAGAATTGCATGGCAAGTAGTTACTTGCTTACTGCCCAGTACACCACATGGGACTAAGGGCAGCAAAAAAAACAACATTGATTGGTGTCAAACATTGATCAGAGAATTATAACAAAAATGTTAATACCGCTTTTACCGGTTGGTAAAACGCAGTTAATGGAACATGACACCACTTGAGGGTCAGGCTGTCTACGCTTGTCACGCAGTCCAGTAGGATAAACAATAGGACAATGCAGAAAGCTCAATTCATGAGTGAACGTTCCCTTATTCTAGTAGTTAGAACAAGCACTATTCATGTCTGTATTTTAGCTTCTATCTCGTGGTATAATCTAGCAAATATATCTTAGCTTCTCGTAGATTGGCTCATATATTTGTTAGCTTCATTCATTGCTAACAGGCTCGCCACGTTGCGTCTATTTAGTTTATGGTACAGTTGTACCTATTGGTCGTTCTTTGAGACACTGTCTTGCTATATAAATCTCAATACACTGTCAGAGGGCATTATCCTGGCAGCTTGCACGAGAGTACACAGTTTGTAACAATTTAGCTTTAAAATGTCCCACCCTCCCTCTGTTCCCTGTTTGTTATTTTAAATTAAACTGGGGTCACTCCTTGTGGTTCGGTTAACTTAGTCTGCGTAGCGACTTCCCCCAAGCTTTGGCATTGCTTGTGTCTTGCCATCTTATATCCTAGCCTTTATCTTGTCCGATCCAGCCTGTGCTGTGCTGGGGAGATAAGAAAGGCTCTGCCAATACTCTTGTTCTTTTCCCACGTTAGTGGGGGAATAAGTGAGGCCTTTTGTTTGTGCACCTGTCTTGAAGTCGCGCAAAACCTGCCACAGGGCTGTGTTCCCCTCTATTACGCCATATTGTTGTTTGCGTATTTCGTTGTGTTACCTTTTACCTGGTTGCGTTACATCTACTCATAGTTTCAATAACGGAATAGTGACATTAATTGATAAATTACGTATTTAATATTAAAGATTTCTTTGAAATCAATAGAGCATGTTTCCCTGGGTGCCCTTGGAGACAGTTTCTATGAGTATTTGATCAAGTCCTGGGTTATGAGTGGACAAACAGACAATGTGGCCAGGAGGATGTATGATAAGGCCGTGGAGGTTTGTTTTAGCTAGCCTCGAGTAAATTGTCTTATCAGAATAAAACTCAAACAGAAAACATTTTGTGGAGGGCTTTATGTGCCATAACTAACCAGATGTGAGATCACTGTGCGAGTTCAGGAAGAACTGGATAATGCAAGACACTCCTGGGTTTAAACAAAGACCCTTAAATATACTATGTTTTAAATTAAGGTCGTTGAGTATCTAGGGTTAGGAAAAGTGTGTCTTTATGACCTGCCATCTGTCCCATGGTGACCAAGCTACACATGGCCCCCTGAAATAGGTGGTATTTGCCTGCCAAAAAAGAAGAATTTGTTCCAATGCAGTCTCCTTCCCTGTTTCTGTCCTAGCCTCCCTTTGCCTCTTCTCTTTCTCCCTCTCTACTTCCCTCCTTCTACCTTTCTTAATGCTCCACATACTCTTCCTCTCTCCCTCCTTTTCTTTTTGTCTTTCCTTTCCTCTCTCTCTCTTTCATCCAATTTCTTACTCCCTCTTGCTCCCCTTCCTTACTCTCTCCCTGCCTCCATGTCTTAATCTCTCTTTCCTTTCCCTTCTTAATTTTTAGGCAATAGAAAGAATGTTGGTTAGAAGGTCTTCACCATCCAACCTTACATATATTGCAGAGTACAAGTTTGGCAGACTGGAACACAAAATGGATCACTTGGTAAGACTCACATTATGACTTTTTGGTTTCATGTCAGAATTGCATCTGTTTTTAATTGAAGGGGTGAGTGCAAAACCATGCTAAGTGACTATTTGGCTGAAAAAAAAAATGTTCGCGAAAGGGCCTGAATTTTGGCATGTGGGTTTCGTTTCACCTGAGAAACATTGCTCTGAATTTTTTTTCGCTGGGTTGCTCTTCGTTGTCGAGATATTACGTATGCAAACAACCCTCAGTTTTCCAAGCGGTATCTTTTGGAGATCTATTGTTAAACGAAAAACAAAAGAAACCTTTTGTTTCGCTAAAGGATGAAGTCACTATAACGCAATCACTTCTCACCTCTGCTTCGTTAGCTCAGGTGGATAACGCGCCGAACGGAGATGATTCGAATTTGTTTTGTCGTGACACTCAAGGGTTCAATTTGAGGTCGGTGAAATCTTTTTTTTTTGTTCTGTTTTTGTTCTTCTTTCAAAAACCTTCTTCGTGTCTTTGTAATTGAAGACTTCGGTGGAAAAAGGGCGGAAGGTGTTTTACTCAAAATTTAACTTTGTCAGAAACGCTCCAAATTTTGCATGTCGTTTTGATTAGGTGCGTTAAAGATTGTTCTGTATGTTTTCTTGCTGAAGTTTGCTTAGTTTTAGAAATATTACGTATGCAAAAAAAACTGTAGTTTGTGGTCACGTCAGCACGTGACCGCAAAGACGGTAATTTCACTTAAAATCAAGCAAAATATTGATCTTTTGCAACGCGCAACCTTAAAAAGTGTTCATTTCAGGTAGAGAAAGCGTTAAAACTTTGATTTCACGTTAACGTGCGGCCGCAAAGACGTTAATTTCACTCAAATTACCGCTTGAAACTAGGGTTAACGTTGAAGGTTGGCGCTTCGGTTTAGGTTAGGGTTATGGGTCGAGCTTAGAGTTAACGTTCAGGCCTAGGGTTATTGCTTAGGGTTAGGGCTAGTGCTCAGGATTAGGGTTGTTGCTTAAGGTTAGCGCTAGCGCTTCGGTTTAGCCGAGAGTTAAGGTCAGGACACGTTAGAGTTAGCGGTGTTAGGCCGCGGGAAACAATCTCGACTTGCATGAATCGATACCTAAGTAAAGTCAATGAATAGTGGCTAGAGAGAGAGGTTGAACGTTTTGCAAATTGGTTGCGTCAGTGATTGAAATGTTTCTACGTGAAATTACTTTTTTGGTACAAAACTAATACAGTGAAAATGGAATAAATAAATAAATAAATAAATAAATAAAATAAAAACTCAGCTCGTTCCGTGAAATGATTATATCTGACAACACAGAAAGAGCAAGCCTTAAGCTAACATGCTGTTCATGCAGAAAAAAAGCCCATGAAACATAAAATTTATCAGCAAAGGAAGGCTGAAATACAAATCAAAACTCACATTTGAGCTGAACTTTTCTTCTTGCTATAGTTAAACCTGCGATCAGGCGTTCTCTGTCTTTTTTCTTCGCGGCGGGATCGATTCTATTGCAATTCAAAGTACATCTGCTTGGAAAGCCACGATACACACTCACGGAACACTTGCTTGCGAATTTAACCGACCTGCGATTTCTCTTTGGCCCGTAAAAATGGCTTAGAAACTTCGAAGGAAGGTCTTCGACTTTGCTGCCTGGCCTCTCTCGCCAGTTCCCTCCCGGCCGTGTCTGAGTCACGCATCACGCTAGCACACACGATACGTATACATGTACGTATGAAAGATTATTATGGGATATCCCAGGAATTTTTGCAGCGGAGGATGTTAAGGCCGCCCATTTCAAGAAAATATTAAGAGTCTAGAAAGCAGTTCTAATTTCCAATACTGACACATGCCGAAGTTTAGCAAATGAGCTTTAAGTCCGCGACGGATACTTTGTTTTGGAAGAAGAATCCCTTCTAGACTCTACCACCTGGCTCACTTGTTCTTCAGTGGCTAAGTTAACGGCGGACTTTAGCCATCTCGGAACAAAAACACGCCTCGGTTCTTTGAGGCATGCTGGTGACTTTCATCGAGGATCAAAGGCTTAATGATGCCAAATCTCCTACCAGGTGGTCGCAAATATTCCTCAAATAAGCTTCGAATATCGGTGGAAATAATCAGCAAACACTGCTTAATTAACAGGTAAGCTCTGAATTTGTGTTATCAAAGTAATCGATGCTTTGCGCGCCAAAAGTCAACGTCACAATGGCAGCTAAAAAAAACATATCCAGATCCTTACCAGTCAAAACGGCAATTCAATTACGAAGACACGAAGAAGGGTTTTGAAAGAAGAAGAAAAACAGAACAAAAAAGAGAACATTTCACCGACCTCGAATTGAACCCTCGAGTGTCACGACAAAACAAATTCGAAGCAGCAGTGAAAAACGATTGTGTTATAGTCACTTGATCTTTTAGCGAAACAAAAGGTTTCTTTTGTTTTTCGTTTAACAATAGATCTCCAAAAGATGCCGCTTGGAAAACTGAGGGTTGTTTGCATACGTAATATCTCGACAACGAAGAGCAACCCAGCGAAAAAAAATTCAGAGCAATGTTTCTCAGGTGAAACGAAACCCACATGCCAAAATTCAGGCCCTTTCGCGAACATTTTTTTTTTCAGCCAAATAGTCACTTAGCATGGTTTTGCACTCACCCCTTCAATTAAAATGCCAAGCTTCAATTATTCAGTTAAAACGATAATGTGTTTTAGCGATCACAAGCTTTCTACGTTGTCACAGCATCTTTTTAAGGGAATGTTGTGGCAATCTATTTGTCACATGAGTTTGGGTGAACCAAGTCACATGCCAAAACATCCCCATATAGGGATAGAAGATCTATACTGGAGAAACTGCCTGACCCTTTGACATCTGGTCAAAGGAACATTCTAACACTACTAGATTGACACTTTCCACCATTGGGGAACACCTTGGGGACACAGGCCACAAGTTGGAAGAGACTAAGGTGACTGTCATAGCTAGAGAAGAAAGCAACTTCAGAAGGAGAATTTGTGAGGCCTTGCAAATTATGTGCCAGTCCCCAATGCTCAATGGAGACTATGGATTTGAACTCCCAGCCCTATACTGGGATGTTTTGTCACATGGTTTGGTTAACCCATGCTCACGTGACAAATAGATCCCCGCCACATTCACTTGCAGAAGACACTGTGACAGCATCAAAAGCTTGTGATCGCTAAAACATTGATTCTGCTTCAGTATCTCGTTTCTTATTATGTCTACTACAGAGCTGTGAAACGATATCTTTACTCGATAATGACAATGTTTTGCCCAAAGTAGGCTTGCCTTCTGGTTAACTGCAAGAATGCTAGCCATTCAAGTAATACACCGTTGGTTTCTTATCAGAACCTAAAATGACTTATTTCTTTCTTAAATGAACAAGAGTTCAACATCAAGTTCAATTTGCAACATCACTTGAAATGAATTTGCATCACTCAACAAAGTGGTAGCCTGGCTTGATAATTAAGCCTTTGACTACTTTTATAATCTGAACCAAAATTTAATATTAATTTTACTCTTTTAAAATTAATTTTAAGGCATGCTTTACCGCTGGAATGTTTGCTCTTGGAGCAAAAGGTTCTCGAAATGAGAAGCATTTTATTAATCTTGGAGGAGAGATTGCTAACACTTGTCATGAATCGTACCGCAGAACAGGTAATTAAGGAAGATTTAAAAATATTAAACTCTTACTCATCAGGTTCAGGTTCCGTACTGTGAGATATGGACTGAAGTGTTCTCCTTGATTGTAGTGTAAAGAGTGGGGGCATGAATAGAAAATAGAAAAAAAAACAATGAGGTTTAAATCATACAGTACACATTGAGAGAACAGGGATAGTTTTAAGTTTCAGTTTCTCTAAAAAAAGTTTAAACCATTGCCTATGTTATGTCTATTGCGCATAAATTGATTCAAACATGGTTCTCGCACATACATATGTATCACATATCAAAATTCCCAGACTTTTTACTGATTTACCCTGATAAGAATTAAATTTCCCTGACCAAATAAATACAAATTGTCCGAAATAGTGGCCACCTCCAGCCAGCCTGTATACAGATACTGATAAGTTTCAAAAAATGTGAATCAGTGGTGTCAATGTCAGTTTTCCCTGGCTTTCCTCCAAAAAGAAAATCTTCATGGACTCAAAATAAAATTCTCTGATTTTTCCTTGGCCTTGAAGAATTTTTCACCTGACCATTTCCTGACCTGTGGTAAACCTGTCTAAATTAGAGAAATTAGCCTGATTGTCTATTTCTACAGCTACTGGTATTGGGCCAGAGGCATTTAGATTTGAGGGACCACACGAGGCAGTAGGTATACGCAGTAATGAGAGGTACTACATACTTCGACCTGAAGTTATTGAAGCATACTTCTACATGTGGCGATTTACGCATGATCAAAAATATCGAGAATGGGCCTGGGAAGCAACTCAGGTTAGTAATATACCGGTAATGATTATAAAAAATGCATCATCGCAGTTTGACCTTGAAATACTCCTAATCAAACAAAGTGCGGTATAGCCAGACTTGAAGACAGACAAACCTTATTTAACTGGTCTTTTTGTATCATTAAGCACATACACTGTAAGCATGTATGCAACAATGATGAATTGTAGCTAACTATACTTTTAACTAAAAATTATGTTTTTTTGTATATAGAGCCCACTCATGTAATTATAATTTTTAATTAATAAATTTACATCTTGACAGGGCACATAAAAGTGATTCTATCTACATTGAAATTAATATCCATGCTTGAGAGCTTCATTAACCAGTTGGTTTTCCATATAATTTAAGTTTGTGTTATTTGCTGTCATATTTTAGAACATTGAGAAGCACTGTCGTATTGGTGTAGGATACTGTGGAATAAGAGATGTAGCCTCAACAATAGTTTCACATGACGATGTCCAACAGAGTTTTTTCTTGGCGGAAACTCTGAAGTATTTGTATTTGATATTTTCTGAGGACAGCCTTATTCCTTTGGACCACTGGGTCTTCAACACAGAGGCCCACCCACTCCCTATAATTGGCAAAATGCAGAGAAGATAGTTAGGATGTCTTAATAAACCTTTTTAAGGATGATTTCCAGTCCATACTGTGTGGTCTCAGGACCTTGATCGGTGCTTTCAATAAGATTTGAAGTATTGAAGCAAGTGGCTACCTCTGAACAGCACCCGCTGGAGTAACATGAGAAGCCCAGGAGAATTTCTTTCTGGAGAATTTTTAAAAGTTAAATATACTCGCTGACTTTCAAAGGAATACCCGCCAGAGCTCCAGGTCCGGCTCCAGGGCTCCAGCGGATCCAGAGCTCCAGCTCCAGCACTGCTTAATGTTAAACAAACATTTTAAGTTCCCACCTCAATGGAATGTGAATCAATGTTATTCATTACGAACCATATACCTTATCTTCATTGCTTTATTGCTTTTTACAGCTGCAAAGTTGTTTCATCAAGTGACATGAAAAAGAACAAAGCATAAAGCTTTGACCGCTTCACATCCATAATGGCAGTTGTTTCGAAACTTTGAATATTCTTCATGTAAGGAGTTGCAAAATGTTTTCATTTTGTGATGTCTTACATGAAGCAAAACAAAAAAAAATGCAAACAACGCAAACAAACTCTCAAGAGAATGCAGTACGGACTGGAAATCATCTTTTAGTGTGTTTAAAATGAAACTGTTCACATATAGATTTTGTAAACCTAACATTATAGATTGTACAGTTCCAGAAAATATCCATAGTTACCCACCCCAAGGAAGGTTAACGGAAATTCCAAGAAGAGGTTGGGGGGGGGGGGGGGTGTTAAAAACCCAAACTTTTAAAGAAAAGTATGTTGCTAAACCAGAATTTCCAGGGGGTGGGGTGTTCAAACTTTAAAAACTGCCATGGGAGAGGTATGAATATCTTCTGGAACAACACATTTGCTTAAATTTTCCAAGTTCTGTAGGTTTAGTAGTATTCATACGACTTAAAATGTACAAATTATTTCAATGTAAGTACTATAACTGCCACGCTCGTGATAATATTTGGATTGTAACAAGTTAAGAAATTTTTGCATTTTTTCCTGTACATTTTTCAATGCGCCATTACAAGACAATGTCCAGTGATTTATGTAATTGGAGTTAGTATTAACTTTTTCTAAATTCTGGTTTAGATTTGCAAGATAAGTATAACCAAACTGAGCACAAGGGTGTTCCTGTACTTACAATAAGCTCGAGCGCAAGTCAATATTAGCCTGTCTGGCCAGGCATTTTTTTCCCCGAACAAACTGTTAGGCTCACAAGTTGCAACCCAAACCAGAAGGAGAACAGGGAAGAGTCCATTGTGTCAGAGGACGTCTGCCGACAGAAGTATTTCTGAAAGGTGTTGCAACATGCTTGTCATTACACTCGTTTTGCTTGGGTTTACATTGGTGACACAAGGAAGATGAGCACAAGAAAAAAGGATTTTTTTCCCCTTATTCTTGTGCTTATGTTTGTGCACTTTGGGTTTCCTTGTGCTTATGGCTTGTACTTATCTAATAGCTTTTGTCTACAGTGTGTAATCCATGATCACATGAAATGTATCTTAGTACTAGTCAAACACAGTGCATTAGCTGTTGGCCTGAAACAATCATCAGAGAACTATATTGGGGTTTTTAAACCAGTGAAGCTCAAATTAACTGACATTGCAAGTCCAAACAGCCACCTTTTTTTGTTTTTCAGTTGCAAAAATTCTCAATTTGTGCAACAGATATAAAGATCTGAATTTTGAAGTAGTTCCCTAATGGTTGTTTTAGGTCTTCAGCTCAACCACAGTAAGCCAAGGATCTAATATTATTAATCCAGAGTTTAAATTTCGGGTAAATGTGTAAAAAGCGTCAAAAGAAAAGACCCTGAGTTGTGAGAAATATTAGGAACAAAATGGTAAACCCAAGTAGTCACACAAGTTCAGGTCTATCAATAATCATCAAACAGCACCTCTTCCAAAAGATGCCTTTGGCATTTACATGGCTAAAGTTGAAATATCTTGCCTTGAGGGAGATACTCGAAGAAAGACCTGATGCCCTAAAGAGCTCTGGAGGTGAACAGGCCAATTTGGGTATTGTTTGGAGTCATAAAATTTAATTGGGAGGGGTTTTTTTTTGGGGGGGGGTTGTTCTAGCACATATAGTATGTTACGGTGTTAAGGTTGAGATAAGCTGCATATTGTTTGCAATACTGGTAAAATTTCATTTTTGTTTTTGCATGTATGGTCTGCATTATGCACAGTCTGCTTTATTGTGGATTGGCCTGCCTTATTCAGGGTGTTTATATTTAATTTGGGTATATTTTCCACAGATTTATGACATTTTTTTAGGTATTTGATTATTCTGGCTTCATGTGAACCTACTGTTGCTTTTGTCCTGTTATTTACTTCTGTGGGATCTGTTCTGAGGCTTGATGACATTTAACTGCTCCAGCTTTGACAAATCCATGCGACTCCACCCTTGGCAGCTTTTGTTTATTTTTCTATAATATGACAAGGATGGGGTTTTATGGGTAGACCTGTCATTTTTTTGTTTATTACTTGAATGTATGCTAATTGCCAATTCATCCCTGGTTGCCATATTAATACATTATTGCAAACAGATGAGACAATGTCAGACTTCAAGTGGGTTCTCTTCCATCAAAGTTTTATTGGGCAACAAGTCAAAAATTCAATAAAGCATATGACTATAGCAGAGCTAGGGTCAGAGTTACTTGCAGTCCATTCATGTTTTCCTTACTTCTGCAGCTTGTAGTTTTATATTACACAGTTAGGAAGGCATTCTCTACCACTCTTTCAGAAATCCCTCATACGAAAGCACGCTCTAAAAGGCTTAGTTTTGTAACTTCATAAAAGCAGCTAGTATGAGCTGTTGACACAACAGTGTGAGCAAAGAGAATTTACATTTTGACCATCCACATAAACAAGTGATTTTCCTTTCTTTTCTCATAGTGTTTTCCAAAAGAAATAGAAAACAAGTTCTTTGAGTTCTATGATGCGATGATCTCTAGTTCAAATTAAAAAAAACTTGTGAGCCATTATTTTTACTTATTGGGTTATATTACTAGCCAAGATTATTTTTATCCGTTCTGCTGTTTTTGTTGTAGTCAGAAAACAAATAACAGGTACACACAAACATTAATGTGTTCAGTTTATTTATTTTCTAAATGTTTCTCTTATACAAAGTACACACTAATTGAACCATGTTTTGCATTGCTCTATTCCACATTTTTGCATTAATGTTGAATGGCATAATAACTCAATAAAATATTATTATTATTAATGTTACTTAATGAATGGGTGGTGGGGCAGGCCTCTTAAAAGCAATGCAAACAATGATATTTAAAATCATGGAAGTGACAATTAGAGGCCAGGATTTAATAATGAACTAATTAATTAGTTTAATATTAAAGCGGTTTTCAATTGAGTGTCAACCAAAGTCATCACACTAGCCAATCACAACCAATGAACCAATCAAAAACCCTAGGTAAATACCTGTAGTTGCCCAAAGCACAGGTAAGCGTGTGCGAACCAGTCACAATTGGTTTTGGTTTTACTTCTGATTAGATAAAAAGTGGAAATTTGCGCAGCATAGTAAAGTGAAACTAATAACCTTTTGACACTTAAGTGAAAACTGCACTTAGGACAAATATATGGTGTTGTCAACTTGGAAGAACTGTGTTCTTTGCCTGGCATCACCTTAATTCATGTCATAGCCTCATTACAAATGGTGAAACTATGGTCTTTTATAGTACATTTTACTTACTATGCATGGTTATGTACATATTATCAGCAAGTTTACTTTGTAGGTTTTGGAAGGCTTCTTGTAAGTATAGGCTTGGACTTCAGACACTCTTATAGTTCGGGTAACATAATTAGTTTTCATATGGTAGAGTATAAGTGCATTACCATTCATATCTGTTTTACTTCGTTCACTTCATCTTTAATTCATTTTGTCATGTTAAAGATTTTTCTTTTGGTTACATGCTAAGTGGAAGGAGTAGTGAGAATAAAACAACAAAAACAGGAATAGAACCTTGTCATTTTGCCCCAAACCCCAGGCCCTAACAAAGTGACCAAGTTAAGTCTGCATACAAGCCAAGTGGCTCATCATCTGGCACTTATCTCTGGTTTCTGTAGCATGAAGCCACTAGGAGTATTTCTACTCCTCCCCCCTCCTTGAACCAGATGCAAGCCCACTAACCATGAGGCCATCGCACCTGCACACACACAAAGTGACCACACTATAAGTTTAATGATTCAGTTCTTTCTATGAACTGTCCTGAAGAAACTTTTAACAATGTAATGCATTTGCAAAATTTTGTCTTTTGAATCCTTATTTTCCATGGAATTGCAACAAAAACGCTGCACGAATAAGTATGCATGAAAAACATTAAAGGACCCTAGTCAGCCTCCACCATTTTTGATGCAATCAAAATTATTGATATTGGATGGTGAAGCGAAATCTTATTGCTTTACTATAAGTTGTGTCCCTGAAAGTGTGTTTAATTCTCTTTAGTCCTATCACAGTGCCGATTTCCTTCGTTTCGACATGCTCCAAATAAAATATAATGGCCAAACTCTTGCATGTAAACAAAAAAAAAAGGTGTGACTGACTATGATTATTCGTGTGTGTCCACCATCTTGCTTAAAATGGTATCAGCTCATGGTTTTGAATCCCAAATATGAAAGCTGAGGTATTTCATTTTTAATTTGGGAAGTTGCTTTATATAGTTTATACTTTCACTTGTATGCTTATTCATAACCAAATTATTGGTGATGTTAAGAACGTCACAATGTTTCAGTACATGCTTTTTGATTCCTATTACCTCATTCACCTTTGAAAGGACGCAATGTGGCCGAGTAGATAGGGCGCCAGACGTCAAATCTAGGGGTCACGGTTTCAAGTCCTGCCCTGGCCACTTAGCTGGAGTTGTTTCTTGGTAGTCCCTAGATCAACTCCTTGGTCATGGTTGTAAGTAGCCAGCTGGTTAGCCTCCTGCTAGGTGGGGTTTTAAAGCCTATTATGTTTAGATGATATATTTGTTTCTTTCAGTTTAAGTGACATGCCTGTGAACTAGCTAGGTGTGGCTAAGCGTATTGACCACTATAAACAACATTTCGTTTGAACATCGTCAATCTTTGACTTCCCCGCTGACAAGGATGCTACAGCTCTTTATCATTTCATTGATCTCCGTCTGTTCCAGTAGCATGCTTTGGTCAGGATGTATTGAGCAACTGAAAGATTTTAACACTTCTCAGTCCAAAGACTGGGTGTAATCTTTATCAAACTCCCCTCTTGGTATTGTCAGACTGCTATATTGTATCCCACTTAAGCGACGCTTGGCTTTCTTTGTCAAATCTTTGTCAATTGTTAACACCTTGAACCTGAACATTGCTACCTTGTCATCGTCTTTGGATCTTGTGAGGTCAATTTCATCTCCCTCAATCACCTAAGGTGGAAATGCGAATTTATTATTATTAACACATGGCCACATCTTAAGACTGTTCATTAGACCTGAAAATTATGACAAGGAAGGTTGGTTAAGTATGATTTGCAAAATAATTTAAGTTCTTTGCTAGACTATTCAAGTGGGAGGTGCAGCAGTCTGATGGTTAGTATACTGGAACATGAATCAAGCAACTCAGATTCAGGCCTTGGTCACAGTGACTCACTGTGTTATGTTCATGGGACACTTAACTCTCACGATTCCTCTCACCACCCAGAAGTCCTAATGTGTGACAGTGAATCTAATGTTGGAGGTGACCTTGCAATTTGCTATTTGCTGCGGTTCGAAGAAAAGCAGCAAATTAATGTTTTCACGATTCACCAAAGTTTTTGACAGTTGCTATGGCAACATCAGAGTTGAGAGTATGTGGTGGCGGGATTTTGTTAAGGGGAATCATTCTACACTGGCATCGCTACAGCCTTCGAGTTCTCATTTAATTTTATTTACTACTGTACTGTTTCATTCCGGTTTCATGTCCTTGTAATTTAGATAACCTTTCTCCCTCAAGGTTGTTGTTAAGTGCCCGGCTCTGCATTCGGGAGGGATCAGGTTTCCTCCAAAAGAAAGGGGGTTTTTCCTGACGGGCAGCAGGCACGTTTCTTGATAAATTATGTTTGACGTTACAATCAATAAACCGGGATCTTGCGCAGCAGCTAACCTTGTGCAGCAGCCAGTATCCTATTTACCAGTGGAAAGTTGTTGTTTATTGTCTGATTGAGGGTATATGGTAAACGGATTGAGTTCTGTCTGTCCATTAGGGGCCTCAAGGAGGAGTAGAAATATTCCTAGTCGCTTCCTGCTATGGAAACCAGATACAACCACCAGCCTGATCAGTGATGGTCCACTAGGCTCAAACACAGACTTACAGTGATTTTTACAAGACACAATGACAGAATTTGACAGCCAGACTTTTTCGATTACACATCAAAAGACAGCGCATGTGCAACCCATTGTACATGTAGCAGTTATTTTGTGTCTTCAGTAAACTTTTTTGATGATTTTTATTAAACCTAGATCCTTATTTTTAGGTTATGATCAAATTATGAACACACATCAATTGAGTTTGCACTTTTAAAATGTCAGGCTCAAGATCAATCAAATGGCCTTTGAGATGGTCAAAACAGAAAAAAAGAATGTTTACTAATAGTACATACATAAGAATAAGGTCAAAATGTTATGCTTACTTCTGATGCTCCTTTGCTTGTAATCCGTTTATTGACATATACATTTCTGGAAACAACATAGTCTTTCACTTTGCTGCAAATCAATTTTAAAAGGTATCGGTTAACGATTTACATCACTCCAAAAAATTAAGGATTACCATTGAAACAAACAGTAACATGGAGACCAATAAAATGGTAAATGAAATCTAGTTAGCAATGTGATAATCGTCCTATAAAGTGAAATGATTTGAAATGTAGACAAGGGATATCGGTATCATGTTACCCACCCTTAAGATATAACCACCAATGTCAGTCATTTGTACCTCCTGGTAATGTCAATTGGTTCAGTAAACAGGGTTTACCAGGGTGTGTGTGCGTGGGGGGGGGGGGGAGGTATCCCCAAGGGGTATACTTGCAGCATACATGATGGGGGGGGGGGGGTCCAATGGAGGTTCATATTGTGAGCCTGACATTTTACACCCAAAAAAGTACCATTAAAAATACAAGACTTAAAAACATCAATACTGATTTATTTAATCAAACAGACTCTTCTATTGCATGATTTTGCATGAATAAGCTAATGAGATTGGTATGTCCGTTAATGTCTCTTCATCTTCCCTTGTGCTCCACATTTACACACAGGTCCTCATCGCTCGGAGATGTGTGAACCCAAAAATAAGCGTATTTTTTAAGACCTAAAAAATACGTGATCTCTTGATCCAAATCTTGATCTTGATCCTCATGTTTTATGCGAGTATACCCCCGTGAGGAAGTACCTTTTGTGGTAATTGATCGAAACATTGTACCAAAGTGCACGTAGTGTTTCCAACACTATCCCCAAACTATTGTAACCATTATATGTAACAAACAAAGAGAATTTGCTACTGATCACCGACCTTCTTCCTATGCCCAGGGCACTGGCTAACACACGGTCCACTCGTAAGGTTGGCACAACTAAATTGAGCTTTTTTCCCTGAAGCACAGTTTCTGGACCATCAGAAATGTTTTCTTTTGGCTGCTCCTCATCACTATTATCTGCTGAGCAAAATCGGCTTCTGTGGAGACGTAGTATAATGGTTTTAAACAAGTCAATATTTCTACGTTGAAACATCGCCGTGGCAGCCATGTTGACTTTCGTTCGCAGGCCTTTTCTGAGTCGTCACGGTCACACAATCCAAAACGCGAAACAAGCCGATGATGAGTATGACGATGATCTCCGTTATATGCGAAAATACGGAGGGATTTTTTGCTGCGTCTCAGTAAACTATCCGTAACAGGCAGATTAACGTATTATCCCGATAAAACCAGCTGGGTGTACCGTCGATTTTCTCTGTACCCCAGCTGGAGGAGCTCAGTGGTGTGGGTATAAAGTGGTCCCACACTCCAGGCTCCATTTGAAACTGCTATCCTGCTGGGAAACAGCTGTGCGGCTTCACTATCTCTGTTGCCACTTTTCACTTCTTGTCTCCGTCTCCCCAAGAAGCACCAATTCTTACATAACACATTGTCTCCCGCTGTCAATTTTTTTTGCTCAATACCCCCTAAAAGGTACCGCAAAAGCTCCCGTTGTGAACCCTTAGCGGCTTAACACCCTAAGAGGTATCAAAACCGCTTTTTAAACCCCAAAAGGGACGACGAGCTCCCCTCCGTCATTTTCAAATAGGAGTTTTCCCTGCTACCCTAGCCTGCGTAGCAAGCGTTCCTGAGCGTTTTTAGCGAAAGGAAAACCCAGGATCGGCGAGCGAACGAGTTTTGGCCGCACGAAAAATGGAGAGAGCGTTCGCTCGCTGATCCTGGGTTTACCTTTCGCTAAAAACGCTCAGGAACGCTTGCTACGCAGGATACTGCTACCCCGACATAAGACCCCATAAATCAGCCGCATATATCTCTTTATTACTGACAGGAAGTACAGGGATGCCAAATCTCGATGTGTGTCCTTGTCTCTGGTTTTGACATGTATTTTGTACCATATTTCCTCAGATAAGAAAACTGCACAGTTTGACAATTACCGGTAATACATGTCAATAGTCTCAATACGGATGTGCTTTTGACCTTGCAGACAACCAGGCCCTGTTATCTCTTCTTGGCTTTCACTTTTCCCTTTTATATAAGCTGTATTAAAACTGTTTCCAAATAATAACATAAGGCGGATAAAATAACTTCGCACGAGAAAAAGAAAAAATTTCAGTCTTCATATTAAACTTTGTTTGTACTGGTAAGGAATTATCGCCTTGTTTAGGTCATGTGAATAAACAAAAAGAAACTCAAGCATTCTATACAATTTGTATCTGTTTGTACTCGTAAAAAGTCTCTAGTCTGTCACCGGTTATTCAACTGCCCTAAGCCAATGAAACTTAGCGTTAGCACAAATAATAAGTTCCTTGTTGCAAAAAAATAAAGCAAAAACTTCACTTTAGTTATGCGTTTAAAGAGACCTTTACTTTTGAGAAATAAATTTAAGAAACTCACCTTGTTTCAGCGATAGCACAGCGAAAAGTGATAGGCTCAACGCGCTTCTTATGTACTTGCTGCGAAAGCTGACCGGTTTTCCCGCCTTTTCTCGCGCCCTTACGATTTCCAGCGAATCACATGCTCCGCCTTGGCTCGCCAGCGCGGCGTTCTCTTGGACCTTGGGAAAAACTCCTGTGGTACCCAGCGTGACCCAGGGAAGACCCAAGGTATTTCGCTGGCTTCTCTTTGAAAACATAATATTCTACCACAACTAAGAGGAGTCAGAGGGGATTCGGGTACCCCAGATCCTTGCTACCTTAATATCGATTCTAAGCTGGTTCTGTTCCAACATTTAACGGTTTGTAACTTTGGCCGGGCAGGAAGAATATGGTTCGTGATATTGGGGACTTCCTTCTAATGGGGTGCGCTATATAGAGGTTCCACTGTACTATGGACAGTTTAAGGTATGGCAAACCTGCTCCTTGCGAAGAGGTACCGGGAGTCTTTTGCGTTAGGGGCTCCAGTGGCTGTAATCCTTCGAAGCATTGCTGTTTGCAACAACTTCAACTGCGATTGTTGCTTCTATTGTCCCTATCCTACTGACTGTGTTGATGCTACTGACGGTACTGCTCGATTCTATTGATTTATACAAGCTCCAAGGTTTCCATTTAAAAATACCTTAATTGTTTGGGTTTGCTGTCCATGGGAACTAAAAGGGATCTCCCTGCTTAACTAAGGCAAAAGCCGGACACACCAACGGGACGAAGAAAAATAAACAATGATGAGCCAATGAAAACGACGGGAAAGACAATTCTTAAACTCTAGCTAGCCATATTTTATTTAAACTTTCGTGGGGGTTTCAACGATTTCCCAAACATGGCTTAGCGATAACAATAGTTTAAAAGCTAGAAAACCTAAACAAAACGAACTACAAAACTAAGTAAAAATACGCGTAGGCTGACTTGACTGTTGGACAGCCATGGATGAACACGAGACTAACACAAGCCAAGCTAAAATTATCAGTTAAATTATAAATACATTTAGCTTCTGAACAATATAGTAAGCTTACAACCGATCTCTTCCTTCAGTGTTCTTATTAGAGATTTTCGACCGCATGTTGGTGCACACGGCATGCCGGGTTGTCGAGCCGTTTAGTCTGGCAGGGTATATTTTAAATTCTGCTTTGGCCTGGATGTTGGGGCATCAAATTGAAATATGAACTGAACAAATAATAACCATCGAGAATCGCCAGAATCGAAGCTAATCGAGACCGAGGTAACCCTCCAAGGATGCCGTGTGCTTTCTTAGAGCGGAAAAGGAAGAAAGCGGTACTTTTTCTTTTAGTTCCATTCACTAAATAAACATATTCTCACGAGAAATAACGGAAATCATACGTTCAATTTTATGACACGGTTTAATGCATGAAAAACACTCGTGTAAATTCTGCCCCACATTATTGTTGTTCACGATTGTATGGTTACTGCACATTCTCTTAATTGCCATGAGATTTCGATGATAAGTCCCGGGTTGTAATTGTTCAAAAAGCCTTAACATCGTAGGAGTAGCTTAACATCGGGTCTTAACATCGGGAGAGTAGGGGGGGGGGGGGGGGGTTGCCTCTGCGGAAAAAAAATACTACCTCCCGGATAAAAATTGCGTTTCCGACCTCGTTCCCAGAACTTCGAAATTTCAAGGGGAAAATAACCTGGAACGGTAGGATAAACAAACATTTGACATTTTTTTTTTGAGGATGCGCTTTATTTCTACATATTAACATCTGGTGAACGCTATTTAAAACTAAACGTCTAAAAACATAATTTATATTGGGCATTTTCTTACGCTATACAAATTTATTTCTAGGACAAGTTTTCCTTCCTAATTCCGTCAACTACGCCGAATTCAGCTTTCAATCATCAATTTTGCTTAATTCGGTTTTCCTTTTCATACAAATCTACAATAAAATTAAGGAGGTATAAAATCAAGGAGTTATATATTCCGTCTCTCTTCAGTTACCTTATTATAAGCTAAAATCGCTAAAATCAAATTTGCATAGCTATACAGCTAAAGTTTTGGCTTTGTAACCCTACAACTAATAATTCTTGACAGCTGGTCCAGAGTGCGAACACTACCGGCGAGGACGGAAAAAACTTTCGACGAGCGAAGCGAGCCGACGAGTGTGAAACTGAAGAAATCGGAGAGCAAAGCGATCGGGCGGAGCGGGGCAGCCTAACCTGTAGACTTTGTTTTTTGATGTGCCTATCCGCCCTTGGTGATTAGCCTGTAACAAACAGTCAAAGTTAATTAGACCTGTCATGCTACATATCCTGTACTTGCAAACAGTGCTTTTTTGGACAAGGAATAGTTCTGCAAATAGCTGGTTTTATTAAAACTTTTCTGCACTCAATTGTTGCGAAATGCAACTCGAATAAAAATGGACGATTTTCAGCCCAAATTGAGTCTGAAGGTTAAATGGAAAATATCGTTTTTCTCGGAAAGACAAAACTATTTCAAGGAAAAAGCCACAGCCTGCTTGTATTCTTTCTAGGGGCTAGCTATAAGCGAAAGACAAGCGGATTTGAGTTTTCTACTCTTGCCG
Organism: Micromussa lordhowensis; assembly: GCA_964020085.1. Classification (NCBI taxonomy): domain Eukaryota; kingdom Metazoa; phylum Cnidaria; class Anthozoa; order Scleractinia; family Lobophylliidae; genus Micromussa; species Micromussa lordhowensis. Next base: position 27,828,152 of record OZ026598.1, read on the forward strand.
AAGAAATTTCATTTTGCTCAATTTTTGTGGCCATTTGCTCTAAGTGCTTACGATTATCTTTATATACTCTAAGAGCGCACAAGTCAAGTCTAAAGCTTTGTCAACGCATCAGAAATGTTATCTTCACTTGAAAGAAGATCTTTACTCGCCGATGTCTGAGGCTCTTCTTTCTCTAACTTGTTTAGCTCTGTAGGAAGATCTTCCTTTCCACTTTCCGTATTCTGCTCTTCCTCAACACTCGATCCCTGCTTCTCGTCAGTATTTGTACCACTGTGAGCCGCAAACACGTCGTCCTGGATTCCTGTGTCTTCCACCTTTCTTTCTCCGTCCTTTTCTCCCTCCTGGCTTGTTTGTTGTTCAGCAACGTTGTAGTCCATGGGTTTAACCTGCTCGCTCAATTCGAAACCCTCGTTAGAAGACGCGCTTTTCAGATCTCCATCTCTAACTGGTCCATCGGAATTCACTTTACCACAATTTTCCACGGGGGCGTCCTCATTGTCAGCGGCTTGGCCTTCCAGGCTCTCATCGCTCACGCGTCCCGAGAGGGGCCTGGTGATAGCAGGCCTCCAACAGAACAAGGACAGATAAACAGGTAGAATGCACAAGCCGTGGAGAAGGCCGAACAATACAATACCGAGGAACATCCGAAAGAATATTCGGAAAATCTCCGAAGCAGCAAACGCCAGAACTATCATCCCAAGGAAGGTGCTAAAACCTACAGCAAAGAAGCAAAGTCGTGTCACACCTAGACTGTTCACAGCCTGTGTATTTTTCAGCTCACGCAATGGAAAAAACGAGCGCAGCGCACGGGGGAGTGGGGGCGGACAGTCGAGGGAAGCGAGCCAAACGAAGAATATCTCGGTCGCTATCCCCTACCCCATCAAGTCTCCCTTTTTGCGCCGGCGTTTAGCTCAAGCGATTCTACCCGCGCGTTCAACGATCGAATAAAAATATGAGAAAATAGAGCGCTCTGAACAGTCTATGTCATATCCTGCGGAATGCCCGACACTGCATACACATTTACGCCCTCAGAGGCCACTTTCTTTCTGGTAAGCATCAATAATAACCACCTCTGTTCTCTGACCGGTTCCAAATTATTAAAGGTCCGTAATTCACAGGTTTGCGGTAGTTCTGTGCAGACCAGTGTTGATTCTGCTCAAATATGATTGGCTGGCAATCGAAAACGAGCAGCCCTTTGAGCATGCTCAAATACTCGGAACCGGTCAGAGGTCTTCACTCTTAGTGCTGACCAAAAAGATCAAGGTCTCTGGAGACGAGAATGCTTACATACGCTGAACACTTTTATGTATATACCAGTAACTCAGTTGTTCACACTCAATAAACTGTGGAGCAGACAACACAATGCACCACAATGGAAAAAAACTAATAATGGTGGAAAGCATGGCACAGATGACTTTTGTTAGCTTATATTGACTGGCCGAGATCACAAAATCTTAGAGTACATTACGAAAGCTTGAAAACCGATTGCATAGCTCAGTCAACACCTAATTACGTTGGGACGTTATACATTTAAACAAAACTTACCTCCCATAAAGACACTGGCGCCCAGTGTACTCAAAGCATCCACGACACGGTCATTAGCAGTTTCCTTGTCTGACATCACAAACGCATGTGCAATATGTGCGCTGTAGTCTACCGCGAAGCCAATGGCCATAACAAGATTGATCATGGAAACAGAGTTCAACGAAACGTTCCAAACGACCATCAAACCAAACAATTCAAGGACTAAGGCCACAAAATTGAACACCACAAGGAGCGTCACTGTACAGTCCACTAGGAAGGGGCTGGTAACTATCAACACCGCCAAGGCCGCGATTAGAAGGTTCCTTATGGTCTCGCTTGAGGTTATAGCGTATTGTTCAAAGAAGATGAAGGCACGAGCAATCGGAAAGGCGTTGAGTTGTGAGTTTTCCGCGAGATTTTTTCGAAGGGTTAGCATGGCGTTCTTTTGAAATGTTGAGCTGCTAGAGTCCTTCATCACGCCCAGGATACGAGACGCTATCAGCGTTTTATTGTCGCTCGAAAACTTCACGTCTTGTCTGAAGGATGAGTATTGCGGTATCGCGAGGAAATTTAATAACTGCGGTATAAAATGTGATCCGTTGATGGTTATATTATAATCCTCGGCGTGCTTGGAAAAGCTATCAATCCATGTCAAGCTAGTGTCCTCGTAATGTTCATTGGAAGCGACAATGTTTGCCAAGTTTCTCAACTCTTCCTGATCTGAGCTTTTCTCGTAATCAATGTCGCCATTTACAATAATACTGACAGGTATGGCCATTTTAAAGTACTTTTCTTGAGCAGCTAAAAACTTCTTAAGGTACGAATCATCTTTGGCCAAGATGCTTCTGTCAAAGCTTTCATCCACTTTCGTGGCTCCATATATCCCCACGGCAAGGAATGACAGAGACAATATGACCACTATCACCTTAGTAGCAAAGTGCGTCAGAAACTTGGCCCAGGCCAGCATCACCTTGTTCGAAGTCTGCGGGCGAGGCTCGTCCCAGGCCGGCTCGTTGTCTTTAGGCTGTGGTGCGCGGCAGAATGGTAAACAGTCGCGGCGGCCTGCTTTGATTCTCTTCACATCGTAAGACATAATGGCGACAAAGTAGGTGACAATCATGAGGTAGGAGAAAGTCACCGTTAACGCAGCATACACACAGAAGTATCTGATAATAAACCACAACAAACAATGATCAGAACTCGGATTCTCATCACTTTTTCAAACATTTTCCATAGTGCTCGGTGGAAGAACTTGATTTGACATCAGCAAACAAGCAGCTAAGACACGTCTCAAGCATTAACATATTCGTTACATCTACTTTAGCCAAATAAGACTTGACATGTTCCCCTCAAATCTCCCCTCCCCTTACATCTCACCTTATCGCTGGAAAGGAAGTAGCGGTGCTGACAGCAAATGCCACCAAATCTGTCACAGTAGTCATGGTAATGGTGGCACCTGAACGGGACAGGACCTCTTTAACCGTTTCGACAACTGACAGGCTAATATGCTGACGGTCAAGCTCGTCCACCAAAATAAACATGTCGTCAATTCCGATTCCGAGAATCAGGAACGGAAGTACTCCAACCATGCTCACGAAAGGGACTCGGCACCACATTGCTAAACCGAACCCGGCTAATATCCCAAGAGCCACTGCGAAGACGCCCGCGTTTGCGAGCAAGGAGTGTCCGGTCAGCGGATTCAGGAACTTACCGAGCATCACGCAGGCAAAGGTGATCATCAGAGTGAAAGTGATTGACACCAGCGTGATATCGGAACCACTGCTCTCGGAAATCGCGTCATCTAAGCTGCGTTCGCTGGAGTAGTAAACATCAAAGCAAGAAAGTTTGTCCACAAATGAAGCGACTTTCTTTATGAATGTTTTCTCCCATTCAAGGACTTCTTGGTTTTCCTCTTCCTCGCTCGGGTCGCGGACTACATAAATCATTTGCAAAGCTTTTGCGCCGGTAATGTCATTGTCTTTTGTTACGTCACCAAATATACGATTGAAGTTGTACCTGAAATTACGACCATTGCGCATGACCAAACTCGGATTCGCGTATTCACTGTTGATTTTAGCTCGAATCTGTGAATCTGAGGTGTTCAGGTTATTGGTCTCAAACTTGAAAAGCTCTAACGCGTTTATCATCATGCAATCCTCCGGAGACTTTGCAGTCTTCCCGGACAATGTGGAGCAAACTTTTGAATAAGAATTCAACTTCACAACGGCGTCATGTACGTCTAAAGCCTGTTTTAGGCATTCGCCAGTAAGAACATTTTTTGAATCAGAAGACGCCACTAGAAGTATGATCTCTTCTCGTATTTTTAGTCTAAAATACTTCTCCGCGACGTCAAGATCCTTCATGGCCTGACTGTCCTGAGGGATAAACAGCTTCTCTGTTCTGTTCTCGGGTTTCAGCCAGACAAAACCCACGGAGCAAATACTGACAAACACCAGACACACTGGGATTGTAAAAAGCGGGTGCTTTGCAATTCCTTCGCCAAACCGGCCAAAAACCTGTTCAAGAAGGCGAACAAACCAGCTACAGAAAGACGACCACAAAGAACATGGGTTGTAGCGATGTTCACAGCAACAACTAAAAGAGAAAAGAGAAAAGTCAGATTTATGAACAGATGCAGATTAAGTTGCCGTGGAAAATGCATCTTCGATGGGATCTTCCTAGGGAGTGAATAGTAACTAGGCCTCTTTGTAGTGGTAAATGGACCAAGTGGAGTACGATTCAGGGAATAGTCGCGCGAGAAATTTCAAAATCGGACAAGCGCCGCGAACCGCGACTAAGGCTGATTTGAAATTACCAACAATTAGGTGGCTTTCCTAAAATAGCCTCGCAGTGAGACCAGAAAGATCATCATCGGAAGAGGCCTCTGTATGGGGGATCACAGTCTCTTGAGTACTACAAGGAAGATTTGCTTGGGGCACTATTTTTCATCATCTTTTTCAGACCCGTCTTTTGAAATCTTAGACTACTCAAGGTGCGCGACACATTTCTCCCGGCGTAGTAAATCGAACCCAATCGAACTTAATTTCAATCGAATTCAATCGGTGGATTGAGTTCGATTGAGTTCGACAATCGAATGAAATCGAACTCACCGAAAAGTAAAAAAATCAATCGAACCCAATCGAACGTTCGATTTTCGAACTCTTGATTTGTTGATCTTAAGACCCGCCTTGGCTGAGATCATTCTCATCCGTGTTAGCTTGAATTGCATGTCCTAGTGATTGTGTGAGAACAAAGCGACATCGTCAACAGAGATAAATCTTGTAGCCGAGTTGTCGAACTTAATTTCAATCGAACACTCAAGAACTAAATGTACACGAACATCTGATCATTTACTTTGATTTTGACCTAAAGAGAAAGATAATTTTATTGTTGCATTTACTATTTCTCCTTTCTATCATGGCAGTAAGATGCTCCCAAACGTCCAATATACTGACGCTCGTTCACCTCTTACTCTCTTGTTCACTGTTAATTGTCCAAGATGAATTTGAGAGAATCATGTATATCGTTAGTAAGATATTTTTCATAATCATCCATCTACTTTATGCTGTAGCCTGTGTCGCGGTTAGTAATTTGCTTGTATTTTTGCATAAAAGTAATCCTTCGAGTTGTCTTGGCGCTATTGTAAGTTAGGTAAAGAAAGGGAAAGGGTACGGCAATTTCGAAATACGCCCGCTGGAATAATGATAGCTTTGTTTTGTTCTGTTCTGTTTTCTTAATTGCCGTGGACAGTTTATAAATGGGGTTTGTGTTATTGAATAAATAGTAAAAAAAGCGCGAGAAAAACTTGCTTAGACGGGCTTGCTTAGGGCTTTCTTTGTATAGATTCACCAGAGGCAATCGAACGAAATCCATGTAATTGTGTTCGATTGAGTTCGGTTTCCGAACTCAATCGAACTCAATCAGACGGATTGAGTTCGATTGAGTTCGATTTGTTCAATTGAATTCGATTTGTTTGGAAATCGAACTCACTGAATGTGTGGTGTTCGATTTCGTTCGATTGCCGACCTTAATCGAACTCAATCCACGGATTGAGTTCGATTGAGTTCGATTGAGTTCGATTTTCGAACATTCGATTTACTACGCCGGGATTTCTCAGGGCGCATCCAATGATACTAAGTGTTTCTACTTCAGTTTTAATTATTCCTCTGATGAATTTTTTCTGGCTGCCTGAAGCACTACTGGTGTCGTCACCCGGGTGTTGTCGTCGGTAAAATTTGATAGAATTACAAGATATAGACAGAGATAGTGTACCTTTTTGTCTCGCTGTTGTCCGGCGCCATTGAAGCCAACACCACAGGGCGCACTTTAGTTCGATTCAACTCGGTAACTGACAATCCAAAGGTCAGCTGTTGAGGAAACATTCGAAATGGAAATGAATATATGATATAGTTGTGTGAATATGTATGAATATAGTTGTGTTTATAACTGCGATGATCAATCATGTCTTTACATTCAAAATGTCACATATCAAATTTTTGTATAGTCAGTTCTGCTCTGTCACGGAACGCTACACCCGAGAGCATCAAGTTACGTGACAGGGCCAGGGCCAGAAGTAGGAAATAGACGATTTCCGAGTTACCTAAAGCCTCTCTTTCAAAGCGAGGCCTGGTGCACAACCATTCATATGAAAATGAGTTTAATTTGCATGTGAACGAAATCTCATTTTCATATGAAAGGATGAGCAACAAGACTCGCTTTGAGAAAGAGGCTAAAGGTAATTCGGAAATGGACTATTGGTACAGCACCAAGTGGCAGACAACTCCCCTAACTGCCCTAAGCGCAGTGGACACTTAGGGTTATTCCCAGCCACATAAGTTAGCTTTGAGCTAAAACAGAAATAAAACATAAATGACAAATCATATCGATGTTTAAAAATTAACGCTTGTTCACTTATGACATAAAATAGCCTCAAAGTCGTGTTTGTCACATTCGCTAAAAGACCACTCTGTATGACTATCAAAATGAACAAACAAAGACAACTGTGAATTTATATGTTTGAAGCAAAAACCCCCATTTCATTCCGTAGATTTTGCGGGTTCCGCTCCTTCTTGGACTGATTTAGCCTACTGATTTTTCAAGTTCGTCGTTAGAGAATTTTCTTCAGTCTTGTCCAGTTTTAACCGTCAATTCCCGTGTTGATTTATAATCCTCTCTCCAGTGTTGTGCTGTCTTAGTAAAGTATTAGTTTTGATTTTTTTTTGCGATTTCCAGGTAGTTTTGTAATTCGCCATTGAGTCCATGACTTAAAAAATATGTCACGAAATACTTCATAGCCTGTCAAGCCATATCTATTTTAGTATTTAAGTACCTGTCGAGGCTCGCATATGTATCTTGGATTTACATTACACCAGCTAGTGTGACAAGTTGATTGGAGATCAAAGCTAAACGAGTAGACCGCAGGTCAACTGCAAGTGAACGCATCCAGTTGTCGCGAAATTGTGTACGAGCAGACGTCTCATTTCTTTTCTAGGTCGGAAAACTGTCCTTGACCGAAACTTTTGAAAGTCCAGCTGGGACCCATACGAAAAATATCTTCAAATTTAAATTTTCATCTTACTTTAGATTGACATTTCGGAGTGTGCGAGGGTGTCTGTGATCGCCGCGACTCCCTCGATTGATTTGGCAATTTAATACACCTTCAAGAAAAAAGGTCTGTTTATCAAACGTTTTTTTTTTACTATCACATAAAAGTTGTGAAATGAAAGCCGGCTTAAGAGTTATTCCCTTTGTATTAAAAACCAACGTTTTAAAAGTGCTTTTTAAGTCGTGCAGCGGCAGCGCAAAATGACTTCAAAGAAGTGACACAAGTGTATTGAATGAGGTTTACATAAGCTTGTTTCCAAGGACAACAATGTTGATTTTGCTCATCTGCTTGCCGTGCAATTCATAATTTCATATCAGTGGACCCTCAGTGCTTCTTCCTGAATTTTGCTGTCGCATTTCCTTGGTCCGCTGAAAGATTCTTTGTCTTATTCTTACGAGCAAACATACAGCCGCGTAATTGGACTCGCGTATCACACTTTTTCGCAATGTTGATTAACGTTTTCAAAACGAAGGTCAAATAATGTTCAAATGATAAATTGCTCGTGTCTTTTCCAGGTAGTACATGCACCACATGACAAACGTCGACAGTAAGTCTTTCGTTGTTTCCTCCCTAATAATCAGTCTATGCGTGTTCTCTCTCGGTTTCGTTTTCGCTTTCGACCGCGCGACGAGGAAAGAAAGGTCGAAAATATGTTCAAATTCTGTCGTCTTCTGTAATTTTCTACAGTCGCTTCGTTCTAGAGTTGATTGCCCCCATGACGACTCCTACCACCGTAACAAATAATTACCGTACAGAGATATAACAAACCCATACTTAGGAACACCCGATCGGTGGATTATATATGTGCGGGGACTGGCCCGGCAAGACAACCTATATTCTTGTTTAGCCAAGGAAATAATTCGAATACTGCGCTCTTGTAAAATAGGTAACTCAGAGTGCAATGCAAGGGGAAATGTAGTTTCCTTCCACAAAACCTGTGGGCCTTATGGCATTGGCACACACAAAGAAAACGTGGAAAAACACATGAATGCAAACGTTTCAAATTCAGACAGTTACGTATGCATGTAAAGCATGAAATGAGCAAAATTATTGGATAAACCTACCTAATATCGGCAACCAAATACTTCCTAGTTACTTCAACTGAAATGTTCTCGCCTCAGTTGCGCGTCTTGTCTTTTGCCGAGGATCCCAGAGGGCCAACCTAACAATCACTCACTATCAACGATCATAAAAGAATACGAATAATATGAATAAACAAATATATGTATGTAAATTCAAAGTTACTGGCAGTCGGACTAGTTCTAGTCCGTGATGCGCAGTCTCAGCACCCTAATGTTTGAGAATCGATGTTACTGAGAGAGAGAAAGAACGAAGCATAAATCTTCGACCGCTTCGCATCCATAATAATGGCGGCGGTTGTTTTGAAACTTTGAATTTACCTCATGTAAGTAGTTGCGAAATGTTCACATGTTGTGATTTTACATGAAACAAAACAAAAAACCGCAAACAAACTCTCGAGAGTGCGCAATACGAACTGGACATTCACCACACGAAAGTAGCCTGCGAAAAACAGCCGTCCTTCTTCGCTCGAGTGGCTAGAAACGAAGGCTGGATGACGTCACGGTAGTACATCCAATGACGCGATTCGGAAACCTTTAAAGACGTCAACCAAACAAAAGGGGATTTAGAGATCAAAAGTTATTATTGTTCACCAATTACATGGCAAATGTCAGAAAATACAAACAGAAGCTAACGAAACTGATAAATATTCCTTTATTGAATCACTCCCTCTTGAAGCAGTAGTTGCGTTTGGTGGATTACAATTCTTGTGATATTGCGCTTGTTTTTATCGATCGCTTTGGGGTTTGTACCACGGAAAATGAATTGAGACAAAAGTCGTAATAACAGAGATAAAACGCACACGTGATATCGTAAATGTCTCAAAATAGAAGGGGCCTGGGGAACACTTTATAATTTTCCTTGTTGCCGAGCTGTCTGTCCCCCGCGGGTTGACTGAACTGTCTGCCAATTCAAATAAAACGTCAGCAGTGGAAATTGTCTAAAAACGTGACATATTCTAGCTGCATTAGCAAGGGAGACTTTTGTCTGATTGGTTGATTTGTTACCCCAGTACTCAGACTCTTTTTGAGCGCGCGCTGCCGAAAATCTTAAAAACAAAGATGGCGTCCGAAAGAGCGAATTCATGTTGACTTTGCTTTATTGCTTGTTCTAGAGTTTCAGGAAAATGTGGGAGGTTTTTTAGTTTGTCCTCCTTTCTAGAATGGCAGGAAAATGTTGGGTGATAAAGCTCAAACGTTTCGTAGGTTACCGTTCTCACTTTTACTGGCAAGCAACTGTTTCCCTCGTTGCTTCTTCTCAGTGCTTCTTGTTGCCGTTTGTTGGGTGGAAAAATGTTCCGCAACAGGTGCCAAAACAAGTTCTTACCGCACGTATGTAACGTTTAGAGAAAAGGTAGTGTGTAGAAAGTGCTGTCGTAATTAACAGGATTGTTATAGTGAAAAGCCGTTTGTTATATCGTTTTACATTACTGATTCAATACGGGTATCAATTTGTAATAATTGATAACAATCAATTTTATTGACTTCCTAGCCTTTAGGAAGCCAACACCCTTTTAGTTTTAATTTTTATTTCGTGCTAATTTAATTTCCTTCAAGAATAAGGGTGAATAAAGTTGTTGTCCTTGAAAATCAATGTGATGTTACTGAAGGAATTTCTCTTTCCACTCTGAATATTTCTGTTTTTATGGACATTTGCAAGATCAGAAAGTTACATCAAGAATGGCATTGAAGTACACATAAAGTGAGGGAAAGCTTTTGAGCTGTTGTACTAACCAATTTCAAGCATCCCTTTGATATAACAATAATTAAAATTATCATTCCCTTATACAACACAATTAGGACTACTGTGTTTGAAAGCAGAGAAACTCTATGGATAGCACTTTACCCTTACTCAGAGAAACATTTCACACAATATTGCTTGTAGGTATAGTACTGTTGTTGCTTTCAAGAATATATTTATTGTTTGGTTGCTGGTTTTTATATGCATTAAGAATGATAAATGGATGTGATGTAACCCAATAATGTTCAAGTGCAGGTTGATAGATTTATAACACAGTCATTGTGTGAAAAAGGTGCCATGCAACAAACTGTCACCATTGTGAATCAAAACAGTTGCCACTGCAATTTTTTCTTTCGTAAACAAGCAATGCCATTTTCTCAACACTTAGAAAATGTTTTTAACTCTCAACAAATTTTTCTCTACTAAATTAAAGAAAAAGGAAAATATAAAATATAAAATAAAATAAATAAAATAAAATATACAAAAAAAAGGAAAATATGTAAGTAACCACCTAGCATCGAACCTGGAACCTCTGTTTCCTAACATCCCTCTTATACCACTGCACTACCAGGTTCATCAGCCAAATTTCCGCAAAATTTAATTGTACAATGTGACTTTCTTAAATACTAATGATAGAGCTGTCCCAACCTACAAATAAAAACTAACTGCAAGCAAACCAGTGTGAATATGAACAATTAAGCACTTGGTGAGTGCATTTTACTCCATCAAAAAATTAATTATAACCAGTTTCTACCTTGCCAAGGCCTGAACTGAAGCAGATATTTGAAAGGCTTGGTTACCAATTATGGCATCGACCGTTAAAAATGGCATCGCTTGTTTACGAAAGGGAAATAGGCATTGCCAGCTCTTAAGAGGCTTGTCTTTCCAATGAATTAAATCATTAAAATTGTAAATTATGCACAAATAAAGTGAAGTGCACTGTAGTGATATGTCATTTGTGTCACTTTGTTTGAGAAAAGGAGTACAGAGCTAGTGGAAGCTCTCACAAGTGGATGCCCTCAGGACCCCAAAAAGGTGTGCTTAACTGGAACTGTCTGCTATCAAGAATGTTTCTCATAAGGGGCCACTAGGGGTGTAAGGGATGGATAAGGGATGCCCAGCTAACTAAACATTGTAAATACAAGAAATACGGCCATACTAAATTACATTTTTGTTCTATTACCTTGTGCAATGTTGCGATTATGGCAATAATGAAATACAGTACACTGCAGTACTAGGACTGGCCATTAGTAACGACTAACAGCAAATCACTCCAAAGTCTCACTCCAACAAAATGCAGTGATACAATTTACAAATGTTTGAGTAAAACCAATGACTAGTCTTAATCATACACCCTCAAAGTGACCACGGCAGCTTAAAGGGAATGCCCAATTATGGGAATGAGTAAATAAACAGTTTGCTTGGGGTTCAAACAACGTTTTGTGTAGGCAGTTGTAAATAGAACTGTCCGCTTTAAAGAATGTATATTAATAATAAGAGAGCTTAAGACAGCTTTCACTGGAACTGGACTAGCCATGGTAGCCTAATGGTTAACATGCTGGACTCCAAATTGCTGTCCAGGTTTGAGCCTTGGCAGGGGTCATTACATTATGTTCTTGGGTAAGACACTTTACCAAAACTCTTGTAATGCTTCTCTCCGCCCAGTTGTATAAATGGGTAGCACTGAATTTAATACTGGGGGTAACCCTGCAATGGACTAGCATCTCATCCATGCTATAGAAACGGAGATATGCTCAGATGGCAGTTTGGACCACCATCCAATTGAGGTTATAACATTCTTCTGAGATTAGTGAGCCATATGAGGAGACAATATTGTTTTGCAAAACTGAACATTATGTAGTGACCACTTAGTATTGAAATGAAATGGTTCTTTTCAGAACCACTCTTGTCAGAGCCATGAAAACAAACAGAAATTGTCAACAATGCACTCAATGATCCAATGTCAAAAGTAGGAATGGCTACAAAGAGAAACCTTTTGTCTCCCTCATGACAAGTAGACTTTTGTACATTATGCTAGCATTTTTTCAAGAATTTTAATGAGACAAAAGCATTGAGCATTATTCAAGCATTCTAGTGACAATTTTCTGGAAAAGTAATATTTCTTCCACAGAATATAGAAATAAAAATTATTTTTTACAAGAAAGTGAATTCTTAACTTAACCTCTTCACTTAAGTATCACCAAAAGGGCACAAAGGATTAACAGAACATTTAGAGAATTATCGTCTGGTGTATTAAAACTTTGCTTTGTTGTTAACTTGTTATACTAAGTATACGTTTTTGTTAAGCACTCTGAACTACTAATAATTGTGTTGAGACGTTAATATCATTCTGAAAATTTAAAACCCCTATGTATGAGCACTAACCGAACATTTTAGTGACATTTTTGATTGAAAGCAAGCATTTCAGTGGAATAAAAAGGGGCCACTAAGGTGGAGCATTTTAGTGGGGAAATAAAAGCATAATGTTCAAAAGCCTAATGACAAGTGACTGACAAAACAATATTTTCCATAATTATCTAAAAACTTTTTATGCACCACATCTGGTTTCCCATATATATAACTTTGGAGAAGTCAACACTTAAGGAGAAACTGTTGAGGAAACCTATATCTTTATTACCTTAGTTTGTACAAATGAGTGTACATAATATGTCATGCTTAATTTAATTTTGCAGCCACATACTTTAAAACGGCTGCATCTGCAAGACAACAAAGTCAAAAGACATTAATTTTTTCTCACTGTCACAGCTTCTAAACCAAATATAAAGTTAGAGATCTTCCTGCTACTTAATATCTGTTATATTTTTCTGAAGTGATGTAAATAAGATTTGAGTGGCAAATAAAGTTACTGTTACTATTACTGTTACTATATTATTTTCGAGTCGGTTGATAGTTCGTGACAAACTGATGTCACGCTATGGTCGAATGAAGCAAATTTTGGTCGTGGAAGATTCATCTTCGAGGTGAATTTTGAGCAACCAGAACACCGGAAACATCCTTATTTCTATACGTTAAATTGTAGCAGAGTAACTGTAGTTTCATTAATTAAAGCCGATTCCCATATCACAAATTAGTTTTTCGGATATTCACAAAACCGCTAGCTCTGTTAAGCTGGACTGGCCGATAAAACAGCGTTGCCAACGAGTGTAGTGAAATCAAATGCGGGGATATTTTGTTTGATAAGGCTTATAACAACAAGGGTTGGCTGGAGTAAACTTCCACTCGACTTTAATCAAATGAATGCTTTTCATCAATAGTAGAGAACAATGCCGCTCATTTTAAGAGCTGTAAAACGCGAAGCGTCATAAACTGAATTTCGAGAATTGAGTTCCGACCTCAAATCATTCATCCGACAAGTAGTAAACAGCGGAACACCGGAAACCAGGTACGAAATTTTACCAGGGCATAGTGTACACATTAAACAGTCACCCATTAATGGGAATTCACATATCACAAAGGAACACAAAAGTCTCGGAGGTTTGAAGACAGATTTTAATTTTGAGGTAAAAACAAAAAGTCATTTATCGATCACAACATTCACTTCACTTGAAAATGAAATGGATTAACTCAGAAACACAAAGGTACCCAGAATATGAAAAAAATAACTTCATAGCAATGCTGGACTCGAATTTAGTGAAGGTTTGACGCAAAATGGAATGGTGAGACGTTCTTGTTTAACCACACTTTGAAATCGAAAATGAGAACAACATGGTTTCCTCATCTCAGCAAGATGAGAAGAAGAAAAACCTAAAATACAAGCTCAAGGAACCAGTACTACGTTTTACTTACCACAGTAGCCATGTTCCTTTTATTTAGCGTCGAATAAGGTCTGTGGTACCCTTCGGAGTACTGCAAAAACGAATCAACGCTTGCTTTGCTTCATCTTTGTTGCAAGGAAATCGTCATCTTTGTCGATGACATGTGTGCACGAAAAGCGGATTATCGACCCTAAAATTGCTAGAGCCGATGTGAAACGGGCATTTTTCTTTTCACTTTGAATTGCTTTTCACGATTACGTGCTTTAAATGACTTACAGAGAACCTATTAAAGAATGATTCTCCTTCGAAGGTTGGTTGCCAAATTCAACAGCACCAAAAACAGTGCGTTGGCGCAATGCATGAACGAAAGTGGTGAAACGAAAAAACTTTCTTCACTTTTTCGCGCATGCGCAGACAAAAGTCCCCTTTGTTAGCTGCATTCAAAACTACGTCACACACGAATATTGACGGCTCGCTGTGTTCGTGACTTGTATATAGCTGAAAAAAAAGTGATTACTGTAGCATAGACGGCCATGTCACCTCACTGACTTATGTCCACTTAGCTAGTCATAAAATGATTGCATCATTGCAAAGTCATCTTCAACAAAAACATAAACCCGTCTAAAGAGGGGTTGCTACGTACGAGATACACTAAAACGATTTAGAGGTGAACTATTATGCATAACATTGGGCGGGGGAAGACTAAGCACTAGTTTCAGGCCTCCATTTACCAATCGTAGCTCACGCACGCTTCTTGACCCTTTGGACCCATTATCACAGAAAGTGCTAGTGCGAAACGTCAGTGCCAAGGTCTTTCCAAGATTTCTAGAGTGGCGAATATGCAAAACGGGAAGAAACAGTGCATAGAAACTAGTAGCGATGTTAGCAATTTGTCAATCTATCAGTTGTGGCAGGAGAATATCACTTGGTTGTAGTTAATTCTCGTTAATTGCTTTAAACAAAATATTTAATGCAGTCGATCCTCCCGTAAGCGAGCACCCAAAATGTCAAGCCTAGGTGGTCGCTTACTGGAGGTGGTCGTTTACGAGAGCTTTGAGCATGTTGGGTCCAAATTTTGCCTCACTAGCATATGGTAACTGAAGAGAATTACCCCATGTTTTCAATGTTTTGTTCATGTGAAAAGTCAATTTCGAGAAAAAAAAATCGGTACTTCCATTGAGAAATTTCCGTCTCTTGTACTACCCAGAATTGCGATACACTGCAATGTTAAAACACCTTAGTATCCAGTTTACGTTCTATTATCTGTCAAGTGGTCGGTTACGAGGGGTTGAAAAGAAAAGTACATTTCAAACTTTTAGCTCTAAAAGTGGTCGCGGTCGCTTACGAGAGGTGGTCGCTTTACAAGAGGTTCCAAATATAGTGATTTGAACCTTTTCGTCTTTTGGAAAACTGGTCGCCGAGGAGAGGTGGTCGCAACTGGAGCTTTGACTGTATTTATTTGCTGTCAATAAATATAAGTTGTATGCCATGTTGTTATAATTAACTTCATTAGCCCCTATTACCCGAATTACACTTATAGGTATATATATGTTATTGGTATACATGAGCGTTGAGAAAAGTAACTTCTCGCACTCATTAATAATTCACTAAGTTAAAACAAAGAAGATCACAACCGTGAAGGAAAATTGGATACCCGGTTTTAATTAGCATAGATTTGGACGATTTTACTTCACCGTTTACTGCTTATTTTAGTTTTTCCGATTGAGGTAAAGGTAAAGCTTGAACCAGAACATTTTTAGGATATTTCCGATTGCAAGCTATTCCTGTTGAAATTGAAACACAGTCTGAAATTTAATTTCTTGTCATATCAAAAACTTGAGACAGTGTTTTATTGGGGTATCCAAACACCCAGAAGAGAGTTGAAAATACGACGCGCAGCGGAGTATTTTTTGACGAAATCTGAGGTGTTTGGATATCCCGATGAAACACTGTCTCTCGTGTTTGATATTTGTTGGATATAACTTGCAATCAGAAATATCCTAAAAATGTTCTGGTTCAAGATTTACCTGTAAAAACCGTAAGCTATAATAGACAGATTTCGAATTTAATTATCTTTGGTATTTTCATTTATAACTTTAGATTGCAATTTTATCATTTTAATTCCATAACGTTTTCCTCGTTAAATTGGGATTCTTGTAACTTTTCGGTGAGAGTTTTGGCCTACATTGTTTGTTTTTCAGTTTTGAGTTTGAATAATCTCAAACTACACAAAACACAAGCAGTGAAAAATATTTTTTATATAAGAAAACTTTTTACTTTGGTTAACTTTTAATCCTCTGTTAGCATTAACTGGCTTTCAAACAACCCGGCCCTGTTTCAAAATTCCGTATCTTATATATTCTTCAAAACAGGCTTTTGAACTCTGCCAAAGCCGGTCCTAAGCCTGCGTGGAACAAGAAGTAGGGTAGAGCCGGGGGTTAATCTCCCCCTCCAGTAAAAAACAAATGTGATTACAGAAACCACTAAATTTTCGGAGACGTATTATCATTTGGAAGTTGGCTCAGTGGCCTGTGGCATTCCGGAGTACCCACACCTTGGTTACCAAGCTGGGTTAGAACTCATGGATTGCGGCAGAGCACAGAGCTAGGGACAGATCGAGGTGGAGAGAAGATGTTGCGGCCCTATGTGCCATGTGACATGAAGGGGATGGTTTGTCAAAGCAGGTTCCCAATGACAACTTGACTTGACTCCACTAAATTCATTTCTCTGACTGATAAAGCATGTGTCCTGACCAGACAGTGAGCACCTTGCATAGTGGTCTGCTAGTTACTCTGTTTCACAGGGGAGCAAGTCACTATGGCCTGTCCATTTTCTGATACAATTTTATGAAGAGACCTCCTGCTTGGAGAACCCTACCAAAATACAAATAAATAGCCTCATGGGTATATGATGCATGCAAAAGACTGAGTAACTATTCTGCACACACTACATTCCAGTGTTGGAAATTAGCACTTGCACGCTCACCCATGCAAGTGTGAAAACCGTCGGGCGAGTACAAATCATGGATCACTTACCCGTTTGGCAAGCATGATTTTCATTTGGGAAATTAGCTCTTTCTGGGCGAGTGGATTTTGAGAGTCACACATCTGAATTGCGAGTGCAGTCAAAATTTTGTTTCCAACACTGCATACCAATGACACTATTCATTACTGTATCCAAATTCCTAATTACACCTGTAGGATATCAGAAATCATGTGCAGTGTCCTAATATCCTGCAATATCAAGTCACTAGCCTGATATGGTTAGGATATAACGCCTTGTTTGGACTCGCCATGAGTTTTTTGGCTTGATTACGTGTCACCAAAACATGAACTATGGCTGAAACAAACTCACCTGAAGCTTACCAATTGAAAAAGGTAGTAGAATAACTGCATAGGTAAGTAAAGATGCATGCTAAGGGGCAATGTTGCTATACCCTCTATGCATATTGAATGCCTAGTAAATCTATGATGCTATTCAATAGTGAATACTACAGCTACATAGGCATGCAATGTGTGCAAAGCAAAGCAAGTAACACATTATAATTTGGTTTTATCAACTGGGTTGATAATGTGAATTGGCCACCGTAAAGAGATTCGATCGGAAGCCGACGTTTCAAGCGTTAGCCCTTTGTCAGAGCGAATCGCTCCAATGAAGGGCTAACGCTCGAAATGGCAGCTTCTTCATCTCTTTACGGTGGCCAATTCACATTATCAACCCAGTTGATGAAACCAAATTATCTTGCAATACTCCCACCGATGCAGCACCAGTTTCTTTAGAAACTTGCCCCAACATTAGGTGCATATGCCAAAGAATCATTACATTCCTGTGATGCTATTAAGTACTATAGAATAATGACATTAACAAGTCATGCATGCATATCTAGAGCTATGTGTACATGTAACTCTGCCTTTTGAACACATTTATAACATGCCTATGCCAAAAAATCAAAACTGCTCTGGATTTATGCCCTATCTACACCTTTGTAAATAAAATATCTTATGTTTTCTCCCACCTTGAAATAATTTCAATTTGAAATGAGAAGTTATTCCTTCGTGACATCAAGACCAGAGTCCTTGGAAGCAGACATTGATTTGCTGGTTTTACGCATGGACAGAAATCGCTTCACTTCTGAGTGACTTGACTGGAGATAGCCCTTACCTAACAATGACAGAATTCAGCAACATTCTGTTATTATCATAAATAATTTATTATTATTAATTGTATTTATTTTTATGTTGTTGTTGTGGAATCATGGGATCAGCATGTAGCGCCCAAGCCATCTCCTCCCAAAGATTCCAAGGAATGAGTCACAGATGACAACTCCCATCAACCCTCAGATATGTCCAGGAGTGAACACTAATGAGATTCAAATTCCTTATGATAAGCATCACAAAGTGTCCTCATTGGTAAAAAGTTACCAAAACACACACAATTCTGTCAAATATGAAGTAATATGATTATGTCAAATAACCAAATATAAGGTACTAATTAAACAATGCTTGAGTTCAATCCTGGACAATAGTGTCAACCCTTGGGTTGATGGGGGCAGTTCTTTCAATAAGATTTGAAGTAGGTGGCTACCTCGGAACAGCATGTGCTGGAGTAACATGAGAATTTCTCTCTGGATAATTTTTAAAACTTAAATATCCCCGACGACTTTCAACAGAATACCCGCTGGAGCTCCTGTTTGAATTTTATTCCACCAAGGACTCAGCAGCTACCTCGGCTATCTCATTATAGATTACACTGCATGATAGGGACACGATATGAAGAGTAGTTTGAATTGTATCAAGAGTGGCAACCTGGGTGTGCTTAACTCTCCTTCATTGTAGCAATGCCATGAGGCTCTGGGAATTTGTATTGATTTCCTGACTTTTCATGACCACCATCCAGACAAGGAAACTTCAAATACCTTTAAATCTGTCAGAAAAAACTAGTGCAACAATGCTGTGCACCAGCTGCACCACAGTTCTCCACCCTTTGCTTAAGCTCTATCTCATCCAATTACTTATTTGATGTCATCTATTAAAATTTAACCATTGTTCTGCTAAGACTTTTTAAAAATAGAAAATGAACGCCACAAATGGGAAAAGAAACACACCAAAGCCAATGCTGCCACATTACAAAAATACCAACAAACAAAACAGAGGGAAAATCTGAGTAAACGGAAACATTAACCTAAATCTGAACATAAGTTAGTTATGCCCTCAGTCTTTCAGTTTAGTAAGAATTGTTATACCTACCAGCACATGATACCATTCTAGTAGTTATCTGCACAAAGGGATCCTGGAGGGCTTTCCTGTCTCCAACATTAAGTTCTGTCAGGCGAACTAAAAAAAATATCCATCATTTACTTGACATTACTGGAAGTGTTGATTGAAGTAGAGTAAACACTAAAAATATAAAGGATACAGTTGACCGGTATCAGTTACTTATAAGCAGATAAGATGCTGTTGATTTGGTGTAAGTGGTGAATTACGCAGTTTCCTGTTTTGACTATGAGAAGTTCCTCTTTTGCTTAGTCTGTCCTGCCTGACACAAAAGAAAACCCCAAAAATAGGCCGTACAAAATCCTAAGGCCAAGAAGGGTATACTTCCCACCCCTAGGATTCCACAGAGCCCTTTTTTCCTATTGGTTTATTTACGGTCACACTCGACACACTAAGTGAAAAAGGGGCTACTCACAGTCTATTTCCAGTTGCACGTAATTGAAAATCAAAAATTGTAACTCACAATACCTTTCTCTGCCTCAGCCCACTTTTTGATGACAAAGGATTCACACTCCCTTTCATTCTTAATATCAGCTTTAGTTGCCACAACAACCATTGGGAACTATAAACAAGCATTTGACCAGACGAAAATATATTGTTAAACAATTTGAATGTCTAGTCTGACAGTTATTTTTAAATGATGAATAAAAATAAAAATACTCAGCAGGATAATAAAGAGTTGATATGCATTGCTGTCTGCTCTGACTGACACAGTCTGTGTGACATGTGGTTTAGATTTTATATTCCTTTAATATGTTGTATATTAACTTCTCAAACTCATTAATAATTCATCAGGTTAAAACAAAGAAAATCACAACCGTGAAGGAGGTTTTGATACCCCGTCTTAATTAGCATAGATTTTGACGATTTTACCTCTTGATTTTCTCCTTAGTTTTTGCTTCGATTGAGAAGATATATCAAACACTCGAGACAGTGTTTCATCGGCTATCCAAACACCTCGAATTTCGTCAAAAATACTCCGCTGCGCGTCATATTTTCAACTCTCTTCTCGGTGTTTGGATATCCCGATGAAACACTGCCGCTCGTGTTTGATATATTACATATGTTCTTATTAGCTTAATGGAGCTGTAAACCTACATCTTTCCCCCTGCTTCTGTCTATTTCTTTCTTGATGGCTTGAATCTGCTGAAAGGATTTCTTTGAAGTCACACTAAAGACAAGAAGAAATCCCTGCAAAAAGAAAACAACCCTGTTTAAACAACACTCTTTAGCCAAACCCCAAATTATCTAGCTCATTCATTTGGAGAAGCACACCCAGAATTTGAGCCTTTGTGCATCGCACAAAGTAACTATCTTTGCAGAACAACAATTTCTTTCACACATTATGATTCATCAGATGTTTCTATTTCTTTCAAGGCAACATGCAGCATGCAATAGTTCCAACAGTACCTTAGCTTGCTCCTAATGTGTGGTCTAACTTGCAATTTTGTACAGATTACATCAGGTGGGTCAGAGGACATACCTTTTAACCCTATCAAATGGCCACCCTCAGGGAAATGGATAGTGGTTGCTTAAAGGAGGCTGGTCGTTCAATAGAGGTAAAACCAATCCCTCATAAGGACTTTGATTACTGGCTGTCTAACAGAGATGACCATTTCATAGGTGGCCACTTGATAGGGGTTTGACTGTATTAGAAATGTGCACCCTACCCTTGAGAAATTTTGACAGTCTAACAGGTGCTCCAATTCTAAGTCCATTTCATGCTAAATAATTATTTATTCATTGTCTAACAATATCAAAATGTATACAGTACACTCAACAGAAGTTTTCAGTTAAAATAACTAATCCCTATTATTAAATTCTCAACCTCGAATAATGTAATTCTAGCTTTCTGATTGGTTCACTAGATCTCGGTTACCAGTCATTATACTTGCATTTGACCTTATATGGAAATGAATGCGGCAAATGTCGCTCATTATAAAACTTTTTGCATTTCGTTTTGGCGCCCGGAAGTCACATCACTTTCCGGTCATTTCTTAGACTTTAATAAAATTTAGCAAAACCGAAGGTTGAGAATTTAATAAAACAATTATTCCATTCGCGCTTGTTGGATACAAGATTGATTATAGCCAACTCGGCCCTACGGGCCTCGTTGGCTATTTACCATCTCATATCCAACGCATGCTCATGGAATAATTGTTAATAGACCTTTTTACCGATACGGCGGCCATCTTGAATTCTATTGTTTTGACTGAGAAATTATGGGCTGCCGAGGGGGCAATCGCTGGAAAATTTATCGTATACACAGCTTTCAGGATAAATTTTTACTGCTTGTCTCTCATATTCCATAACAAATAATACAAGCGTTACATCTTTCCGTCACGATATTTGGCAGTTGTTCCTATGGTTATCGAAAAATTATTGTTTAAAGTTATCACGCCACAGTATTCTTTTTAATTATTTCTCATCTGCCCCCTGGGCATCCCATAATTTCCTCGGAATTCAAGATGGCCGCCGTATTGGTAAAAAGGTCTATTAGTCACAGAAATCTATTATAATTTCGTACATTATTTATCACAAAATATGCAATACATACATCTCCCAGATTAAGATAGTGTTTAGAAAGCTCTCCATTACTTGATTCCTGTTGGCGATTCAAAAAAAACATCACAATGATCAACACTTCCTTGGTACAAAATGACAAGTGGAAGCATATACAGTCTAGCCACACAAAATGTAACTTCATTAGTGAATGTGTCAGCCATTTTGATCATCATGTAAATGATTACCAATCAATTAAGAACATGCAAAATAACTCACCACACCAGCAGTGTCAAAAATTCTAATTTTCTCCTTGACTCCTCTATCGGTGTCCAACTGAACTTCATAAATATCCTCAATTGTATGAAATGTTGGCTAAAAGTTGATTGAAAACAATATTTTTACTGACACTCAAATGCCCATTTTATACCAACATTCTCCATCAAGTTGACAAGACTTTCTGAAGGGGCCATGAAATTTAACAATGGCCGTTTTAATGCTAGAGATGTTTAAGTTGCGTCTAAGACGTTAAAGACGTCTGGTATAAAAACGAGACGCATTTAAGTGCACGGTCTAACAGAAAAAAATAAAAATAATAATATAATAATAATAACAATAAGACATTTATAAAGCGCCCTTTCCCATGGGTCCAAAGGCGCTGTTTACAAAGTCAAAGTTAAAAATAGTTAAAAAATATTTTAAAATAGTTAATCAAGTTATAAAATGCCAAAATCATTTCATGAATATAAAAAGCACATATAAAAAGAGCAGTTTTAAGCAGTCTTTTAAAAAATGTCAAGTGATCCAGCATCTCTGGACTGGGTTCTATACTCGGAGGACACTGGAAACAAACAACTTTAGCGCGCCTAGTAGATTTGTACAAAAATGGCGCCAATATACAAACAAAACATGACAGGTCTTTTCAAGTCTTTCTATCGGCGTAAGGGCGTCACATTTTTATACTAGACAGCTTTATAGTCTCAGACGGCTGATAACAGCGTCGTTCAGATGCTCTTAAAAGAAGACATGAAAGTTGACAGACGTTAAAAGCGTCTTCCTTATTTTTCGTGTTTATACAAGACGTTAAAGTCGTCTTGAGACAGCTTTAATGTCCAAAACGACATTAACGTCCATAGCATAAAATCGGTCAATATCAACTCTCATGGATAATGACCATTGACCAAATATCCTGTATTTGTCGCGAAATCTCCTGGATACAAAGGGATGTGTACATTTTTCACACAGATTTTGGCTGATTTTAGTATTTTTAGGAAAACTTTTTGCATACTGTAAAATTCCAGTTATAAGCCCTGGACTTATACAACTTCGTAAGGGGTTTTGGGTGGACTTATAAACAGACGGGCTTATATCCAGGGGGGCTTATAAGCGGAATTAAAAAAAAATGTTTCAAAACAAGCTGTTGACAGCAGTGTTGAAGGAAATATGTTTTTCATTTACTAATTTTTTCAAGTAAATGACAAAACATTTAAGTTTAAAAAAAATGTTTTGACAGATTCTCCTGTCACCTTCAGTTGATTGATATACAAAGTATTGGAAGTAGAATTTATAATAAGAAGAAAAGTGTTAATTGTTACAACAAAAAGATGTAAAGCATGAAAGTGTGAGGATCATAAAGACAGTTTTAGATTTACGTGGTGTAATTGTTGATTCAAAGAGGGCTGTTCTCTTTGAATATGAATAGCCTCTTTTATCTTAAGTTGGAAACTACTGGAGGCATGATCCAAAACATGGAAACAATCTGTTGAACACAAGGTGCATGTTTTGGATCACACCTCCAGTAGTTTCCAACGTAAGATAAAAGAGGCTATTCATAAATCAAATGCATTTCAATTCTAAGAACAAAATCAACACTTAACAACGTGAACATAACCGGAACACAACAATCGAAAGCTCAGAGTTCATTTTCGTTGTCACTATTAAAAATTCTAATGTCTAGTTCATGGCGGCAAGGCTTCCTGCACTTAATTCTCTCAGTTAATTTGACATCATCTTAGTCCACCGATTGATCTGGCTTTCTGCTTCGAACTCATTTGACTCATTTTTTGGTTGAGTTAGCAGAGTTCTACTTTTAAAGTAGAGTTCCACCAACAGGGGGGAGGGTGTGGCTCAAAATGAAATGACACAATATTGCAGCTGGTATCCAAACAGGACGCAAGGATGATGGGAAAATTTGTAATGTGCAGTTCCAGAAAATATCCATACTCCCCCCACAGAAGGGATTGGAATTTCCTGGGGGGGTGGGGTTCTGTAAGGCCAAAAATTTTAAAGAAATGTATGAAGCTTATTTGGAATTTCCAGAGGGGGGGGGGGGGGTCTTAGAAAAAATCCCTTCCGTGGGGGAGGTCTGGATATTTTCTGGAATTACACAATGGTTATTTAGCACCCATTTGCTTGCAAGCGAGTAGGTGGAGGAACAGGGATGATGCAGTGGTAAGAGCGCTCACCTCCCACAATATGCAATGTGGCCCAGGTTTGGTTCCAGCCTGGTGCCATGTGGGTTGAGTTTGAAGTTGGTTTTCCCCGAGTTCTCCATTTTTCCTCCCTCCACAAAAGCCAACATTCCAAATTCCAATTCCACCAAGATAGAGAACCCGCGTGAAAACGAGCTGCTAAGGCTGATGTGGCTTCCTCTCTAAATAAGCTTATGGTAATTTATTTAGGTCACAAATAGGTCCGCAGAGAGCCCACCGCAACTGATAACTTGTTATGGATACGATAAGCTTACTTATAAGCTTAAACAGGTTTTAAGTTTATAAGCTTAATTATTGCTAAGCTAATCAATACAGCACCAACCATGGGCCCTCAAGCAGTAAAATATTTTGCTGAATATTGGCAATCAACTGGCTACAACAATATACAAGGTGTCAGCCTACCTGCCCTGGAGAGTGATTTCCAAACACTGCTTGCTCAATTACTGCCGTTTTCCCAACACAACTTCCCCCGACAACAACTAGACGTAAACATTTCGGCATTTTGTTATTATCAACTTTCTTTCGGGTTCAAGATGGCTGTTGACTCATCGGTGACTGACCGATCTTCTGACTGACCGGGAACTAGGATGTCCCTGAGGCCACGATCCTTCTGGCCAGCACCATTCATGATGCGCAAATTGATGCGCAGAGGATGCGCAGAGAAGTTCGTTTGCACGCGGACAAAATGGCGGAACAGGAGGGGTTAAATTTTGAAACGGCCAGGGAAGAATTCAAGTCATGTGTAAACAAAGCCAAGCACGAAAATGACGAGATCGAATTAGCTGATGTTTTCCAAAGAGCACCTGGGAGCGAGCAAGAGAAAAAACTAGTGGTCGATCAAGTTTTCAGAGATCTTGTCAAAGAAGCTATTGTCAAAGGTGGCAGTTTGGAAAGATATAAACTCTTGATTAGTTTGGTTATTAAGGCAGCTATTCAAGGACACTGTTCTCCCAATCTGGTTTTCATTTTGCTAAGCGATGTGTTTGATTGTATCACGTTAGAGCAGTGCGATCCTTTGTTCACATTTGTAGAGGAAAGGGTTTCCACTTGGACAATGCCTTTATTTTTTTCTGCTGGCAAGAATCTTCTCCTTAGGATGTCCAATGATTTGTTACGTCGTTTATCGACATCTCAGAACACTGTATTTTGTGGAAGGATTCAGTTATTTCTGGCAAGGCTCTTTCCTCTTTCTGAAAAGTCAGGACTTAACTTGATGAGTCAATTTAATTATGAAAACATCACCACTTTCACGACAGCTGATCAAAAGGAGAAAATCATTGGAAGTGAAATGGAAGTTGATGACCGAGAGGCTGGTGAATTGGCATCAAGTACTGTTCCAGTCGACTTTAATCTTTACAGGAAGTTTTGGGCTCTACAAGATTATTTTCGAAATCCTACTCAGTGTTATAACAACACTGTGGCATGGAAAACATTTGCAGCAAACACAAAAGAAGTTTTGAATGTGTTTAGAAGTCTCAAGTTGGAGCATGTGACATGGAAAAAGAAAGCAAAGGAGTTGAAGGATCTACAAGGAAGTGAGAGCAAAGATGTGGCCCGTTACTTTGCCAAGTTTCTTACTAACGAGAAACTCCTTGATCTGCAACTAAGTGACAGTAATTTTAGGAGAACGATTCTTGTGCAGATGTTGATAATATGCCAGTACCTTGTTGGTAATATCAAATTTAAAAGCACAAACCAAGTCCTGAATGAGTCTCAGAGCAACTGGGTGAAAGAAACAACAACTCAAGTGTACGAGCTGCTGAGAGAAACACCACCAGATGGAGAGAAATTTGCTAATGCTGTGGAACATATCTTGGAAAGAGAGGAGAACTGGATATCATGGAAGAATGAGGGCTGTCCAAGTTTCATTAAAGAAAGAAGCGAAGAGGAGTCAAAGCCACAGCCTTCAAGGAAGCGTAAGGTCAGTATTGGAGATGAGGTGGCCTCTGGGTGGAAGTCCAAGAAAGTACTTCTGGGTAGCAGTGAATTGACACGTCTGTGGAACCTGTGTCCTGACAACCTGGAAGCTTGCAAAGCTGACAACAGAGTTTTTCTCCCAACTCTTGAAGAGTATTTCTCTGAGGCCATAGAACAAGCTGATCCTGATGCCATGGTAGAGGATGAATACAAGGTCATCAAAAACAGTAACTTTGGTTGGCGAGCCCTACGGCTTCTTGCTCGAAGAAGCCATCACTTTTTCCAACCAAGCAGTAATCCATTTAAAACACTTCCAGAATACCTTGAGAGCGTGGTGCAACAACTTGCACAAGAATTGCCACACCTAAAGAATGAGGAAGGCATTGTGGTGAATGGAACTACAGAGGCCAGTGTGCCTATCACATGATCCATCTGATGCAATGACCTGACACTGACCAAAGCGAAATACACAACATCAAGTAAGGTGAAGACAACAGACTGTGAATCGGTCCAATGACCACACAGTAATCTACTGTAATGACAAATTAATTTTGCAATTCAGTTGCAGTGGTAATGAAAATGACTGGGGATTTATTTACCACCTTGGTATTGATAAGTTGTGTAAACAATCGAAAGTTCACAAGAAGGGCCAGGGGAGGAAAAAATTTGAAATCCAGTTGCCCAGTGGCATGGGCCAGTACATTTCAGTTTTCAGTTGCCCCCACTAAAATATTACTAGCCCAATAGGTGCACGATATTCATGCCTTATCAACTACATCATTTACTAGGTAGTGCCTATAATTAACCAGTGATAGATCCTAACAAGACTACTGAGGCTAATTTCACTTACCCACTGGACCACCAAACTTCCATTTTCACTTGCCCAAGAGCACAATTTTACTTTTCCTCGGGCAATTGGACCTGGTTTTTTCCCTGCCCTGGTGGCACTGCCATTTTAACAAGTCATTTAGTATGTTACACAATTATGTTAGTGATGCTTGATGGTATCTTGAATCAGTTCACCTGATTCAAATAAATTATGGCGAGTCAAAAATGGCGGTTTGAACATTACCAGTCTTCAGTACATTGCATAGATGAAATTTCAAGTAATCACATGTAAAATAATCAGTGTCACTTTTATTGCAACAGACTCATCAAGTCGGTATTTAACTCCAACCTGTTTTCTCACAGTATTCTTCAGTTTGTTTTGTATATTTGAGCACGTAGAGTGTATGAAAAAGCTTGTGTTATAAATGTATTGTCTTGAAAATGTAATCCATACTATGGTGGGGTATGATTTTAATTTGTTCAATCATAACTTATTTTATCACCATTTTCTGGATTGTGATACACCAAGTGAAATCCCAAGTTAAATCTAAATGTGTATTGGTCATAGTACTTATGAGAAGTTTCTCTTCTCAGGGATTGGATAAGGGGGGAAGTGGTAGTACACCCCCCAAAAAATGTTGACCAGAGTGGAGATCTTGGGCTCTTTAACAATAGTGCAATGATCGAATGATGGTGAAGACAGTGATATGAAGAGAATAGGGCTTCTGAAAGAAACTGAACTTCATTACCTATACAAAGAAGGGAGTTTAATTGTTTGACGAATTGTTGTAATGTGTGATATTTTGACTAGTTTAAAAGCTTTTTGCTGTTTACTATACTTGACGTGTGTCTTTTGCTCCTCTTGGTACAAGTAAATATTTGTTGTTGCAGTGCCCCTGATGACTGCTACTTTCTGGGTACAACTCGTGGTGAAGTCTGCGTCAGGACAGTGGCTGATACTACCAGAGCTTAGCCCATTTTTATGAAACATGAAGCAACAAGGAGTATTAATTCTACTTCCACCTGGACGGGCTGTTAGTTATCACAGCATTACCATTCCCCCCACCATCTTCACCAGTACCCATTTATACACCTGGCCAGGGTTGTTCGAAAGGTGGATAACGCTATCCACCACCTGATAAATCGCTATCCAGTGGACAGTGTGGTTTGTTTTGTTGACACTTGCTAGCGATTTATCTGGTGGATAGCGTTATCCAGCCTTCAAACAACTGGGGCCTGGTGGGAGAGAGGCACTGTGAGAGTAAAGTGTCTTGCACAAAACTCCAAAATCATCTCTTTAATTAATTGTTTAAAACTTCTGAACAGGTAATAGTGTTGTTGTTGTATGAAAGCTTTATTTTTGGACATCATAGAATGCAGGAGTCTTGGCTCAAAGAAAGAAGAAAAGGGCTTGCATTTCTTCAGAGTTCCAAGAAATGAGAAAAGACATTTCCGCTCATGCTACTTTAAAAAGACAAAAAGGCTGGGCTTCAGAGATACCCCTCTGGTGCCCATACCACTTCATTAAAACTGTAGGCTATTAAAACTTTTTTCCACTCTTGCATAGCCAAAAAGTACATTTGTAGAGAACAAATAAACCAAGATTTGCTTGTAAATTATCAGAGTAAGTAGCACAATAAAATCATTATTGTCATTGAAGTTAACATTCAGCATAACATGTAGCAAATGAATTTCTGCTGCAAAATCTGAGCATTTACATGTACATGTTCAACTCAGTTTGACTCGAGCTAGCTTTGTATATGATTTCTATCCTATATATTACATATATCTTATTAGACGTTTTGGTGTGTAGTATCGCTGTATATTTTTACGAGTTGTGCAGTATTTTGACGAGCCCGTAGGGCGAGTCAAAATACAAACAACGAGTAAAAATATACTGCGATACTACACACCAAAACGTCTAATAAGAGATTTATTATCCAACAATTTCTTTTCCCAAAATTCTGACTTGCCAAGGTTTTGAACTTCACGCGGCCGGGAGGAATGAGACGAGTACAAATATCTGTTATTTGTACTCGTTTCGCGCAATATTTGTACTCTAGGAAGCAGGGTTGGATAATAAAAGAGAGTTATTGAACAAATAAACTTGCCCACACACAGTACGCATAGTAATATGTACACTTGATCAGACTTCAGGAGTCTTTATTTACCTTATGTATGACTACGCATAGTAATATGTACACTTGATCAAACTTCGTGACTTTATTTACCTTTAGTATGACAAAATTTGAAACTTCAGATACACCTCTACCACAGAGAACTGCTTGTGAGACCACACAGATTTCTCATAGGTGATGATAATGGGTGTATATTTACCTTCAATTCTGATTGAAATAGAGCTTTCGATTCTTTTTGAAGATAAACCAATTTTGCTTTCAAATTATATTTAAATACTTCTTTATAACATCATTGCCTTACTCAGACAATCTTCCTGTCTAAATTATCTGTGGAATTCTCCGATAATTTGATAATATATTAAAAGCCTGGACAACTGTCTTGCAAACCTCCAACATTGAATTACTTCCAGAGAAAAGACCTAAACCTAAACCAGTGTAATACGTAAAAAATGATAATTAATCCTTTTCTTACAAAGTTATGTATAAATTAAACTTTTGAAGCTTAAATGTCAAGTGTGACTATTTTACAATTTATTTGACCAAGCAATGAGAGCCATGTTTGACATGGCTCTACTATTTGCATATACATGGCTCTACTATTTGCATTTATTGTTGAAAGTATAAAACAGTAAATAAATACCTCATCAAATCATGTCCTGTTCTGTTTAATAGTCTACTTATTTTTCTTATTTGCAAAATAAACTATGCTTGTTACAACGTGAAACAGAGAACCAACAAGCAAATAAGATACAAATTTAAATCAGTCATCGCCATACAAAAATGCTTCCCAATCATCTATTTCTGGGGGACTTTCTTTTGTTTTTACTTCTTCTTCCTCTTCACTTGACGAGTCTTCCAGTTCATGTCCTGATGCTTTTTTGGCATCAAGTCTTTTCTTGATGGCTTCAAGTCGTTTTTTAAGAGAGACATAATCAAATATTCCTACATTTTCTCCATAAGGATCCTACAAAAAAAATTGACAACAAAATAAAACTGTTGCTTTGAACACCAAATAAATATGACAGGCAAGGAATTAGGATCATGTGCACTAAAGGCATCGGCGGTCGAGTGTTGATCGATACCTCCAATCGACATCTCGATTGATCCCTGATCAACACTAGACTGATACTTGATCAACATCTCGATTGACACTCAATTGAGAAACAGTCGACAGTGGGTCAATAGTTGGCCGAGTGTGAACCTACTCGACTGCAGATTTTTTATCCCGAAGACATGAAATTTTATTGAACAAGGCAACGCAGCTACTTATATTCACATTACTAGTACAGTTACACCACTTATAACAATACAGCTACTCACACTACAACTATTTTGAACACTACTTTCTGTAAAATTGCAGAATTTACTCGACTGCAGATACCTTTAGTACACATGATCCAGGTATGCTAGCCCACTACGGTATGCTAGTCCATTGCAGGGTTACCCCCAGCATTAAATTCACTGGTACCCATTTATACACATGGGTGGAGAGTGACTGTGAGAGTAAAGTGTCTTGCTCAAGAAAACTACACAATGTCCCCGGCCAGGGCTTGAACTTGAACTGCTCACTCAAGAGTCGAGCGCACTAACCATGACGCCACGGCACCTCCTACAGTCGGTGCATTACTGGTGGATATTTTTAAACAACAAGTTAGCACCACTATGCAAATGAACATAATTATTTCTTACCATAATGGATTTTCCAGTTGACTTCATATTCTCATTGACAACTGACCAGTAGTTGTCATAAAACCCAAGGAATAATTTTTCCATTTTTGTTCTGAAATTGTAATTGAATCATAGATATGGTACATCAGTTAAAAGGACTCCAGTTTAGTGTGTATGCCCACCTTTTTTGGAGAGAGAAATGTCTTCCTATCTTCCTTATCAAACCTGGCACAAGAACATATGATTGGTAAACTAATAACCTTTTTTGTTTTTTGTTTTTTTGTTTTTGTTTTTGTTTTTTTATTGTAGAATACTAAGTATGTATCTACTTACTTAAACAATATAATTTTGTTTACTTAGCTACTTTGCTACTTCACATAAATCTATGGGTCAATTGGTAAACCTAATCACCCACCACCAGGATCAAGATGTCTTTCTGAAGTGATTCATTGCTGAACTTAACTCTAGTAAAGACAACATGATCATTGATGACAAGTTAGTAATTCATCAACTAGAGCACATACATGAGAGCTGGATGACACCTTTGTTTTCCTTCTAACATGTCGCAGACAGCTACTCTGAGGTTTTCATGTTGGATACATTCATTATATCTTTTGCAGTCACCTTTGTGGACTTCCTATAAACAAATTAACAATTCATTCATGACATGCTCTTAGTAATCATACCATTGAGTTATGAAGCACGGGGGAAGTTTGTGGACTTCTTATAAACAAATTAACAATTCATTCATGACATGCTCTTAGTAAGCATACCATTGAGTTATGAAGCACGGGGGAAGTTTGGAGAGCATGAAAGAAATGTAAGAGTTGCTAGAGACAACCGAGAGCAACTCTTAATAGCTCCTTAACTGATCTCCAAACATCCCAAGTACATCAACACTTGATGGTCAATGCATTTTAAAATATTAATCAATACTTTTATCAATGCAATGGTGCAGTAACATTAATTTTACTAACATCATGAGCATACATCATTAGATCATAATGCACACTTTTATACTGAGTTTGATAGCATGGCTCTGTTAGCTATCTAATAAAATTTGAGTATTAACTAAGGAGGTGTGGTGGCCTCATGGTTAATGTGCTCATCTCCTGATCGAGCGGTCCAGGTTCGAGCCCTAGCTGGGGACATTTTGTTGTGTTCTTGGGCAAGACACTTTACTCTAACAGAGCCTCTCTCCACCCAGGTGTATAAATGGGTACTGGTGAACTTAATGCTGGAGGTAACCCTGTGATGGACTGGCATCCCATCCAGGGGGGAGTAGAAATACTGTTCTAAGTCACTTCATGCTACAGAAACTGGGATAAGCACCGACCTGATGGGCCATTTAGCTTATATGCAGACTTTACTTATCAATTTAGGAAAGTTCTCAAGTTTAACTGAAGTCAGTGGGTTATTTGAGAATCTGGATCTGTAATTCTAGTGAGAGAGGTTATTCTTACCTTCCGTTCAAATCCTGGTTCATTGTGGTATGGTTTTTCATTCAGAAGAGACTGGATCGAGATAAGCAGACTTGAGAGAGTCTGGGCAGGACTCCATGCAGGGCCAGGCCATGTTCTGTTAACAAAATAAAGACTGTACTCAAAGGCAAGTTATGTCATATACCTTCATAACCAACCTACATCTTTAAATGTTCAGACTTGAAATAGTAAATTTAAAGTGATTTTTATAAGTATATAATATGCAGGTCAGGGCTGTCATTAAGTTCTAATTCATCTGTAGCCTTGATCTTTACACCCGTAACAAACTTGTTACTTTATGGGTGAATTGTATCAACTACATGCAAATTCACAGGTAACATTAAGGGTCCATCACCCATGCTCAGTCGT
This sequence comes from Micromussa lordhowensis, assembly GCA_964020085.1. NCBI lineage: Eukaryota > Metazoa > Cnidaria > Anthozoa > Scleractinia > Lobophylliidae > Micromussa > Micromussa lordhowensis. Next base: position 27,860,545 of record OZ026598.1, read on the forward strand.
GACGGTGTTACAGGTTTAACGGCCCTCATTAACAGCCCTGCTGGCATTTACGTAGTGAAAATCATTATTTTGGAATGTATTCAGACATGGCTATTGGTTTAGATTAAGCATCATTGTGTGGTGACTTATGTATAATTTCATTTTTCATTAACACTGATAGCCAACTTAATGTTTCTATTTGACAACATTTGATTACTTGCTGCTGATTTCTCTTGATTTCTCCTTTCTCTCCTGATTTCCTGACAAGGGCACATCCCGAGTCAATTATCACACATAGAAATCCTGACTGAGTAATCTAATTGTTTTATTATTAGTGTACAAATCTACTAGTCATTCAAACCTCTTCACATTCATTTTGTTAATGACCGCACACTGCTAGCTAGGCTACTCACTATCTACAGCAAAATAGATAGCAAGTAGCTATCATAGCCAATCAGAGAACAGCATTTGTGATAGAATGCTAGTAGATTTATGCTGATGGCTAGTTGGCAAGGTGCAAGCCAAGGTTCAGCCACCTATCAAAGCCATAGAAACTGACAGCAAGCCATCTAAATTATTAAATTCTAGCATAACCACTGATCACTCTCAACTACCAAACAAAAAAAATACCTTTTGTTATAATCCAGAACTTAACAAAAAGTACTTGGAACTGCTATCAAATAAAGACCAACTGCCACTGTCACCTACCAATCATTTTCGGACAGGCCTGTGTGTAGCCAATCAGATTGAGTATTTACCTGATATCTCACTAGTCAGTGGGGATAACACAGAACATCCACACTGCTTACCCTAGAATACTGAGGCAAACTTTGCCGTTTCCATACAGATTGGGGTTGAACCTGACTCTGCCATTTCCTGTCGTCATTAGAACGACATGTGGAGGCTTGATTGGATACTCAGGAGTGAAACTAATCAAAAAATAAAAAAATCCACCTGCATATGGTGTGCCACGTGGACCTATAACCAGTGCATGAACCTAGAAACAAAACATGTGCAAATCAAATTTTATAGCATACCTAGCAGTAGCCTGCGAAAACAGCCGTCCTTCTCCGCTCCCGGCCCAAGTGGCGTTTCGCAAGAAGGACTCCTTCTCGCAAAACGCCACTCGGGTCGGGTGCGAAGAAGGACGGCTGTTTTCGCAGGCTAACCTAGCAGGGCTAAAAAAAACTTTAATTCCAGCTTGCCCTTCAGACAAGCAGCTCTCAAATGCTGCTTGCTCTGGGCAAGTCTTAGTCAACTTCCTTTTTATTACTTGCCTGAGCCCTTGCCCACCGGGCAAGTGAGAAGAAAAAGTTTCTAGCCCGGTGGGCAAATCTACTTTCCCCGGACGACCAGACGACCAGACGGCACTTTCCTCGAGCCCTGCCTAGCAAAGCTGTGCTGTCTGAAGCTCTGCATTTTTTATAAAAGTAAGAGTGCATCTGATTATGCACACTCGGGCATGAGCACTTTGCTTTCTAGGAGAAATATATTTCCACCGGCAACATGTAGAAATAAAGTAAATTTGATTTGTGCTCTTAAATGGGCATCACTGAGTTATGCTGTTCTCGGGAAGCATACAATTTAGCTGAATATTTGTAAACAGATAAATTGAATTGAGCACCCCTTATGCCTGATGAGGATAAAAACTTTCAATTGGTGGCTCTTTAGGTTTGGATTTTAGAACTTGGTGACATCATTTGAAAATGATCTACAGAGTAATGACCATCAGTGAAGGTTTCGCCGACAGCACTGATCCTTATATGTATTCATAAATATTCAGGACTGGCACAAACCTTTGTGATGTCATTTTCATCTGCTGCTATGTGCAACCCTGGTGGTGGTTCCTTATACATACTGGTTATGTCCCTATAGTTAGACAAGACAAGCTATAATGGCATCTAAAAGAAGGTTAGATGGTCAATGTATTTAGAGAAAGTTCTGTATTTCAAAATATATTAATCCTGCTAGTACCCAAAGGGGTACCCCCATCTATGGGCTATCTACAGTATGGGTATGTCCGGTGCCAAAGGGTATTTATTAATAATAGTTTTTAAGCAATGTTGGGCTAAAAAAAGATGTGTTTCTCACTCTGGCTTGGCATTGGGTATTTTGTTTTCAAGTTTTCAAAGAAGTTTTTTCCGCACTTTGGCAAATTTGTAGCCCTTCTTAAGGTAATTCCCTTGAAATTGTTCTGCTATCAAACTTTTTTGAAACTTGGCATAGTTAACATTCATGATATGACCATAAAAAAATGCAATAAAAAAATGGGGTCACCATACTTGTTTATGCATCAGCAGGCTCTTAAAATGGAGTATTTTTACCGACTGCGCGTTAAAAATTCAAATCATCGTCATACAGAATTAAGTCTTGATTACTTAAAAGACACAAAATTTTTTCATGAAAGTAAAGCTTTTTATTCACATAAGTAGTATTGCTCCATTTAAGCTGTTTTTGATTGCCTGGTTGCAGGATTTCTTGCACTCTTTCGGACAGTTCCGTGGTCAGCTTGAAATCCTCACCTTGGCCAATATTGGAACTATTTTGCCAAAAAACCATGTTCTACTATCAAACTTTTTTCCTTCTTCAAATATGTTCTCTATTAGACTGTTCTTAGCAAATACCAAGGAAAAAAACCGGGGGTCACCGTGCTCGTTTAATAGAAAAGGAGCATTTATTTCGCTATCGAGCTTAATTTGAGGAAAACCTCTTAGGTTTTGTATGCGCATGCGCTCATGTGCGCGCACTAATGACGCGAAAATCATGCGCAGTAGGGATGCGCAATGCAATACTAAGGAATTAACTTAAATGTCTAGAAAATGGAAGCCATTTCTAGTTAACTGCAGTCATATATTAGATAAGTGAGCTAATTTTAGAGGTCGGAAATAGGGAAGGAAAATCTCAGATTTTGATCTGAAATGGGGAAGGATGCTAAGAATGCAACACAAGTGAGCAGTCATGAAGATGTAAGCTTGAAATGTGAAGCCGCAAACTGCAAGTAGCGCCCAAGTCGGAAGACAAGCAAAAAGAGGAATTGCAATGGTTTCATACAGCATTTCTGAAGCCCAACAATCTGGTGATGGACTAATTCTATTGGTCAGTCAATGAATCAAAGTCATAACATGCATCTGTCAATAACCTTTATAAATGACATGCAGCATACACCAAACTCTGTTGTTAAGTTTGTCTCATGACATGTGACATATTCAAAAATGGGCGGAGGTGTTATTAACACATTTTACAACCTGTCAATTGCATCAGAAATGGTGTATGCAACAATTGCAGTCTCTCTCTTCACTTGTCTTCCGACACCTGCGCTACTCGCAGCTCATATGTCACGGTCACAGTCACATTATCACATTATCCCCCGTTATAAAAGCTCACACCTTGCAAAAACGACAGGAAGAAATACGAAGACCTAAAGTAAATAAATACTGACAACCACCAAAAACAGAATTTCCAACGTAACAATGCCCGGCCACTACGTTCACATGTATCGAAACGCTTTAAAGAACGAGACATGACACAATAGCCACTTCTGTTATTCAATAAGATGCAAATAACTGGCCGAGTATTCTGAAGTTTAGCTGATTTCCGATCATCACATCAGCGGCACAATATTGGACTCGAAAGATCAACGGAGTAGATGGCTTCTCGCAGTTTATCATGAAACAAAAAGCAGCTCGTACCTCTTTATTCTGAAAAGGCAAAGTGCTGAAAGCCTTCCTGTGGGATGTTTCATCGCCTGCCATGGAGCTTCTGTTGATAACTGCAACCCGGAACTGGCTTCTTCCGCCATCGCCATGTTGAAAGTTTGTATTCATGACGTCATTCATTCCTGACGTAAAACAGAGAAAAGCCTGGGAACGACTCATAGGGTGAGTCAATAGATTCACGTGACGTCATCCCTTTCTAAAATCTAAAACACTAAAAAATCCACCAAAGTTTTCATCCTCGTCAGGTATAAGAGGTGACATGTTTATATCTGTTTACAACTTTACAGCTCAATAGCGTGCTTCGTTCAAAAACCAGAGCATTTTGAATTTCCGGGTTATGGAGGTGCGTGACACAAGGCTACGATCAAATTTGTTGAAAAATATATACTTATCTCATGATTTTGAGCCCAGCTAGAAGCTAGAGCATTAGGAAAAGTGCTTATGTAAATACTTGTTTTTTCAGTACTGATAATCAGTCGCCTAGAAAGCCAAAGTAAGTTCCAGATGTTTACACTATTTTCCGGCCGCCATATAATTGGTGTACCATGGAGGTACACCAACATGGCGTTTTCATACTCGGTTCTGTAAATTTCTGCGAAACATTTCGACGAATATCTGAAGTTTGGAGAAACGCACAGGGCTAAAACTTGGAGAAGTGTCTTATTTTTTATCTTCTATAACATCACAATTTCTTAGCTTTTTCCACTGGATAGTTTTCGATTTTTTTTTTTATTACGTGACAGTGAAAACGTAACTATCTCGAAACTGAACATGGAATACAGCCTTAAATTCGGAAAAAAACTCTCAAACTCCCTATTTACATAAAAAATGACTTCAACGCACAACGTCAGACAAACCATAATACTTTATTATCTGTGGACTATTATATTTTAATTTTGTACACTGAGTTTCAAACTTTGATATTCAGTGGAGCTTAACCAAGAATGAACTGCGTCTGCTACTACTATTGATACTGACACTACTACTACTACTGCTACTGATGCTGCTATTGCTACTGCTACTGCTACTGCTACTGCTACTGCTACTGCTACTGCTACTGCTACTGCTACTGCTACTGCTACTGCTACTGCTACTGCTACTGCTACTTCTACTGCTACTGCTACTGCTACTGCTACTGCTACTTCTACTGCTACTGCTACTGCTACTGCTACTGCTACTGCTACTGCTACTGCTACTGCTACTGCTACTGCTACTGCTACTGCTACTGCTACTGCTACTGCTACTACTGCTGCTACTGCTACTATTACTACTACTGCTACTGATGTTGCTACTGCTACTGCTACTGATGCTGCTACTGCTACTGCTACTACTACTGCTACTGCCACTGCCACTGCCACTGCCACTGCCACTGCCACTGCCACTGCCACTGCCACTGCCACTGCCACTGCCACTGCCACTGCCACTGCCACTGCCACTGCCACTGCCACTGCCACTGCCACTGCCACTGCCACTGCCACTGCCACTGCCACTGCCAACTTCTACTACTGCTACTACTACTACCGGCTACCACCACTACCCAAGACGTTTTAGCAGTACATTGTGGGATTAGTTTTTAGACTTCGCTTATGCCAATTAAGTCAATAAAAACCGCATTCTGTTATAATTTCTAATTTCATGAAGAGTAAAGGTCTTATTAAACAGGGGTGTCAGGTGACATCTTGCTGTCTATCCCTCTACTTTACTCCTAGGGAGTTTCAGTATAATCGTGATTAAAAGCTACCAATAAAAAAAGTCCACGATAAACTATTTGTGTTAGCTGCCAACAACCCTCGAACATGCTTAATCAGCAGTTGGCCTGAGGAATTCACACAAGCGGACTCTCCACAAGCTGATGTCGATTTTTGCCTCTCAGCTACGAAAATATATCAGATAAAACTAAACTGAGCTGACAAGAAAATGGCCTAGAATAGGGTGTTACTCTTATTAAGTCGCCTAGCTCTAACCGTACTTCTGGGGACTTGAAAGCTCAGAAGCGTTTCCTTAGCGTTTTTCTTTACAGTCAGTTATATGTCAGTCATTATTGCGTGTCCGGCTGGTTTATGGGAGTGAACAATTTCATCGAGTTGTTGCTGTCGAGTGCGGACCATTTGGTGAGCACTAGAGTTGATTGCATCCACTTCGTTTGCAGTTTTAAAACAACGCGGGATGATTCTTTCTAAGACTAACCTCGCTCCATGGCGAAATTGATTGTTGAAGATGAAATAAATCAGGGGATTGATCGCACTGTTGGTGAAAGTCAAAAAAAATGACACGAACATATAGTTTGGGCTTTGGCAAAGATCTGTTAAATTGCTAAAACAGGCTATGAGTCCAATGAGCAATGGAAAACGAAACACGACCACCACAGCCACAACAGCGGCAAGCATTGCCAGCACTTTGTGCGTCATTCTCTCTCTTTGTTCCTGATTTGATGGTAGTTGATTCCCAGGAGGTATAGTCCGCTTGATTTTCACTCCAATGGCTATATAGAAAATGATAATGATAACGAGTGGGACCAGTATTATAGGGATGAAACCAAACAAGAAATAAAATACGACGAGGCGTATGATGGAAAGATCAAAAGAACAAACGACATATCCGCTGCGAATCTCAGTTAAACTGCCCATGAAAAATAACGGTGTGGTGAAGACTATCGCAAAGATCCATACCACCGCGATTATCCGACGAGCAATACGAAGAGTGATAATTTTCTTTAATGGAAAAAACACCAGAAGGAAACGATCCAAAGCAATGGAAAATAAACACCCAGTGACAACCAACACTGACATTTCACCAATGAAGAAGTGAAGGCGGCAAAGCACTTCGCCTGCAACGCCACCGATCAACCATCTGTAGTTATATGCTGTCATGGCGGCATTCGCGGGAACCGTGTACACGACGAGGATTACATCAGCACATGCCATGTTGACGATGAAGTAATTGCTCGGTGTTCGCATTCGTTGGTTGGAGTTCTTATACACCACTGCCATCAGCAAACAGTTGCTGAGCAAACATACTATGAAAACGATGAAAAAGGCTGCGATTTTGGCTCTTTTTTCCACAGCGTCTTCCTCTTCGATCCCCAGAGTAGAGGCGGCTGTAGAACTGCGGTTCTCTGCGAACTCGATGTCTGTGCTGTTAAAGAGAAAACCCATTCTGGCCCACTGAATGTTTTAAATTGAAAACCGCTTTAGTCACGGGGTTTTTCAGGAACACAGCGATTTAGAATGATTTTTTGGGCGGGTTCTGAAACTGTTTTCGTAATGGAGTACTTGAGAACTTTTGAAGAACCTATCGAAACGCACTTCGCCGTCACTCCAGACGTGATTTTCTCCCTTTCTCAATGTAGTCACCTGCTTTTCTCCAAGATGTCATTAAAATGCATCTTCATTTGAATGGAAACTCCACACTTATTCCTTTTGTTTCACATGACAATATTTACTCAAACCTTTTTATAACTTTCTTCTCCACCTGGTTTGTTATTGATCTTAACGTTTTTTGCCACTTTACAGCCTTTTAAAAACGCAATAAAATACGAAAATGACTTTTGCGGAACATTTCTCATGTAAATATTGTACGCGTAATTTTGTTGTTAAAATCCCCGCTGGTTATCGCTAGTTCATAGGTTCGTTAGTCACCGTCAGAAATTGCTTTACTGCCTTTGTTCAAATTGGTTCCATTGTGGCAACTTCTTTAATTTCCGTCCAAATTTTATCTGATCTTCTTGCGTCATTTGGAAGTGTTTTTGAACACATGTTTAATTGAAAGTGACAAAAAGAAAAAATTATTAAACATTATATGTCAACTAGATCACCAGCTAAAAGTCCGATAACAAATCTTGAGTAATGTTGCTGACTAAAAAAAATTGACCAAGCATGATGTTATCTTCATTGACTGATAATCATGCTGGAATATCATTAATTAAAAAGACGTTTTACCAAGAACTCTGCTATTCGATTATTAAAATGTGCATTTTCAATCTATTCATAAAAGACTTTCTGATCAACTTCCACCTCGAGCCTCCGAACTGCAACTGAGGTCACAGCAAGACACATGAAAAATAGTGACAACAACAATAAGATTATAACATGTACTGATAAAGACCCATCTCTTCAATAAAAAAAACTGGAAGGTCGTGCTGTTGTTCACATATAAAAGGCCATCTATTTTATCATAATAGTTATGTTAATTACCATCTCTCAGTCGAGACTTATTATTATGCATACGGTCCTGTGATTAGTGGACGATAAGTGGACAACTTGGTTATTAAAATAAAATAAAAAACAGATGATTTTTAAAGGCGTTTTCGATGTATTTGAAATAAAATTTTCTCCATTTCTTTCCAATGTCTATACAAATGATTTTTAATGTTGGGTGCTGAACTTGCGTGAACCAACTGCGTCATATGTCTTAGCTTGGGGAGATTTAAGCCGTTATAAGCACAAGACCTCATGCAAGACCAAGAAACGATTAAATTGTCTCCAGGAAAGACATATATTGTTGCAAATCGTCGATGGTTTGCTATTCTAAGCGCCTAGAAGATATTTCCTCATATAATATATCTATTTTTTTTTCAGAAGAACAAAGTACGTGAGACTCATTGATACGAAGCAGATGTGTAGCAGGATCACGGCTCTTGTTTCTTTGTCATCTGGAGGCACATTTCCATCGTGATGGCAATGGATTCACTGTTACATAATGAGCATATTTTGTGTAAACACTGGGAAGGGGTTGTCCGGCCTTTAGTAAACCGCAATGATTCGATTGGAAGAGGAAGCCACGTCAGCCTTGGCTGGTTCTCATGCGAGTCTCCTATCCTGATCGGAATTTGGATGATGTTGGTTTTGTTAAGGCCCGTTTACACAGGCGATTTTTGGCGCAGCAACTCGATGCAATTTTTGCGGCGCGAAAGTTGCAACTTGAAAATCGCACGTGTAAACCAGGTGCGATTTTCAGTGCGATTTGTCGCCGCGATATCGCAGGGGTTTCGAACATGTTTGAAACTTGATGCAACTTCAGCGCGACAAAAATTGCATCGAGTTGCCGCGACAAAAATCGCCTGTGTAAACGGGCCTTTAGGAGGGAGGAAAATCGGAGAACCAGGAGAAAAACCCTCGAAGCAAGGAGAGAACCAAGAACAAACTCAATCCATATATGACACCGGGCCGGTGTCAATTAGCTCCTTCGTTACAGTAAGCAACCCCTTTCTAATTATTAGCGCTCCCCTTTGAGTGTTGTGCCTTTAAATGAACATCTTCAATATGGGGGCATAATAGACACAGGTGTCTGGAATTGCACTGGAAATTGCCAGGAGATTGGTTGTGTAATGGACTCGTGAATGAAAAACAACATGAAGAGCGGGGACTCTGCAAATGTCCCTGGTTTGAAATTCGAAAATCGTATTCCTACTCAAACTCGTACTTTTTGTCCAATCTGAAGTTCCCTACATATAATTACTATCTTTACAACTAGACGAAGCAACTCGAAAATAGACTTTCGTATCACGTCTCGATATTGTCTCTCGGAAACGCTCGCATGAATGTGCGCCATTTCCTTTCATTTAAGGTTGTATTTTAATGATTCTTATTTCGCTCCCATAATTGGAGTAAATCAATACAGTAGAACCCGGTAACTCGAACTTCAATAACTCGAACTCCCCCGCTAACTCAAACTAAGTCCCATTTCCCTTGGATTTGACCCCACTTTTCAGTCGTTAACTCGAACTTGGATAACTCGAATTCCTCGCTAAGTCGAACTAAATTTCGTTTCCCTTGATCAAAATTTGCCCCGATAACTCGAATTCTGGTTCAAGTAACTCACCACGGATGTCATCCTATTAGCTTTTCTTGTTGTGTAATGAGTAAAAACACTCAAAACTAACACTACCGCAATTTGATTTTAATTACTGTAACCGGCCGTTCACGTATTTGACAGTCATTTCCCAATTTCATACCGGATGCGGTGCCTTTTGCTGTCACAATGAGAAAAACAGTGCTACATCGCAGTTTCTGACAAGATAAGTTCTATTTGCACTGGACTGTATACTGAACTGCTGAAAAATCAGTAAACTATCAATTATTAACATGGCAAGTTGGATATTCAATCGACCCCGATAATTGATTGTATGATTGTGCGCATGCTCACGAAAGGACTCGTAAGATTATCTGTCCCACATGTCTTGCGGCATCACGTTCGACATAGATCCGATCTTCGCGATGTTCGGTAACTCTGGTTTTCCTTCATCACGCATAAATCTTTCGCCTTTTACTAAAGATTTCCGTGGAGGAGAACAATCGAATGAGTCTATAGACTAATTTTTCGTCGCCCTGCCTTTCGGCGGGGCCCTTAATAAATACAGTTGTAAACGTAAACCGCATCAAGATCACATGCATTCGTTCTACAGTGGAACCACGGTTTAACGATCTTCGGTATAACGATCAACATTCGTTTGCCCAGCGAAAGTTGTAGTTAAAAGTATGGGGCAGAAGCCAGGTTTAGCGATCAGTTGTGTTGCAGCTCTCGTAAGTTATTGCGGAATCTCGCTAAAACGCTTCAGATATTAGCTCGCGACGATCGACGTACGAGCAAGAAAGACTGCGAACCGGGGGAGGGGTTTGTAAAGATATGTCGTTCAAAAAACATGTGTGGGAGGTGGAGAGGAGCTCGAGCGCGCGCTGGATGGCGTGAATGGTACACGGGAAAAACAAAAAAAAGAAAAAAGTTGCGAAAAAGACTTTGAGAAAAAACTTTGCAAAAGTCGCTTAAATTCTCCAACTGTCGCAAAAGTATTCGAAAACAAATCGGCCAAGTTTTAGAAGAACCTTTCGACTTCTTTTTGTGTTTGTTTGGTTTCGTGAAAGCAAGGAAATTTCGAGATTCAAGCGAGTTTTCGGATTGCATTCAAAATGTTTAGGCAAAGAGTTGTCACCCTTGTCAAATTATTATAAAAATAAAAAAAATTGCAGAGTGCGAAAGGGCCTAGGTACGAGCTTAGCGCTACAGTGTTCCGCAGGACTTGTAGGTAGCGGTTTTCCCTGTAAGGTCGCGTAAAAAAAAAGAGAACAGGAGACAAAGGTAAACTATTCATTCTTTTCATTCCTTTATTTACTGTCTTCCTACTCAGCAAGATTGTGTGCTCCCTGTCGCATAATTAAAAACCAGTACGCGGAAAAGGAACAACAGCAGATGGTAAACGTTTCTACTCTTTAGAGATTACTAAAGGTTTTGTCACGATCGAGACGCTTCTTCTGATTACCCTAATAAATTATTGCTGTGCGTAAATCCACACCACGGGCCTCAGTTACTAGATTTGAGTACGAGTACAAATTTTCAATTCTAGTTGCAGGCTCCATCGTTTATCATGTCACATTCCCGTCTCATCCCATGAGCCACCATCTCAACCTAAAACCACCATGAAGAGCGGGGACTCTGCAAATGTCCCTGGTTTGAAATTCGAAAATCGTATTCGTACTCAAACTCGTACTCCTTGTCCAATCTAAAGTTCCCTATATATAAGTATCTTTACAACTAGACGAAGCAACTCGAAAAGAGACTTTCATATCACGTCTCGATATGGTCTCTCGGAAACGCTCGCATGAATTAGTGTGCGCCGTATCATTTCATTTTATTTTAAGGTTGTATTTTAATGATTCTTATTTCGCTCCCATAATTGGAGTAAATCAATACAGTAGAACCCCGGTAACTCGAACTCCCCCGCTAACTAAGTCCCATTGCCCTTGGATTTGACCCCACTTTTCAGTCGTTAACTCGAATTCCCCGCTAACTCGAACTAAATTTCGTTTCCCTTGTTCAAAATTTTCCCCGATAACTCGAATTCTGGTTCATGTAACTCACCACGGATGTCATCTATTAGCTTTTCTTGTTGTGTAATAGGTAAAAACACTCAAAACTAACACTACAGCAATTTTTAAATTTTAATAAGTGTAACCGACCGTTCGTGTATTTGACAGTCATTTCCCAATCTCATACCGGATTCAGTGCCTTTGGCTGTCACAATGAGAAAAACAGTGCTACGGCGCAGTTTCTGACGAGATAAGTTCTATTTACACTGTACTGTATACTGAACTGCTGAAAAATCAGTAAACTATCAATTATTAACATCGGAAGTTGGATATTCAATCGACCCGATAACCGCAGTTTGATTGTATATTATGCGCATGCTCACGAAAGGACTCGTGAGATTATCTGTCCCACGTGTCTTGCGGCATCACGTTCAACATAGATCCGATCTTCGTAGTGTCTGGTAACTCTGGTTTTCCTTCATTGTATGGCCGGAGGCCCTACCATTTTGGTACACCTTAAGCTGTCACTCAACTCCTGTTGGTAAGTTCGCCAGATTTTTGTCTGGTTTGTTGGTCTCTTTTGGGCGCCATATTTCCTTCGGGTCTTCTTGTTCCCTTAAGGTGGGGGTTTACCTGAATTAAAGTGAAATTTGAGGAAGTTTAAAGAGAGATTGAAAGGGGGAGAAAAGGTTATGGAACACCACCAGACAGTTGCCCGACCCCACAATGGCACTCGGGTTGTTAGGCAACTGTTTGGTGTGTATCTATCAATTTTTAACTTCAAACTCTAATTTTAAAACAACACCAAATCTTCAAAATTTCCTATTTCCATAAATTTTACTAATCCTTTGAGAAAAACTATCTGTCTCCAAATAAACCTAAAAATCACCAAAAAATTTACAAAACGGCGCAAAACATAGATGTGTGTAATGAGTGAACAGATTCTTGATTGCTTGAAACGTAAACGAGATATTTGCATTAAGAACATAATACCAAGCCAAAATACGGCTTTCAGGTGGACCCCCGCCTTAAGTTACCCATCCACTGTTGGTTTTTCCAATTGTTAAGCCTGGTCACCCATCCGGTTGGGTGCCCAGCCCATTTGGGCTTAACTTTTTGTTTGGCCTTTTCGGTGTGTCCTCTTTTTGCCTTTTTTCTCCTTTTTCTTGTTCTCATCATGTCTATCAGTTATTTATATCGTTCGGCTGACCGGCTTAAAGTTAATGGTTTTGCTGAGAATGTGACGAATACTGATGTTGTTAAAATTGTGGTTTAACATTTTGTGTCGGAAAATGTTAAAGTCCTTTCTGTCCAACAATGTCCCGGCAAAATTGCACGTGTCACATTTCAGGATCGTACTGCCTGTGAAATGATCAAGCTTCGGGGCGAGTTGGAGATGGGTGGTGTAAAGGTGGCTGTGGTCCCTCCCCCTCCTCCCCCCCCAAATTGGGTAAATGTTAATGTTTATGGCTTGCCGTATGATGCTCCATCCTCATATGTCGAGAATGCTCTAAAGTTTTTTGGCAAGATTCAGGAGGTACGCTTTCAGCGTTATACCCATCTCCTTGATGTTGCGACTGGCACGCGGATTGTGCGTATCGACATCAATCGCCCCATTCCGCGATTAATCAAAATTCATAGCTATCGCTGCAAGGTCTGGTACCGTGGCCAGCCCATACATTGTGATATCTGCAGGGAAAGCTCCCATCTCGCATTTAATTGTCCTTTTAAGGGTAAATGTTTGGCCTGTGGCGGTACAGGCCATTTCGCGCGTAAATGTCCCGATGTCTGTTTTCGTTGTAAAGGCAGTCATGCCTCCGACTCCTGCCCTAATTCTCGTGGTTGGGAGCGGGCTCCTCGCGTGGATGACGATGCCCAGTCTGTCGTTTCGAACGTTGAACCCGTTCCTGCTGCTGCTGATGCTGTGGCTACTGTCACCCCTAATGCTGCCACCGTTGATGTTGCTGAGTCGAATAAGGCTACCCCTCTTGTTCTTCATCCCTTTAACTTTCTGCAGCCGCCCCTCGATGACCAGAGATTTAACCAGCTGGACGAGCTCCAATCCCAGTCCGAACCCTCCCAGAGTCAGCAGGATTCGGCAGATAATCCTCAGAGCCAGTCGGTCCTGGCTAACGTGTCTAACGTTGTTGACGATGTCTGTGAGGCAATTTTTCGGGTTCCTGACGTGCCTGCCACTTCTTCATCTAGTGCTGGCAGTCCTTCTTCCCAGGACAGTGACATGGCTGACCCCTCAGCCGCTCGGAAACGTGATCTCTCGCCTTCACTGGATTCCAGACCGCGTGGCCGGAAACAATCTCGTCACCCTGGCTCTCACGTCCCATCAGGTGTTGCTTCTGCTGCTAGTTTGGCCCGTGCGCGGTCATCTTCAGGTTCGCGGTCTGTTTCTCGGTCCAGATCCTCTTCCTTTAATTCGTGATGGCTTTCTTTATTTTTCTACCAGTCGCTAATAGTCTAGGCCTTAGTTTATTCATTTTCCAAATTCCTAATTGTGCTATCTCCGGGTCTAAATTCCCATTTATTTTCACCAAACCGTCTGCTGCCTCTTTATTTGGGACAATTGTTCTGCTCTCTATAGTAATGGCTATGTTGCTTGTATGTAACTTACTGAATAAAGTAAAAGAAATGGCTGATAAAGTAATGAAAATAATTGCTAGGGTGGGCAAAATAATCATAATAATGGGAGTAATAGTAATGGAAGCAAAAGTTATTATGGGTAATGTAATAGAATGTAAAGTAATGCAAGTCAAAGTAATGAAAGCAAAAGCTATTATGGGTAATGTAATGAAAGTAATAGTAATGAAATGTAAAGTAATGCAAGCAAAAGCTATTATGGGTAACGTAATGAAAGTAATAGTTATGAAAGTAAAAGCTATTATGGGCATCATAATGAAAGTAATAAAACTAAAAGCTATTATGGGTAATGTAATAGTAATGAAATGTAAAGTAATGCAAATACAAGTAAAAGTAATGATACTGCAACTCATACACCTTAATTCATCTCATTCTGGCCTACGCCCTAGTCAATTGTCCCAAATTCCAATTGATTTCTTTTGTCTTTGCCCAAATTGTTTTCCTTTTGTTTTGTCCTTTGCCAAATTCTCCTTGCTTTTTGTGGGTCTTCTCCATCTCTTTCACTATGGCTCTCTATTCTCTCACTCAATTGTAATGGAATCAGAGACCAGTCCAAAAGATCTGGCCTCACTCAGTGGTTGCGGTCTTTACCTGTTATTGTTGACATTGTGTGTCTGCAGGAGACTCACTGTGTCTCCTCAGCTGATTGTTCTTTATGGTTCTCTTCTTCTGGTTTTGCGTCTTGTATTTCGCCTGGTTCTAACCATTCTCGCGGTTGTATTGTTCTGTACCGCCCTTCGCTATCCTTTGTCAATTCTTGGTCCGATGATGATGGTCGTCTTGTTCAGTGTGAGTTTTCTGTCCGTGATAAGCTATTTCGTGTTTGCTGTCTTTACGCTCCCAACCGCAACACTGAGCGTGGCCAGTTTCTTGATGGTCTCCCTGGCAACATCGATCCCTCTGTCCCCACCGTCCTTGTGGGCGATTTCAACACCGTTTTCGACCGGCAGATGGATCGCCGTGGCTCTGATCCACTTGACTCTAGTCGGGAAAGCTCTGCTAGCCTAGAGGCCCTTTTATATGCCTGCTGCGTTATCGACATTTGGAGATACCTGCACCCTGACTCTGTTGGTTTTACCTGGACCAGATGGGACGGCTCTTTAGCTTCCCGTATCGACCTCTGTGGTGTACCTTATGTGTGGGTGTCTTCTGTTTCCTCCTGTGAAATTGTTCCCTGTCCTTTCTCAGATCATTGTGCCCTCCTTTTGTCCTTATCTGTGCCTGATGTTGTCCCTCCTGGTCCTGGGTTATGGAAACTTAAGAGCGTGTCCGTGTAAGAACCGACCACTCAAATTTTGGTGGAAAATGAATTGCCCTCATTTTTTCTACACAAGCCCAGCAACATATGCAATCAACGAAAATGGCCTTTATTTCCCCAGATTCGCTTTCTTTATTTTTTGACGAATTTTTTTTTGTAGGCAAGTCGAAAATCACACAAAATCGAAAATTGAAACCCAAATTTTGGTTGTTACGCGATCATTGCTAAAAACTCGCACATTTAACAAAGCAATCTGATTTTTTCAGAATTACTAGATAATTTTTTCTTCTTTCCACAGAATTAAAAACTACTTGCCTAGCTTAAGTATTAGCAAAGTTATGATTTTTTTCCCGAACCCTCCTAGAAACGTCTTTAGCATTTTTGCCAACATAGCCCCCAAACAAACAGATTTTTTGCAAAAGTGGGACCTCTACATGAATGATGACTGTTATCAGCGTAATGTACTAAGGCTAAGCTATAAATATCTGTGTTAAAAGTTGTGGGCACTCGTAATTTTGAAGCTCAAAAAACTCGAGCAATTAGCCGAAAATTCAAGATTTCATGTAGAAATGACGAATCTCGTTACTTACTGAAATGTGTTTCAATTTATGTCAGCGAATGGTTTGATGTTACCTGATTAAATTTGGAGAACTCAATGAGACTTATTTTACACCAAATATCGAGAAATCTACAGAACCTTGCCTTGCTTTTGATTTCTATAGCATTCGTCACCTTTGCGGTCACGCATCACGCATCACGCACCAAGCGTTCTTGATTGAAGCAAACAGTAATTAAATGACGTGCTATTTGAATACTGAAGAAACTCTTGTTTCATTTTGATATAAAAGCGGCATTTTAAAAAGTAAATCTTTTCTCTTCATTTTCCCCGTTTGTTTTTGTTTTTTCCAACTATTTTCTTCATTAAAGAGATGCCGCATTACATTGCCGAAGCGAGCATTACTGTTCTCACTGTCGAAACATTTATTCGTGGATTCCTTTCCCCCAAGAAAACAGAGATTCACACAATCAAAAATATTTAGACATTGCTATTAAAGGACTTTTCAAAGCTGATTGAAAAATTGAGTTTATTTGTCTTAAAATAATGTTCTCTCTCTAGGTGTATCTTGCATGTCCAACATGTTTCCACCTGAAAACGCTAAAGGGAGATTTTACTCCCCGTGCATCCAAGAGCTTTTCAGATGGGAGTTCCCCCCTCCTGAAATAACACGCGGGGCCCAATAAGCAATTATTTTAAATTATTGTCTGGAAGGGGAAGGGAAGGGGTGGTGAAGCTTCGACTGGTTGTATCAAACTTACAGAAATCATAGTATCGAAACTATATTTTGTACTTACGAGATCCTACAGCTGCGTTTTCACCAAACAAACTGTGGATTTCCCTTGACAGTTTTAAACCGATGACATGCCTTCCTCCCACGGCAGTAGATTTTCCTTTATGATCAGGGTACTGACATGATCTTGGTGGTCGCCAAAACTTCCCTAAAGAATGCCTACGTCCCTATGTCGTGGACAAATAGACATTGCCTCTATCTGCGATCCGGTGACGGAGAATAGACCGGCCCTCGCTAAGATAAGATCCGTTTCGGTCAGACTTTCCGCAGACAAATGACAGTTGACGAGGTGCCCTCCAATATCTTCATTACAGTCTCTCAAAAGAAACAGCGTCTCAAGCCCTCGACTAGCCCCACAATCACCTTTTACAATAGCGTGAAAAGAACACAATTTCGACGACATTTTGATAACGTGGAAACAACACAGGAATTTTCAATAAACACGCTAATTTGATTATGGTAACTTAGTTATCCCGCAAAGAATGCTAAAAAAGAATTGAATTAAATTCTTATCTTGTTTGGCATCTTAAAGTGTAATTCACAACTTATCGAAAAAAGAAAACTGCAGTCTGTAATATCTAAAAATTGCTTTGTAATATCAAAAATTTTCATGTTGGACATGCAAGATACACCTAGAGAGAGAACATTATTTTAAGACAAATAAACTCAATTTTCAATCAGCTTTGAAAAGTCCTTTAATAGCAATGTCTAAATATTTTTGATTGTGTGAATCTCTGTTTTCTTGGGGGAAAGGAATCCACGAATAAATGTTTCGACAGTGAGAACAGTAATGCTCGCTTCGGCAATGTAATGCGGCATCTCTTTAATGAAGAAAATAGTTGGAAAAAACAAAAACAAACGGGGAAAATGAAGAGAAAAGATTTACTTTTTAAAATGCCGCTTTTATATCAAAATGAAACAAGAGTTTCTTCAGTATTCAAATAGCACGTCATTTAATTACTGTTTGCTTCAATCAAGAACGCTTGGTGCGTGATGCGTGATGCGTGACCGCAAAGGTGACGAATGCTATAGAAATCAAAAGCAAGGCAAGGTTCTGTAGATTTCTCGATATTTGGTGTAAAATAAGTCTCATTGAGTTCTCCAAATTTAATCAGGTAACATCAAACCATTCGCTGACATAAATTGAAACACATTTCAGTAAGTAACGAGATTCGTCATTTCTACATGAAATCTTGAATTTTCGGCTAATTGCTCGAGTTTTTTGAGCTTCAAAATTACGAGTGCCCACAACTTTTAACACAGATATTTATAGCTTAGCCTTAGTACATTACGCTGATAACAGTCATCATTCATGTAGAGGTCCCACTTTTGCAAAAAATCTGTTTGTTTGGGGGCTATGTTGGCAAAAATGCTAAAGACGTTTCTAGGAGGGTTCGGGAAAAAAATCATAACTTTGCTAATACTTAAGCTAGGCAAGTAGTTTTTAATTCTGTGGAAAGAAGAAAAAATTATCTAGTAATTCTGAAAAAATCAGATTGCTTTGTTAAATGTGCGAGTTTTTAGCAATGATCGCGTAACAACCAAAATTTGGGTTTCAATTTTCGATTTTGTGTGATTTTCGACTTGCCTACAAAAAAAATTCGTCAAAAAATAAAGAAAGCGAATCTGGGGAAATAAAGGCCATTTTCGTTGATTGCATATGTTGCTGGGCTTGTGTAGAAAAAATGAGGGCAATTCATTTTCCACCAAAATTTGAGTGGTCGGTTCTTACACGGACACGCTCTTAACACCTCCATTCTAGCTGAGAGTGCATATTTTACCCTTATCTCCAGTGCGTGGCAAGATTGGCGTTCTTCTATCCCTCGCTTTGCATCCCTTGCCAAATGGTGGGAAGGGGGTAAGAGTCTCATTAAGGGGCTTACGATCAGATATTGTTGCAAGAGGTCTAAAACTCGTTCTGCCAACAGAGAGCTCCTTGTTCGCCTCATTGAACATCTGAAGGCGAAAGTTGATAATGGTTCCTCTTCTTGTGTTGCCCCTTACCATTCTGCCCTTGAGGCCCTCGCCAAAATTGATTTGGAGCTTGCTAAGGGCGCTCAAGTTCGCTCCCGTGCCCGTTGGGTCGAAGAGGGTGAGACTTCCTCTGCCTACTTTTTCCGACTAGAAAAGAAGCTTGGCGCCAATCGCTGGATTTCTGCCACCAGACTAGATGATGGTTCCATCGTATCCTCTCCAGCCGAGTTATGCGCTTCCTTTGCTGCCTTTTACGATTCTCTTTTTTCTGCTACTCCTACGGATCCTCAAATCAGTGCATCTCTCCTTAACAATGTCTCGTCGACCCTCTCTCCTGCTTCAGCTGCTGTGAAGGACTTTTGACTATACCTGAATGTCTGACTGCTCTTCAAGGTATGGCCAGGCGTAAGGCCCCTGGCCTTGACGGACTCCCTATGGAGTTCAATCTCAAATTCTGGTCCGTCCTTGGTTCTGATTTAGTTGACGTTCTAAATTCATGTTTCGACTCTGGTTGCCTCTCCTTATCACAGCGCCGTGGCGTCATTTCATTATCTTTTAAGAAGGGTGATCGCCTGGATCCACGAAACTGGCGCCCCATCTCCTTGCTCAATGTGGATTACAAATTAGCTGCGCGCGTCATTGCTGGCCGTCTTTTGAACGTCATTCATCTAGTGGTAGATAAAGACCAGACTTGCGGGGTTCCTGGCAGATTTATTGGTGAAAATGTAGCCCTCCTTCGTGATGTTGTCTATTACACTACTTCTTTCGATATTCCGGCTGTCATCCCTTCTCTGGATCAGGAAAAGGCCTTCGACAGGGTGGACTGGGGTTTCATGAGATCCACTCTGTCCACCATGGGTTTTGGCCCTTCTTTCATCTCTTGGGTCAACTTATTCTATAATCGCGTTCAAAGTGCTGTCAATGTTAATGGTAGTCTGTCGCCTTTCTTTCATTTGTCACGTGGTGTTCGTCAAGGTTGTCCGCTCTCTCCTTTGCTTTACGTTCTGGTTTCTGAAGTTCTTGCCGTCAATATTCGTTGTAATCCCCGCATTTCAGGTCTTGTTCTACCCGGTTCATCGCCACTCTCGCCAATCTCTCAATATGCTGACGATACTTCGCTCATTTTGTCATCGGACGACTCTATAAAAGCTACTTTCGAAACTTATGATTTGTATGAGAAAGCTTCTGGATCCAAATTAAATCGTTCGAAATCCAAGGGTCTTTGGCTTGGCAGCTGGCGTGGCCGTTCAGATCCCCCCGTTGACCTCGATTGGTCATCCTTCAAATTGAAGGTCTTGGGAGTGTTTGTCGGCATTGGTGATCTTACCGAAGACAACTGGCGACCCCGCATCAATGCTGTCAGCAAGGTTCTATCCTCTTGGCGTTCTCGATCTCTGTCGTTCCGTGGTAAATCCCTGGTGATTAATGCTCTTGCTCTTTCCCGGATCTGGTACGTTGCATCTCTTGTCTACATGCCAGCCCGGGTTAGGCAGGAGCTCTGTACTTTAGTTTTCAAGTTCTTTTGGAGTGGCAAGCCTGACCTTGTATCCCGTACTGTTGTTGTCCAACCTACCTGTTTGGGTGGTTTTTCTGTTGTTGATGTCAGACTGAAAGTGTGGTCCCTTTTGGCTCAATGGGTGAAACGTTTTGCTTCTTCTCGTTCTGGCTGGGTTTCATTTATGTCGTTTTGGTTTCAGTTGTCCCTCAGTGCTTCTCCTCTGGATGTTTTCTCTGCCCCTTTTTCTTTCCGTCTTAACGGTCTTCCGCCATTCTATGAATCTCTGGTTCTTGCTTGGCGCGAACTCGGTGGTTCTTTTTCCGTATCCCAGTCTTCTCTGGCTTTTGGTTGTGGTGATCCTTTTTTCTGTTCGCCTGTCCGCTCTATGTCTACCAAGTGTTGCTACCTCTATTTGTTGTCCAATAAGTTGGTTGACCCACACTGTGTCATGAAATTCACCCCGACCTATGGCCCTCTCTACTGGCCTACTACGTGGCGTTCCTTGTTCTTTTTTGATGTCGACCGTAAAGTGACTGACCTTAACTGGAAAATTGCGCATGGAGTTCTTTATACGGCTGAACGTCTTTCCTCTTTTGGTCTGGCTGTTCCTCTAGCGTGCTTTTGCGGTGCCCCCGTTGAGTCTAAATCTCATTTGTTTTTTGTTTGCCCCTTGGCTCAAAGTGTCTTGTCGTGGTTGCAGTCTTTGATGTTTTCCTTCAGTGGTATGTCTCCAGCTCTGCTCGTTCGTCATTCCCTTTTTGGCTTCAGCCCTGACGAGTTACTTGTTGTCCCACGTATTTTTGCTTACATCTTAAACGTGTGTAAATTTTTCATCTGGCATTCTAGGAATGATTTTCGGT
>OZ026598.1:27891632-27916632 GCA_964020085.1 Micromussa lordhowensis
TTTTAAAATTTAAAAACGCGCCCAGAGCCATGAGAAATACTCGAATTCGCCGGCAGTGTATAGCTCACCTGGGTGTAAAATATCCTAACGTACCTGAACAGAAAAAAAAAGCTTTGTTGAGTTATGGCAGTTATGCTCAGCAAAACAAAATGTGGCTGCAACGGAGACGGATCGAAAAGCTAAAGACTCTTTGTAAGATGTGGGCTTCTTTTGTTTGAAAGAGCTGATGGACTTTGAACGTATTGATTATATGCGTACAGGTCGCAATTTACGCAGTGCCTGCACAAGGACGTTCTGTCCCTGGGGTTCTGTCTAGCCTGACTTTACCTGGATAGCCTTATCTCGCGTAATATCAAATACAGCAAATATCATCAGCATGGAGTGCTTGCGTCTGAACTGAAGAAAAAAGTGAACTGAACTGAAGAAAAAAGTGAACTGAAGCAAAAAGCGAACCACTGAAAGTTTCTCCGCGCGCTTGGGAGCCATTCGAACATTTCAGTTGCGTAACACAGCGTAAATATATGTTTTTATTATATAAACACCAGTGAAATACCAAGTGAGCTTTCCCGCGAAAACTTCATATCTTCACACGTGAAGAGATCACCCTCGTTATGGCTACATAATAAATCGCGCCTTTTTCACAGGAGTTTATCCGGTGTTTATATAATAAACAGAATATTACATGCCCGCTTGTGGATATGAATTTTATCCTCTCGTGTTCGACTCGATATCTCACTCGTTCGCTGCGCTCACTCGTGAGATATCGAGTTGAACACTCGAAGATAAAATTCATATCCACGCGCGGTCATGTAATATCCTCTATGTATGGGAAAGTAACGCGGATCGTATATGACAGTTCGAAATGTGGAAAAGAAATTCAATAAGAACGAGTAACTTCGACTCTTCCGTGTTTCCGTAGCGTTTTGACGCCGTTTCAAAGCAATTCCAGGGAGTTTAGTTTCGATCACTCTTTTCCTCTCTATATGATATGTGAACAGACTACAAAACAAATAGCCCACAGCCGATCCAACACAGGGAGTCGAAGTTAGTCGATCTTAATACTGAATTTCTTTTCCATATTTCGAACTTTTCTGACTTTTCTATATGATCAGCGTTACATTCCCATACAAACTCTTTTATTTTCGCTCGCTGTTACGCAACGGACTGTCATATTAAAAATGTTCAGGTCTCAAGGAGCTTGGGATATCTGTACTTTAAAAATTCCCTACTAGTGACGCGCGTAAAATAACGCGACAGTGGAAATCCACCATGAACGCATGCCGTGGAATTGTACTGACTCAAGCATTGGACAACATACCGTGGATGTTTATACAGAACATTTTTGAAATTTTATATATTTATCGGATTGTTTTTAGTTGGAATTTATCTTTTTTCACTGCCCCGCTGATTGACTTCGCTAAACACTGCCTAACGAAGAAAACAGTGTTGATCATGGAAAGTTACAGTACGGCCAGCAATAAATAAAGTTGTATTTTTTACCTGCAGGCCTGCTTGACGAAACCTCGATAACTGACCCCTGTGAATGTTTGCACAAACTTGAAAACCCTAACGCCCCGTTCGCTTTGTTATCCTATTAGTTGGGAGGTCTTGCGTGACCTATTCCACGTGAAATAGTGGCTGACTTGCGAGGGAAGATCGCCATTCTAAATGATAAGAAAGAGAATCTCTCCCTGGACGCTTGTTTCTCAAGTTTGTGTACGTGTTAATAATCGCTCGACGTGACTAACTGTGTCCCCAGAGGGAACCGGCTTTGGGTCTACTTTGCCGTGGCTGGTATGATGGCGTGCAAACAGTCCTTCTTGATTGCACGTAAATGGTTTATAAATAAATGGTTTATGAATAAACAGTGTAGTTTGCACTGCATCGCCCTTATCGAGGTAACGGACAAGCGTGTATCCTTTGCCTTTTAGTTTTGTTGTCTTCAGTGTTTACAAATCACCGGAAGTGAATTTGATTGGCTTGCCTCTTCGTGAAGGAACACATGCATGCAACTCACGTGTGTTTGGCGCCAAAGTCCGATCATAACCCAACAAGAACGATACACGCGACTTCTTCGTCTGGGCTAGATCATAGCCGCGGCTTGTACTAGTGTGTGCAGTTAATTTTATGTCTTTCTATTAGAATACTAAATTGTTATAACACCAAAAGGAATTACTCTTAGAAAGAAATATGGTGCGGCCGAAACACGGCTATCCGCCCAAACAAGGGCTTTATTCGCCGGATTTTGAGACAGAGGCTTGCGGAGTTGGATTTGTGGCGAAAATCAATGGAGAGAAGAGCTTCCAGGTAGGAAAACGTCCACTATTTTTGAGCCGACGTACGAGAAGTCTTCCGCCTTTCAGGTTTTGGAATCTGAAGAGCTTTCGATCGTTCGAAGATTCGACGTTTCGTATTTACAAGTGAACCGTATTTGGAGAGTAAACATTAGCCTGAGCTTGCGAGCAAGCGTAAGATAAGCTTAAGTTATTTACTTTACAAGTGCAAAACGTTAGTATGACAAGGTTATGTACAATATTAAAAACCAAAGCAGTGGTTTAGAATAAAATCTGCCGATATTTCAAACGACCGTTTCCATTCAGAAAGACAACCAATATGGAAGCAGTCTAGTCGAATCAATCGATCTGTGTAGTGACTATTCAGTTCAGTAGTTTTACACACTTTGTACAGTAACAGGTTGAGGCCACGTGGCTTTTCCCCGAATTTGCTACTGTAGTTCTGGGAGAATTCTTTTAAAAATATGTTCTCTTATGGATTGGCGTCGTTTCCTTTTATCGTGCAGTGAATTTTTCCTCGTTCCATTCATTAAATATTACTGAGTTACAAAGTTGTTATTCTGAAAAGTCACTCTTTGTTTTCGTTTTCTAATACGAGATTGACTTGACCACCGTCTGGGAATGCGGTGTAAGTTATATGTCTAACAATAGCCTTGGTTAATTTCATTTAACATGATAATTTTCAACTCATTTCCTGTTCGTGTACTGTTATGATAGCAGTTCTTTGTTTGTGTTCAAATAATCTCACACTTTTACGTTCCATGGTGATTCTCACAGGTAATGTCACCTGGGTGAACCTGTAGTAGTAAATCATGTTTTGTTTCCGTTTGCGAGAGTCAAACCTATCTCACAATTGCCTGAGCACAGCACTGTCGCATTTATTGCTATGGCATTGTCTTAATTTTTCTTGAAGAAATAATTTTCTTTCACCATATTCCTCTTTTTTATTATTTCAAAGCTGAACACTTATAAATTATTTCCAACTCAGTTGATTGCATTCCCATCAGTGGCCTTGTTTTGGGTGAAGAGTTTGGCCTGTCTCATCTTAATGGGCATGGTGTCAGAACACCAATAAATTGTACATGTGAGGCCTGTCTTGTGGATATTTATTTTTGTCACACACAATCATTCTCCTGTTGGAACAGTTTTTGGTACACATCCAGTAACAAAATAAAACCACACCCTGATCGTTTTTTTTTGCAGCCTGTTTTCCCTCTTCTCAGCGAGCATGTTTTTTAGACCAATTGTATCTTGTTTACCTTAGTGTGGTCATAAAAAAAATAGTTTTGTTTTTACCACAATTCACATCCAGTGAAAAAGACATAACCACACCTGGTGGTATCCTTGTTTAGCCTGTTTTCTCAGCGCTCAAAGAGTGTTTTTTAGATCAGACATTGTCTTGTTTATTTCGGTGTGGTCATAAAAAATTAATTTTATACTACAACGATTCACATCCAGTGAAAAATACATAACCACACCTGATCATATTATTTCATAGCCTGTTTTCCCTCTGCTTAGCAAGTATGTTTTTTTAGACCAAATTCTGTCTCGTTTTCCTCAATGGGGTCTAAAAAGGATTTTCTTCCCAACCATACACATCCAGTGAAAAATACATTATTCTTTTGTAGCCTGTTTCTGGTTTGCTCAAAGAGTATGTCATTTGAACCAAATTTTGCCTTGTTTACTCCTGCAAGGTCATGAAAAATTAATTCAAACCTAGTTGAACTCTTTTCAGGAACCTTTAAACAAGGATGCACATCTAGTGAAAAATGTAGCCACACATGCTATTATATTATATTTGGCAGCCTGTTCTCATTCTGCTTAGAGAGGATGTTTTAAGAGCAAATTTTGTCTTGTTTGCATCAGTCTGGCCATGAAAAATTAATTAAAACTTGAACCTTTTCTTGAAAAAAAAAATTAAACAAGGATACACATCCAGTGAAAAATATAGCAACATGTGGTATAATTCTTTTGTAGCCAGTTTTCTTTCTGCTCAGTGAGTAAAATTGTTATTTGAATCAAATTTTGCCTTGTTTACGTCAGTGAGGTCATCAAAAAAATCAGTTTAAATATTAGCTTAACTCTTTGAAAAGAATGCACTATTCTTCATGGAATATAAAGTCTTTACCAACCACCCAACCTTGAAGCATTTTTTTAATTTCCCTGTTTCTCTGTTAAATCATGGCCTGGCTTGGTTATTACTTCATTGTTATTTTTGACCCATACACACAATTTGTCAGTTGTGAAATCTGTCTATTCCACTCACTGTAATCTGGTTGGTATCCAGTGTTGACAAATCCTATTATAAAACATGTCTTGACATAAGCTGACAACTGGTTGAAAGATACTCTGTTTTTATGTCATGTTGTAGACAAGAAGTGCTAAAAATATGGCACTGATAAATGTGACTGAGGTTGTATTATTTCTGAAAGGAAGAAAGTTAACTAACCAATCAGATTTTAGTAGTTTGCAAATTAATTCATTTTTTGGAGTTGTAAGAGTAAACAGTTTGCCAATTTTTCCTAAAACCTCTTGAAACATTGAATTTGAAGAAAAATAACTGCTAATTATTACTTTTGGTGTTACAAGGTCTTCTATTTTTGAAGGTTCAAAGTCTAATATTTTGCAAACAAAACGTTATTTACATAATATTATGTGGCCAAAAACCAGACAAATGTTATTGAATTATTAATGGTTCACTAAAAATTTTGTGGAAGATGCTGTGCTAGTGATTTTTAGATTTTAAACCATTCTCACTTTTTCCTATTTAAAAGTATTCTTCACAATAAGTATCCAACATTGACTATATGGCATCTGAGTGATGCGTTTCTAAATCACAAGTTTTAGTCACTGGGAACCAGGCAACCTTTAAACCAGTTCATAATTCTTTACCACACCTACATGCATCATTTTGCACAGTAAAATAACTTTCTCACTTTTTGTATCTTCTGCAAAACCCGGTATGACCAATCGATAAAAACCGATATCGGAAAACCATTCGATAAATCGATATCAATCGATAATTTTTAATTAATCGATATCGATTTTATCGATCAATCGATAGAAATCGATACTCACAGTCTTCCGCGTATTTAACGATATCGATTTTATCGTTCATTACCTCTCTTCTGCTTTAGTTGCGGAGTTCATCATTTACTTCGTTTTACTTATTTATAGAATGATTTTAGCTCTGATTTGTAGTATGATTTTTGCGGCGGCGAGGGTTTTGCTGACAAAACATTTACTGGAGACAATGTCTAGCATTACAACTACGCAGCTTCGTACTTCGTAGTACATGTATTTGTAGGATGTCATTACGACATTTAGCTTGAACAGTTTCTGAGTAAATACAAAAAGCGGTTATGTTATGTTGCGTTTCCCCGTTGAATCATGCCAGGGAATCGTGTTAATATTATTTGATTATCAGTATTCATTCAATTATCGATTTGTTAAATAAATCTTTAAATTCATCCTACTTGATTCATTGAATCGTAAGAGTGTTTTTATGGAAGATTTGATACATTTTAGAAATTCGATAAAATCGATAACATTAATTTAAAAATCGATAATTATCGATTACTCACAACGTGTCCTTTTATCGATTTTAATCGATTTCCGATACAATTTACTAATTTTTATCGATTGTTATCGAATGTTATCGATTATCGGTTTTATCGATTGCACATGCCGGGTGCAAAAGGACTTTTCTACTTGCCAGTAAAAATATGTCAGGCAGCACACATAGTTTAGCATATCCTGTCTTCCCATCAATTGCAATGTCGCTTTCTAGCACAAGAAACTTGCTGTTTGCTAAGTTGGCAGTTCAGACTGATGATGATCAGTAGAGATCGTAGAATGTATCTCAAACCAAACCGTGGTTAAAGTGAATTTATGTCTAAGTCAAATTGAAGTCAAATTGAGTCTGTTTCTCTTATCGTCAATTCAGAACCCTCACTCATTTTACTGTACTCCAGATAAGCAAAATCAATTTCTGTAATACACTTTTCTTTTTTATAACGATTTAACTTTTAAAAGAGTATCGAGGCTGAAATTTGCAAAATTTGAAGAATATTTTAACAAAATAAATGCGAGGCTGAGATTTTGAGAAGAATATAATTTTGTGTGTTAAAAATTTGTAAATAATTATACAATGTAATTAGCATGTTTTTAACTAAACGATATAAAATTCTTCCTCTCTCTAAGTGGCAAAACTGGTCAAAAAGCAACAAAAACAGCACTAGCCATATGTTGAAGGCTAATAACATTTCTAAAACAAGTTATGTGCCTGATATCGGGCTTTATATTGTAATGCCTTCTGTCTGGCTCCAAAATTACTTCAGTGCCATCCAGGCACCAAATACATACGAAAACAGTCATTTGCTATAATCTAAAAATATTCACAAGAATATTTTCAGCCTAAAATTGGCAGAAAAATAAGAATATTCAGCTTTGGCCTGAAAATAATATTCTTATAAGACTTGTAAAAAAAGTGTAATCAAGGAGTTGAGACTAACTTTGTAACATGCGGGTCCACTGACCAGCATGTGAAGAAAGTGCAGGTATCCAGCAGCCCTGGGGCTAGTTCATTTTGTTATCCGATCAGCTACCAGATTCTATCCTTCACCTGCCCAACAGGAAAGTGAAGTTATTTTGGAGGAATTTTTGGGGAAAATTCAAAGAAATACTGTAAGAGATCAAATAAATTGTTTTTAGTTTTAGTTTGTTTCAATGAATTAATCAATACTGTGTAGTAATACAATATTGTTGTGGGCTAGTGGTAATTACCTATACCCTTTCTATAGCTTGCCCTTGAGGCAAGCTGAAACATCTATTTTCATTACACCTTGCTGGTAACTAACATGAAAGATTTTACTAGCCACAACAATTTTGAACTAACAAGTACTTGTCAGGTCCAAATAGACCACCTTCATAATATTAAAATCCAGCTTGATATTGAGGCCTAGAGGACACAAACAAAAGAAACAAACAAACATGGTCATTCAATTTTCTTTGTTTGTGTCCTCTAAGCCTCTCTGCCAAGCTTAATTTCAATGTATTGAAAACGGTCTATTGATCCAGTTTTTGTTGTTATTAATTCTTAAGTTCTATGCCTTACTTCAGTTCATAAGATCCTGAATTGAAATGTACTAGCCAAATTAATAATTAGGATTTTTACTATCATGCGACTAGTTGGCTACCAGTTAAGCGCTACAATAATCACTCAATGTTATTAATCCCTGATTCAATGACTTCCCACTGGTTCCATTCATTAAAGATTCAACACTTTTTGATCAGGGGGTTTTGCTACATGGTGAAAATCTTCGATACATGTCAATGTCATGTTGATCGTTGGTGCCACACAGAGAACTTATGCATATCTTTTGACAGGTCCTGAAGGGTCTTTGTCCATGTAGTCCTCCAAAATGGTTCAAGGGTGACTTAACTAATCTTACAAACATTGTTGGGTCCTCTTTAGCCTTCAAAGATCTGCCATCCAGATCTTTGTAGGTGCCTTTGTTAAGATTCTTACATCCTATATCTTTGGGATCTTGAAGCACTAGGTTTGCATATACAACATCAAATGATTAAAGAGAAACTACTGGACACTCTACATTCTTTTCTTATTTATTTTATACTGTTTATTAAAAGAAAAACATGACTGACAAAATGTTTTGTTAGCCGTGTCCAGTTCTGGCCATGAAATCCCAGGTTACTGCACTCTGATATCATTCTGTACTTCTAAACGTGAGGAAGTATAAAATACTTATAGTGTGAGAAACTAAGGATTTCAACTACTTAATACTTTGTGGCTGAATTGTATCAACTATAGGCCAGTTCACCCGTAACATTGAGGGCCCATCAAACATACTCAGCCGTAACAGGTGTTACGGGTTACGTACAGCCCTTGCTGACAGCCCTGCCAATTAACTAGGTATTTTCTTGATTTTTTCCCCTCAGTCATTAAACATTTCTCACCATTCAACATTTGTCATTCAACATTTGATGTTCCTAACTAAGTTTATGAATATAAAAATGTTTCTTTAGTTGTACCTGCAAGCTTAATGCCTCAAAATACATTAATAATATTGATCCTATATGGCCTATGGATTTACTGTAAAGTGAAAATCCAATGTGAAGGCCTGATCAATGCTATATGACTTGTAAACATTTACATGAATAAATAAAATATTTTTCGTGTTTCTTTTGCGTTATAGAAACATATATGGAAATTTGGGAGGACACAAAATGCTATGGAAACATGAGCCCCATGCAAGCAAGTGTTTTCACAGCTTTTCCAAGCCCTCCCAAACTTTCATGAGGTTTTTTTTTAAACTTGATAGAAACACTGGAAAAAAGTTGCAAGAAAACGAAAGGAAAATCGACTTCTACTTTGAGTATCAAAATGTAGATTCTCTTTACTCGTGCTTTCATTATGTCAAGAGCTCATGATAGTTCTGTGTTTCTACTGAGATAAAGAAGTGTGGCTTTTAGCACATGCTACTTAGAGGGTGCTTCTTGTTAATTATATGCTTGTGCAAACATTTGTTATCTGAAAATTAATCTTCTCCTGACTTATTTATATTACATTTGTACCTTGTGCAAGTCATCTGTCATAAAAAGCCATTTTTAAGATTATTTTGTCAGCCCAACATCTTCTACAAGCACCCACAATTATTGGCTAATTTTGCAAATTGTTCAGATTACCAAGCAATGTGGACAATTCTTCATGTAATAAACAATTATTGGATGAGGGTTTTGTGATATCCAGAATAATCAAGGTCGAGGTAAAGGTTATCAGCCGAAGCTGAAGGCTGAGGCTGATAAACCCTTACCGAGACCTTGATTATTCTGGATGTCACAAAAACTGAATCTAATATTTGTTTTATTATACATTGAACGAAAAACAAAATGTTTTTGCTCCTTAATTGACGGCAAGCAACACAAAGCGTGTGAACTTGACATGATTACCCTTAGAAATCATGCACTACAGTCATACATGACGTGATAACCTGTGATCTTGAGTAACCTTGACATGATTATTGTGTAATCTGCAGTTATGATGTCATGAACGCTGATTTAAAAAATTCACTGTAGGCTTTCGGCCAATCAGAAAAGAGTTAGAGATTTCAATGTATAATAATATAATTAACAGGCAGTTTGACTACATCCTAGTCTAATTTGGAAATATTAATTGATTCATAAAATTCCTCTTTCTGCCACAGTGGACTCTACCTGTGTCCAATAATTTTGGCAGACGTCAGAAGTTTTGATCTAGTAGTAATTATTTCCAAATTGGGTGGCATGTAGCCCTGTTATATATACAAACAAATTATTATAATGATGACTGGTTCTTTTTTAGGTTTTGTCCGAAGCACTTACAGTGCTGGAAAGGATGAAACACAGAGGAGCTGTTGGATGCGAGGAGAACTGTGGAGATGGTGCTGGAGTTATGACAGGAATTCCACATGCCTTCTATGAGCGAGTCATAGAGTAAGAACCTAGTTACAATATTCTATTCATCAGGACAGATGATGAACAAATTTATCATTGGATGAGCTTTTTTGACATCTAGAATAATCCAGGGCAAGGTAGCAATTATCATCTGAAGGGGAAAACTCAGGCTGATAACTCATCGTGTGACCGTGGTTCTGGATATCATAAAAAGCCATTTAGCATTATTGTGTTATTATTGTTTTATTATGTACACATTGTGGCAAAAGAACTTGCATGTAGTTGTGAGTAAACCAATTTTAATTAATACTGTGTAGGTATACATGTAACTGAACTCAACACATGTTGAATACCCTTGCAGCTATGTGCAGAGACACTCTGCACATGACAAAATATCTAGAGTTACATGTATCTGCAGCTCAGAGAATAGGGATTGGGACTTGTGCACAATGGAGTCTGGCTGTACAATAAGTCCAAGTCTTTGAAAAGAATGAAACATTACAGATCATCACAAAGCTAAGACTGCAGGCAACCTCATGTTGGGATCAGACAGTTAATTAGATATAATTCTATTCTATATTCTATTATCTATCTATAATAGTGGCCATGGAGAACTAGATACAATATTACTGCGCTTTTCAATAACACGCGGACTCTGCAATTCAAAGCTCAACCGACAAATGTGTTTTTCGCTACCGTCAATCAAATGTTCGGCGGCTCCTCCCCGCTTCCGACTATGTTGTCTGAACTGTACTCAAACGATTTGATTTGATTACTGCGCGCTCGGCAGTAGTCGGAAGCTGGGAGGAGCCGCTGAACATTTGATTGACGGTAGCGAAAAACGCATTTATCGGTTGAGCTTTGAATTTCAGAGTCCGCATGTTATTGAATAGTGCAGTAAAGACTACAAACCCTGTTTGATGGCATTGAAAACATTGAATATGGCATATACTACATGTATGCATTCAGGGCTGGAAAAAAACCACCTTGCTGCTTGGGACAAGTAGATTCTGTTGGCAGGCTAGTAACTTTTTGTTTTCACTTGCCTGATGACCAAGGGCTCGGGCAAGTCTTCTGCCAACTAAATCAGAGAGAGAGCTACTTGGCCAAGGGCAAGGTAGAATTCAATTTTTTTTAGTCCTGCATTCTAATTCTGCTTCTTTCTAGGGAAGGTAAACTGGGATTCACTTTGCCATCAGCTGGTGATTATGCAACTGGGATATTCTTTATTGACACTGACCCAAACAAGGTAAACATTTAATGTACATAGTGAATTTCAAAATATATCATGTTTGTGTGAATTTTTTGGTTTTTAATTTTGAGTCCTTTTTTGCATGTATATCAAGGATGCTGCATAGAATTTTAACCAATATTATTATAGTGCTTTATGTCACAATTCTACATGGTAATAGTAAGCATAGAAAGTAATGCAATCAGGTGGCAATAACAAAAGACGAAAACAACCATGTGGTGTATTAGATAGGGTAAAATCCCTGTGGCAAGTTGTGCTCAATATCAAGCTTTGCACCCAAAATAAAACCCTCACTTATATTCCCCCATTAACATGGGGATGGAACAATAGTATTTGTAGAACTTTGCGATCTCCTCTCCCAGCAACAGAGAGGTTGCATCGTACAAGATCAAGGCAAAGATACGAGATGGCAAGACGCAAGCAATGCCAAAAGCAAGCTTGGTGACCCCTATTTATTGACAGAACTAGATGCTCCAGAAGCGTTTTCTCGAGCTTTGTATCACAATATCAAATCTTGCGTTAGCTTTGAGCACATTAGAAACAGAAAAGAATAAGGATATTAAACAGTTAAGCTGTAACTATTACTATTCAAGTTGCGTGGTTGAGTATCCTCTTTATCCAATTGCATGTTGTTCACCTTCAAAGTTCTGTTCCTGAAAATTCTTGATCTTTTCAACATCTGAGGTGATTGTCTCAGCATTGTAGTTTCTTGTTAATCAAGCTTATAGTAATTATGGCTCATTTGGTATTTCATGAAAACTAGCATGAAGTATGGAAATTAGTCATGAACCAACCCGTCCCGTAAATACTCAACATCTTTGTTTGTGAGGTGAGCATCTACGGTGACTCTTTCCAATGCTTTCCTTGTGAAAAACAGCATTCTGTAAACTATGTTGTTCATGAAAAGCAAGCACACAATTACCAAGCTAAAGCAATTCTCATCCCTGGTTTCCCGCACTGTCCACTAGGAATGCCTGGAACCATGACCCCCTATCTGTGGCCCCAGAAGAACTGCTTGCATTTTTAGACTTGGGCTTTCCTGCAGAAGCCCGAGTAATAACAGACCTAAGCCTCTCCCCCAGGAAGGGAAAGTGGGCAAAACTAAATTTATAATTGTTACAGACTACTCTTTTGTGTGACGGCTGCCAGGACAATGCCCTGGGAAAGTGAACTACAGACTTTTATTGCAAGTGCAGTGTCTCAAAGTTCAACCAATAGGAAAAGCTGTCATCATCTCTTCTCATTGTGTCAGTAGGCACATAAGGCTAGGTAAAACTGTACTATAAACTAGATAAATTAAATAGACACAATGTGGTGATGTACTAGCAATAAATAGGGCTTGCAAATGCAACGATCAGTTAAAGAGACGGAGTTAAGATATCTTTCTCAACTACATTGCAGTATATATGTAAGAATGTCGGACATGCAATGTTCTTGTACTAGCTGCACAAGAAAAGGAGCAGTACATATGAACAGGGCCTAGTATTACGTTGTTGTCTGGGGAAGACTTTGTGGATCGCGTGACAAAATGAGAAGAGCCTAGCACCTAGGAACAACATGTTCCATTTTTTACATTTTATTATTCGCTAAAGGTGTTATTGTTGCTTTTGGAACATATTTGCAAAATAGGAAACATTTTCTGCAGTTTTTGTAAGATTTGATGAGTTGTACATTTGTGGTTATTTGTGAGAATGAGAACTTTCAACAACTGTTTCAAGTTTTTCTCAGGAATTTAATTAGTAACACCAATGTGAAGATGAACCGCCAGGCGGTAAAGTGGAGTGGGGTTATACATGCTAGAACTTAAAAACAGTATGAATTGAGTGATCATATGTTTTTCTTGTTTGTGTTAACTATGCAGGCCAAAGTATGTGAAGACATGTTTGCAGGATTTGCAAAAGAATGCCAAATTGAGGTATGGAAGGAGTTCTTAATTTTTTCCTGTCATTTTGATTACTGAAATAAGTACTTTTCCCTTCTAAAAGCTTGACTACAAATTTTATTCTTGTGTACTTTTTAGGTTCTAGGTTGGAGGGATGTACCATTTGACAACAGTATGATTGGAAAAACTGCTGCGGAAAGTCAGCCACTAATAAGACAGGTAAATAAATGTAAATTGAGTTATTTGTTATCATTTGTTACATTGTGCAGAACTTTGCTGTGATTTTTGCCTTTCAGGATTAGTTTTTTTCTGCTCAACATCAGCAGTGTTATCAAAGGAGAATTTAAAGAAAGCGTTAAGCTGCATCAGCCCAAATTTGTTCACTCCAAGCAAACGTAATTATACAGATGTAGGTTCCTTTTTCATGACAAGAATTTTGTTGCACGTCCTTGTAACATTGAATGCTTATTTACTTGCAGGTGTTTGTGACAAGCTCACTTGATCAGGAAACATTCAAAAAACAGGTACTGTAACATTTGCTGATTAAAAAGATTTTAATTGATTATTCATTATTTGTGGAAGATCATAATCATGTAGTGCTTTGCAAAATTTTGGTCATGTGACTCCTCTATTCCCACTCATGTGTTTTTAACTTTTTTTTCTAGGTTTATCTCTTAAGAAAAATGGCATCAAATAGGATCGGCACAAAAAATAGACGGTTTTACATCTGCAGCTTATCCTGCGACACAATTGTCTATAAGGTACACTTGTAAACAGATACAACTGTTATTAAGTCATCTTTTAAAGTCAACTGGGTCAGCTGATAATAGTTGATCTGTGTTTGTATCTTTTCTTCAGGGAATGTTGAAACCAACACAGCTAAAAGTTTTCTTTCCTGATCTACACTCAGAGGATTACTGGTGAGAAAATTGTTTCCAATGATGTTGATAACTATTTATATGTTAGTCAGTGGAGCTCACATTAAATAACATGACATTCTAATATTATGTTTTATAGCTATGATTTCTATTTTTTCAAATTAATGTTTGGTGTGTAAACTTACCAGAAATATAGGTATTCAGTCCTCTACTTTGTACAATTTCCACGGTTCTTTTGGGGTAAAAGCAAAAGGAAAAAATGTGTTACTTGATATCTGATTATAAATCTTTTCCCTAATGACAAATGGTGCTTGTATTTTGCTGCAGGACCCACTTTGCCTTGGTTCATGGCAGATTTTCAACAAACACATTTCCAAGTTGGGAGAGAGCTCATCCAAACAGGTTTGTTCTTTGTGAGTTTTTAATTTGAAAGTCAATATAGTACATAGTATAGCATAATGAATTTTAACTTCTTCGAGCAGTAATTTTTAGTAATATAATTATTTTTTTTAAGAAAATGCAACATTATAGTGAAGCCATTTTGATTATGCTTTCTGATTCACATGACTGCTTAATGTTTGATGAATCTTTAATCAGACTCGAGTCTGAAATCTAGCTTCTCCTTACAGTTTGCAATGTGGCTAAATGTAATTTAGGCTAAGTTAAATGCAAGACAATGCTGGCCAGCAGTATCTCCCAGGGTTCTGGTGTGGGGTGGCCAGGGGTTAATTTTGTGCATGGGCCCTACATGGCTTACAGCTCGGCTTTGGATGTCGAGTCATTTGTGCTTTGTTATTGCTGTCGGATAGCTTGCACTGTGATTTTATTCCCCACCCGCCCCTCCCTCTTGCTTTGGTAAGTATGTGGTAAGTATTTGTGTTTCCACTGACTTGTCAGTGTGATGGTGCCGGGTGGGTGGCTGCCGCTCACAGAGTTGTCATGGATACCTTATGCGGTCGGCTCGGTTTGGTTCGTGGCCTCACCCTCCTTTCTAGGCACCATTCTCTATGAATAAACTATTGTTGATGAGTTTAAATACATTTTAAAGAGAACAGGTGATGAGAATAAACATAATGAACTAACCAGCTTAGCTGGGAGCAAGATACAATACAATGTTAATGTGCGCCAAAAAGACATGTCCAGTTGAAGGGATTTATACCCATAATGCACTAGGAAATTCATAGCCACGCTTTGTGTTAATACCTTCTTCATTTTATGATTGTTGCTGCACATAGCCTTGACAATGCTGCCCTTGTTTGCCATTTCAGGTATCTAGCCCACAATGGAGAGATCAACACAATACGAGGGAACATCAACAACATGAACACAAGAGAGGGAACCATGTTCAGCGAGTACTATGGCAGCAACACACAGAAGTAAGTACTCTTATTGCAAAAGAAGTACAAGTCTGTGAAAGTTTGAAACTGAAATGTGTTTCTTTTTTTTATTTTCACCAGCCTGTTTCCAGTCATAGAAGCAGACCTGTCAGACTCTGGTTGTGTTGATAATGTGCTAGAACTTCTTGTCATGGCTGGAGGCCGCTCCCTTCCAGAGGTACTTTTATACAACAGTATCGTAGCAAGGGGGAAAATTGGGGGGGGGGGGGAGGGTGGAATTGAGTGGCAAAGGTGCGAGCTGCTATGGGGTCTGGGGGCATTCTCCAAGAGCAATTTGTCTCGGCAAAGCAATCCAGATTGGAAAAGGGATAACACTTACAGCGTCAGTTACAAAATAACGAACCGACAGTCTCTCAAGCAAGTGTTTTACCTGTCAAAGACTCAAAGTAAGGTATTAGTTCATTATTTAACTGTACGAGTTGCCTTAGAGACAAACGCAGACTTTATTGGCATGTCGTTTTATGGAAACTTAATTATTTGGCTGTTAGTTTTGTGCATCACTCTACGATGGTAAAAAAAAAATAAGTTGAACAAATATAAATTGGGGGAATGGATGCGTAGAGGTTATTCAGCAGAAAGTTGTGTAATATGACTGGGACAGGAGATTTTATTTTCAACACTTTGCACATGTCTGGGGGGCATGGACCCCTGGCCCCTCCCCTTGCTTCGGCACTGTATAACTATTATGCTACTGCCTTGCCCAAAATCTTTCTCACTTCCTGTAGAGCTACATTCCTACAATATACGCACATGGATAGCTTAAAAACTGGAATGGTTTATAACAACTCATTTGTTGAGTTATTTTTTTTGTAAAAAAATATCTCTTAGTCGGCGCGTCGAGTATGTTGTGGACGGGTCAATGGATCAGTGAGTCAGTGAGTCAGTGAGTCAGTGAGTCAGTGAGAGATGTATGTATGTCACACCAATCAGATCGGATCTACTATAAACAGCCAATCAAATTTATTGTTAGTTACAAAGGTAACTTGATATTTTTGTTTTTCACAAGGAGTAAATTCAATTAGACGTCACGCATCGTTGCTTCTAGTTCTTACGAAAGGTTTTAGAGGAGACGAGACTATTTTGATTTGAAAGAGTTCGAACGTTTACAATAGGTACAGGTAACGGTTGCTGTGTTCTTGTTGTGTGCAAATATAACGAGAAATTTTTATTTTTTCGTTACAAAGGGTAATTTGACACTTTTGTTTTTCACAAGGGAGTAAATTCAATTAGAGCTGGCAAATCATCACCACTTGTTCCCACGAGATGCTTGCTATTTTTAGTTACAAATGGTAACTTGATATTTTTGTTTTTCACAAGCAGTAAATTCAATTAGACGTCACGCATCGTTGCTTCTAGTTCTTACGAAATGTTTTAGAGGAGACGAGACTATTTTGATTTGAAAGAGTTCGAACGTTTACAATAGGTACAGGTAACGATTGTTTTGTTGTTGTTGCATGGAAATATAACGAGATATTTTATTTTTTAGTTACAAAGGGTAATTTGACACTTGTTTTTCACAAGGGAGTAAATTCAATTAGAGCTGGCAAATCATCACCACTTGTTCCCACGAGATGCCTGCTATTTTTAGTTACAAATGGTAATTTGACACTTTAGTTTTTCATATGGGAATAAATTAAATTAGACTGTCAACGTGTCAGAGTTGTTTTTTCTCTTTCTTTTTTCGGTATTAAAACATCATCTGTCAATACTCCATGTTTTATTATGGAAGCACAAAATACACATATATGGCTTGCTCCTCTACAAAGAAAAAATTCACAGCCCTTTCTTTGCGCACCAACTCAAAAACCTACCCGAAAACAATCACCCATTCTCTCTCGTTAAAATAAACAACGCCAAGGCCTTCACTTCGCCTCTTTCCACTCTCAACATAAACCAGGCAGCCAGACTTTTAAATCAAAATTGTAAGGCCTACTATTCGTTTATCCTAGAGATTTAAGATCGTAGGTATATCATAAATTCTCACTTTCTTTCGTGCTGTGCATCGTAGCCAAAAACACTTGTCAAATTAACTAAATTGTCACTGTAAACACTCCCTTAAATGCTCCTATTTTCATAACCTTTTAATTAAAAAAATAACTCTTGCACGCCTTGCGTGCCTATGTTTCTTACTACACTTATCAAAACTTGTGTGAACTCTTCAACTTAGATGACAATGAACCTCATTGTCTTTCTATTGCTAACAATCATCCTAGTAGACCTTGTAAAACACTTGTTTTCTTTGAAAGTGTGGGTTGTAACTGGTAGAATTCAATTAATTTGGTTTGATCATGGTTATTATTCATTATGATTGATGGCAGCAATAAAATTATGTTATTGTCAGTTAGGTTTTAAACTTTAGAGTAAACAGGATTTCCAAAAGTGCAGTAAATACAAAATTGTGTTGTTTATCAACGGGTCTTGTAATTTATGTCAGTTTTTTCTATGCTGCACGTAACTGAATGGTGTTTTTTCAGGCCATAATGACAATGGTGCCAGAAGCATGGCAAGGGAACAGCCTGATGAGTGTGGAAAAACAAGATTTTTATCGCTGGATCTCATGTACAATGGAGGCATGGGATGGGCCAGGTATGTATTGTGTTAAAATACAACAGTATTGTTGTTGTGTCAAACATCCATACCCCTCCCACAAAAGTGTTCTTAGACTTCTACAAATCCCAGTTTAGCCTCTTCGGCGTTTTGAAACTCTCCTTTCCCTGAAATATCCAATGACCTCTTTGCAATGGGTAATTAGACCTGTGTTTTCTAAAAGTGCACATTTAACCTTAACTATGTCGTCATTAGGGAGGTGTGGTGGCCATGGTGCACTCGTCTTTGGAACAAGTGGTCTGGGTTCGAGCCCTGGCTGGGGACATTGTGTTTTAAAGACATGGTACTCTCACAGTGCCTCTCTCCACCAAGGGGTATAAATGGGTACTGGCGAACTTAATGCTCGGGGTAACCCTGCGATGGACTAGTGTCCCATCCAGGGGGGGAGTAGAAATACTCCTAGTCGCTTCATGCTACAGAAACCAGTATAAGCTCCACCCTGATGGGCCACTTGGCTCTATGCAGACTTTACCTGCCACATCATCAGTAAACAATGTATTTCTTTTAACTGGGAAATACAATAAGAATAGTTATGTAAATATTGGGGATATAGTCAGTTATCATTCAGATTGATTTTATGTCAATGAAGTAGATGAGTTTGTCAGTTGTAAAAAGTATTCCAAAGTATTCCATTCTTCATCCATAGCCTTATTCACATTCTCTGATGGCCGGTATATTGGAGCCATTCTGGACAGGAATGGTCTTCGTCCATCGCGATACTATGTGACAAAACAGGGTTTCATGGTAATGGCAAGTGAAGTAGGAGTCAGCACTTTCCCTGATCAGGAAATTGTACAAAAGGTAGGTAAGAACTTTAGGAGTGAACCTGTTTTTAAGGCTGACTGCATCTCATGAGTTTTCCAACCCTGTTGGTGCGACGGCACCAGTATTGTCTCTACAAATTCTGGAAAAACATTGTTTACATGGCCTTGGAGGGATTGTTGGAGGTCACAACATTGTTGACGGGCCACTCGCAATGCAGTTTTTTTCAGATCACTGTCTAAAAAAAATTGCTTCAAACAATATAGCATTACTCCTTGCACATATCCAGGCCCTTTCCCCAGTCATCACATTGTGTTTCATGCAGACTAGTCTGATTTATTAATATTGCTTTTTATCTTCAACATAGGGCCGTTTACGACCAGGAAGAATGCTCCTTGTGGACACGGCAATGGGCTCTGTGGTTGAGGATCATGAACTAAAACATGAGATGGCCAGTCTACGGCCTTGCAGTGAACTACTCAAGACAAGTGTCAGGACATTGGAGGAAATCCACCAAGCATATCAAACCTCTAAGAACCTTCCTGCTGATGAAGTGCAACTGATTCAGCACCCCTCTGAAAATGAGTTGATTCACAGAGACAGGAGGTTGCCGATGTTTGGCTACTCTCTGGAGGATCTGAACCTACTGATATTGCCAATGGTTAAAAACAAGTTAGTTTAATACAAAGCTTTTATGTTTTGCAATAACTTGATAGATTTGGTTACTTCAATACATTATGGCTGGATAGGAAGGTGACGAGGGATTAGAATTTCCTGTAAAGAAAGCGTTTTTGGCAGGGAAGAGTAAGAAAGCAGGGTGCTAGCCGATCGTGGTTAACACATCAGACTTAGTGAAGGAGTTCTCAGGTTTTAACTTTTTCATGGTCCTGAAATACATAGGAGATGATGGCTAGTTTGTGTATAACTAAGCACCACAGTAAACTGTTTTGTTAACTTGACCAAATGCCGTCCAATGGATTAGCACCTGGCTACAGCATACTCCTAGAGTTGTTTCACGCTAAAGTTGCATTATAATAACTATGTTGTTTTCCTTAGGAAAGAGGCTCTTGGTTCCATGGGTAATGATGCACCTCTGTCCTGCCTGACAATGTACCCACAGTCAGTGTTTGACTACTTCAAGCAACTTTTTGCACAGGTACGATGCATGAAATCTTTTATTAAACTATTAATCATATTAAATTAATGTACTACTCTTATTGTGCTAACTTTATGTTCTCTTGAAAACTTCATACTTGTGTCTTTATTATTGTTTTGTTGTTCTTGTTTACAAATATGTGCTGTATCACAATCAATGTGATGAAGTGTATTAGGACGTTACATGTACAGCTGCACTGTGTTAAGTGTATATGAGTCTGGTTAATGTGGCCTTTTTTTCTTCCTTCAGGTGACAAATCCTCCCATTGATCCAATCCGGGAGAAAATCGTCATGTCACTGGTAAGGCAGTGTTACCTTGTTACTCAAAGTTCAATGCATGTTATATCCTTTTTTCTGGTTCTGCAATGGAGGAAAATTAATTTTCCTGTCATTAAATGTACATGTAGTTAGTATGCAGGGGTTTCAAGAATGGCTGGACACTGGGCAAATTGGCTGGCTGTGAGGATGATTTTGCCCGGCTGGTTTGCCCATCTAGAGGAAAGTTTTCCTGATAAAGAAGTTTGGTTCAAATAGGTTTGCCCGCATCTGAAAACCAGTTTCCCTTCTTCTGAAAACCCTAACAAAAACCCTGCAGAATGGCAAAACCCTGTCAAATATTAAAACTGTAAAGCCTGAACAATTACATGGGAACTTATCAATGATTAATGTAATGATGTTGTTTCATTCTTTTAAGGCATGCCCTGTAGGACCAGAGCCTAACCTTCTTGAGCCTAATGTGGCTGAGTGTCACCGAGTGTATTTGGATCATCCTATCCTGTCTTGCGCAGATGTAGAGGCCATCAAAGGAAGTAGTGTATCTTGGTGCAAAGTATGTATTAAGCGATGAATCTGTCATGTGTTGATTGAACCTTAACTTGAAGAGCAAGGACATGTTATAACATCGCATCTTGTTGTTTCAGTGTCAGACTATTGACATGGTGTACTCCGTGGATGAGGGAATCAATGGTCTTGTTCCTGCAATCGATAGGATTTGTAAAGAGGTGAGTTTAATTTAATTATTCCAAATCAAGTCTTAAGCTAACATTTTGAAACAAAGTGGTATTGTGGTAGTGCTATCTATATTGAGTGAATAATAGTTGATAAGAATTTATTTGTTTTCTGCACCTTTTATACTGGGTAGTTCTGTTAACCTCTTATTAACAATGGACACCCGTAACATACAAGACGGTGATACAGCAGAATTGTTGAATTGGAGATGGTACAGCTTGGCATTTTCTGGATGGCCATTGAATGATTCCAAAAAATATCCATACCTTACCATGCATGGTATGAAAATTGTAACCCCCCTTGCCTTTGGAAATTCCAAAATGCTCTAGCCCCCCATGCCCTCTGAATTCCAAATCATTAACTCCTCCTCCCCTCTGGAATTTCAGAATTTTTTTCAGACCCTTTGGAATTCCTGTTTGACTGCCTAAAACTTCTAATGAATGGGAAACATGTGCTTCTTCCCCTCCCCCCCCCCCCCTCCAAGAAAATTCTGCTCACAATTTTTGGTCAAGCAATCAAGCAACTCAAGTTTGTTAACGTTTAGTAAAGTACTCCGCAGCTTCTTTAAGTTGCTTGCCACATAATAAAACTTTTTGGTTTCAGTTCATTGACTTCATATTTTCAGGAGAGTAGATCATATTGATACCACTGGAAGACAAAAGTAAAGTTCATGATGTGCTGTCACCCGCCATATTGAAAATTTTGTGCATTGAGTAACCGCTGACCACTAGTGATGCAGCCTACAAATCTGCCAGGTGTTCCATTTGCAAATAAGAGACTAGTGCAAGTTTTTCGCACATAACAAGGTCATCGATCAAAAAGACACGCAGACCTTTCTTATATTTCATTAGTCTATTGACTAATTCATCAGTTTTAAGTCCTCTTCAATGTGGAGCTTGCTGCACAACCCGTCTGCATGATTCCTAACACCTGCCTGATCGGTCTTTATCCTCCTTCCGTGATTAATGCTTGATTTACAAACTGGAAACGTTATCAGATCAGCAATTGCCATCTTGCCCCACTGGAAATTCAGAGCTGAACCCCCTCTCCCCCTACAACTTCAGAATTCCAGTCCAAGAACCCCCCCCCCCCCCTCTCCCTTGGAATTCTAAGATGTCACCCGGGGTATGGTATGGATATTTTCTGAAATCGCTCATTGTACAGGAGTTAAGAATGACTTGCTGCTTCATACTGACATTTGTTATCTTCATCATTTTCTGGATCCCGCTGTATAGTAATTAAGAATGGCTTGCTTTGTTGCTCCATATCATTGACGATTTGCTATCTTCATCGTGACTGATGCTTTCTTCTTTGTGGTTTAGGCCTCTGAAGCTGTAGAGAATGGATGTGCATTTATTGTTTTAACTGACAGAGCTGCTGGAAGAAAACATGTTCCTGTGAGGTAGTAACTTAGTACCTTATCATTTATTGTGTTTTGCTC
The DNA here is from genome assembly GCA_964020085.1 of Micromussa lordhowensis. NCBI lineage: Eukaryota > Metazoa > Cnidaria > Anthozoa > Scleractinia > Lobophylliidae > Micromussa > Micromussa lordhowensis. Next base: position 27,913,762 of record OZ026598.1, read on the forward strand.
CAGATCACAAGATCTAGTCTCAAGCGAGGTTAGCTTGTGTTTTTGAGAAAAGTGGTACTTTTTCTCTAATTGTCTGGGTGGAGCATAAGATAGGAGTTATTGATTGGGATAACTTTTGATATGAACTGTGATGGACAATACTCCTTTGTTGCCTCATGCTACAGAAATGCTCTGATGAGCTATTTAGCTCTTCCATGTATTTAGAGTAGACTTTAGTAGAGTCAGGGCTGTCATTAAGTTTTGAGCTGTCTGTACCCCTGTTCTCCACACCCCCATATCAAACTTGTTACTTTGTGGGTGAATTCTTTCAATGACAGGCAGTTTAACCCGTAGCATCAAGGGCCCATCAAGTATACTCAGCAATTACAGGTGTTACAGGCCTTTAATGACCGCCCTGAGATTGAGAGCCCTGGAAGTATTTTGTGTAATTTTATCAATTAAAGCTCAGAAGCTGTGCACCTCTCTAGAACGTCCAATTTCACTTGCTCCTGGTATAACACAATTGGTTCCAGGGCTAGGGTACTGGTTAGTTCTTTGCATAGATTCTGTTAAGTCATCTGAGATGGGCATGGCAGATCTTCTATAGACATAGAGACTTCAACAAGCATAATGGCTATTCTTGCCAAGAACTGTAAATTTTGTTTAAGTGGAAGACATAAATGTCAGATGAATTTTTTGAACCTCTTACTGTTGTTATTTTGTTGTTGCAGCTCCCTAGCGTCATTAGGTGCTGTCCATCACCACCTGATCAGAATGAAGCAAAGGTCACAAGTTGGACTAATTGTTGAATCAGCTGAAGTGAGGTAGGAATTATTTAAAGTCCACTGCTCTTAAAGGTCCCTAGTCAGTCCCACCTTTGTTTTTGTTTACATGCGAGAGTTTGGCCATTATATTTTATTGGGAGCATGTCGAAACCAAGAAAATCACTGTGAAGGTACTAAAGAGAATTAAACACACTTTCAGGAACACATCTTACAGTAAAGCAATAAGATTTCGCTTCACCGTCCAATATCAGTAATTTTGATGTCATCGAAAATGGCAGAGGCTGATTAGGGTCCTTTTAAAATCACTATTTTAGTTAGTTAGTATATTAGTTTGTCTCATTTGAAGAATATACTTGCGAGAGAACTTTTTTGTCCATTCTAGGCATTTTTCCATGTGTACTTATCTTGTCTGCAATTGCCCTAGGGGTGGGCTAAATTAAATGTGAAATAGCATATTAAGTACATACTATTTAAATGAAAGTTTTATTGTTGAAACATGAAATGGCACTGTTAGAAATTTGCATTGTTGTTGCAGGGAAATCCATCATTTTTGTGTTCTGTTGGGTTACGGAGCAGATGCCATTTGCCCATACTTGGTTTTTGAGACTGTTGCTAATCAGCGTGACCAAGGTACATTACTAAACTATTAGCTTGGTTCTATTACCTAAAAAAAGCTGAAATTCAAAGTTAATAATTGAATTTAGCATTTGAATTTCATCCTCAAAAAATCCAGCTAAAAGTAAAGGAATTTCGAATGTTCTTTCAGGGCTGTTGGACCCTCCTCTCTCAGACAAAGACATTGTTGAAAACTATACTTTTGCTGTAAGGAAAGGCATTGCCAAGGTCATGGCAAAAATGGGGATTTCTACTCTACACAGTTACAAGGCAAGTGCTTGTAGATGCAATACTTAATGATCCTCTTTCGAAGCCTGGTCAGAGATGCCACTAATGCCACTACATTTATGAAACAAGAACCGCGGTGCGGTTGTAAACCGCGCTTTAAAAAAATGCGGTTTGTCTGCGAAACGTGACTCTCCTGCCCTTCAGCAAATATACGAAAAAAAGAGTATCTGATTACATTCTTTGCATAACGCGAGTTTATCGTGACTTGTAATCGGGGAATTTTATTTACGTCTAATGAAAAAATACCTTGACCTTTGAATATTTTTACATATGGGTTTTTTGACGAGCACTAAGGCTAAGTTTTAACTTTTTTCCCCAGAAAATTCCACCATTGCTTCTGGCGAAATATACACGATCTTACATTTATCACCGTCAGCGTATTCCATGGCCAGACGTAATACCTTTTTAGCGCATTGAATATTCCCTTTGAAAGTGAACAGAAACAATGCAAACATTCCAGATTACAAAATGTTCTGTTTTGCACGCAAAACGAAAATACAGCTTAACTCTGGATAATTTCAGCCTTACTAGCCAGCAGCTGGTCCCAAATTAGATGCTTTATCCTTGCAAATGTCCTGACGCCCATCGCCGAAGGGTTTGGCCCAAGTTGGACCATTTCTCCATTTGGCCGCCATTTTTTTGTGTAAACAGTTAATTCGCTAACTTGACAAAACCCTCCTGAGGGGGGATATGACGAAAAGAACTGAGAAATGGCCTGTAATTGGCTGATGATGACATCATCCGGTGAAGACAATTGGCAGTGGGAGTTTGGGTCTGCTCACCGACAAAAAAAAAAAAAATAACGAAGGCAGAGCAAGAAACCGCCCAGTCTACGGCTGCGCGGTTTAATAACACACTGGTTGTGGGTAAAATTTGGGTGGCAGGGAAGGACAACTGGGGAGTAGGGGCCCAGGAAGGGGGCCCTCCTGGGGGGAGTACAGATCAGGTGGTACCGGGGGTAGCCACCCTGGAATAAAAGTTCCAGACTTGCCTCCAGGGGTGAGGCCCATATCCCACAGTCCCAGGGGACTGAGGGAACCAGGAGAGGGAGCCCCTCCTGGGGGGAGTACAGATCAGGTGGTACCGGGGGTAGCCACCTTGGAATAGGTAATTTCTCCGGACCTGTCTCCAGTGGGCTGGAGCCTTACTGTGGGGTAATGGGTAATGGGTGCACTTCCCTGCCACCGTTCTTTATTAACAAATA
>OZ026598.1:27921632-27931632 GCA_964020085.1 Micromussa lordhowensis
GTTTGTGTATGTTTGGAATCTTGATAGGTCTCTAAACAAATTGCCAAGACTCGTAAGTCGGTGCCTGGTGTGGGCCTGATCAGTCCTCCGCCTCATCATGATATTTACTCCATTGAAGATTTGGCCGAGGTAAGTCAGCTTCAATGCCCTATTCTCCCAGAGGAGAGCTAAGACTATGATGAAGTCAGCTTAGATTTACTCGGGAGTTTATATGAACTGTAAGGTTATACCAAGATCAACTGTGTCACCATTTATATTTGCCTTGTTTTAGCTTATTTACAACTTGAAGTGCTCCAACCCAAAAGCTCGAGTCAGCGTGAAGCTGGTGTCTGAAGTGGGAGTGGGTGTAATCGCTGCTGGAGTTGCAAAGGTCTGTTACCTCTCCTTGTTGCTGCAATTTATGGATTAGTTTTCATCTTAAGAAACCAATTTTATCACACAGAGCTAAGGCTCCCCCATCCATGCTTACAACCCAGATAAATCGAGCCTCTTCCAGGCGTTCAGTTAGTTGGAGCACAGTGTGAAAACTGGCGCTTGAGAAAAGGGGAGAGGCGTGGCGAGAGAACGGCGTTCATTCACTCCTCGCACTAAGCCTCACTCTCTTATATTTCAGTCCTCCATTTTACACGCTGCGTCACAACTAACTGAACGCATGGAAGACTTAGAGGCTACGATAAATCTCAAGACAATAGAGTTTTTCTGAAGGACAAAAACGGATGAATATTTTCAATTCACGCTATCACTGTCGTACCTCTTTAATCGTCTTCATTAATCGGAAAATTAGTGAAAATGGAATGTTTCCTTGACCCCAGAAACTGTGAAGTGTGTAGTAGAGCATGCGATAATTACTTCAGCCTGAATAAAATAGGTAGCATGTGGAAATATTTGACAGATAACTACACTTTACTCTCCTTGTAAGAAAGATCAGTCATATAGGAGGGGGCATCTCATTTATTGATTAGGCAAACGCCCTAGCATAGTTTATAGCAACAAATGTACTAACAAAACATGGACATTTTACTAAAGCAAAATTTCCAGAATGAAGTTATCAAAAACGGAGAAACTCCTTAAATATTCACTTATAATAATAATAATAATAATAATAATAATAATAATAATAATAATAATAATAATAATAATAATAATAATAATAATAATAATAATAATAATAATAATAATAATAATAAAAACATACATAAACACTTCTTAGTCTGATTATGTAACCTGCATACCAACGAATCTACATACCAGCACACAACAACCTTACAATCACAACGTAAAAAATTATATTTGTATGTACCCTGCAAATTCTTTTTAATGCTGATTAAATGACAGAATTGTTGCTCACCAGGGCCACTCTGAACACATCGTAATTTCTGGTCATGATGGTGGAACAGGAGCTAGCACGTGGTCTGGCATCAAACATGCCGGATTGCCATGGGAACTGGGCATAGCCGAGACCCATCAAACCCTTATACTGAACAACCTGCGCAAGAGAGTGGTCCTTCAGGTTGATGGACAGATCAGGACAGGACGTGATGTGGTGATTGGTGCGCTTCTGGGTGCTGATGAGTTTGGGTTTTCTACTGCTCCACTCATTGCCCTGGGATGTACCATGATGAGGAAATGCCATTTGAATACATGTCCAGTTGGAATCGCCACACAGGTAATTTCGTGACTTTCTGATGGAATTTTGTTACCCAAAACGCAAGTTTTATCTTCATTTTGCCGATATTTCTAATCAGCTCTAACGCAGAAATGATCAGATTTCTTCTTTTTCAATCCAGGTTATTGTTTCTTTAGTAGAGATTCTTTAGATGAAAGCAGAAGATTTTCTTTGAAAAAAAGGAAGAGAAACTCTCATTGTGTACAGAACGCTCTGAAGTGTCAACTAATGCTGTCACAAGATTTCTGTACTGCTATATTGTTGATGCTAGCTTTGTTCATTGTTGTACTTCATCCATTACAGGACCCTGTATTGAGGAAGAAGTTTGCAGGCAAACCAGAGCATGTCATCAACTTCTTTTTCATGTTAGCTGAGGAGGTAAACACACCACACATATGATATTGACGGAGTCGATAACCTTAACATAAAACAGACGTGACATTAACAGAACTCGAGAGTTTTAAATAATTGCCAAGTCTAGGAAAGATTTTCAGCATAGTACTAGATGTCCATGATCACTTTCGTTTTAAGATGTTTAGGTAATTCCTGAGAGGAATAGTCTCGCTACGTTAGAATGAACTTGTTTGTTCAAACTGGCACTCCATATTGTTACATGTAGATCATTAGCCCTTCAGTGACTCTGCCCTTGTAAATAGATTTCGCCTTTTTCCAAAGTACATTTATTATATTATGTTCCATTTTTTTCTAAGATTAGATAGAACTTAAGTTGGTTGAAGAAAACAATGTTCTTCTATTGTCAGGTACGTGAGTACATGGCTAAAATGGGTTTCCGCAAACTGAATGATATGATTGGACGTTGTGACGTCCTAGAGCCAGCAGAACCTCTGAATGCCAAAGTTAAAGTAAGTTTAATTTGTAAATCAAGGTAGATCCACAAGATGTCTTGTCTCTTTGCACTTTATTCTTTTCGTTCTGCATTTTTTCAATCAATCTTTTGTTGAAGAATGTGCAGAAAAGAACGACCAATATCTCTGTTTCTTAACGTCGTTGTTTGGTGTTTCCAGCTGTTAGACTTCAGTCCTCTGCTTATGACTGGTAATGAATTGAACCCTGGAGATCACTTGGGAGGAAGCGAGCCGCAAAATCACAAACTGGAGCTACGAAAGGTGGGTCACAACAAGCTGTAATTACAGTTGCATCTTCTCGGAAGTCTTTGGTAATCTTCAGTCGGGAATGTTAGGAAAATGATCGGTAACGTTTGCGAGACTTGTCAAATGACTAGGAGAATTTCTAAATTCTTTGGAAATCTTCGAGAAATGGTCAGAAATCTTTGGAAAATGGACGCAATTTTATTCAGTGTTGGTTATATTATAGATAAAATTGTACATACCGCCTGGAGATTTCTTATCTCACGATTGAGCACAAATAACGATAGTTGTTATATAGCTGGCGTTTTTCCCGCCACAGTGCGCCCATTCATTGGCTAGTTCATGGTCACATGACATCTAACAATGAAACTGTTTCCCGCCAAGTGCCATGAGCGGGCAACATTGCGAAAACTATGACGTCAAACGGGAAACAGTTCACTGTTACCCGCGAAATGTTGACCGCTGTTGCACGTGGCCTGATGTTGTCGCTGGAATCTCAGCGCGTTTTTCAAAATTTGCTTTTGTTTTGTTTTGCTATATAACAAATCGCTTAATGACTGGTCCCTTGGGAAACAGTGAATTTTGTTTCCCTCGAATCTCAATGTTCGTCTCGGGAAACATTGAGATTCTCGGGAAACAAAATTCACTGTTCCCCTCGGGACCAGTCATTAAGTGTTAAATGTCATACCACTGTGTAGTAGCCCTGTTCTTCAAAGAGTTTAGCGTTCAGTCAAGATGGCTTTCTCAGATGATCAGGTTTTTTAATCTCATAACCTTCCTTGGCTTGGATGCCATATAATAATTACAAGAAATTAAAATTTCTAATTCCCTGAAACTTTTATCATTTAGCAGGCATTATATCGCGTCTCGTGAGAGTACGGACACTTAGAAATAGAGTTTAAGTTAATCGAGAGCTGTTTTTCTAATGTTTGCAGGACAATCAGCTTATTGAAGCTGCTAAAGACATTCTGAACGGAGCTTCAAAGCACCTGTATCTGGAGATACCAGTGATGAACATGGACCGAGCATTTGGCACCACCCTCAGCTACCACATTGCAAGGTGAATAAATACTGTGCTAATGCTACTGTGGGGTTTTATTTGAAATCACCGTCATGCTACTAGCGTGTCTTTAAAGTTAAGGCCCTAAACTAGTGTTTATAGTTTTGTCAATGTTCCAAGCTTTTGCCGATCCATGGCATCACCAGGGAATACTGTCATGTTTCTTCGGTGATGTGTTGTCACGTTTCATCCATTCTAACACGATACAAAGCAATTGTTGTATTCGCCGATTTAAAACGGTGTGAAAAACAACAGAAAACTCAATCACATCGTTTTTGGTGTGGAAGGGCAAACATGGCGACTTTAAAGATTCTAGTACAAAAACGTACATGTGGCATGAGTGTATCTTTATAAGTATTTTGATAGGTTGTTGGACAATCAAGTGGAGAGAGGCAATAAAAAAGAGATCTTGTCCCCAAAGAGCATAAAATAAGGAGGCTTATCATGTTCAAAGCCTGAGCTGTTGATCTAGTTCTTTATGCCTAACCATGAGGCGTCACACCCACTGATCAACACATAAGTTAATAATTTGTTTTTGTCAGGAAATTTGGCGAGAAAGGTCTACCAGATGGTACCATTCACATCAAAGCAACAGGATCTGCAGGTTAGCTCAGTTCTTGTTGAATATAAAACCATTAAATGGTTGAAAAAAAACTTGATGAATCATCTCTTTTCGTTATCATCTACACAGCCCTATGCTAACCTAACCTGCTTTGTTTTTGTCGTGTTATATTAGACGTATGTGCGCGTGCCTCACAAGATACCATATATTCAGCTGCGTCTCTTTGATTCTCGTTAGGTCAGAGTTTCGGCGCTTTCCTTTCTCCTGGCGTAACTTTGGAGCTGGCGGGTGACTCAAATGATTACGTTGGCAAGGTAACCATAGTTAACACCAAACTGGTTTTTGCTTTCGGAAAAATTCGTGTCCTCTGAAACGGTACGAGGTATATTTTTTGCGAGTTGTTGCATAATGCACTTCATAAAACACGAACGCACTTATTTTAATGACTTTTCAGGGTTTAGCTGGAGGCAAGATTATCGTCTATCCAAGCAGCAAGCACCCTGAAAACTACAAAGCAGAAGAAAACATTATTGTGGGAAATGTTTGTTTCTACGGTGCGACTGCAGGCAAGGTAAAGATTTCAGTTACATCAAAGTGGCTCTATTTCAGGACAGCAATTAACAATTATTGGACGAGGTTGAGCAAAATATCGTGATTTCTCAGTGGCGAGCCGATCAATTATTTGCCGAAGCCGAAGGCTGAGGCAAATAATTGATCTGCGAGACACTCACAAATCACGATATTTTGCGATACCCGAGTTCGATAATTGTTTTATCATTCGATCACCAAGTTTGTTTTCATATTTTAATCACTTCCTGGGAGCTCAGGGAAGCGGTCTGCCATTTTTCTTTCGAGAACGTGGTTCCAACTACGCATGAGCAGAATGTTATTTGCAGCAAAACACGTTTAGATGGTACTACGCATGAGCAGACCATTATTTGTAGGCAGTTATTTGCAGGTCACGTGGTGGGCTCTCGGCCAATGTAAAGAAAGGAAAAAATGCATCGAATGATAAATTTATTTATTTGTTCTGCTTATCAAGGATTTGGGTCTGGAAGAGAAATTAACTCTCTCTGTTTAAATATTGCTTAGGCTTTTGTGAGAGGCATTGCTGCTGAACGGTTTTGTGTCAGGAATTCTGGAGTCACAGCAGTTGTTGAGGTTAGTACGATTTTTATGTATTTTGGTCTTTTTTGGTTCAGCATCTTTTGTCAGTTGTTTCGTTTTTTCCTTTAATTGTAGTCTATAAGATATCCTGACTACAACAAATCGACGTTTCATCATCATCATCATATCCTTTATTTAAACACGATAGGGTTTAAAGCTTAGAGCTTGTGGGGTCGTGTGGAAATAATTACAATATGAAACTAAATTGAAATAGTGATAACATTACTTACAGAATAAAATGTAAAACACAAAACACACCCATTCTGTATTTCAGCAAGGATTTTTAATAGACGGTGCTTGTTTAGTCCCTGGATCACGTTGTTCGTCAAATGTTGTCGCTATGACGATAAGCTTTGTTACTTAGCAACCTTCTTAGTGAGTTCAGTGGCAATGGGATTTAGTTGTTCTACCTAACTGAAGTTCACTACTACTTCTGTGAGTAATGTGTTGATTTAATTGTTAGGGTGTTGGTGATCATGGCTGTGAGTACATGACAGGAGGTGTGGCAGTTATTCTTGGTTCCACTGGTAGAAACTTCGCTGCTGGGATGTCAGGAGGAATAGCGTTTGTGCTTGACAGGTAATGGACTCGCAAGCAAGCCCTGTAGGTGTAGTTACTAACTATCCTTTGTATGCAAGAACGGTTTATTAAATGTCTAGCTAGAGAGGTGCGAGTGCTACTTCACCTTGTATTTTGCTGTAGAACCCATTGCGCGACCCAGATAGCACGAGTTTGCTGCTCAATTTAAAGAAATTTGAACTTAGTTTGCAACCAATGAAAATTGTGTGTTCCCACCGCTAACATTCTCGTTGCACCAACTAATTAGTCCGATCACAACAAACTCGTGATGTGATTGGTAACCCCTGCTGACGTCGCTCTACTGTAAGTAGGGGATCACTGAATAACACTAACAACATTCTAAACAACGAACTTTTGTAAGTGTAACATTCAATTCAAAGTCTATTTTCTTGTTTTCTTCTACGAGTAAAAGACTGTTTATGGGTTATAGTTCCAATACATTGTTACTGGAGTCATTTGGATCATTAACCACTATTACTGGATGTCTAGGAAAAAGAGCTTCTATTCGCTGTGTAATCAAGAGATTGTAGACCTGGAGCCCGTTACTGGTGCAGATGTGGAGCTGGTCAAGGGACTGGTACGAGAACATCAACAGCTGACTGGTTCGACTGTGGCCGAGCGTCTTCTAGCGGAATGGGACAGCTCTGTGAATATGTTTGTTAAGGTACGGTTAGACAAGGGACAGTTTGTGGTAATTTATGCCATTTATTGTTTCTTCTGCGATGATCATTCCTTTTTTCTTACGCTCGAGGAAATCCATACACCATTTCATTTACATAAAACCCTTGTTCCTTTGAACCAATATAATACAACACTTAAACTGGAGGGATGATAGCTAGCACCACTCTTGATGCGTGAAAAGTAGACCTGTGTCCCTAAGGCGTCACTGTTTTTCACTGATCGTGTTGTGTTTATTTGTTGGCGATAGGTGATTCCACGTGATTACAAAAGAGCTCTGCAGCAACTAAAAGAAGAGGAAGAAGCTGAGGTAAGTTCAGTATTTTTACACTGTGACAATCTAGACCTTCTGTAATTTGTAAACTCTTTGTGCCAGTTTTCCATTGCCTGGCCAATCAATCGTGTCTTCAAATTGCGCGCGTGGTTTGTGGGCTCTTTGGTTGGCCTAGAAGTAGAAAGCGCAACACTACAATGCAATTCATTTGTGATTGTTACAATGAGTTTTCTCGAGTCTCTTAGCTGTCTGCCTGAATCTTAGTCCAGCTATAGAGGGAGGCGATGACACTCCAGAAATTTATCTCGGCCAAAAGAATCGTTCGTTTAACACAGGAAGATCAACTGCTTTGACATGAACATTTATACTGTTTCCCCATTTCTGTTTTGGCGTCTAATTTAGGGGTTTCATGAAAGTCTTCAGTAAGAGGGCACCTTTTTTTCGCAGGAGGCGGGCAAAACATTTTGAACTTGACTTCAGTCTTTTTAGAAAAACTTTCCCCTTGGTGGTCAAACCAGACCGGTAAAATTGTCTGCACAGCCTGTCAAATGTTCCCAGTGCCATGCCCTTACTGTGTAATGAAGGTTTGTTCTCCGTCCTTAGAAACTCAAGAAAGAAACTCACCACGAGACCAATGGTGAAAAAACAAACGGAGAGAAGACAAACGGAGAGAAGACAAACGGAGAGAAGACAAACGGAGAGAAGACAAACGGAGAAAAGGCAAACGGAGAAAAGACGAATGGGTCAAAACAGGACGACTCGCCTTCTCCAGTCAAGAAAGAAATAGATTCCAGTTTAGCTGATATTGAGGAGGCCATCCCTGACACAACAAATGATCAAAAGATCATGGACAGAGTTCTAGACAAAACCAGGTGCGTCAAACTGCAAGCGTGTCCAGGGATTTTATCCGATTGGTTTGATGATCTTTCCTATTAAAGGGTTGTCTTCGAGTAGTTCCTCTTTCGCTTAGTAACAATCACGAGTAAATAATCGAACTCGGCGAACAAAAAGCGCGGGAAAGGAGCGAAGGGCGCCTTTCGCTCCCCAGAGCTCGTGCGGCCATTTTTCACTCGCGCACTTTTTTAGCGTCACGCTCGAAGGACTAAGCGAAAGAGTAGTCTAGTTTCGGTGTAAAGTGCGATGAGAAAATACTTTTGATGAAAATGTATCTGATTGCAAAGTTTAACATAATGTTTCTGTTGCTTTCATGACAGAGGGTTTGTAAAGTACTCCAGAAGCAAGGTGAAGTACCGTCCCCCGAAGCAACGAATGAAGGATTGGAACGAAATTTATTACAACAAAGGAAAAACAGAACTGAAAGTTCAGGCCGCTCGGTGAGTATGGGCCCAGAAGTTATACCAGTTTCAATCTTTGGTTCACGAACCAGCCAAATAACAAGGCAATGTATTAATAGCACTCAGTGGTTTAATAATACACTGGACGGCCCCTAAAAAAAAAACAATTAGAAAACACTTCTTAAAAATCTTAAGTTTGAAATTCGTGAATTTGCTGGATTGTCCCATTGTTGTAATTAGAGCACAAGCCCGCGTCTTCAATAAACGGACGACTATCGCTTTATGGCAACGCGGGGGAAGGTTCTTATGGTTTTAGTAGACACTTTAGAGAATTGCAGACCAAACCTACAATGTTATGTATTTTTTAAGCCAAGAATCAAGAATTTCCCCTATAAAGAGCAAGGCGTCGTTTACGTAGTCCTCCAACTCTCTAGTTACTTTGGAGACTAATTTGCTTACCGCGTTTTTACAGGTGCATGGAGTGTGGAGTGCCGTTTTGTCAGTCTCACACTGGTTGCCCGTTAGGAAACATCATCCCCAGATGGAATGACTTGGTGTTTCAGGTAATTCGTTTGACACTACGCCACACTACGTCGAAGAAATTTGAAAATCGAGCAATCGTTTTAGGAAAATTCGTAGAGGGAAGTAACATGATTAATCTCTACGTCGTCGTTTTGGAAAAGCTCCATTTTCAAAATGTTTTCGTCCACACGGAAACGAAGAGCTCCGTTTTGGTGACGGTTTAGTGTGGACGGTAGGCCTAACCGTAGAAATATATTGTCTTATCGTCCAAGGCGTACTGGGCCGGGTTGTTCGAAAGCTGATCAACACTAACCCAGGATAAAAAGTTCACCGAAGTAATAATTTTTCTTGTATAAATATGTCTTTCACTGCGCCTATGTTTTGTGTAGTTTGACATTATTCAAACTCAAAACTGAAGGACAAACAATACAAACAGAAAAGCTCGCCAAAAAGTTGCAAATTCACAATCAAAATTCGTGCTAACCCTGGGTTAGCTTAACCGGGCTTTTAACAACCCGGCCCTGGAGTCTTCAAATGTCAGGGATTGTAATTCATCACTAATAAACTCCGTACCACTTTTGTAGGATAAATGGAAAGAGGCTCTGGATCGACTTTTGCTTACCAACAACTTCCCAGAATTCACCGGTCGAGTTTGCCCTGCCCCGTGTGAGGTTAGTGTGAAAAAAAGAAAAAAAAACATCTAGTGCTGTAGATTAAGGACGTTCGCGCCCAAACACTTCCCACACACAGATTTTTTTAAAACTTTGACTGACGGTAGAAAATGATAAGATTAGATAAAAAACGTAAAAAAAATCGGGGGTCACCGAACTCGTTTTCAAGATAAAGCGTAGCTCAGACCATAGCATTTCTACGATTCTCAGTCATTCGAGGCGATTCTGACCGGATTCATTACTATCGGCATATATTTAAGTTGAAGAATCATCTCTAAGCTATGAATGTTTAACACGGCTTATATAGGCCTAATTGATAGATCTTTGCTACATATGTCATTAAATCAGCTAGAATTAGCCTTAAAAAAGACAACTTCTAACTCACGCACACCTGTCTCCATGTACCAATTCGACCCT
>OZ026598.1:27936632-27989132 GCA_964020085.1 Micromussa lordhowensis
TTAATATCAGCTTAGATCTCGTTGTTTCACTTATTCTTATTCCACCAAGTTTAGGTCTTGCTTTCATTTCACAAACTTGTACATTTTTTAACTTTGTCCAGGAATTCATTGGAGATGAAAAAGGTCATGTTAAAGGCATAAGAACAGTAGAAATCAAGTGGGTTCAGGTAAGAATTTTGTTTCCTTGGCACAATTCGGTTTGTGTTTAAGAAATAGAAAACGTGTTCCGTGTTTCTATCGAGTTATGGAAAAACTCGTGGAAGTTTGGGAGAACTCGAAAACGCTGTGGAAACACTCACCTGTCGGTTCGTGTTCCCACAAGACTCGTGTTTCTATTAAACAATTAGATTATGAGCTCGAGATTTCTATCGCGCGTGCGCCCTCGTCAGCTATCACGCATGGACTATTAATGTAATTGTTTTAGTATAAATCTACTTGTCGCTCAAAATTCTATCTAAATCCTCTTCACAGACACCTCGAGAACACAAAGAAGCGGCTGTCATTTTATTACGGGGCAAGTTTCGAAAGAAACTGTGGTGCTGCGTCGGTGGGAGTATTACAAGATAATTTGGTTTTATCAACTTGGTTGATAGTGTGAATTGGCCACCGTAAAGAGATTCGGAAGCTGACGTTTCGAGCGTTAGCCCTTCGTTGGAGCGAATCCTATACTACTACGCTACTCACTATAATACAGAGTGAGTAGCGTAGCCAATCAGAGAACGGCATTCGTGATAGAACCGCGGCTAGTAGACTTGTACTTATACCGATAAAAACACGAAAAATGTTTTCTATTTCTGAAAAAGAAACACGATTTTTAACAAATCAGCACCCGTATTTCATTTTCTAAAAAGGCTGCTAGTTGTTAGGGCGCGCGTGAAGAAATGAATCATGGCAAGAGATTAAGGTAAGTTTTTGATCATGGTCAATCATGTACCTCTCCCTCGCGTCTGTTCCTCCCTAAGTACGATACGTTCGTGTTTTCGTAATAAATTCAAGGGACTTGTGCGAGCACTACTGCCATTACCTGCCATTGCCATTACCATTACATTTGGCACAGTTGAGAGGAGCTATTCAAATTTCTAATACAGGACAAACTTTAATCTGCAGGATGCCACTGGAAGGTGGACAATGGAAGAGATTCCAAACTCGGAAAAAGTGTTCAAAGCCGATCTGGTGATCATAGCCGCGGGATTCTTAGGACCCGAGAAAACATTGGCGGAGCAGTTTGGACTTAAAAAGGTCAGACCGTTATGATTTTACCTTAAGCTGTGCTGTGTTTCGATTTTCTTAGGTGTCTTGTGAATTATTTCTCGTAGGACCCCAGAAGTAATTTTGCTACTGAAAAGAACAAGTTTCTGACCAGTGTTCCCAAAGTGTATGCCGCAGGAGGTGAGATTTTACATCTGTCTTTTCCCCGACTTTTGCCTGTAATTCAATATCGCTGTCTTCGATATTTCTTTCTATCTTTTCGACTTGCGCTTTCAGGATTTCAGGAACTCGATTAAATTGATTTGGGCGCTAGGCAGACAGTTTGTGGGAAACCAAAATACACAAACTAAACTTGTGTGTGTGTGTGTGCTTTTTTTTTCCAGATTGCCACCGCGGTCAGTCACTAATAGTGACAGCTATTTCTGAAGGAAGACAAGCGGCCCGTCAGATCGACCTCGATCTCATGGGTGAAACCTCACTGGCAGGGCCGGGAGGGCAAGTACACAGCATTAAACCCATCCCTAAAGAAATCGAATCGGCTGCTTGATTGAAAACCTGCGCCTCGCATGAAAAGACGCCTGGACCCAGTTATAGATTGTTGTTATGATATATTCTTTAGTTGACACCTTAACTGAAAACATGGATTTAATTATCTGTGTGTAGATTTAGCACAAGAGGTGTTTATTTTTATGTCATCTCATTTGAAGAAAAAAATAGCAACGCATGTTAATAGAGTACACAAAACTTAAGTTTATACCGGGTTAACTTGGAGGAAATTTACAATATTATGTCATAAGGTACAAGGGTATTTATTTGATTTTTATAAAACCCTTTGTTGATAATTTATTTACTCTCTTTAAACGGCAAGTTTTCCCAACATATTTAACGTAAGAAGGAAACTATTAAAACTTGCAACTGAAGAATTCATCAACCCAAATTTACTAAACTAAAGAACGTGTTTGATGTTAAATTAGTTTTATTGTCCGAGTAATATATATTTCGTAAAAAAAAGGTTGCGATTGTTTATCGTGGTGAGTGCAATAGTAATTAAGTATGGTCGTCACATAGTATATATCTCCATCGTTTCAAACAGGGAAACAATCTAGACTTGTTTTTTTTTTGTTTACCAGAACACTCTTATTTTAAAACATGAGTCGGATATGACTCACGACTCGTATGTTTAATTGGATTTTAAATTACTGAAATTACGGATAATATAAGGGTTTATCCTTGACCTAATTATATCTCAGGTTTGATTCTTTAACTTATTTCAGTGAAGGTAAACGACTAATATATAATAAAATAAGTTGACTTCTAAATATTGAACGAGCAAGAGCTTCATTTGACCATTCAGCGAAAATTAGTTTAAGCCCATTCCCAGTCAAATTAGAAAGCAGAGGCAAAGGAGTCTTAGACTATTGTGGCTATGGTTCGAGATTCATACTTACTGTAGAAGTGCTGTTACAGTAGAATTTGTTTTTAGCAATGTGTTATTGATAGTTTTCTGAAGTGATGTATATATTGATAAAGGTTAATGCTGTTTCGTGGTGTGAAATTTGAAAGTGTTGTTTAGAAATTGGTAGCTATCGGTTGGTTACGTTGTTACACCAAAGTTAATAAACGAGGAATAAACTTAAAGTAAACACAGTGGTGTTTTTCCTGTAACGTCCTGATTTATTTGATTCCTGAAAGATGGCGAGTTTCGTTCGTTTTTTGTCGCCGAGAGATAAACTTTGTGGCTGATACGGCATTTTTCTAAAATGGTTTAACTGTTGACCCATAGGCCACAACTAGTATAACAATAGTCCACTCGTTCAGGCCCGGGTTGTTGGTGGATAAACGCTATCTACCGGATAAATCACTATCCAGTGGATGGCGTGGTTTGTTTTGTTAACACTTATCCACTGGATAGCGATTTATCCGGTGGATAGAGCTTTCCAGCCTTCGAACAACTGGTGCCAGCTTGATAGTGAGGTCTGGAGGACACAAACGTGGTCATTCAGTTTCTTTCGTTAGTGTCCTACAAGCCTCGCTGCCAAGCTGAATTTTAATAGATCGAAAACGGTCTTATTGAAGGTATTGTTTGGGTATGTTATACTCACCACAACTGACGAAGGCTCGATAACGCTATCCACCGAATAAATATATCTTATTAGACGTTTTGGTGTGTAGTATCGCTGTATATTTTTACGAGTTGTGCGGTATTTTGACGAGCCCGTAGGGCGAGTCAAAATACAAACAACGAGTAAAAATATACAGCGATACTACACACCAAAACGTCTAATAAGAGATTTATTATCCAACGATTTCTTTTCCCAAAATTCTGACTTGACAAGGTTTTGAACTTCACGCGGCCGGGAGGAATGAGACGAGTACAAATATCGTGTGATATTTGTACTCGTTTCGCGCGATATTTGTACTCTACGAAGCAGAGTTGGATAATAAGTAATGGTAAAAGGACTGAGTGGAGTACAATTCAGGGAGTAATCGGGCGAGTAATTTCAAATCTGATTTGAAATTACGAGCACGATTACCCCTGAATTGTACGACACGAAGTCATATTACCAATTAATTGTGTCAATAACAAAATGCATGAAACTCTTTGTTGTTTCTGTCAAAAAGGTCGCTCGCTCGCTCGCTGTGCTTGTCGTGTTACTCGTATTGTTGATTTGCGTCAGTGTTTCTATTTCTTTACTCTCAAAGCTTTCGAAATCAATAGTGCTGAATAGGTTGTCAAATTCTAAAGAAAACATATCTGAATAAATGTTATTGAAACAGCTAATTTCGTCCATCTTTGTTCCCTAGCTGGAGCTGGGAAACCTGCTCAAATTTTTTCCTTGGTTTTGATTGGCTAGCAGTAGCTAGCTAGGTAGTAAAATTTCATTGGTTACTTAGATTTGGTGCTTAACTTTTATTGGCTGTTGATCTGTCCGATTTGACCTGTCCGATTACAGACTGTTAGTAATCGGACAGGTCAAATCGAACAGTTCTGATGTTGCAACAGCCAAATTAAGCCATAAATTAGGGCTTTAAAGAACCTATCAGATTTAAGCATTTTGTTATTGACACAATTAATTCCTAAATTACAGTGAAAAAGTGTTAACAAAACAAACAACGCTATCCACTGGATAGTGATTTGTCCGGTGGATAGACGGTTATCCACCTTTCAAACAACCCGGGCCAGGATGTTACAGATGAGATTGAAGAATGTCCAAAATGAAAAAAGAAAAAAATACCATGTTCTTTGTATATATTGGGTATAGTACCTCTAAACAATAGCTCAATTTGCAGCTTTTGATGTCTGCGTTTTTTAATCAGATATTGCCGTGACCATAAAAGTGTAGCAGGCAAAACTTGAGGGGGTGGGGGTGGTTATTTAAGTCAGTTGGCCCGGATAAAATTTGTACCTGTGTCGACATGGGTAGTCTGAGCGTGTAATATAATTGTTACTGCTACCAGTTATCCAAAAATGCCGCGTTGTTTTACTGGGGCTTTTTTAATAGTTGAATATTTCATAGAATATTGGATCGGTTGCCTCTTTCGTTTGGGGGGGGGGGGGGGGTTAATATAAATTAAAGTGAAATTCAGTGAGGGAAAAAGGGGAAAAAACGTTTTTGAACACCCCAGGTTTGTGGACAACTGTTTGGTGTAGTCTACCAATTTCTAACTTCAAATTCTAATTTTAAAACAACATCAAATCTTCAAACTTCCATATTTTCATAAATTTTACTAATCTTTTGAGAGATACTATTCATCCTCAAATATACTCAAAAATCACCACAAAATTTACAAAACAGCCCAAAACGTAGATGTGTGGGATGAGCAGAGAGATATTTGACTGCTTGAAACGTGAACGACGTATTTGCGTTAGAACCCATAATAGCCAGCCAAAATACGGCCTTCTTGTTAAGGCGGGGGGTTAACGTGAAGGCCGCATCATAAATGTTGATTTGCTTCATAACATTGAAATAACTTCTGGAGTTCGCCATACAAAGCTGCGTTTCACTTGATCGTAACGCAAGTACGCTGAGCTCGACTAAGCGGTGCACCATTATGTTTTGATGGGGGCTGGGTTGGGCAATTACCAAACAAAAAAAGCGACAAAACAGATCATGCAAAGCAAACCAATAGCAAAGATAAAAAAAATTAAAATCATGCACGACCTGAACAGACCCTGGAAAAAATTATTGCTCAGTTATTGCCCAGCCCCACCCCTCCCTCAAAAATTTCGTTGCATTGTTCGAGTAGAGTTGCACGAAACGTTTGTAAGCGTGGCATTCCACCTGCAAGTCTAAAACGGGGCCCTGAACTTCAGGGCCTGAAGGGTTAAATTAGGGTTGTTTCCATTGCACTTATTGACAGGCTGACCAGAGTGTTCAGTTCTTCAGGGCAGTTCAGATGATCGTGATGACTAGGCGCAGAATACTAGATGTAGGAACTTTCAGCCATTGCATACCCTGCTAGCAGAGCCGCTTCGATCTTTCCTATATCGAAGCGGCTCTGCCAGCATTGTAGCCATTGCAAGACAGGACGACATATCTGTGTAGCATCGAGCGTAAGATATCCAAGTCATTGTGCAAATTGTTACCAGAGTAACGCCGCTGTAGTTCTCGGCACCTTAAAAGCAGACACGAGAAACGTCGTTCGCTCGGTTGAAACAGGTAACGAGGGTAGTTGTAACTTGGAATCAGGACTTCTTTTCCATTTCTCCAGTGGCCGAAAAAGGAAAAATAGAACGCCTCGTCGCAATAGGCCCTTTGCAGCTGGGGTCACGTGACCAAATTTCCCTAGAAAAATTTTATATTATGGGCTATAACTTAAAGAATGCCAGAAATGGAAAGAGCGCATCGAAAATACCAAAATGGCCAAGTTTGAGCCCCCTGGAATGAAAGAGTAAGTTTATACGACAGTTTGAATTTTCGGAAAATTTAGAAGTTTTGTATGGGAAATGTTGCTGGAGAGCAAGGTCTTGCTCTCCAGCAACATTTTCCATACAAACCTCCTTATTTTTTTTAAAATTCAGACTGTCATAAAATCTCATCTTTTAATGATGGGGGCCTCAAATTTGGCCGTTTTGATATTCTCGACACGCTTTTTCCATTTCTGGCATTTGTTAAGTTATAGCCCATAATTTTATGAAAAGTAGGTCACGTGACGGCTTAGCTGCAAAGGGCCTATTTAGGACGATTCACTTTGATTGGTTAAGTTGATGAAGAAACCAAGTGGAGTTTGCTTTGCGACCGAAATTTCAATAGAAATACCAGTGCTACTAAGCCCATAGTTGTCACTCGTTTTATGTATTCAAATTGTCCTAAAGGTTATAGCGAAGTTGAACTGGAGGACTTGCCTTAGATGTGGCTGACGGTTCCTTGCCCATCCGCTTGACTTACTTAGGCTTGTTCTTCAAGTGCTTGAAGAGCTATAACGGCCGTACTCTTGATTCGAGTCCCTGATAGAAAGAAGTGATTCACAGCTGAATCTACTTCTGATAAAGACAAGGTAAATCTTGGTGGCGGTCTCGATGTTTTGGTCAAACAAAGGAAGACATCGCTACTTGCATGGTCAAATTTGCAACGTGAACTAAACGCACAATTTAGCAAACCTATCGCTCAGCCCTGACTAGGATTATAAATCACAAAAATAACCAATTTCACGTCATAACACAAGCCTCATTCAAACTTTATTCATCGTTCCATAGCTTTATACATAGTTTAGATCGTGGCTTGCTGGACGCGAAAAGCAGGAAAATTACGAATTGACAACGCCATGCGGTGCAGTGTCAAAGGCCTAGAGTCCTCGAAGAATCAACTTCTTCATTTTTGTGTCAGCGAGTTTTACTGGTCCTTCTTGTACTGTAAAATTGTATTTTGCTTGTCGAGGGGTTTTCTTCAGTCCTTTGGCTTTTTCAGCTCCAAGGAAGGCCAGCTTCCAATGTCTTCTTTTCGCAATTTGATCTCCACCTTGGTCTGGGAGAGTAACACGGAACTCTTCTCTGGGAGGATTGTCTGAAGAAGAAGTACAGTATCTTAGTCAGCGGCCCTGTTCTAACGAGTTCCTTCTTCCTATAAGAGCCCCACTCCAATTTGTGCTCATCTTCTGACAAGAGCCCCTATTTATTTATAACCGCCCCAAAAGTCTTCTGTTTCACTATGCCCACTGCCACTGATGGTTCGGAGTGTCGAGTTTAGTTTGGTTTTGAGGTAAGAACAAGTTATTTTCATAAGTGGGCACCGCTAATAATGCAGCACACATGCCAGGCCCAGGGGATATCACATCTTTTCTATCAATTTCTAGAGCTCTATAAACGTTTCCGACGACTGAAGAAAACAGCTAAAATGACATTTAGTTTCATGGTATTCGGACGTTTAGCCCTCAAGTCGATTAGCCTCTAGCCAGTTAGTGGGCGGCTAGATCCTACCCAGAAGTCGAGAACACTGACTATTTCTCGTTGTTTGAGCGTGAAAACGAGAGCTAGTTGTGGGGGAGATTGTAATTGGGTGCAAAACCTCCACAATTCGTTCCCTCCATGACGTACAGTAAAGAATGAAAGTTTTATTTGTGGGCTATTAAACCGGCTATGGGCTAATCGACTTAAGGGCTAAACAACCGGATTCCATGACATGAAGAATGCTCAAGTTTCTATTCCGCTTGAAAATCTGACATCAGAAGGATAGTGAAGTAGTTTACTGACATGAAATGAAACATGAATTATCCTCTTCTGGGAGAGCATTTATTTAAATCATTTCGGAAAATTAAACTCACCCCGTGTAGATTGAGTTGAAGCTCAAACACGTTTGAGCCGCCAAACACCACATGAGCACTTAACTGAAACACAAAGAACAACTCTTTCTCATTATCATAACATGACATCAATGCTGCTTCTAAGGTAGTGTTCTATGAGAGATGAGCACTTTTTTTACCACTTTCACAACTGTTTAATTGATACAAGATACAAGAGGACAATTGGACTTCTGCACAGTATTGAATGTCTACTTACAACTGTTTTATTTGCCTCTACAAAGGTTTGTTCAGGATCACTCATCTTTGCGAATATTGAAATGAAGACAAAGTTGCCCATTTTGTACCAGTCATACCTGAAAAAAAAAAACAGAAAAACAATTAACCTACTAATAAAGGATTTTGTATTCAAAATATAAAGGTTAGGTCTAGGTTTTGGCCCTGAGACCTTGAGAGATGTATTCAGGTGGCTCTGTAGTGCTTCACAGAATGTGATACAATGGTAGTGCTTCTCAGCTCGGATCATGGAAAATGGGGAAGGGTGGCTACTTACAGAGTTACTAGAGAGAGTACCTGTTCATCATAATAATATTCAAAAAAACCAACATGGAACAATAAGTATTTAATACTGTCTACAGAAAACTCACCGGCACAGCACTTTCTTCGCTTTTTCCTGCAATAAGAAGACACCAAGCACATGAAGATTTCTCTATGAAAAATATTTAAAAAGTACCACATTCCTTGTACATGTTTAGGCCCAAACATTACCAATAACTCCTCACCAGTGCATAGCTGAGTTATCTGACAGTGATCTGACAGTACAGTGGGAAAGTGCAAACCTTAGGTGTTTTGAGCTTTGTCGCTGATGTATAAAATAAAAGTACTTAGAATCAAACCTAAATTTTGACCAGAGTTTGCTTGGAGCCACAAGAAAAAATACCCATGAATTGCTTTTCAGACCAGCTACAAATTGTCTACATTGAACGGCATTTTATGCATTTGAGAGAATCCTCAGAAGATATAACGGTCAAATTGCCACAGACTGTAAATATCCAAATCTTAGTGGGACTTCAAACGTGACGTTCAACAAGTTGGCTGCACCGAAAGGACTCTGTTGAGTTTATTGGCAGAGAAAAACATGCGTGTCAGACTTATAGCCACAAAAACTGTAGGGACAACTGGGAAAATGTTGGGAATTTACCTTTGCTACAGTGAAGTAGCATCAGCAACACTCTTTACCCTACAGATATCAAGATAATCTGTGACAGCATGCACCACTTGGCATGGAAGCAAAATATTATTACAACAGGAGACCTGAATATTATCATGTGGGTACAGTGCTGCCTTACCTCTTCTGTTAGTTCCCATCTATGTGACCCCGAAGAGCATCCATCTTGTTTTAAGAACTCGTCAAAGTCTGTTGTCCTTTTCCGACAACAAGACCAAAATTTATACCTGCAACAGCAAATTTACATGTCACTATCTGTTTTTTCCAGTAGTGGGTTTTAATCTGCTGTTCTAAAAAAAAACTAGTCTGGAGCTATCAGAAACAACTTATTTACATGAATTATTATTGCTGTGCTCAATATAAGAACTGAATTCTCAATTCTGAATCCTAATAATGAATTTTCAAACACAAGTTCCAGTTTACTCCTTCATGCCGATTTATCCAGCATTCAGCTCTACCAACTTTAAACACCCCCTTACAAAAGAAATAATTTTAAAGTTCAGTTGAGTTATAGTTTTTATTTAAGAATGCAAACTTATCTCCTGACCATGCCTTTAAATAGCCAGAGCTTGACATTAGTGTTCAAAACTCTACTATGGTTTGTAGATACCAGAGACACATTGCCTTACCCCTCATGAAATATTGGTACTCCATAATGATGCCAGCACTTGTCATCATTGGTGCTTTCATCTATATATGACTAAAAAAAGGAGAAATAGTTCACTGGTGAACAAAAACTTTCAAGGTTTGTATTTACTCCACATGGTTTTGCTGTAACTAAAGCTTAATAATATCTTCAATCAGAGAAGACTCACCGTGGTACAACCACTATTCTTGCACATTGTTCCAGGTTTAACTCCACCATCATGTTCGCTTCCTGAAACATTTCACAGACAAATATTTATAGCCAATATAAAAGACAAACATTACATTTGAGATCTACATTGTACCATTAACATTGGTGATTGGAAGGCGTGGCACTTTTGAGCGCTATCTACCAAGTAAAACACTATCCAGTGGCAGGGGTTTCACCAGCAGGAGGGCAACTAGTTTTCACAAGCAGGCAAAACCTTTTTAAACTAAACTTCAACATAAGAAAAACTTTCCACTAGGTGGTCAATTCAGGCAGGCAAAATCATTGTCACAGTCAGTCAATTTTCCTAGTGCCTGACCCTTAACGAAACCCCTGTCCAGTGGACAGCTGTTGACAAAATAAACTAACTGCATGTATCAACTGGATAGTGCTTTATCTGGTGCAGAGCTACATCCTTAATGAACAACAGGTGCAAGAAGTCCAGTATTAGTCACCTTACCAACTAAATTAAGAAATAAAAATGATCACTTACCATCACTTTTAGCAGGTTTGTCTTTTTCTTGTTCTTTAAGTTTCACCAGAGCCTTTTTCAAAGAATCTGCAACTGACATCTTAAGCTTTGTCTTTGGAAGGTCATCACTTAAATAAACAAACAACATTGATCAAAATGAGGTGTATAATACATGCAAGCAGAACACAAGACAAAACAGAATTACAAACAGAATTCCATCTCTTAAATTGTGGGGATAACTGTTTTTTAATGAAATCCAAGTCAAAGTGGCAACTATTTCCTGTTAGCATTAGCCCGAGTGCCAGAGGTTTTTGTCACATCGTAGTATGAAGCACTCACCCATACAAGAAAAATAAACCTCTGCCATTTTGGCCAAAGGTACACTAAAATACAAATGTGAATCATATAGTTTTTACATCATTTAGTACATTTGCTTATAATAAGCTATTCTAAAATACAACCATGAATTATTAGCAAAGGTCGGTTAGAGTACTCTACATGTATTAAAATAAACTTATGGAGTACAAAACCATTTTGTTCAGTTTCCTCAGCATAAGATTAGGAGTGTCATTTCACCATGTTTTGCCTGACATATTCAAGGTAACCAATAGCCCAATTTCGACATATTAAAATCCAGCCTAAAACAATAGACCTCAGCACGAGGCTCGTGGGAATAACTACAGAGTTTGTGGGGTTTATTCCCACGAGCCTCGTGCTGAGGTCTATTGTTTTAGGCTGAATTTTAATGTATCGAAATTGGGCTATTCACTCTTTTTTTCATTATACGATCACAAGGCCACGCGGATAGCATAAGGCACACTTCTATAAAATCTTGATCCAAGAGCACACAAACTTTATGTTGACAAAGATATCTGACCTTTACAAAAACACAGTTAAGATCAAATAATATACCTTGGTCTTTCAGCAGGTTCTGTTGGAATTGGTTTTCTTGTAGGTTGTTGAACTTTTATCACCTAGAATGGACACCACAATATAGCAACACAGTGATATTTACTTATAAAAAAGTGCAGGAGAGCTCCATAATCATTCAACATTTTGACGCATCAGAAGTGGTAGTTTTATAAGGCCAGCACTTGTTTACTGGTTGCATTTATTATTTAAAGAGAAACATTTTCGAATAAAACATTTAACCACTATTTTTAACCAAAATCAAACTCTGAGCTATGTCATGGATGGTGCACCCTTTTTTTCAAGTTAATCATCTGTACATTACTCCTTTTAAGTCTTCCTTAGTGTTAATCATCTGTGCTCAGTTTTGGTTCGTTACTACATATACCTTTTTGGGTGGGAGATATAATGGGCAAATGGCTAGCACACTGGACTTGGGATCCACCTGTCCATGTTCAAGTCCTAGCCGGGGATATTGCATATGTACTGTTGTGTTCTTGGGCAAGATACTTTACAAGCACAGTCTTGCACTCCACTTGACCCACAAGTATAAAATGTGTACTGGTGAATTTAATGTTCAGGCTGGGGTAACCCTGCAATGGACAAGCATCCCATCCAGGGAGGAGTAGATTTACTTCTAGTCCCTTTGTTCCATGAAAACCGTAATAAGCTCCGGCTATATGGGTGCAAACTTAATCTTTTACAAAGTCACCTCTTTGGTGTTTTCTAACACAAAAAGTTAAAGATTACAATTTTTAGAGGTTTCCTTCACTTTAAAAGTTTGTTTGCTCCTCAAAACACTTTTGGCATAGGACCTTAAATAACCTTAAGTTCATCTGTAAAGTTGTTAAAACTCACTTCATCAAGACCAAGGGGTTTCTCGTCTGTATTTGGTTTTTCAGGTTCAGGAGGTTTCACATTACTGTGCCTTGATTTAGTGCACCCCTAACAAGAAGAAAAATATATATTTGCTCAAGGCTGACTTCAACTTATGCAAAGAAAAAAAATATGATGCGAATGCAATAATGGAGACCTGTTTTGTGCAAAATAAACACAGTCAAAGTTTAAACAGAAAATTAGCTAATAACACAGCTGTGTACAGCTGAAAAATCTTACCGGAATATTGAGGAATTCTGTAAAATCTGAAACTCTTTTCTTGCAACAAGACCATCCCTAAAGTCAAAGGAAGTTATTTAATTCAACAAGCTTAAGACATTAAATTCATTTCAAGTGAATTTGAGGGTGTGGCCACATGATGGTTAGTCCGCTGGATACCAGATTAAGCAGCCTAGATTCAAGCACTAGCTATGTATGTTGTGTTCTTGGGCAAGACACATTACTCTCATGGTGCCTCTCTCCACCCAGGTATATGATTGGCTACTGGTGAAATTTTTATGCTGGGAGTAAACGTGCAATGAACTAGTATCCCACCCAGGAGGGAGTAGAAGTACTATGAAAACTGGAGAGAGTGATGAGCCACCTGGCTAGAACACTAACGTTACCGTTCACCTTAGCTAGGGTATATCTGAGGCCTTCCAAGGGGTAAAAACGACAAGCAACATGACCTCGAAAACCAGAGATACAGGAATTTCTAATCAGCAACAAGAGAATCGAATGCACCACTAAAATTTGACAGCGACACGAAAAGCGCTAGAAAAGACAGTGACATTGACTCTTTTGGACTTTTGGTCTATTTAGACATTGTATTCTCTTGCAAAATTTGTAAATGTCAGAAATTTGCATGCTTTTCCATTGAATAAAATCTAAAAAGCTCAACCTTGTAGTCAGAGTGATATATGGCTTCACGCAGCAAAATGACAGCAACATTTGCTTCAACTGGTTAGGGACATCAGTACATGAAAGGATGCAACATGGCAACACAGCTAACCCTGTTGGAAGGCCTTATATGTTGTAGTTCAAAATGAAAATCAGGTTAAAATTAAATTCCTTTGTCTCTAAGCCCTAATCATGGATCATGAATGATTAGGGTTAGAAGACAAAGGAAATTGAGAATCAAAAAAGGTTAAAATCATTTTAACCTGAATTTCATTTTGACCTACAAAATATAAATGTTATTAACCTCAAACGTAGTCTAAACTTTGGTACTCATGGGTATGTCATGGGACCTCATGGTTAGTGCGCTCAACTCTAGAGCGAGTGCTCTGGGTTCGAGCCCTGGCCGGGGGGCATTGTGTTGTGTTCTAGGGCAAGACACTTTACTCCCAAGGTACCACTCTCCGCCCAGGTGTATAAATGGGTACCGGCGAATTTAATGCTGGGGGTAAACCTGCGATGGACTAGCATCCTATCCAGGGGGGAGTAGAAATATTCCTAGTCGCTTCATGCAACTGAAACCGGGATAAGCTCCGGCCTGATGAGCCACTTGGCTCGTATGCAGACTTTACCTACCCATGGGTGAATGAACTCAAGGCTTACCTTTAAAGCATCATGAAAAACTGGAGCACCTGGATGATGTGTGCATTTATCTGCAAACCAATGTGATAAACACAGCTTTTATTTACTTACTTTTCATCTACAGCTAAGAAATTCTCTGTTTCAAATTAAAGCAACGAGACCCATTTTGGAAACACAAAATCTTCCAACTGATTGCCATACATATCTTTTAAAGTTTGTTATGAGAATCTTCTGGCAGATCAAGACATTATATCAGTAAAAGACAATATCAGCTAGAATAGATGATTGTCTTATAATGTGTAATTAAATTTTCTTTGCTTTGTGACCTTCAAGTGTCAAGCATGCTGGGTTCTGATCATGTATCATATTAAATCAAAAACTATTAATTTTCACAAAAGACATGTATTACAAGAAAATCCAAGAAAGACAGCAAGGCTCATCAACACTAGCCAGACTGAATACAAAAACAGATAAAAAATGTTCAGTCCACAAATTATACCGGTTTTTTTCATTGTTTTCGCCTTCCACACTTCTATTCTACAGGTGGTGCGAAAATGTTTGTTATACAGAAGCTGATAAGCTTACCAATCTTAAATGAGATTTTTAACACAAACATTCTGCCTAGTACCCGATAGATACGGGCACAGCTGTCCACTGATTCTGAAGGTATCATATTTTCTCCCGAGGATAGAAGTTTGATAAGACACAAAGATAATTTCTGTTGTCCACAGAAAAGTATGTACATCACAACTTTGTGATCAGTTATAATTCGTGGCAAATTTTGGGAATTCATCCTCCTAAAATTTGTGTGACAGCATGAAATTGAACGAGATTATTAAACGAAACTATAAACTGACGACAATAGTCACCTTCTCCATTTTCCTCTTCCCTGTATTCTTTACCGCAGCCCTTGTTATAACACCGGAGGCAGTCACTTGTAGACATTTTAACTAAAAATACCACAAATTTCAAGGCAAAAAAATACGGAAACGTCTTTCGTTCTGCGTTTTCGAAAAACGCCGGATGGATAAAAATCCCATGTGCAAATTTGATCACCGCTGACCGCATTACCGGAAGTCGTGAAATAAGTAAATAGTGGAGAAGACCCTGGGGACGAGGTTGGTAATAAAGCTACGGTATTTAACAATTAGACCCGTAGCCCGAAAGTGCTACGGGTCAATAGCCCATGAGGCGAAGCCGAATGGGCTATTGACCTGTGGCCCTTGAGGGCGAAGGGTCTAATTGTTTTAGTATCACCCAACTAGTTGGACAGAAAAGGCAATACTAAAGTTAGCAAATGCAAGTCCAAAAAAATATTTATTTGGAAAAAAAAAACGAAAGAAAAACCGGCGAATTTCGCTACTCGATGACTATTACTAATAGTCCCCTAGTAGCGTAGCCAATCGGAATGCAGGATTTGCATTAGTCCACTAGTTGGGTGATACTAATTGAAGTTAGTATATTTTTAATAACTTTATCCGTGACAAAATCAATACCACCACTCTTTTCCAGTTGATGTCATGACACTGGTATAAAGCAAATGGCCAATAGACCATTTCCGATATATTAAAATTCTAACTTGGCTCAGAGGCTTGGGGGAATAAAACAAAAGAAATCAATGTAACAAACGATTGAATGCAGGAAAACCACACAACGTCGAACAAAACAACTTGGCCACTCTGTTGCCGGATCTCTTGTAGAAATTCACGCACCAGACGTCACTTGAAGTGTAAACAAAACCAATTTGATAGCAAGGCTGGTACTACGGCACGGGCAATTGAAACTTTAATGGGCCAATATTTCGACTAGCAGAGCTAGTCTTCTTCAGGGCCAGTACTAATACAGAGAGAATATAACGGCTCTAAATTTGAATTTAAGTATACAATGGCAGTAAATGTTTAACTAGTAGGTAATATAAAATATATAGTACAAAAAGAAAAACAAATGGACGGCACAAAGCTATAGGCTAGAATAAAGGTAAATAAAGAGTAATAAAGAGAGTAATAGAGTGAATAAATAAATGACATATGGTGCAGGTTGAAAAAAAAAATAAATAAATAAAATAAAATAAAAAATAAATAAATAAATAAATAAATAAATAAAAAAATAAAAAATAATAAAATCAAAATCAAAATTACAGTTTATAAAACGGCCAAAATTAGCGTTCATTTCGTCGACGTTTGACCTCTTTGTATTTTATACAAAGAGGTCAAACGTTAACACCTTATGGCATCAACCAACGAAATGAACGCTAATTTTGGCCGTTTTATAAACTGTAATTTTTATTTTATTATTTTCTATTATTTATTTATTTATTTTTTATTTTATTCAACCTGCACCATATGTCATTTATTTATTCACTCTATTACTCTCTTTATTACTCTTTATTTACCTATATTCTAGCCTATAGCTTTGTGCCATACATTTGTTTTTCTTTTTGTACTATATATTTTATATTACCTACTAGTTAAACATTTACTGCCATTGTATACTTAAATTCAAATTTAGAGCCGTTATATTCTCTCTGTATTAGTACTGGCCCTGAAGAAGACTAGCTCTGCTAGTCGAAATATTGGCCCATTAAAGTTTCAATTGCCCGTGCCGTAGTACCAGCCTTGCTATCAAATTGGTTTTGTTTACAAAAGAAATCGCATCGAGGTTGAGGGATTAATAATGAATTTCTTTTAGTTTATTCCCCCAAGCCTCAGAGCCATGTTAGAATTTTGATATATCGGAAATGGCCTATTATTGTTAAACACATTATGGGTGATAAAGGTCATTTTTGCAACCAAAATGGGTTACCATAGCAACAGCATAACCAGTTTAAAAACACCCTCTGTTTTAGCATTAATTGCTTATAACTTAAAAATGAGTCTAGTGACCTGCTGTTTTTGCTAGCATGATAACATAACTTTTTGCAAGTTTTAACAAACTGTTTAGAGCCAGTTTTTGAGTTTTTAGCACTTGAAGGTAAAATTAAGGATGTTTTTAACAGGTCATACCATTGCCATAGTAACTTACAATGTCAAGAAAATGATCATAATGTGTTCACCAATAATTGGACATTTGTGTAATGCCATTGTTGCTAAGCATTAAAAGAAAGAGACTGCTAGTATTGACCCATCAAGGAAGAAGTGCTGAAAAAAATGCTGGAAACTGGACACATAAAAGAAAAGCTAACTTTAGAGGCCAGATAGAAGTGTTTCACGTCATGAGGTGCATTACCCTGGGTTCCAGAGGATATTTTTTTCTGATCGATATTTCGCAGCGAAGCCGCGTTAACAAGGCTCAAAGCACCGAGGAGAAAAAAATAACCTCTGGTCACAGGAGCACTCAACCTCATTTCCATGCGAGACATCAGTTCAGAAATTGAACTGGGTCACCGATTGGATACTCCCATGTCCGCAGGGAATTAACAATATAACAATGGCTCTGATTGGCTACATCGAACAACGGACATGGGAGTATCCAATCAGTGACCCATGTACTCAGGCTGGGAGCGAAGAAGGACGGCTGTTTTCGCAGGCTAGACATTTTTTTGTTCGTCACGCAACCCTCCCAAACAAACATTTGCTGGGGGGGACTTCACTCCTAAAGTACTTAAAAGAAAGAAAGAAAGCTACACAAGACAGCAAATTCAGTTCAAGCATTCAATAATTATTTCACGCATGTTCAAATGTATATAAATTATGTGTATTCCACACAAACTACTAAGAATCTATGTCTTTGTAGACCAACAATTACAGTAAATGCATTAAAAAAATTGGAGACTCAGGTAAAAATATTGGTTGGCAAATTTTACTCTACTGTCTAGGAATATGGAACAAACAAGTAATGTTTTAAAATTCATAGCTAAACAAATATCATGTCTTTTGTTTGCCATTTCAGTCATAAGCAACCATAAAATGTGTTCAATTTTGACCTATAACCCCAAAATGGTTTTGAAAGATCTAGTGAATTGGTTCCATTGTCACTGGCATGTGTTGAAGATGACCTAATGTGACAACTGGTTGCCTTCAAGATTTTTCTTATTTCTTCAACAACCACCTTCTGGTCAAGCTTTCCAAGGCTGGCCTTGAGTGTTTCTTCATTAAAGGGAAATGCCAGAATGCAATTGCCAATTTGAGGTTGAAGTTTCAGTGTATTAGTCTTCTTGGTACCCTGCCTATATGTACTTGCTGTGGAAATCCTTTTGGAGTACCTTGAGGGAAGGTGATACAAGGCTACTGTACTTGTGCTTGGCAAGCCATATTTATGAACTGATTGAAGAGCATTAAGTGACAATGCTTCTGATTCATAACGGCATAAGCGAAGGTGAGATAGTAGTCTACCGTGATTATTGCCATTTTCAGTTCGCAACAAATGCATTGATGACCCACATGAAGATTGATTTCTAGATATGTTCTGCGGGCTTGATGTCTGTTCCTCTCCTTCATTATCTGCCCCATGGCCACCTTTGTCATCTTTTGTTTGGTCTGGCAAACATGACTGATTTTCCTCAACTCCAAACTGGATTTTCTTCAAATCCAAACTATCCTCTTTGGTGCAATTCAGAAGTACTTTGCTGTCATTCAGCTCTCCTTGGCCATCACAGTCAATCTTAGTAGCTTTAAGTTCTTCTGAAGAGTATAGTTCCTTTTGATCCAACAGATCAAACATTGAGCATGGTGTTTTGCATCTTGGACTGGATTTCTTTCCATTGCTGCCATTTGCATCACCATTCTCTCTGCAGTGTTTGCTCACATTTTTATCTTCCAGTTTTCTTTCACCTAAACCATGATTTTTTATACATTCAGCAACTTGCATACACTCTGATTCAGATTGCGATGGAAAAATATTAAAATTGCTCTTGGATTTCTGTTTACCACCAGCTCTGGAATAGACGCTTTTTCCACCCTTAAACATGCCATTCCCCGCATCTTTCACTTTTAAATCTTTTCTCCTAATATCGTTGTTCTCCTTTTCCTTTTTCCCCCTTTTCATGTCTACCTCGGTAAAGTTCAGGGCTTCAAGTACATCATTCAGCAGTGGTTTCTTCACCAATTCATCCTGAGTGCAATCGTTGCCTAGTGCTGGCGAGAAGTTTACCTCTAATAGCCACGGCTTCAATTTTTCATCAATGAGTATGTCAAACCCAAACAGTTCAAAACAGTTAGAACTGTTACTTGGTATCTCTTGGACCTGTGAAAGAAGTGTGATGATAATGATTGATGTTATGCGGTGCCACAATAAGCGATCATCAATATCGTGTTTGTGCAGGTAATGTCGCAGTTTTCCTAGGGTCCATTTACAACCAATTCCAATGCTTTCCTTTTCTGCGGAATACTGCGGTCCATTTTTGTTAATGCTGGTGTTTGTGAGATGTGAAAAACGATTTTCAAGTGAAGACAAATCAAATCTTTCAGTGCTAAACCGCACAAGACCTTCATGGTAGATATACAGTCGAAAAGGATGGAAAGAAGTGACTATGGCATATAACCGTAAATCAAACTTATAACCTGAAATTAGAAATGGCTTAATGATGTACTTTTGCACAACAACAGCACAGTCATAAGTCAAGTCATGTAGGTCTTTAAAAATGAAAATCCCCCTGCCACAGGACTGTTCAGTTGGCTTGCAAATCCAGTAATTTGATTGCTGGCTGCCAGCTTGCTTTGAGAACTCTGCCACAAACTTTTTATACTCATTGGGAAGGATGAAAGTTAGTGGAAAAAATTCAAACATGGAACCTCCATAGGATGTTCTCATTCGCCTGAGATTTCTTGCTAAGCCATCTTTCTTCGTGATGTGTGTCGATTTCGGAAAGTGATTCAAGCGTTGCCAGGGACGACAGTGTTCGAATTCGCCTGAAGTAAAACCTTGAGTTTTCCACCAGAGATTCCAATTGCCATCCGCCTCACCCCCATCTTCGTTGTACTCTTCCCAGCCGCGTTCTAAACACACTTCTCTCAGAATATCCGGCGATTTTTCACAAAGCCGGAACACAACGGCGGATTCCATCAGATGCCATTAAAAATCAGTATTGGCTTCCTCGCACGAAAAGCCAGTTCTTAATCCGTTTGACGTCAAAAAACGACTCCTAAAAGGACATATTGATTGCCTGATAGTCCACGCGGACATAATTTTAAAAAGGACAATTTATCAACTTCAACAAGTCAAGTTAACAAAGGTGTCACACCTGTCACAGGTGATTTGATAATCAAGAGTCTGTGACGTAACACATTTGGTCAGCAGACCAGCAGCAGAGCAGTATACACTTCATTTAACGACCAACGGGCCTTCCATTTTGCACGTGAGGTCAAAATGGCTACCGGTGAAAATGAACTGACTCAAATGTCTTGTGAAGATTTTGGGGAATTTAAGGTAACTGCTGAAGTATTATGGTAGAACGTAGAAGAACTAACTTATTTTGTTATATTATTAACTTGTAGGGAAGAAAATATCACTGGACGTGCAGCTGCCAAATTTAATATTAAAGCTTACGTGCAGTGGACAAAACATAACATACATGTATAAGTTTTTTCATATATTGACTTGTGCAACAAATTTCCATCAATTACAGTCTGAAAACTCGATATAAATCGATATTGATCGACAGTAGTTAGCCTATTGATAACGTAAATCGTTGGAAGTCGAAGTCTCGTAGATTTTTGAGAAATGTTACAGACTTTCATAGACTAATATTGGTTTAATACTTATATACCAAGTTTAACATTCCAGTAGTTTAGTAGTGCCCATCTCCTCCTCCTGCCTAATCACCAAGCATTAGCATTTTTCAAAAAATGGCAAATTCCTTGGGGAAGGGACAAATAAGAGGGCCATTTTAAGGCTTAACTGCAGAATACCCTGCCACTTCAAAGCACATCTGGAATCTGTGGCTACGTGGCTACGCAGCTACTGGGAGGCTAAGTGGCTACACAGCTACAGAGCTGCATGGCTAGGAGGCTAAGCTACGTGGCTTCATTGCCTGGCAACCTGGCCAAACGACTACGGGGCTCCCTGCCTATTAAATTAAGTAAGTTGCACAGTTCAATTTGCATTACCTTGTTTGTGATACGTCTTCAAGAACCCATGAGCTGAAACAAGTGTTCTACACATGAATATCACTCGTTCTTTAATCCATGAGCCGAAACAATGTGCTACACATGAATATCACCCATTCTTCGATCCATTAGTAAGTAAGTAAAATCCTTTATTTAAACACAATCAGTATTTAAAGCAAAACACATGCTTGAGGAGTCGTGTATAATCTTGTTACATACTTAACTAAGTTTAAAATATAAAATAGTTTAGATAATAGACACCAAAATAAAAACGTACACTTGACATAAAAATTCAAGAAGTTGAATACGGATTTACATTAGCCAAAACAAGCTCACTAACACATGAATATAACTCATTCTTTAATCCATTAGCCAAAACAAACTCGCTAACACATGAATACAACTAGTTGTTTAATCCATGAGCCGAAGCAAGTGCGCTGCATTTGAATATAACTCATGTAGCTGCGCAGCCACATAACCATGTAGTCACGGAGCCGTGTAGCCACATAGTCACGTAGCTGCGTCGCCACATAGATGCGTAGCCACGTAGCCATAATTTTAAAACCATACGGCTTCAAGTGGTGGGCTATTCTGCAGTTACTCCGTCTTATCTTGAAATGCTTCTCCGCAGTTTTTACTTCATGAATTTTAAATTAAGGTAATTATAGTTCAGCTATGAGTTGTCTTGCTTTTGATTTTTCATTCAACCTGGTTTGCTTTGCAGCACATAAGTCATATATTTTTGCGTCATGCGCAGGGAACTGAATCATCCTCCGGTTATATTTTTGTAAAATATTTGTAACTTAATAAATTTGTGTTGCAGGAAGCATTGAAGGTGCTTAGACTTATTGATGACAAAATCATCTACAAGTTAAATAAAAGTATTCCAACGGATTCCTTTGTTGGACAAGTTAATGCAGAACAAAAATGTCAGGAACTTTATAATGAGGTAGTCGTGTTCTGTTTCCTATTTGGTATCTGTTTATTTATTTATTTGAATAATTATTTAACTATTTATACGATAATTTCACTGTAAATAAGTGGGTCAATTAAATGCACTGGGGTGATTGGTTTCACTGAATTTGAAAAATGTTGGAACAGTTTTATTTGATTTTAAGATGTTTAGCATACTGTGACCAATCAGATGGTAGAGTCAGCCACTGCAAACTATAGTTTAGCCTGCGTAGCTGGCGAGATCTTGTGCGCGAGTGCTTTTGTTTTGGTTGCGAAGCCGTGAACGCGAGTGGCGAAGCCGTGAGGGGATTGGTGAAGAGTCGAGTCAAATTCCCGCCTGCCCAAATTCATAGGGTTTTTTGAATTATGCGTTCACCAGTGCACGCGAATTTCGGATTGGCTGAGAGCACTGAAACGTCAATCAAATGTTAATCGATACCCCTCATCTATCCCAAGGGATAAACGTCTGTGTTTATGTACAGATTTGCCAAATGGAGAATGCGGAGTGAAGCATAAAGAAAACTTTGGATTTACTAAATATCTGAGTATAATTTTTGCACTGTAGGAAAGTCTTGGCGCTGCTGCCCACAGGTGTTGGAAAAAGCATGATTTACTCGACATATTTGCTTTGGTAAGCCAAAACATGCGATCAGCGAAGACTTGCGTCCGGTTTATCTCTCTTCGAACCTGGCGGTATATTGAAGACCCAATTGCAGAAATCGCATCTCTAAACTGTACATTTGTGTAAGGGGAAGTGGCAAAATCGAGTCCACAGGTCTGGCTAGGCCATATATTTAAGTTAAAATTAACGGAAAATGATGTCAGACAATGAAACGCTATTGCCATCAAGAACACCAGAAAGTCGTGCAGATCGGATCAAAATCCACCAATCACAGCCACTAGTGTGACCTTCTGACCTTCTTTACTTCATGCTACCTGGCTGTGATTGGTGGATTTCGATCCGATCTGTCGATAACGCGCAAGACTGACGGAAACTTTGGAAACATTTCTGCGGGTGTTTTGTTTTGCAAAGTCGGTTGTAAAGAATCTCATCCAAACTCAGCCACTGCTAAAACAATTAGCAAAATGCCTCCTATTATATCACACGAGAGGTAAATCGTTTAAAGACTAGCTTGTTAAACTTTGAAGGCCGATGCGTGGCAAACCGCAAGTTAATAAACTTTTCAAGTTTCGTATTACAGCTCATTCTTTGATTGGCTAATTTGATTGATGTAATCAACGCTGATAAAAGTGGGCGGCAAGCAAAAACCATAAGAAATGTGGCAGGCAGCAATTTCACTCGCGGCTTCACCGCTCGTGTATTTCCTCGCGGGTCGCGAGGAAAACAAATGTCGGCTCCCCCGCCAAATATCGTTCGCTCGCTCACGAATCCCGCCAGCTACGTAGGCTAACCATAGTTAGTAGGGGAGACTAACTATGGACAAACTCATTGGTGGGTTTACCATTTATCATCTAAGTGCAAACATGTGATGAAAAAAAAAAAGTTTGAGTACAGTTGAAGCTCTCGTAAGTGACCACCTCAGAAATTTGAAAAAGTGGTTGTAACTAGAGCTGGTCCCTTACAAGAATGAGCTCTCGTAAGCGACCGCACGATAAAACAATAGTGAGGGTGCTCATTCACGAGAGCTTCAGAAACTAATTAATAATTCATGAAGACAAAACAAAATAAATTAATGTTTAATGAGTGGGTTCAGAGCCACCTTAAATTTTCGAAAATTTAAGGTGGCTGTGAACCCCCTCCGTATAATTTTTTTAAACTTTGCAAAAAGTTGCATCTTATCATGTTTACTGCAATTCGATAATAAAAAGTGGGGGTCACCAAGCTCATTTTCGAGTTATAAGCGCTTAAAGCTAAAATTAATGGTGTTTTTAGCAGGTCATATTGTTGATATGGTAACCTATTGTGCCATAAAATTGACAGCAACTTGTTCACCAATGATTGGGCAGTTTTTTGATACCATGATTTTGGTATCATCTGATATAGAGTGGTTATAATGACCCATCAAACTCTAAGTCTTGGAATGTACTGGAAACTGTATCAAGCGTCCTTAAGTCACAGTTCAAACAGGGTTCCAGAAATGTGGTCGTAGCTAGAGCTGGTCGCTTATGAGAGTGGTCACAAGGGGAGCTTCCGCTGTATGATGGGTATCAAACCCTGAATTATTCTTCATCAGAAATTTTAAGTTCCATTAGGTGAAATAATTATTGATGCTCAAAAGAGTTTTTTATCTATCATTTGGATGTTTTTGTTGCTACAGCTAAGAACGTAAATGGTGTTATGTGAACAGGAAGTTCTGTCAGTTAAGGGGGCTCGAAAGGGTTTTTCGTTGCTATATTGCTTGTGAAACGATGGAAGATTACAAAGAAGGATGTTTAATGGTGTGGGCAAACTATATGTCTCCTTGCAACTCTATTATTGGGCTATACTTTAAGGGTACTTGTGACGTCATATCAGTTACCATGGCAACGCACGAGGTCCACAAAAGCGTCCTCTAAATTTCAGTTTTTGTAAATTATCTGAGAAACTAATTCGGTGACCTACCATTTTTATCTCTTTGTTGGAAAGTTCCCTAAATTCTTTAACTTTTCAGACGGTATGGAAAAATTTTATCTAGTAGAATTAAATATATTTCAAGAAAACGCGTTTTATGGCTTACAGAAAATTCCACTAGATAATTTTCCCCGAAACTTTTATATCTGAAGTGCCATCGCGAATGGTGCGTGTATGCAAAAAATCAAGATAGGTCACCGAGCGAACTTTTGAGCTATAAACAAACGTTTTCACAGATTTTATTTCCGGTTCGCGCGATTTTACGCAGCATTAACTTCCGGTGTGCTGATTTTAATACTGATTCAGCTGACGCGTGCATCTTAGTTATTGAGTGTGTAGATTGCGCGCGCGCGTGCAGCTAAAAACCCTTTCGAGCCTCCTTAATCGATTTATTTGTTTCAACAGCTGTTGGGTGGCTACAAAACAAGAGATCAAGCAATCAAGAAGTGTATAACATTAGTTTCTGAAAATGCCAAACAACTACGTGAAAAGAATGAAAGGAACCCAGGTGATTTTCAAATTATGAAAGATCTTAGGAAAGAACAAACCAAGGTAAGGAACATGTCTACTAGGTCAAAAAAATCATTCAGGGCATTTACATTTAGTCTATCAGTGAAATGCCTTGTCAGTCAGACAAGCGAGTGAGTTTGTTGTCCTGAGCCTGTTTGGGAGGGGCTGTAACCTTGTAGATAGCATGTCGAACTCTGGTTCAAACTGTGTTGGCTTAAATGCCGTGGCTGTGGTTTTCCATTTCTTGAGCAAGACATAACAATCTCACACTGCCTCTCTCACAATTGCCATCCCCAAAGGCTGCAACCCTTGTGGTCAGCTCCAACAATTGTGATGCCTGGGCAGCTCAAATACCAGCAGTCCATGATTGTTAGACTTCCTGCCAAACCTACAAAAATCTGATTGACTGAATATATGAAATGAATACTCTGCGCTTGCTCAGAAAATTGGGTCTGGTCAGAAGTTGCCATTCTCTGTGCTGACCAAAAGGATTGCAGTCTCTGGGAACAAGCATATGCGTACGAGCCGGGGGGGGCGAGGGGGGCTGCAGCCCCCCCAGTTACAGAAGTTTTTGAAATTTTTCGGGCAAAACGCTGATGATTCGGGCAAAAGTACTCGGGAGAAAACTCTCTGAAAGGCTGTCAAAGCCAGACTTGAAGGCTACTTTCTCCGACGTTTGCCTTGTCAAGACGGAGTTAAGGTCAAATGATTGAAAGATCCAGGTAATTTGTTTTGTAAAAGCCATGTATCGTTTACATGTGTTTCGTAGAAATCCACGAGATGGATGTTACTTCCATGAACAAAAGAATGACATAGTCAAAACAAACAAAGACCTAGACGTTTTTGTGGTGGCTCTGGAAAGAGCCGTTTTCAGTGGATTCACAAAGAGCTGTTTTAAAATTTTCTTGAACTTCACGTAGAAGAAAGAATTTATTGTTTCTTTCATAGCTTTTTGATTTTACTAGGCAATCGATCAAAGTCATAGACTATGCGAGGTTTCAAAATAACTACAGTTTAATTCCGATCTCTCTATTTTTTCGAATCACCCGATAACTCGAAACGTAAGTCGTTTCCCTCTCTTCAGTCGAACACTGTAGTTACCCCAGATTTCTCGAAATATCCGATTTTTCGAACCAATTTTCATTTCCTTTGGAGTTTCCAAAAATAGGGAATAAAAATACGTTCATTACACGTCAGAAATGTGAACGTTTTGTTTTTACTGCGGTTTGAGTGCGTTTGTACACTGACACATGCTTTCGGGCATTGTGTAAATTTTTTCAAGCAATAAGGTCACCGCCCCCCAGGTCCAAAGGTGCCCGTACGCCTATGGGAACGAGAATGCTCTCTCACCACCCACTGTAGGTGTTTTAATGTATACTGGCAAAGTCTTACGGTGACCTGAGAAATTGCTGGGTGTAGTCTTACAATGGATTCATATTCTATCCAAAGAGGTGCAGTGATACTGGTACTCCCAGTTGTTTCATGTTACAGAAACGGGATATGCTCTGGCACAATGGTCACCTTGTTGTAACCGCATGCACAGTCTTTCTTGTTTACTTAGTTTCTCTGGTAAAAATCTTCTAATAAAAGATCCTGTAATGATCTTTTGAAGA
Source organism: Micromussa lordhowensis (assembly GCA_964020085.1). Classification (NCBI taxonomy): domain Eukaryota; kingdom Metazoa; phylum Cnidaria; class Anthozoa; order Scleractinia; family Lobophylliidae; genus Micromussa; species Micromussa lordhowensis. The sequence goes on from OZ026598.1 coordinate 27,963,149, forward strand.
TCTGTCCTAGGATTGGCGTAGATCTTGATGAAAGTCTTTTAGGATTGTCACTCAGTCCTCAAAGATCTTGTAAGATTATGAAGGATCTTTGAGATTCTCTTGAGGCATTGCAAAGATTCTGTAAAAGCTCTTTAAGATTTAACAGGACCCTTCAGGATAGGATCTTTAGAGGATATTCACCAAGGTTATGAGCTGCTAAGATGTAGGGCTGGGTCCCTAGATTGGAATCCCACAAAGAAAATTAGGAATGAAAAGGATTTTTTTTACTGTTCTAGCTGTTATGATTTCTTTTATTTAACATCACTTGATGCTAAATAAAAGCCTTTGTGGAGGCGACATGGTCTAGTGGTTAGGGTGCTTGATTTGTAATCAAATCCTCCTACCTGCCACTGGATGGATTTGTGTTTGGTGGTTCCAGATTTAGATCCTTCATGCTTTGTAAATAGCCAAAAAGTTTCTGTTTAATTTACAATATTTGTTTGATAATATTTCAATGTCCACAATTAGTACAGCAGTGCTAAAACCTTTGGCACTCAAATGAAGTGATATTTTTTTATTGATGAATTTGAGTCGAAAATATATTTCTCACAGAAATTTGTACAACCTTTTCCCTCTTAGTCAAAGCTAATGTCAATATTTATTGTAATTTGGTACTAAATCAGTGGATGAAACCTTTTCATATGACTATATCCAAGTGAAAGCTATCAAGGTCTACTCTCAGTAATGTTGTTTAGTTATTTGATATTTCTCAAGTGCAATATTTTACAAACTTGTTTAAATGTTTGCAGCCATATGAAGTGATGTCCGTGTTGGTCATTGCTTGAAAGTATAACATCAGGTTTACTCGGGCATGTAAATAAGAAAAAATAAATGATTTCCTGTACCTCTCATGCACGTTAGGGTGATTAAACCATGCACATATAGAATGAACAGGCAGAGGCTTAAGTGGTGTGTGTTTGTATTGTCTTGCACTTCATCCTTCTTCTCATCATTGATTCCTTACTCTAATTTTATTGCAGCTTAGGTTAATGCAATCAGAACTTAGTGTAGAAGAGGTTATACAACGACGTACTGTCAAGGTAAAGTTACTTACATGTAATGTAATAAATGATTTTCCTTGTCTTATCTGCTGTGTAGATACATGTAAGTTAAATATATGTTGGACCTGAAAACATCCATACCCACCCAACAGAAGGTTTTATGGACTTACTCTAATAGTAAACCTGAAATACACACTGATTTATTCCCTAATTTCAGATTGTGTGTTTCCATCTGTAGACAACTTGGACTCCCAATAACTCATTCAAACTTTATTGATTTCCCTTGAAGGTTTGAGTCATGGAGAGTGAGCTGTACATATATAACTATTACTGCTTCAAAACATGTAGACCTTTATATGTCACTCTATCTTAATAATGTCTAATACGTTTGTTTAATTTGCAGGCATTTAACGAACGATGCTGGAGGTACTTTAAACCATCACAATGACACCAGCTTAATCCATTTAGGTGGCATTATTTTTTACCTTCAAGTGGTTTAGAATAAAATCACTTACAATAGTTCTTTCACAAAAATATTTTTTTTGAATGATGCTTGTGATACCAGGCAAATTTTGCTGTGTGGTTTAGCTGCATAGTGATTTTTGGGGATCTTTTAAGTAATCAGTTTGCAAGTTCTGGGTGTAGGGTATTTCTGTCACTGATTTCTGACTTGCCCTCGTAATTCTTTATCTGGTAGATATCCAGCAGCAAAACAGATGCCATTTTGTGAGTGTGTTTGAAGACTTTAACCAAACATAGTGGTTTGGAACCAAGCCCAACTTATTGCAGAAATCCCAAACCATCATAATTTTTGTTTCGAAATGATGTGAAAGGTCACAGTCATAACCAAACACCCTTGAGGCAAGAAAAAAGCGTCCAAGAATTGATTCCAGTGTATGGCATGTCACTAAGTTAAGACTAGTATAAATGTCTTTGTACAATAGGTTTCTGCCAACAGGAGGTGCTAGTTAGCAAAGGTTGACTTTACTACCTATTTCACATTTTTTTTTTTTTCCTCCCTGACCATCCATCCTACATGACCAGGGAAACCAATGCATATGTCAGGAAGATCAGTGAGAGAAAAGAAAAAAAAAATCACTATTAATTCAGTTTGCGTTCTGGTAAGAATAATTCTTACATTAGACTTTTATATGTCACTCTATCTTTATAATGTGTAATACTTTTGTACTTGTTTAAAGTAATTATTACTTTAAGTTATACATTGGATTAATTGACTAACTTAATTTGGAAAGAAATATTTTCTAAAGCATGACTGCTGTAAGTAACACTTGTGCCTTTTCTTAATATCAATAAACGTCAATTTATTCAGTATGGGTACAAAATGTCTCTTCAAGTTTGCCTAGAGACCCAAAATATTTGAAGAGATAAATCAGTGTTAATTTAACTTAAATGCCGCAACCAAATTACCAAGTTCTTGGCATTTGTTGCTAGCAGGGTGTTGTCCATGAGTGCTCAGTGTTAACAGCAGAACCTCAAACAAATGTGGCAAAGCTGTGAGAAAACTTTGGAATAGTTTTACTGCTTTTGAAAATTCCTTGACGCGTCAACACTTGTGTCCGCAGCCTCACTGGCTAAACAACAAAATCCCACTAGCTATGTGGGCTAATCCACCTCAAGAGGCAAAAAGAGGGACCGTGAATTCTGATAGGATGTGTTCCCATGTAAAGATGCCATCATAGTCTATTACAAATGATCCCCCAGCATTTTGTAAGATTTCTTCTCTGACAGTTTGCAGGACTACGAGAGCAAAAAGTCTCGCCTTAAAGCCCTGCCTGTGTAATCTGGAGTCCAACTGGACTCATTCCACCCAGCTAATACATGTACGAGGTGTTGACATGGCAACGGAATGAAAACTAGCTACACAGACTTGGTTTATTACTCATGTTATGAACTCAAACCAACCAACTGAATATTTCCAAAATTTTATTAGTTACAAATTTTTTCCTAGGTGTACAGAGTTATTTTACTATGATTATTGACCCATTTAAGTTTACATTGCTTGTATGTAAAAAATATTCCTATCGGGATATACCGGTATTTAAAAAGCCTAAGAGGTTTCACTTTTCAAAGTATTGCAAGCTGTCATCCTTCGTTAATCCAGTCTTGATAGCACTTAGCTCAAGATGTCCTCTAGTATGTGGCAAAGGCTTGAAAACACGTAAGTGGACATAAGAATTGCCAACATCAACCTGAAATGAAATATTGATTGCTTACCATGAAGTGCGCTGGTATGGTTTACATTCACTAGTCATGATGTATCTTAAACAAATGAGCAAGTCTTTGAGCAGGTGTGTTTTACCATAGACTCCAGTGTTTTACCACTGCACCATTGAAGATGGAACATTACATCAGTGTCCCAAATATAATGAAACTTAGTGCTCCAGCACATCAAAAGGAAATTGCAACAAACATTGTTTTGATGATTTTATTTCACTTTCTGACATTGGGTGTAAAGTATGAAATTTGATGAAGGAGTAACATGGGACATTTCTTTTATTTTGCTTATTAGTAATTTTACCTCAGTAACTCTGACCCTCATTAACTAGAACATCCTGCAAACTTGCAGTGACTCTTTCATCAGACGTTTTTCTATAAATTTACCCGTGATAACTCAAACCTTATTTGTCTGAAGAGTCAAAGCTCTCCAGAATCCTGTTTACCCCTCAGTGTCCCAAATGGAAAGACAATTAGTGTTCCAGTTGATTAAAAGGAAATTGCAACACACCTTTTGATGATTTTCTTTCATTTTCTAACATTGGGTGTGAGAGTGTAAAACTTGATAAAAGAGTGACATGGGACATTTTAAAATTCAGGCAAAGTAACATTTGACACCCCTCCCCTAAACCCAGCAGGGGTGATCCTTTTTTGGGCGGGGGGGGGGGGGGACCCTGGGTCATTTCATAACTTCAGATGACTCTCAACTAACCTTGATGAAGTAATTGGTTCCAGCTACCAACTGAGTTTTGTAAGAAACGGCTTCAAATTTATCATAAGAAGCATCGGCTTTATGTTCTGCACGACCCTTTACCTGAAACCAAAAAAATTCTAAGATGCCTGTTCATGGATTTCTGTAAGGGCCAGTTACTATCCTGCCGTGCTATGCTCATGTATGTCTTGCCCTGCATTCTGCTCAAAATCTTAATAAAACAAAAAATCACATCTAATTTCTCCTTTCGAAATCAACACATTTGTAAGCAGTCAGGTAATGAGAATAATGAACATCGTCAACTAGCTATATTATTGAGTGCATTTTTTTGCTGCGAAAATTGCCCAAATTGAAGTACATGAATACCTTGACGGCCTTTATACTATAAGGGAAACAATGATAGCTAAGGAAGGAAACTGAAAGGGATGCACTCCATGAGAAAGAAATAGTAGAAACAGCAGCATGGATATAGAAAGGTACGGTAGAATTTTGTAAATTATTCTAGAAGTGAGCTGATGCCGAGCGAGCATCTGACGTCCGGACAAATTAATATTTTGAAATCTAAACATGTACATTTAGTCATGCAATTCGAACAAACCTCATTGCAAATTTCTTGCACTTCTTTGTCGGCCTTTTTCTCCTCACTGGGTGCACCACAAGCCATTTTTTGAAACAGATCTATCTAGAGGAATGTCTAGAAGCTAAATGCTGAAAAAGGAAAAAGTAGATCCACAAATACGAGTGACTGTTCGAATGACAGTCACCTGACGACCCCCTGACCTCATAGTCCTTTACAACCTCGATTTCAGGCTCTCTCTCTCTCTCCTTTTCCTCTCTTGACTTCGACAGAGCTTGGGATCGAGGTTGGGGCAAGGGAGGGAGGTTACTAAGAAAAATGGCCGACGGCAAGCAATCAAAAGTACGACGGAAAAAATCTGAACAACATCGTCGAATACGACGTCGAGAATCATGGGCAAGGGAAGAAAAAGAGATTAAAGAGTTAGAGCATCGTTGCAGAGATGTAAGTTGTCGTTATCCTTCTTTACATAGAGGTAAATTTATAAATGAGCTAATTTTTGGGCTCGACTTAAAGCATTGCCACGTGCTACAGACCCTGGAAAAAATCATCTCACGTATTCAAATGCGTGATTCACAACCCGATTTTCCTGTGCTAGTGAGATGTACTAAAACCCGAAACAACAACACGAAACCGCCGAAACGTGTGAACCAACGAAAACGAAACGACAAAAATGAAACCACTGAAACAAGCGAAAACGCCGAAACAACCAAAACGAACCGCCCAAAGCGAAATTACGCAAACGAGCAGATCCACTAGAACAGAAACAAAACTATGAGCGAGCGAACGATGCGAAACAAGGAGGAAAATGTCGATCTCAATTCAGATATTCTCTTGCATTTAAGGCTTTTTAATAGTAAGGCTGTCTTACTAAGACTGAAAAATTGCTGTTCGCTTCTGGTGGGTGAACCCTAAAACACTAACGTTACTTTCCAGGGGTGACTTTACATATTTTGACTCCAATTTGAATTAAAAGGACAGACCTCCAAGGTCAGTTTTTGACTAAAGCAGGAGAAGAAGAAAAAGAAAGAAAACAGCATTCATTGATAATGTCTTGGTATTGCTGGTAGTCTCCCTTAGAATATGCAAAGTCACCCCTGGAAAGTGTTTTAGGGTTCACCCAGAAGATGTTTGTTCATTGGAGTCAGGAATGACAAAAGCTTCAGTTGACAAATTATCAACCTCAAACGATACATAAAACACTGATAGTCTTAACACACTTAGTTGGAAATATTTCAAGCGAAGTAATCTTGTTAATTTTGCCGAGTTCATGCTTCACAAATACACATTTCGTTTCTTAGTTCAAAATCTCATGCAGTGAATAAAGCTTGCTTGACTTGCATCTCCCCTCCACCTCAAAGCCAAAGAAAGTGCTAGCCAGTTTTTTCTTACAAAGTGTTTTCATGTTATTACCCTGTATAAGAAAAGACATGTTTTTTATTGTGTAAACCTATGTAAGAAGGCCAACCAAAGGTGATGTAAACCAAGAGATAATTGAATTACACAGTGAAGTGATGAAAACTTTAAACCTGGGAAGGTGATGACAGCTGACTCTCGGCCATTCGTTGTTTTTTTTTATGTGAAATATCATTTACTGTTGTGTCACACATGATTTTGTTTTGATTATTTCTCTCGTTTCGGTAATTTCAGTTTTGGTTGTTTTAGTGTTTTCAGTTTGTTCATATTGTTCTGGTCATTTCGGCAGTTTTGGTTGTTTCAGTGGTTTTGTCTTGTTGTTGTGGGTTTTAATACATGCCCCCATTTATAATGTCTCAGGTCCTGGATCAGATCTTAGCTACATGTAAGATCCTATATTCTAGCTTGGATCCTAGCTTGATGCTTAACCCATTGACTCCCACATCATAATCGCCGTGACCCACCCCTAATTTCCGGGCGTTCTTTGGAGTATATCTGAGCGAGCAAAAGCACAAAAATAAACCATATGCGCAGTAACAACAGGCAAGATCAGGTTTCAAGACTTCGTTTATTTAAAGTTCAATAAATGAACGGCCAAATATTAAAGAAATATCAACAAAAATAACTCAACTTGATGCGTAGAACTTGTAAGAATACAAGAAATTATATTTTTTCTTTGCCGCGTGAGAAACGTCGAGAATATTGAATAAGCAAGAACGAGTTAATCTCTTACTTCAGAAGACAAAACGAAACCGAATACAACAGAATTTCCATTCTTTTACTACAACGGATAACATTTAAGAAAACACCAGAAAATAAAGGCGAAAAACACACATAAAACCAATTCAAAAAGAAGAAATCGAAAAATGTTTTCGCTGCCCGACGAAACAATACCGCGCAGCGAGAGAAAGATGAAAGTTGTACATCGAAAAAAACGACAAAATCAAGGGAATGATTTTGAGATAAATCGTTTTTCAACTGTCTAAATTTAGTGCCAACTTAGTTCTATCCTTAGGATGTCTGTAGGAGCTGAACAATATCGAAAAAATATATATTTGAGAGAAGCGAATACACTAAACAAACAAACCACGCGGTCGCCGTAAATTAAATATTCACAAATCGTGCATGCAAATATTCTGTTCACTTTTAAAACCTAATATTCCCAAATAAAGGCAACCAAATGAAAGAAACTTGACAGGAAGTTCAATAACAACAAATTTTAATTCAAGATTAGGCAAAAAAACTTATCTAAAAGTACAAAAATGTTCAAAATTTCACAGACGTGTTTTGCTTCATTACCGCGTGTTGGAATTAATTATTCACACAAAAGCGAAAGCGTGAGCTTTTCCCTGCAAGTTTTGAAGTTAATTTATCGACCGTGGTTTTGCCTATCATGCTAAAAGCTGACTTCAACTTCGAACTAATACTGTAAATTACCATTTTTGTTTTCTAAAGTCCAGGTAGCTGCTTTAAATACGCGATCTGTATTCAAAACTCACTTGAAAGTGCATCGATCGTCTTGTTTTCAGCACGGTTGAAGGAAGGAAAAAATTATTCACCAGAAAGGTTTGAGGGCTTCGTTTACGTTGATCTTCCATTCTGAGGCCACCAAAACATCTTTTCAGTTTTCCCTTTCCATTTTAAGTGCCAAAGAAGTAATTTGTCCGTTTAAGGAATGAAAACAAGACTCTGGAAGTTTGTGGATTTGGCCCGCAACGCGCCATGATTACCTGCACTTTTCGAGCGCGAGATTTTAAGACAAAAAAAACGTCTTTCTAGGACCCCTAAAGTCCCCTAAAAATATGCTCAGAAAGTCCATTTTCATTGGTTTATTTGTCCTGAACTACAATGGAACAATAGGAGGACCAAAATCTCTTCAGGGAGGGTAGGAAAGGCAATTGTCCTCGGATGCTTTTTCACGGCCGGTTACGGCAGGCACGGGAAAATGGGGGTGGATTTTCGCACGGCCGGTTACGGCCGGCACGGGAGACAATGAGTTAATTAGATTCTTGCTCAGATCCTGGATTGAATCTTAGCTCAGATCCTACATGTAGCTCAGATCTTGGATCAAATTTTAGTTTGGTTCCTAGCTAGTTCCTGGCTCAAATTCTAGATCGTATCCTGGCTAAGATCCTGGCTTGGATCATAGCTTGGATCCTGGTTCAGATCCTTGCTCAGCTCCTGGATCAAACCCTGACTTTACTCTTATCTCAACACAAAATGGTGTTAAACAGTCATAATTTTGAAGTCTTTGTATGTGGGATACTTCATTTGTATTTAAGGCAAATGTCAATGCGATCTCTGTGGTCACTGCAATTGCTAGGATCTCTGAAAAAAGTTTGGTAGTCTTTGTAACCATATCTAAGCAATCTTTCAGTGACCATGGTGACTATTGTTGCAACAACCACTTAATACATGTAGAATTCAGTTCTATTTTGACTATTGTAGCAATCATGTGGAAACCTCTCTATAGAGACTGTCAGTAGTAATATTAAATTTGCTGCTATATGTTTAACACACCTCCTGGACATCTTATATACATGTACATTATGTAGTCAAGATTTTGTCCACACTGACATACAAAATTCAATTTACCTAGCCACCATAGTTATGGCTTTGTTACAGCACTGATGAGATTATTCTCTAATAGAGGACGTTCTCCATAGCAGAGAGCAAACTAGGTTATTTTTGTGACCCTTTATCTAGTCAGTGATTTAGCTGCAATTTATTCCTTATTTGTGTTGTTTTTTAGCTTGATTGTTCTGCTGCTGTATCAAAGTTCTCTGATTTGCCTCTTTCACAAAGAACACTTCAAGGTACAGTGGCTGAAATTACAAACTGCCTTGTATATAACTTTTGTTAGCTTTAGTCCTGTTAATTTGATGGTGTACATTAAAACAATAAATATCCCTAATTGAGGATTTTATCTGAAATTTCTCACTGTTTAAGTCTACTCAGAAGCCATGTACCTCTTCAGAACAAGTAATTTCATATGTTCCCTGTTTCACACTCCCCTATTGTTTTAAGGGCTAGGTTCTTTTCTGTTGTTTGTTCCACTGTTTTCTCAGTCAATCCTGTCAAGCTTTCTGAGGTGTTTGTTGCATCTCAGTCTACCCAGTGTAATTTACCTTTAAAATGTCAATCAAACAGTCTTTTTTCTAACAGGCTGTAATATTTTCATTCGTCAGGCTTGCATGGTGCAGGGTATCGAATTCCAACTGAAATTCAGAAGGCTGGAATACCAATTTCTTTAAAAGGCTGTGATGTCTTGGGAGCTGCTAAGACTGGTTCAGGAAAAACTTTGGCATTTCTTATTCCTGTACGTTATCAATTGAAAGTTTTAACTATTGTTTAAGTGATGTTGTTTAAATGTTATTGATGAATTCCTGTAAAAATTCATTGCAATGTATGAGACAATAAAGGGTGTAATCCATCCAGCACCTTTACCAAACATAATATTAAAAAAGTATTTTTTTTTAATCATAACTACCGGTAAACTTGATAAGATTAATTAAAAATAGTTGCATAAAATATGTTGACAGATAATTGAAGTACTATGGAGGCAGCGGTGGACTTCTGTTGATGGTTTAGGTGCTCTAATAATCTCTCCTACCCGTGAACTTGTAAGTACATAAATTTGTTTATAACATTGGTACATCAGAGAAGTCAACATGGATGGATGTAAAATTTAATTTTTGCCTAAGAAGATACAAGTGAATGTGTACCTACATGTATATTTCTTGGAAAAACCTGCATATGAAATGAAGGTTTGCCACTTCTTCCAAAGATAAAGTGTCAGGTCTTATTTAAATAAGAATATAATTATGTCCACCACTGGTTTTTTCCAGGACATTTAATTTACCCCTCCCTCCTCAACAGAAACAAATGACAGAAAGTAAAACATCAGAAAAATTTGCTAGAAATTTGACTAAAAAGTGGAAGATATCTGAGTTTATTATTCAACAAATTATAACACTATCCAAATATAGTCATGATGCTCTTGATATCTGTCATCCGTAGGTAACAGATATCTGGCGGTATACGTACACGTAGCTTCGTACGTGGGAACAAAAAGTGAAGTGAGAAAATGTTGACAGAGAGATTTTAAAATGTTACGATTTAAGATTTAGGCTGTTTTGTTATCAATTTGTTGAATAATAAAACAATTATCCTGCTCAATCTTGCAGAAGATCATCTGGTTTTAGCTGACTTGGCCTACCGCCTCGTCCGCTAAGTATCAGACAATATTCCGCACAATTTCGCAGGATAATTGTTAAATATGTACACATATCCTTTCGCTATTAAATGGCGTAAACTTTGTGGTTTCCTGCACTGCTTGATCGTACAACTTCTTCTTCTTTGTAGGCATATCAAACATTTGAAGTGTTATGCAAAATTGGCAGCAAACATGACCTTTCAGCAGGTCTTATAATCGGTGGAAAGGTAGGTCCTGTTTTTCGAATTAACAGTTACTTCATTTCAATCCCCCAATCTTCAATAAACCCTCATTCTGTAAAGGTGCTTGTCACTTATCTGTCGACCCAACCATTACTATTTTAAATAGGACCTGAAACATGAGCAAGAAAGAATTAGAAAAACAAACATTGTTGTCTGTACCCCTGGACGGCTGCTTCAGCACATGGATGAGACGCCAGACTTCAACTGCAACTCTTTACAGGTTCTTGGTAATTAAACCTCTTCTTTTTACTGAGCTGAAAGAAAGTTTTCCAGAGTTAGTTAGCTAGACTTTGTTGTTTCAGAAAATATCCGAACCCCCATGGAAGGTTTTTCAGTTTTAACCCTTCACCCTGCTTTCCCCCTCTACTGGTTAGCTTCATACTTTCCTTAAAGAATTTGGCATTTGAGACCCCCTCCTTGATGCAGATATGTATATTTTCTGATACTGCACACTAGAAGTGAAATGGGCAAATATATTCTGATTTCACAATGATTTTCATAGATATTGGTCTGAGTTGCTGTGATTTATATGCAGACTTAAGTTTACAGACTTCGCTAAGCTGTCATCATTATTTACATTTTTCCTCATTAACATGCAACTTTGCGCAGAGAAGGCATCATGCTAGATACAAATAGACTTCAAACATTTAGAGTGCTTGTGAACTTAGTGATTGTTTGGCTTTTTGTGTATAATATTCAAGGAGGAAATGACTTTGAAAAAGTGCAAAATTTCTGGGTGGCAAAAGCATTAACAAACTTGTGCATTCTTTGTAAAATTTTAGAGTTTTTACACCTGCATCACACAAAAAGTATTCTATACATCAGGCTGTTAATCATGCTATGCCCTTTCAGTGGTCAGAGCTGACACAAACCATTGTTCATGCTTACTACACTGTTGTGCACAACACAGAATACTACCTACAATCTCCATCTTTTGTTTTTAGTTTTAGATGAAGCAGACAGAATTCTAGATCTTGGTTTTGCTGCTACATTGAATGCCATTCTAGAAAATCTTCCAGAAGAAAGACAGACCATGCTTTATTCAGCAACTCAAACAAGGTACAAGATGTTTCAATATAATAAGCTCATTGTTAAGATTCAAAATCAAGGCAACAGATTCAGGGTCAGATTTTACTCTTCTTTAATGCTAACAATTGTGCCTCGTAAATTTGTGCTACTGATCTTTTTTTACTGTATATAGCAGTATATAAGAAATAAATTATTATTATTATTATTATTATTATTATTATTATTATTATTATTAGGTAACTTAGTAATATAGGAGGCTAAGTAATATAATTATGATCTAAAATGAAATTCAATCAAATTCTTTTGACAGATCAGTGCAAGATCTAGCAAGGTTGAGCCTGCAGGTAGAATCTTTTTGTCATTAAATAAAGAAGCTAGTAAAATGTTAAGTTTCTAATGATTTAGTTGTAACAATATTGTCCACAAACAAGTGACATCACATGATTGTAGCCAGCTGTTGCAGTCAGTTGGCACTAAACACTTTGGTTGTAATCCCATCTCAAGAATTTTGGGATGTGTTCCTTTGGGGTGTCAGGATCAGGATCAGTGATCAAAGATCACTGGGTGCATGGTGCATCAAAGGAGCTGATGAATCTGTGACCAGAGTGGATTCATCAGCTCCTTTGATGCACCATGATCCAAGTGATCTTGGATCACTGAGCATGATCCAGACCACCCCAAAGGAATGCACCCTTAGGGCCTGATTACATGAGCCGTGCTGGCCCGGTTGGCCAGACTGGTGTCAGTTTTCTGGGATCTTGGCATGTTTGTTAAATGCAGCAAAAATCAATCAATCAATCAACATGACAACCGGGCCAGCTCGGTTAGCTGAGATCCCGGTATCGCGGTGCTGGGATCCCAACTAACCGGGCTGAGATTTTTCCATGTAATCGTGTTTGCCTTGTCAGCCCGGCTCATTAAGCCAGATATAAAAGTCCATGTAACTGCATAAATGCAGAAGATAATACCCCGAACTGCTGGAAAAAGGCAATTATAATCATTTGCCGCATTCTTGTAAACTACAACTAACTTCCTGCCGTAATATAACGAGCGGCTCACGCCTTCTTCGTGCCAAAATCAAGGTCGCTCCGGTCTCCAGCAGTTCATCGCATCAGCCATCAACCGGGCTGGCTCACCTCATGTAATACTGTGGTGAAAGTCATTTCGGCACATCGAAGCAGCCTAGCTAACTGGGCCAGCCCGGCTCATGTAATCAGGCCCTAAGAAAACCATTAGTTTCCAGTTGAAAAAAATTCTCTGGTGGCATTACTTTCTGATCATAAGGTTTCAATATTGTAAATTTAGTATGTAATGTTTTAATGTCACATCTTATCATTAATTAATACGTTTATAGAGATCTTCAAAAAGAATATTGTATATCTGCTCAATTTGTTTATACCTGCTTTTGAATATCAGTATAAATGAAACTGTACAATCATTTGATATTCATTTTGCTATTTCTCTTATTAAGGACCCTGAATACATTGCTGTACATGAAAACTCAAGAACAAGTACTCCTAAAGGCCTCACACAGGTTCATTATCATATCACAGCTTTGTGTTTGAAAAAGAGCAGTTTTCAATTGAACGTCATAAAGTCAAAACCAAAGTTATCACTCTAGCCAATTACAAAGGGAACAGACAAGCCAGAGAACCAATCAAAATGCACAGTAATTGCATGTAGCTTATGTAAAGCACAGGAAAATGTTTGAAAGTGAGTTACGTTTGGTATGGTTCTAAAAAATGGCACAAAGTATTTTAAGCCAGGTTTGTAGCGTAGCGTAGTGATGCACAACACAAAACGTTCTTGACAGTCAAATGAAACTGCTCTAACTAATAAATTGCAGTTGCTTTCTGAACATTGTTATTATCGCACCTTACATTACCTGACTTTCTGACATAAATATATGAAAGTTAAATTTATTGTAGTTTCCTTTTCCTTCAGAGTTATGTAGTTTGTGAACTCCATGAGAAGCTGGATTTTCTACACTCCTTTATTCGTAATCACATCAAAAGCAAGATTCTTGTCTTTGTTTCAAGTTGTAAACAGGTGAGAAAGAATCATTTGATATTAAACACTTCTTTTCAGTTGCCTGGATCATGATATTCTTTTATGACTTCCTTCATTGCCTTTATAGAGGATATTACATGGCCGGATGGAGATACAAAATTTCTCTTTGAGTGAAATATTTTTCAATGAGAAGAGAAATTTTGTATACATCTCCAAGCGACCATATGTGATTGTCTTTTTATTATACAAAATCCTTCCAGTACATAAACATACTAATAACAACGTTCTTGACAATTTTCCAAAGATTGCTAACCACTTTGAAAATTTCCAAAGACTCTCCAAAAGTTGTCTGAAGGCCACACAAACATTTCCGAACAATTTCTGAAAATTTCCAAAGATTGAGGAAGATTTTCGAAGATTGCCAAAGACTTCTGAGGAAGATGTTTCAATCACACACCAAGAGATTTAAGTAGAGAATAAGGGTAAAAAATGTGGATAAAAATGATACTGTCACCTGTGGGCAGTTTTTTATTGATTTGCTACCACTTGGTATACCAAGTATAGTAAAATAAATATATCTTATTAGATGTTTTGTTGTGTAGTCTCGCTGAGTATTTTTACGAGTTGTGCCGCATTTTGACGAGCCCGTGAAATACAAACAATGAGTAAAAGTTCTCAGTGATACTACACAACAAAATGTCTAATAAGAATTTATTATCCTGGATGCCAAATTGTTTTGTTTGTGTGGGCGAATTTTGCGGATATGGGGAATGTGTGACAGAGGTATAAAGGTGGAACAGAAATGGCGGGTCCAAAAATTAAGGCCAGTTTTTGTCTTCTTTGTTGTGTTGCTGTTTCTATTTTCTTCAATAAATGATGAAATTTCACTGTCGTCTAACTGCTTTTCTTCGTTTGATTTATCTAATAAACTTTGATCAATATTCGTCACCCATTCCAACACTTCGTCATCAGAAAAATAAGTAAAATTGTCCGCCATTTTTTTCGTAACTTCAATCCAATTTGTTAGTTGTGTGTCGCTAGAAAACCTGTCTAAATGGTCCTCTGGAGTACAAATACTGTGTGATATTTGTACTCGTTTTGGGCGTTATTTGTACTCTATGAATAGGGCTTAAAAAAAACTTGAATTTCCAGCTTGCCCTTGGAACAAGTAGCCCTTGAATTTTGCTTGTCCTGTACAAGTCTTAGCTTGCTCTTTTAATGACTCAGTTGGCAGACGACCTGCCTGATCCCTTGCCCATTGGGCAAGCAGGAGTGAAAGGTTACTTGCCCAGAAGGAGCATCTATTTGTCCCGGATGACCGGACGGCACTTTTTTCGAACCCTGTATGAAGTGCAGTTGGATAATTATATAATATACATATTAAAATTTGATATTTTTGTTATTCGTTCTTCCTGGTAGGTAAAATTCATCTATGAATCTTTTCGCCGGCTGCGACCTGGAATCCCATTAATGGCTCTATATGGCAAACAAAAGCAACTCAAGAGAGTGGCAATTTATAATGACTTTTGTAAGAAGACTGAAGCTGTGCTCTTTGCTACAGATATTGCAGCTAGGGGTCTTGGTGAGTAGTTGTCTTTTTTTTTCATAAGAGTGGGTCAGAGGTCAGAAGGGATTAGCGGGGCGACCTGTTCCGTTTAAAAGGTTCTTTATAATTGGTGAAATAAAACAGTAGGTAAGCAACACAAATAATGTCCCTAGCCGTAACAACAAAAGAGGTCCAGATTCACATGAAAGAATCAAAATAGAGGTTTTAAAGAGGTGCAAGTCAACTGGGGTCAGCATGTACAAGCAACAGTAGCTGAGTAAATATTAATCAGAACACATTTATAGCTCAACAGACCCATTTCCTGTAACACATTTACCTTTCCAGTTGCGTGATAGTGTCCACCTAAAATAAACACACAATGACCCTAGCTAGGGCTTGATTTGATTGCTCAGAGTCCATTGCCCATTTGTTCTCTGTTCTACAGATATTCCTGCAGTTCATTGGGTGGTTCAACTAGATTGTCCTGAAGATGCCAACACGTACATTCATCGAGCTGGAAGAACTGCAAGGTAACTGGACATGAACTAGATATCATATGTTAAAATAATTTGTTGCCTGTGCCAGGAAAATGTACAGCATTAAACCCCCCCCCCCAAAAGCAGGGGGACTCCTATTTAAAGATGGATGCTCAACGTACTTTTAGGGGTTTAAAAAGCAGATTTAGTACCTTGTAGCGTGTTCAGCCTCAAACGGTCCCACAGAGGGAGCTTTCCCGGTAACCTTTAGGGTGTTGAGGCAAAAACTGCTTTTATATGGGAGGCCCCCAGGCACTCTGCACGTGCATGCATAAACACATACATGTGGCGAAGTGCACACAGTGCACATCCATATAACTCTCTTTGAGATTCTTGGCCTGGTGTGCTACGTTTATAACTAATGCAGTTACAGTCAGACCATCCGTCAACAGAATCTCTTGGGAAAAGAACACACTCAGGAGAACACTACGCTGGAGAAATTTGAAAGCGCGGCATTATTTCTACAGTTAGGCCTACCATCCACACAACTTGGAGCTTTTCGAAAATGCTCTTCAAACTAGAGGAATTTGAAACCACCAGCTTTGCATTCAAGTGTGGACAGAAAACATTTTGAAAACAGAGCTGATATTAATTTCATTTCCCTACCCGAGTTTTCCTCAACCACAAATTCCAAATGACCGGTTATTGTTGCATTTTCAAGCCTTTAATTGTTTTATTTGCTTTTTGGCCTTGTCAGGGAAGGGTATCCATATTCCCTTATATGAATTCACACATTTCAAGTCATGATTTTCGAACACCCTCACATCAACGTCACAATTTTAACATCAATCATCTCCATTATTTGTCATTCTATTCAATGCTGTGTCCCAGGTCAGAATTTTACCCTAGCAAGCCTCATCAATGGTAAACCTTGTGTTTGTCAGGTATCACAAGAATGGACAATCCTTGTTGGTTTTATTACCTTCAGAGGAACCAGAAATGCTTAAGGTAACACTACATCATCTGTTTCTAAATGCTACTGAAATGTGTAAATGTAGAGTGGTTTTCATTTGAGTGTCGAAAAGTAATTGGTTTTGCATCAACTACGCTACATGATTGGCTTAAAAAGTCTAAAAGAACTTTTTAACTTTTTCTTACAATCAGAAGTAAAACCAAAACAAATTGTTGTTCCCCACACGTGTTTTCCTGCGCTTTATGTCAGTTACATGTAATTACTTTGAGTTTTAATCGGTTCACCGATTGGCTAGAGGGATTACTTTGGCTTTGGTCTTACGGCACTCAATTGAAAACCGCTCAAAAGAAATTCTGTAGGGAATATTGTCTTGCTGTGCCATCAAATACTTAACAATTATTCCACAAGCGCGCATTGGATGTGAGATGGTTATAAACATCTCATATCCAACAAGGGCGAGTTGAATAGTTGTTTTATTAAAAACGCCCCCAAAATAGAGCAAACTAAACTTTTAAAAATAGAAAGCCTAAAAAAAAATCACGGGTATGCTTACCATATTCGTAGAGCATGGTATAGTGGCTCATAGTCCATGATGGCTAAGCCAATGAAAACTCTCGAATTGCATTATCCAATGATCCAGTTTTTAATAATAACACATATAGAAATGTATGGCAATGGGAAAGGATAATTTGAACTTCAACCTTGACAAATGGATGAACATTTCCTTCCTATTCCATCACCCGAGTCTAGATTATTCTCTTCACTTCACTTTTAGCCATAACCCCCTGGGGGTATTGGTTCGGAAATTCTTCTTCGCCATGCCACGCAGTCACGTGCAACCACTACTGCCCCACTCCTTTACGTAAAACCAAAGGCTGTCTTAAATTTGGGCAACTGAAAATGACTTGATGATGATTTGATTTACTGAACTGAGAAACTAAAAGCGTTGTACTTGTAGTAAATCTGATGGTAAGCAGAACATTGTTGATTTATTGTTTGTTATTTCAGGAAGCCAGATCCCCCATTCTCTCTTTGTAAACAGTGCAAACTACAGTAATATCTCTAATAATGTAAATTGGACCGAATGGGGGAAATAAAACTTGTTGTTGGTGGTGTTGCTTTTGTTTGCTCATTTCTTTGTTTATACTTGATTCAGGCTTTAGAAGACAAAAAGATACCTATAAACAGAATAAGGTTAGTATGTTACGTACATTTTTATAATCATTTCTTAATTTGTTGGTTTTCCATCCGAAGTCCATAACCTGCTGACTACAGCTTGTGCAATTCATGGGAGAAGAAATTTATCATTTGTGTGAACAGTGTTCACCCTGCCGCTTGGGCCTGTCTCTGAATTCAAGTGAATCACAAGCATGTATTAGAAGTGATTCGGTGTGATTGACAAATGGTGTGTGCAAGAAAATGATCTGTTAGGGGGGAAGGCAGCCTGGGCGAGTGGCTAGGGTGCAAGACTGGACCGGACCAGAGGTCGCAGATTAAAGACCTGCTCTGACCACTAAGCTAGAGTTGTTTCTTGGTAAACCCTGGTTCAACTCGTCAGTCATACTCGTAAATAGCCAAATGGTCTGGCTCCCGCCAGTTTGAGATTTTAAAGTCTGTTATGTTTATTTGAAATATTTGTGTCTTTCAGTTTAAGTGGCATGCCTGGGAAATAGCTAGTTGTAGCTAAGTGCATCGAGCACTATAAACATTCAACGTTTAATATTTTTAACATTTGGTAATAGCCTGCTTGTGAATGTGATGGCACAAGACCTACATGTAACACCAGAGATGAAGATTTGATCTCATGAACTTCTGTTTCCATCCGTTCATTCATTTATTCCGTTTGTTTAATTTTGAAATTGCAGAGTGAATCCACAGAAGCTGGGTTCCATTCAAAAGAAACTTGAAGCATTCTGTGCTCAGGATTTGGAAATAAAGCAATGGGCTCAAAAGGTAACTTTGTCTCCTATAAGTGAACGAAGAAGAAAAGAAATGCCTAACCTAGTCCAACAACAAATGCACATGCGAGAACGTGGAGCGCTAGCTGAAGCTTCCGAAAAAACCTAGTCTCCATTCTTGGACTGTAAACAACTTCAGTTAAAACCACAATCTGGAGCAGGGATGGCGAGGACTGGTGAGAGCGCTGGCGTCCTGCCAATGTGGCCTGGGTTCTATTCCGGCCAGGTGCCATATGTGGGTTGAGTTTGTTGTTGGTTCTCGCCTTGCTCCGAGGGTTTTTCTAAGGGCTCTCCAGTTTTCCTCCCTTCACAAAACCAACACTCCAAATTCAAATTCGACCAAGATAGAGAACCCGCATGAAAACCAGCTAAGGCTGGTGTGGCTTCCTCTGTAAATGTCGTAATTGAACATTAAAAACAACTGTCTTTGATAATTAATCACATATTAGTTATTTTCTCCTCAGAGTATTGTGTCATACGCCAGATCAGTGTTCCTGCAGTCAAACAAAAAAATATTTGATGTCAACAAGCTTCCTTTGGACGGGTTTGCGCAGTAAGTCTTGTCTTGTAGTCTGTTTGGCTGGGATATTTGCTAGTTTAAGGAAGTAAAAGTACACTACGTCAACGAAAAACCTGACTTCAAAACGTTGTTAGGAAGTTTTGTGTGGGGTTTAACAACCACGATGAATGTTATTATCGAGTAGATGACTTAAGTTTGTTTGTGTGTGTGTGTGTGTGTGTGTAAGGACTGGCTTCCAGCTGAAAAGGTAAACGCGCTGTCGCGGTTCACGTTCTCTTCAGAACCTAAGACGTGATCATTTCCAGTCGTTCTCTGTGGAAAGTGGTTAAGGCGTATAATGCACGTGCAACATCATCGTATTTATCTTGAATGTTCAAAAGGCGGTGATTGACACGATTGAAAAAATCATGTTTTAGTCCTCATTTTTTTTTTACTGCAAATTGAAAGTTATAGTTCAAATGAGGTCTAAGAAGAAACGTGAAGCACAATAAATCACTGCTGGTAAAATGCAAACTTGAATTTTTGGGACTATATGTACATAATAATATTGCCCTCCTCTTAACGCCTTATTGGCTCGAGGCCTTATTGTTACATTACCACCCCTTGGAAGGTTTACTTCTGACTTTTCGATCATTAGCTCTTTGCTTAAGTTCGTATTTCTCTTCCGATGCGTCTAAAAGCTTATTATCAAAGACAATGAAGGAAGAAAGTTGGACTGACGAGGTGAAAATATAGCAGCGGCAGACGAAAATGTTAAATTTTCTTTTCGTTGTAGATCACTTGGATTACCCAACCCTCCTCGGATTAGATTTCTCAAGGTAAGATCACGTGATAAGTTGTTTTGCAAACTAGTTGTATAATTTTACTGTGGGTGCTTTTCTATCCTAAACGTTGCGGTACTGTAGTTAGAAAACTAGTAATTAACCAGAAATGGGGCGAAGTAAAAATAATCTAACAGCAATGTCGTCATAACATTGTCAAAATACTAATAGTCTGCGCTACTTCGACAATGTTATGATGAAATTCATGATCAATGACAGGACAGACGCATGAAGAACTGATTTCAATTTGTCAACTCTTCGTTAAATAACCAAACTAGGACTTTTGTTGAACATTAATCGGGGATATGTTTGTCTTAGAAAGCGGAGAAAAAGTATGGTAAACAAGATGACATGTCACAGATTGACCTCGGGACAACCAACCAAACACAGGAAAGCAGAGACAGTAGTGACGATGAGTCTGGAGACGATGAAAGCGAAGACGAGAGAGATCTTGAAGATACTTCGAAATTACAAGATGATACCGCTGAACAAGATGATTTACTAATGCTTAAGAAACGGCATGTAAACTTTGACCCAGGCCCTCCTTCAATAGAGGTAAGCTTGAAAACGTAATCCACTTTTAAATCTGAAATTTTGGTAGAATGTGAACTGCGGCAACATCACATCTTAATTAATTACGAGAGAGATCTTGAAGATACTTCGAAATTACAAGATGATACCGCTGAACAAGATGATTTACTAATGCTTAAGAAACGGCATGTAAACTTTGACCCAGGCCCTCCTTCAATAGAGGTAAGCTTGAAAACGTAATCCACTTTTAAATCTGAAATTTTGGTAGAATGTGAACTGCGGCAACATCACATCTTAATTATAACCTTTTTTATTTCAGGAAGACCTGGTTCAAAAAGAGAGAAAGCCAAAGAAACCAAAGACCAAAATTTCTGCGGCCAAAAAAATACTGAACAAAAATGTGAAGATAAACACAAAGATAGTGTTCAATGACGAAGGAGAGGTTAGATACAAACTGTTTTCTTTGCACATTTTATTATCCACTGCTGAGAGATGTTTTAGCTGCTGTTAACTGGCTCAAACAAATGTTATCAGAGAGCTAATCTCCGCTGGGCCGGGTTGTTCAAAGCCCGATTAAGCTAACCCACGATTAGCGAGAATTTTGATTTCAGTTTTGTAACTTTTCAGTGAAATTTTCTGTTTATATTGTTTGTCTTTCTGTTTTTAGTTTGAGTAATCTCAAACTACACAAAACATTAGCAGTTGAGAACATTTTTATTCAAGAAAAATCAATGCTACGGTTAACTTTTAATCCTGGGTTAGCGTTAACCGGCTTTCGAACAACCCGGCCTGGCAAAGTGGTTTTAATCCTCCGTAGGAAAAAAGATGGCGACTGGTACATTTACCCAAAGTTCTTAGCGCACGAAAACTTTAACAACGTTCATAAAAAGGTACAGAAGGGTTATAAAATCTTCAAACCTACGATACACAATGTCCTTAGTACAGGGACAAATATTGTAAAAATTTGGCTTTCCTTGTGTCTTAAACGCTGTGTTAGGTTCCTACAGTAGATTGAGTTTTGTTAAACCGAAACCAAAGTAATAGCTCTGACCAATCACAAAGCACAAAGACAACCCACTGAACCAATCAAAAGGTAAGGCAAATACACGTGGCCGATGCAAAGCGCGGGAAAACGTGTGCGGGTGAGTCACGCTTGGTTTTACTTCTGATTGGAAGTGGTGCGAGTTTTTTAAGCCAATCGTAAGTAAAAACGGTTAACCTCTCTGTCAGCAAAGAGCTAGTGTACTGAGCCAATCAGAACCAGATGTAAAACCAGTAACCTGTGGGCGGGAAAAGTCGCGCAAACCAGATAAAGACTTGTTTGATTGGTCAAGAAGAGCGCACCTTCATTCTGATTGGCTAGCACATGTTTTTCGAATCAATCATAGTTTTTGGTGAACTCAAATCCAAGTTAATTGATAATTATTTAAAAAAAACCTAGGATGTGAGGAAGAAGCATTCCATGCAGGGGGGAATAGTAATACCCAGAGCTATCTGGTTTCTTTAATCGTCAACTTTATTAAATTTATAAATCACGTTTATGTCAATTGTAGCCACTTTCGACTGAAGGACTTCCTCTAAATCTCGCAAGTAAGTCTGAACCAAGCAACGAAACTCTTGATCCAGTCCCTCTCGGCGAGAGCCATAAACATCACGTGAGTGGCATTTCAGTGGAAGAATCACGTGATTTGATGCGTGAGGCGGACTTGATTGACAGGAAAGTGGAAAGGCAGCGAATTAAAAGCAAACACAAAGAACAAAGACGAAAAGTTAAGAAACGACGGCGGGAGGAACAGGTAATCATCAAGAACAATTTTTTGCCAGCTTTAGGTCATGGTTGGCGCGCTCATCTTCGGATCGAGCTGTCCGGGTTCGAGCCCTGGCCGGTGACATTGTGTTGTGTTCTTGAGCAAGGCACTTCACTCTCACAGTGCCTCTCTCCACCCAGGTGTATAAATGGGTACCGGCGAATTTGATGCTTGGGTAACCCTGCGATAGACTAACGTCCCGTCCAGGGGGGAGTAGAAATACTCCTTGTCACTTCATGCAACAGAAACTGGGATAAGCGCCGGTCTGATAAGCCACTTGGCCCATATGCAGACTTTACCTATGTTAGTAATGGTTGTCTTCGTGGTTCAACCTGTTAAAGTTTGGGACGCTTGTATGGCCAACAAGCCGATTGCTGTGGTCTCTTCTTTAAATCAAGGAATACACCTTATTCATGTTTGCTTGACAGGGTGTATCAGGTGTCAGTTTAGCGGACGACGGAGAGGATGAAGAAGAACAGGAGGACTCTGAGGATGAAGAGCAGCCACCAAGGTACTGTGTTGTAGCTGTTTCATTTAAAGTCCAACATGGTACGGCTGCATGAATTTATGTTTGTTAGGTGTGTTTTTGACGTTTTGCCTTCTTTGAATCGTAGACACTGTTTGGAATAGAGCAAGAAATTATTGCCTTTCTCCTGTTATTTCATTCTTCTAAGCTCTGTTCAAAACTTTTTATATGGCAAAACAGCGACAAACCGGCGAGTAGCTCCAGATCTGTTAAGACCTGGGTCAGTACAATGTTGAAATAATTTTTTTATATCCCCTGAAGAAGTTTTGTTTTCCAACCGAATTTTGAATGTTATGTTTCATTTGATGTCTGTTTCCATCTCCCCTATCTGCCGCGTAAGGATCAGTTTCCCGATTTTATATATTATCTCTAAGCTCTAGCTGGGCCTGTTTACAGCTGTTTCGTCAAAGGTTGTGCCATAAAAGCGTAAAAGCGTAGTACATACATACATACATACATACATACACACATACTTTATTTGGTATAGTAGGTTAGACTAAAGGCAGCCAGAGGCTGATGTGGACCTACTGACAAACTACGATACGAATTATTTAATAATTAGGTAAAAGCTATCTAAATAGTTCTCAAGCTATATTACAGTAATAGTTTGGCGTTGTATGATTGAAGTCTACGGTGTTTCAGCGAGAGGAAGGTGAAAGAATGAATGCAGGTGTGTGTGCTGTTTTCTTCTGTCACACTGAAACAACTTGAGGTCCTTGTTCTTCAATCAAGGAACTGTGAACCACCGTTGCTCATAATACCTTTCGACGTTGTCGCGTTCGCTTTTATTCTTCGGTAGGACAAAACCTTTCTCGAAACAGCTGTACACGACCAGTACATTAGACCAAGAGGTTAAGTCTAATTTGAATTTTTGTGTGTGTGGTTCATAGCGCCAAGAAGAGAAAGAGCTTCTCAATGAGTGACAGGGTCTCAGATATTGCTCTAAATTTGGCACCTCAAGGGCCATCTTTGGCAGAAGACGAGGAACTAGTTTTGCAGCTTCTGTCAGGATCTTGACAAATGTACACTCATTTGGAGCAAGAGGAAGTTAAAGGCATGCCCGTGTAACCTTCTGCTGGCCACCACAAATTGGGGACCTTCATGTCATTGTTCCCTTCTATCCTAACGTTGAGGTGGACACTGGACAGCCTTCTCCTTGAGTTGATTCTCTTTGATGTAGCCTGCATAGCAGGCGTTCATTTCCAAATACGCGCGAAGGGAACGAAACTGCGAGCGAGTGCGGAATAATTAGGAGCAGGGGGAGGGGCAGGGGCAAACAATGAATCATTTCCTCCCCACCCTCTTCTCCTCCTTTTTATTTTCTCTCTTCTCCCCATTTTTAGCTCTACCCAGGCGCGCTCGTTTGTTCGCTCGCTTTGGAAAATGGAAAGGAAACATCTGCTATGTCGACGTGATTCATAGTGTTTTGTGTTTAATAACATTTGACACACATCTAAATGTGCGTAAAGGTACGTACTACCTTGTCGTCAAAACAAACAAATTCTCTCCCATCCCCACCCCCCATTCAATGTTGTTCGAGTCTGAAAACGAACGCATACAATTATTGTGTTACCCAAGACAACATTGCAGGAGGGAAGGGGGGAGAAGTGCTATCCATTTGACAACGTTTGGAATTGTACCCATCCTCGGAGACCCAGGGGCAGTTAGTGGGGGCGGGAAAAAGTCTAAACGGGCGAGAAAAAAATTCGGGCGAAGAAAAGTCAAGAACGACGAGAAGAGCTCTTAAGAGCTCTTACCCAGAGTAACAATAAAATCCAGGCCTTTTTTCAAGTTGTCTCAACTTTTTGTCCAGGGTTGTAGCAGTCACGTTTCACGTCGCTTAGGAAGTAAATTTTTTCTATTAATTGTAACTTTGAGTGACAAACTTACTGTGTAAATAAAGGCTTAGTTACATTTGTTTCATTCTTTTTTTTCTTATCTGAAAAATACGAGGGAAAAAACCGCACTTCTGTTATATTTCTGGGATTTTCTTTTCAAATTTAGTCCAATTTCCGATTCCACATTTAGAACATTCCTTCTCATTTAATTACTCTAAAGCCTTACATTCCCATCTCTTGAGGACGTTATTCTCCTGTGCCGTTGTAGGAGTCAAAAAAGTGTTAGACATATTTACTTGTTGAAGTTGCACTCTCATTTGTTCTGTGATGCACTTGTTAAAACTGAAATCGCACTTGTGCACTTATAAAGTTATTGCAATCTCTCTTAAGATCACAAAATATGCTGTAATAGTAAATTTTGCAATAAAACAAATGTTTTACACGATCCTCAGTTACAGCAGCACAGAGTTCATCCGTTACAACGCTAGTATGGACTGTTCAAGTAAATCCAGTTAGATTCTTTTACGGCGAATAGGCTCAGGTGGCGTCTCTAATTCCAGTTTCTGACAAGCCTTTTGGAGCATTGCCAAGTTTATTGGCTCCAGTGATCCATCCTTGGCTAAGGCGAAAATGTCATACTCGTCGAAGACGATCGAACGTGATGGACGTGACGGGATGTTGAAGTGTAGTGACCATAACAGTTTCCCTTGCCCGAGCAAAGTTGTCGTCGTCTTCGCTTGCCCTGATATCGGCGTCATTGGGGAGTTGTTGGCGGATCTTGGCTGCGAGATGGAAGAAGAACGAGATTTGCTGCGGTGTCAGAAACTCTGAGACTTTGAAAAGGCGAACACCATCTGGGCCCCAATGCATGTCTCATTTCATGTGCAACTGCATCGCCATAAACTTTCTGCCTGTGGTTTGACTGATAGAAAACTTCGCATCAAGTTAAGCTTTTTGGCACACTTGAGAGCCCAACCTTCACGGATTCACTGAAATGATAGGCCTTTTTGGCACAACTTTTGTTGTTTTCTCTTTTATTTATTTTTAAGTCGTTGATTGGGTCGGCTAAAACATCTCCGAAGCTTACGCTTGAATTTCTTGACAAGTTGTGTTGTTAAATCACAAATGCCAAGTGGTAGTAGAATCCTGAATGCTGTGGGAGCTGACGTTAATATCAAGAACCTTAGTAATGGGACCTTTGATCAATAATATGATAGGTATAATGGGCCGTTTTACCACCATTTTTGCACCAAAACGAATAGCGTTGTTTTCAATTTACTACCTCAGAATACCATCGATATCCCGACTGTTGTTCCTTGCTCACAACCTCGTTCCCAGGGTCCTCTCTCTACCTCGAGAAAGTACCCTGGTTACGGCTGGTCACGTGTCTGCTAGATTTTAGCAGATTCCAGAAATGTGATTGAAGGGAGGGGCTGGAAAGTTAAAGTTTGTCTCCACTGAGCTCACTTACTGAGCCCAGTAGGGAGTGGAATTTGTAAATCGGCAAAAC